>CM068374.1:66767141-67448274 GCA_034769895.1 Magicicada septendecula
TGCACTTGCAGCGAAGTAGTGTAGAAAAGACACAATTGATGTACATTGTGACCGAGAGAGGCGCTATAGCCCAAATGGTTTGATATGATTTGCGACAAAAGTTCGGAAATGTGAAGTTTCTCTAGAAATTTTATTTACCACAGTTTACTTGATTTTTTTTTACAGAATAAAAGCAATTTGATGTGCGTTGAGTGATATCGCAGATTTTTTCACACTTTTTTTTATTAATATTTGGTTTATTTTATCTAGCGTAGATTAGATTTGTTTTCTTATGTCTGTGATGGACAGAAAAATAAACATTTCCGTGCGCGCGCGAGTCACGAGTCTGTCACTCGCCCTGTACTCACTCACTGTTCGTTGCGTCGTGGTGTTGTCTCCCCCTATACATTTACTCTCGTGTTTACCTGACATCTGGGAGACTTGATAACAGCACGGCGATATTATAAACTTCCATCGTGTTCCATATTTCCAACAGCCAATGTGTAAACAACAACGAATATGTATTGTTTTCTTTTTGTTATACGAAATACAGCCGAGAGTTAAGTAAACAAATCTTTAATGTGTATCTTTGTGAACACAAAATCCCACAGCCAGTATAATATTTAACAGCCAATTATGCTAACCGCTTTAATTGGGTTTAACAATGGTCATTTTACGAAGCAAAGCAAAGAGATCATCATACTCATTAAAAAGATAATCTGGAAAAATTAAACTTACATTAAACAGAATAAAACCGTGTATATTCAAGGATTGTATCTAGTTTATATATGAATACATAGAAACACGTTGCTTTTAAATGTTTTCTGGTTTTTGTGAGTGTGTGTGTGTGTGTTTATTGTGTTTTGCCGGTTTAAGCGTAGGGTTTATCCTTTCCCAGTGATTTTCATTTATATGCAAAGTCGCGGTAGCCCGTAGTGCTGCTAAGTTGAGAGAGAGAGAGAGAGAGAGAGAGAGAGAGAGACATTGAACTCAAGACCCTGACTACAGTGAACTAATTAGCAAACTTTCGACCCAGCAACGGAGCCAGGATTCGGTTAGCCGTAATCGACTGTTTAGTATAGTTGTACAGATGAAAACATTCCTTCACGATACAAGAACCGGTAAGTGAGTTTGCCAGTTTTATGTACGCTGATAAATTTTGAAACGTGTAATATTCTTCTTTATTAGATGCTGCGATGACATAGATGGATTGTAGACATTTGAATTTTTCTAAATGACGGAATTTCTTTCATCACAGAAAACGTAGGCTTATATATGCGACGTTTCGGCCGGCCAAACAATCGGCAACCATCTTCAGACTAACTGTAAACTAATACACGAATGTAAAATAAATATTATTCTATCAACGAGTGACAGAAACTTAAAAAAAAAACAGTTAATTATAAAACAATAAAACTATTTTCGACGTTTACGTCGTTCCTGTAATAGTATTTAAATATTTAGAATATGGTCACGTTCTTCAAAATATTACGCTTTGTTTAAAGCACACATATATTTGTGGCAGTGAGTAAATTTTGGGTAACTATGTGAAGGAAAAGGGGTTCCAGTGACTTAGCAACACTGCTTCTTCGTTTCAGCTATTTCGTGACGCGTGGTATCATTCTACTGGCCTATGAACGCGTGGTGTACGGGAATGAGAGCTAAGGACCGTAATACACTATATGAAGTGCTCACTTTAAAAATGGAAAGACAATGATCTCGCGGAAGATGTGCGAGACGATGGCTGGACCAAATAGAGGAGGTACGGGCCGTACCACGCGGCCAGGAGCAGAGCCGTAGTCTTCTCCAGACGCATAAGGCTCTCTGACAGACTATACGTAGGCGACTCTCCGTTGCCCTGGTCTCGAGATCTTAAGTACCTCGGGCTCCACCTCGATCGACGTCTTACCCGGCGGACACACTCCGAGCAAGTAGCCCGCAAAACCGCTCATCGACTATACTCACTCCGTCCCCTGCTATGCAGCAATTCTATGACCCGCCGCCTAGGGAAGCTTATCGTCTCCACCTGTGTAGCGCCCATGGCTATCCACGCGTTCCCTGTATGGGGCTACTTGGCGAAGAGCTTCAGTCTCTCCTGGACCGAGGATTGCGCTGGGCCCACAACGTGACACCAAATAAAATCATCCGTGAATCCCTGCGTGTCCGTTACCTGGACGCCACTATACGGACACTGCCCCGGAAATTCTATCGCCGTACCGCCCGATTTCAGGGCAACCACCACATTAGTGCCCTCGATCGCTACCAATCTGTGCCAGAAGAATCTTGGACCCGGGCTCGACGAACACTAACCCTCAATTAATTAATTAATTGAAAACCCACGCCCGGTAGCAGGCCACACCCTACAAATCCAGCCCTATCTGTGGTCCCTGCGGCAGGAGCTCTATCTGAAGCTCGGGATGCAGCATACGAGCGGGTGACGGGCATGCCCTTCGTTCCGCACAACCCCTTGGTTTGGTTGGGCCGTACGGTAGAACAGCTGACTCATAAATCAGCAGATCGGAACCGGCGCGCACAGATTGTGCCGAATTTAATTTGATGAGTCAACAACTTTTGACTACGAAAGCGGGTGGAGTCAATTAATTGGCCGCAATCCGACCTTAATCGCAACAAATACAACAACGTTCAAACCGAAGAGATTTAGTTGAAATAAAACCTACACACTTACCTCGTTGTTTTGGTGACATCGACATTAACACCACTGTAGAAATGCATGGTTTCTGTGACGCCTCCAGTTATGCATATGCAGCAGTAACCTACCTTAGAGTCATTAATGGTGAAAATATTAAAGTCAGCATCATTGAAGCAAGAACAAGAGAAGCACCTCTGAAAAATATTTCCCTTCGTAGAGTAAAGTTATGTGGAGCTGTTCTATTAGTTAACTTCTGCACCGTACAAGATACGCTCTAAACATTCCTATAGAGAACACCTTTTCATGGACTGATGCAACTATATGTTAGCAGGGCTATAATAGGATCCCCAGTCCTGGTCTACCTTTGTCACAAACCGTCACCGAGATCATCGAGCGGTTTGACAAAACCCGCTGGCACCATGTTACATCAAAGGATAACCCAGAAGACGTCTCATCACGCGGTTTAGCTCCTGAGGACGTGGCAAGCCATAGTCTTTGGTGGCGTGGGCCTCATTGGTTAAGTGATAGTGTTATTATACCAAAGACTGTATATAAATTGAAAAATAAAAGCAAAATTTAGTGTCAATATATCATACAATCTCAGTGAAGACAAAGACATTTTGTTTAGAAATTCATCGTTAACAAATTTGAAAAAAACTTGAGTGTTTTTTGGGTAGCAGTATGTTCAAGATCTACATAGCATTTGTTTATTTACCTGTTACTATGCTAATTATAATTCTAGTCTCGATGGAGTTGTTGTCATCGTTATACTACCCTACCCGTAGGTTAGGGTAAAGGTTATGCTGTACCTTAATCCGTTCCTGCAGTCATTTTCGATATTTCGATTATGCGATTGTTTGGCTTCGACCTTTAGTCAATATCGCACATAATTTTATGCAGGTGAAAGAATTATATATTTAATTTCGTATGTTGCAAATCAGTTGGCTGGCGATTGCAGTTGGTGTCCTTAGTCCTTTTTTTAATGAAAAATGATTGTAGCAGTAGTATATCACATTTGCCTAACTGCGACACCAAAAGTTGATGTTGTTAGGTTAACATGAGAACTGAAATTACACATGTTAGGATACGCAATAAGTGTGTAATGTAAAACTCGTTTCTTTCGGAAACTACAAAAAAACGACTTGAAAGCAAGGCCACCCCTTGCCTATTATTATACATGTCTCCTTTTTTGTGGTAGAACTCGGTTTTCAGCGGAATTCGTTTTCCAAATAATACTCGTTTTCTCATTAATACTGTTATGTGAATAGATCACTGAAAACCCACCGAACTCGAAAGGAAGGCGGGGTGCCCTATTACTATATATCATCATCATCATCTATCTCTCCAGGATTAGGCAGGTTGCCTGTTCCGGCTTCACTATCTCCGTCTCGGTCTGCCAACATTTCTTCTTCCGGTTGGCTTATAATTCAGGATTTTTCTTGGAATTCTTTCTGGAGACATGCACATAACATGCTCTTTCCATTTTTTTTTTTAATAGATTTTCGCTAGTTCCGTTACTGGTTGTACTTTTAATTCCTGTCTTACATCTTCGTTCTTTATGTGATCTAATCTTATACAGCTTTTCACAGATCTAAGATATTTCATTTCAGACGTTTCCATCTATCTATAACTTTCTTACTTGGTGCCCATGATTCGGGCCCGTATAATAGCTTGGAGACTGCCATCACCTTATAGAATTTTATTTGTGTTTCTTTCGTGGTCTTTCTTTGAGTGTTCTCCGTAATGTCCCACATATTCTTTGGAAGTTGTTTGTATTATTAAGAATATCTTTGTCTTCTTCATATGTAATATCACATCCTAGATAATTGAAATGTGATACTTGTTCTAAAATTTTATCTTCAAATACAATTTTGTCCGAATCGAATCTTGTCCTAGGAATGCCACGGTCTTAGTTTTTCTATTGAAATGTTCAAAAAGTTATAACCTTTTGATAACAGATTTAGTTTGTGGATAGCCAGTTGTAATTTATCCTCACTATCTTGGATTACAAATTGATCATCGGCAAACAGCGTAGTGTTTAGGAACTCGTGTCGGCTAATCTGTAAACCTAGAGGAGCACTTTGTTTCCATTCTCGCACGAGGTCATCTATATATATATTTATATTTAACAGTGTAGGCGATAAAGTGCATCCCTGTCTGACACCTTGGTTGGTCATCATTTCTGATGTTAGCTCTTTGCCGGTTCCAGTGTCAATTATAATTTTAGTGTTTTTATAAAGAGCTTGTACCGTTCTAATCAAATCCATTGGATATCCTCGTTTCTCTATTATGTACCAGAGTTTGTCGCGGTGGATACGATCAAACGCCTTTAGGTAATCTATGAAGGCTATGTGCGTCTCTAAATTGAATTACCTACGCTGTTGTATTATCTACCTTAAACTGAAAACATCGTCAGTGCATGATCGTCCTTCACGGAATACTGCTTGCTCTTCAAGCAATATAGTTTCAGAGATAGTTCTAAGCCTTTCATTGATAATTCTTCTGTAAACTTTGTAAGCAGCATTTAACAGACTAATACCCCTATAATTTTCTGTCTTGTTTCTTTCACCTTTTTTAAACAAAGTTATGACTTTAGCAGTTCTCCATTCATCTGGGATTTCATAACTAGTCAAGCACATGCTAAAAAAGAGTAACATTCGTAGATGCAGGAAGAGGCCTCCATATTTTATCATTTCGGAATTGACTTCGTCTAGACCGGGTGCTTTTCTGTTTTTTGTTTTCTTCAATGCGTTTTGCATTTCTGTCATATCAAGAGGATCTACACCGGTTGTATATACTATATATGACATTACAATATATATATATATGTCACTTTTTTTGTGGCTAACCACAATGAATGAAACCAAAACGAAACGTCCATTATGTACAATATGTAGAACGTATGTTGTCATTCCTTAACATATTGTTTTTGTGTTTTCCATTAACTAAAAATATTTGCATTTTTCAGTTTACATTTACTGTTGTAGTTATTATTATTGTCAACTCAAATGCGTTAGGGTATTTATTTTAAGTATTAATGTGTTAGAAGCATCGTATACACACATTAAACGTTATGTTTTCCTCAACCATGGCTTTTATTTATTTCACCAGTAAACTAAAAACTAAAAACCAAAAACCATTGTCCCCTAACCTCATAAATGAAAACAACACGTATTTTTACTTTGCATTAAGAAATAGGACAATTTTGCATTAAGAAATTATTACACTTCCACATCGTAATATATCCGTAATATATCCGATACAATCGCATACCAAAAACATCGAAAATGTACTGCAGGAACGGATAAAGGTACAGTTGCAAATAATATAATGTAATGTAAAATTTTCATTAAATAAAGATTTCGTTACTAATAAAACAAATGTTTTCTTTGATATAAACATTTATACAACATGAATAAATTACACAAAGCTTAGCCACGTTTGTGCATCAATTGTCGCAAAACATTTAAAATATTTGGGCCAACGTTCACATAAAATTTATTGTTGCGTTCGGAGCCTTTTCAAGTGTGGCACAAAGCACTAAACTCATTGTTCAATACACGATGCGTGTTGTAGTAGAAACAGTCATGTATAAACGTGGCTGCGCGCGCATACTGGAATGTGAATGTAGTGATATTATTGCAGTAATAAATATCAAGTTACTGTTGTGTTGCTGTTGTATTGAGTGAATCTGAATGTACACAATGTAACGTCCTGCCATTGACCACACACAACTTTAAATCATTTGTCTGGACTTTTCTACAAAATGTACTGTCATAATTAGAATCTGTATACCAACAGTACGGAAACAATTCATCATCATCTAAAGAATTGCTATAGTGAAAGAGTAATTTAATGGGAAGGAAAGACTGCTGTGTGGCAAAATTTATAAGAATTTAAGAAAAAGTTTGGCCTGTTGTTATGTGCGGAGCGTTGCTTTATGGTGAAGAGACATGGAGACTGAGGAAAGAGGATGAGAAAAGATTAGAAGCATTTGAGATGTGGGTTTGGCGAGCAATGGAAAAAGTGAGGTGGGTTGATAAAGTAAGGAATGATGAAGTTTTAAGTAAAACAGAGGAAGAGAGACGGATTCTGAAGGTAATAGAAAATATAAAAGGGATTGGTTAGGTCATTGTTTACGAAGAGATTGCTTGATTACAACTGCTATGGAGGGTGTTATAGAAGGACGAAAAAGAAGAAGGCGTAGAAGAATGAAGTTAATAGGTAGCATTAAAATCAGAGGGTGTTACGAAGTAACGAAAAGACTGGCATGCGATAGGACAGCTTGGAGAGGTCTTACCATTTGAAGACCTGCTTTAGGGCAGAACACCAAATAAAAAAAATCATCTAAAGGCCACGCCTTGTCGAGCCACATCTCTCTGTCTCTCTCTCCATCATTGTCCTCATTAAATCGCAGTACCATAGGAAGTTCATCTCCTTTCCCGTGTCTTTGAAGAACGTTGCTCTTGGTCGTCCTCTTGGGTTTTCCTTCCCCAAAACCTTTCCCTCAAAAGTGTTACTTAAGAATTGATTGTGTCGTAACTCGTGCCCGATCAATTTTGCCCTTCTTCTTCCGATCATTTTTCAAAGTCATCCATCCATCTTCGCTCACTTCTGCGAGGACTTGCTCATTACTTTTCTCATCCATCCAACTCCTCCTCGTCGTTCTCCTCCAGACCCACATTTCCATTGCTTCCAGCTTCCTCCTTTCTATTTCCCCGAGGGTCCACGCTTCACACCCATAAGTTAAGACACTCCACACAAATGTTTTGGGAACCTTTTCCTTACCTCCATACTTAAGTGATTATTTTCGTAATTATTTGTAAGTAAATTCCTTTTGATTTCTAAACCCCTGTTTTGTTAGAGCTATTTTCTCTTAATCTCTGTCCCATATCTATTTTCACAAGTTACTGTGATAATGTCAACTATTAGAATTCCACACTAACTATAACGCAATAACACCAACAGCCTCCGCAGCCTCCTTCAGCCTCCCCAGGTAGCAAAAATTTTCAACCTATTCTAAAATTGTATTACCCAATTTAATATCAAGTTTTGCATTCTCTTTCTTCTGCCTACAGATATTTAATACAGAATTCTCTTTCTTCTTATTACACAAATAATTTACTTTTATATAATAGAGTGATAATATCTTATAATTAAGGGGTTTGAATGTTATAATTAAGCCTACCTAGCCTACGTATTATTATTACCAGTAGGCCTGTGTGTTTAAGAAATTATTGGTACGCTCCCTGAGCTGCAGAACTCGCTCATTATTTTCAACGAAGCATATTTATTATTACATAAATTTTAATCTTAGATAATTTTTCAACAACAGAAAAAATTACAAAATCTCGATTTTTTTACTATTTGATTAAGTAATGACAACTGCAGGGCACACAATCATTTAGTTAATACAAAAAATTCAAAACATTAGGACTCAGGTTACAATTTCTTTTAGTCTGATACCCTGCAGGTTTTTCAAAATTTAAAAAAAAAATTGGTCTCGTTTTTGCACACTAGGGTCAAAAAACGTTTAAATTTTCAAAATTTAACACTACATTTACATGTTATTATAAATTTTATTTAATTTTATACACCACATGGTCTTTTGCGATGTCGTCACTCTTTTAATCCCTGTCATTTTGCCTCCCGACAAAAATGTAAGGGGTAAAAATCGTAAAAACGTCGCAATACCACATTGACGGTATCAAATTCAAATCTTAGCTTTCATATAAATATAAAATTCATTTTTGAAAATTTAAAAATATTTGTACGTCAGGACTCAAGAATTTAGTGAAAATTTTTATAAAATTGCAAAAATTCATGTGGGGTATGATGAAATGAAAGAGAACTGTAACTGACATCTGAATGAAGTGTTGAGTTTTGTAAATTTAAAACTTTTGGAACCCAGGGTCCACAAAGAGATCAAAATGTCAGACTCAGAAATAGAATTGAAACTCAGATCCGTACGTTTCATACTTTTACTGTTTATTGTATAATCTTGTGCTCTCCAGTCGTTGTATTACTAAAGATATCGGGATTTATGTCATTTTTCTTATAATTGAAAAATTGTCTAATATTGAAATTTATGTAATAATTAGCTGTTACCTGCGGCTTCCCATGCAAATATTTGACTTTTAATAAGTATTTTAATATAATTTTTATTATCTATGCATATATGGCGTTCTGTCAGCTCGTATAACAATTTTGTACTCATTAGTCAAATTATAAAGCCGTAAAAATTATATTCTTGTTTTTTAAAAATATACAGCAATATTTATTATTAATATAAATAACAAGGATAAGGTGAGTAAATATGAATGTTGTATTTATTATTATTATTATTATTATTATTATTATTATACAATATTTAATTAAATTACTATGACGATGACGATGACCAGTGAAGGTCTGAGAAAAGAAATAAATACTTATGCATTAGAACAGTTTTGTGACATAAAAGCATTTATATAAGTATGCAATATTTCTTATGTAACATGTGTGAAATATAATATTTCATATTTATATAATCAATAAATAGCAAACATGTGTACCTGCGAAGGCTGCCAGACATTGCCTCGTTACTCCGCTGACCATAGTAGCACGTTCTTGAAGAAACTTCTTGACTACAGAAAGAGTACGTTCAAACTGCGCTCAAGAAACACAAAATGCATCGGTCCGTCCCGGGCCCCTTATTTATATGCAGTGAACAGGCCGCCACCGATGACGTCGCCGATGCAAATCGAAACGTCAACGAGGAAACTACGCGCAACGTTTGTTTGTCTGTAATTAGACCAATTACTACTACGTAGTTCGCGGCCCGTGTCACCAGTCCACTGAGAATACCGTCCAATCCGTTGCGTAGAATCTTGTTGTTTTGTTGCATCATTTATCACTACAAAAATAATCTTCTTCTCCTGTTCAAGGATTAGGTTATATAAACCTGTTTCGGCACCCATCTCATCCTTGGACGACCCACGTCTCTTCTACCAATCGCTTTATAGTTCAGTGCCGCTTTCGTCAATCGATCCTCTGTCATCATTTGCAGATGATCCCACCATTGTCTTCTGTAAATTTCAATAATTTCATTTATGTCATTCACTTCGAGTTATGCTCTGATATCTTCATTCCTTATTCTATCTTGCAATGTATAATTTAAAGTGTTTGGAAGAAACTGCATTTCAGCACTCTGAATCTTACCTTTTTCCTTTCTTGTCATGACTCACGCCTCACTCGCATGAATCAACATGGGTATTGCAATTGTCTTATAAAATTTAATCCTTGTGCTGTGTTTTGTTTTATTTCTAAGATTTCTATGAATCCTACCACAAATATTCCTAAATGTATTTCTCTTCTCTCTTATATCATATTCAGATTTATAGCTTACTGCACATCCAAGATATTTGAAACGGCTCACTTGTTCTAAAGTGCTGTTGTTTATAACTATCTTAGTCCTCAGTGAATATTTAACTTTAAGGGCCATGGTTTTGGTCTTTCTTAATGAATTTTTCAGTGAGTACTTCCTTGCCACTTCTTGTAATTGAAACATAGCTCTTTGTAAATCATCCTCATTTTCTTGAATAAGAACTAAGTCATCGACATATAGCAGGGAACCCATCAAAATTGATTTGTTAAGCTGTATTCCCGAAGTCACTCTGGTTTCCATGCTCTCAACGTTTCGTTAATGTATATATTAAACAAGGTTGAGGAAACACAGCATCCCTGCCTAATTCCTTTATTTATTGGAATGTCACCTGAGAGGCTACCATTCAGATCCAGGACTACAGATTTTCTTTTATAAAGGATCTCAACTGAATTTATTAAATGCTGTGGATATCCTCTTCTATCCATCATATTCCATTTTTTGTCAAAAACAAAAATAAAACCAAAAACCGTTGTCACCTAACCTCACAAATGAAAACAACACGTATTTTCCCTTTGCATTAAGTAATAGGACAATTTACAATTAGTACACTTTCCACATCGTAAGGTATATCGGTACAATCGCATATTAGGCCAATATAAAACATCGGAAATGTACTCCAGGAATGGATAAATGTACAATTCCGATGACGCTAAATAGCTTTTGTTTATTTATTTGTTACTATGGTAATTAAATCTGGTCTCCATTGTGTTACTGACATCTTTAGTAGTAGTATTTAATATATTTCATTACTTACTCATTGCATCATCAAAAATACGTATAAACATACATATTATAATCGTTTAAGACAACTACAAAACAAATATAGACGTATCTGTATACAAAATTACAAAACATATCGATACAATCGCATAGTAAAAACATTAAAAACTGCAGGAACGGATAAAGGTAGAGTATCATTTGTTTATTTACTTGTTACTATGGTAATTAATTTTGGTGTCCATGGTGTTGTTGACACCTTTATGCGCGTCAACAAAAAGGCATAATTAAAAGGACCTAAATCGTGCGAACGGGGCAAAATATCAAATTCCAAATTAGACAGTGTTTTTCGCCTTGTGTCAAAGGTTACCTGTGAAAAATTTGGTGGAAATCGGTGTAACGGTGTGGATTTGTATTTAGTACCCACAACTCTTCGGACTTTGAGTTTTATATACATAAATAAATGTACTTCCTTCAAAACAGCGAGCGAGTTCTGCCCCACAAAGAATTTAATAGTGATAATTGATATTTATATTCAACTTCGGCTTAGACATTGATGTCTATTGCGATTTCAGACTGAAACTCGTCTGTCAGCCTCTTTACAGAGACCAACTTTTCTTCTCATTGGTAGGTCTTACAAAAATAATAATTTAGGGATAATTCAGGGATCGATCTGCCGACGCCTTTAAAATGTTTCCACGTCGCTTTCTCCTTCATAACTCCAAATTCTTTACAACGTAACTAACTCCCTAATTCATCTCTGATTTCACTCTTTTGTGTTTTACATAATCTCTACTCAGTTTTAATTTTTCTCGTCCAGCTCGTTTTCAGTGTCCGGACGTTCAATCCATATAACAAGGTTGGAACAGTTGTTTTACGTTATAGAATTTTACTGATAATTAGTTGATGAAACAAGTAATCGTTGACAATAATGGCTGTACGTGTTACTTGGTAAATGCGAAGTACGGTAATCGATAAAGACTGAAATTAGAAAGAAACATGATGTGAAATGGGAGCTTAAGTAGAAGAAGACGAAGTCGAATGAAAAGAAGAATCGATACCCAGCGTAAGTGTTTGTGTATTAGACAA
This sequence comes from Magicicada septendecula, assembly GCA_034769895.1. Taxonomy (NCBI): domain Eukaryota; kingdom Metazoa; phylum Arthropoda; class Insecta; order Hemiptera; family Cicadidae; genus Magicicada; species Magicicada septendecula. The sequence goes on from CM068374.1 coordinate 66,779,003, forward strand.
CATCGCACCGCGAAATGTTAACGCAAACTTCGCTCCTGTCGTGTTTACTCTGTAAAGTGGAAACACGTACAGTACTTGGCGATCGCAAACTGTGTGACAGAAACTGACTTTTCCGTCACACGAGAAAGAAAACAAAGGTGATGTTTTCTTACTGGAAAGATCTTACACAGTGAAGTATTTTGTAGCATGCTAACACGTAATTTTAAAATAAAAATCTAAGTAAATATAATATAAATGTGTAATATCTTCAAATAAACACAGTGCAAGTAGGTTTATTTTTACCTGACACAGGTTTCACAGAAATTATTTTGTATTTTCAGAGGTTTGTTTGGATTGTGATTGAATGTTTCGTTAACAATCATTGTAAAATTGTAAAATCATTGTGAAAACATTTAAGCATTTTAAAATCATTCTCACTTACAATTGTTTGTCATCTAATAGTAAAAAATAAATTCATTGTCTTGACTACCCTGCAACAAGTTTCACGTAGCATTGAAATCAGTTGAATTCAGTGAGCTGCGTACTGTAATAGAGGCCTTATTGTTGTTGTTGTTGTTGTTGTTATTGTTACATAAATAAAATAAAACAAACTGTTCACTCCTACAATATGTGCGACTTAGAAGTAGAAGTACGTATAACCTACATATTAATTACGGTGAACTAACTACATAACACACTGTAACACTGGGCTTTATGTATTATATGTACCCAAATTAAGTAACCACATATATCTACGTAGAGGTGTGCTAAACTAGTATTTGAAAATAACAGGTACGAATGAAACCGTTCCAAAAGAATAACACGTACAAATACCTGTTATTATGTAGGTATTATACGTATACTTGTATTACACAATTTCTTATAAAAATAAATTGAAACTAAAAGTATTAACAGTGTTACTTTACACTGTGACTTTATTGAGCTGTTACTGTTTAAAAGAAAATAAGAAACAAGAGAATTTATAGACCTATCTCCCTTTGGGAATACTAATTTAAGTTTTTCACTAGGAGTAAACAAACTGACATAATTTCGATATTAAATTATTGATTCCATTTCGGTTAGACAAATCATTTACGAAACTCAGGCAATGAAGTTTAGATTGCACGTAATATCACAACAAAGAATGTCAAACAAATTTACACGAAATGTGCAGTGAAGTTAAAATCATCTCCGAAATCACATTAACAAAAAGTACTATATGGCCTATCAGCCACTCTGTAGGTTATAACACAGTATAATTCGCTTTCTCAAAATTTACTAAGTTGCTGACTAGTATAATATATAATTTGTTAATATAATCTGTATTATATATCTGCATAACACACAATAATAAATATAACACAAGTATGATTTTTTTTCATTTATTAAAAACAGCTTCGTTTCTTTGACATAGAGATATTCTGAATGTCGCTGTTTTGTTTCGTTTTTTACTTGTATGATAATCGGCACTTGCGCAGAATCAAGTATTCAGCACCAAAAAGTGGCTTTGTACTCGTGTGCTCGTAATACTCGTAGTACTCGTTTACTTGTTTATTCGTTAGTTGCGTTGGGGGGGGGGGGGTCTTGCGACTCTGAACCGCGAGGCCGCAAGTAATCAGAACAAGTATTTCGACTCTTCAATTATCGTTGAATCGGAACAGGTTTTTCAACTTTTCAGCCACTGTTATATTCGTTCCACAAAAATATCGTTCCAAAATACCTGTTATATATAGCCTGTTATATAGCCCCACCTCTAGTACATAGTGCGCTCATGCTTTCAACTGACAATCGAGTTTCAAAATCCTATGACGTGGCATGGGTAACACAAAACGGAATTTACGATCTCGCGCGCACCCATTACTCCGTAAATACGATGCCAACGGATTCAATGAAAGGATTAAACTACTCATGTTGAGCAGCAGGATTAGGATTCTGTATGTTACTGTCAGCCCGATTGGACTGTGACAGGTAGCGAGCGTATGTACGTATGATCGTCACGTATGATTTGTGTGACCCATTTATGCGTCGTTATTGTTCGTGAACAGACAGCAAAGCATAACCTGTACAAGTCGGAAACACACTGCAAAACGAACTAAATATTCTGTAAACTGTTTTGTTTCTGTGAACAAGTCACAGTTGTTTTTGTGTGAACTTTTGCGAGGCTCGTCCTACTCAGCAGAGCTGGGGGGACGAACGACAAGAGGGTCGAAAATAGTCGACGAGTTTTGTTCATCTCTTGATTTTTAGGATATTTTTTTTTAAGTATCGGCCATCTAAGGACCACATGCCAATTTCAGTTCTTTACTCTTTGTTCTTTCCTTTTTCTACAATATTCTTTCAGCTTTTCACTGTGTCTCTTCTTCCTGTCTTCAGTCCACTTTGAACCTGCGTTTTTCTCTCTCCTACCCTGGACTCCTTCCATTTTTTAACACTTTTCCTGAAAAACTTCTCTTTTAATTGCTTCTTCTGCGTGTATATTATTTTTTTCTAAATCCTTTTGGACTTCTTTAATCCAACTTGATGTTGACTTCTTCCCCCACAGATATTTAAGGATTTGCTTTGTCAACCTATTGTCGTCCATTCTATATAAATGTTCAAAAAATAATAGTCTTCTTTTTCTCATTGTTTCTGTTATATTTTCTATACTTTGATATATTTCATCATTACTTCTTAATTTCCAACCTTCTGAAGTTTTTCGTGGGCCTAATATTTTCATAATAATTCGTCTTTTAGGGTATTTTATTATTTTTCATCTGCGTTTTACAGCCAGTAACTCTTTTTCTTTTAAATATACAAACAGGTTTACTACTCACCATTTGCCGAGATTTCCTACGTGCACCGTGATATATCCAACAAAACAAAGTAAAATGAAATATAACTAATATCTTTCATTTGTAAAGACCATCACAATAGTAATCACTACGGAATCAAACTCATTTTTTAGCATAAACAGAAGTCAACACCGACCAAAAACGTTCACGAATTACTATCGATTTTAACGATTCTCTTGATATTAGGATGATTCTTTTCAGGGGCGTATTAAGGGGGGGCGAACGGATCTGACCCCCCCCCAGAGGGTCGGAATTTTGTTAATCTCTTAATTTTTAGGGTATTTTCTTATTTTTTCAGGTATGTAAGCTAATATAGTAGTAACTCTTTTTATAACATACAAACGGATTTATTACACAGTATTTGCGTATACGTTTGAAATATGAATGTAATACAATGAAATACAATGCAAGCACTGAAGAACATGGATTAAGTTTTGTATAAACTGTGTTCCATGTGGAACGTATGGGGTAGACACGCGTATTCCTAAACAGCGTTTGAATATAGGCCAGTGGGGACGGTAAATCGTAGAAAGCTCTGGAAAAAATAGTCAGACACTCTGTGAAGTCGGAAAGGTTTGTAGCCCAAGATATGTAGTAAAGAAGTAAACTGTGAGATAAACTGCTCTGTCCTGTTCAAATTGTTCAAAAGGCTTCTGGGGAGACTGCTGTGCGTGAACAAGTGATTTACAAGTTTCAAAGACTGTAAATTAGTTGAAGACCGTGGTTGTTTGATGAAGATTATGTTTTTTGTGTTCCACGAAATTTCATCACTAGGCGCAGTGGTAAATAATGAGTACTGTACGATAATCTTTTAAAAGATTGAAAGTAAGACGGCTTTCATACTTGATAATTTAATAGCCTCTGGTGAGCTCTATAGCAGCAGCATGCAGAATTGCTAACAAGACATAAATAATATAAAAATGACTTACCGTATCTCACGACTGGGTTGATCCTGACACTCAAGGCAGGATAGACTGGTTGGGAAAAGGATAGGTTACATGTACGGAGTTCTACCTGCCGAGGAGTCCCGACCCGTGGATGATAACACTAAGATGGCTGGCGTGCGACAAAAGCTACAAGTCCATTCCCTTCATGGGCCCTACAAAAGCCATAGTGCCAACTTCGGAAAATGAAAATAATGACCGGTTCGATCCGAAATATCGAACACCGGCCCCCGTTGACCGCAATGGGTCAACCACCAACTACACCAAAAGACATGGCCAAAATACATTACAAATTTGGTTTTTGGCTGAACAGGAACACTCTCTGAAAATTACCCTCCAACATAGGAGGGGGTCACACGCAAACACAAGAAAATACAAACATACAGAAAACATGCAAAACATGCAATTAATTAGAAAACCATGCTGAATAACTCCGCCGCGGGCGCATCGACCAGGCGAGCAATCCGAAAGGTTCGGGTAGAGCAGACAAAACCCAATAACATACAATAAACAATGGCCCAGCCAAATACAATGTAAAACTCAGCAAATCAACTTAGTTAGTATTCCCTAGTTTTTACATTTTTTTTCCTTTTTTTTTTTTTTTTTTTTTTGTTCCCTTTATTCCCCCTTTTTTTATCATTTTTTTTTACTTATTTTTGTTGTTGTTGATTTGTTGAGCGTCCATAACTCCCAATAAACTGGCACAACGCCATGCCAGAAACCTCCCACAATGTAAAATTCACTGCGGACAACAGCTGGAAGGAATCACCTGGGAAATCCCAGCAAAGTGTCAAGTAAGTCCACAACAATCATTGAAACTACTTCTGCTCACCCGAAAAACAAGATAAACCCAATCAAGAAGATATAGGCAACCGGTATAATTTAATAGCCGGTCGTTCAAAAGAACCTGTGGAGGTTTTAACTGAAGCGCGACGAACAACTACGTCGCTCCCCGGAAACACAGCTGAAACTCGGCCCAGAGGCCACATCAGGGGGGGGAGAATTCTGTTCCTCCATAACCACCAGGTCCCCAACCATTAAATTTCTTGACTTAGACGACCACTTCGATCTGGCATGAAGTGCCGTCAGGTATTCCAAACGCCACCTTTTCCAAAAGGCTTGGAGCAAAGCGGCAATTTGTTTGTAATGACGGACGGTCCCTTCATTTAATGAGACTTCAGCTTCCGGGGGCGCGGTAATAGGGCGGCCAACCAAAAAATGACCAGGCGTTAGAGCCTGGTAATGACTTGGATCTGAGGATAGGGCAGTCAAAGGACGGGAATTTAAGATTCCCTCAATGCGAATGCATAACGACGAAAATTCTGCTATGGTCAGCGACCTGGTCCCAATCATGCGTTTCATGTGAAACTTGGCCGACTGGACAGCCCGTTCCCACAAGCCACCCTGATGAGGGGCAGACAGAGGGATAAATTTAAATTCAATCTTATTGTCGACAGCAAAAGCTGTTATCTGAGCTGACAGGTCAGGATTGGAAAGAACATTTTTGAGCTCCCGTATGAGTTCGGAGCGCGACCCCACAAAATTCCTACCACAATCCGAATACAGTGTTTTCGGAGCACCACGACGACTAATAAACCGCCTCAACACATCAATAAACTGGGGCGTTGACAGATCCATAGCCACTTCAAAGTGAACTGCTTTAGTGGCTAAGCAGATGAAAATGCATAGATAGGCTTTGACGATAGGTGCCTTCCGAACAGCTTAAGCCCGTACCAAAAAGGGGCCAGCATAATCCATGCCGGAAGAATAAAATGGAGGTGCCGGATTAACCCTAGGGATTGGCAAATCCCCCATTAACGGGTTGGTGGGGCGAGGACGCGCCCTGAAACAAGGAAGACATTTCCAAATTATAGTTCTTATTGCCTGACGTGCGGACAAAATCCAATAATTTTGGGCAAGCTGAAATTGAACTTGCAAGGGCCCAGCATGACCTAACCACACATGGGTGTGATGAATTTGCAACCCTACTAGGTGGTGATGCTTGGGCAGTAAAATCGGAAACCGATTTCTAGTAACCGCAGAGTTGGTCAAGCGACCGCGTACTCGAATGAGGCCAAAATCATCTATAAACGGGACCAGGCGCTGAATGCGGACCGGGAACCGCTTACCTAAACGAAGAGCCGCGAGCTCCTGTCCAAACACGCCGCGCTGAATGTAGCGTAAAATATACTTAACAGCCAACTTCTTCCAATCCATGGCTGTGGAAGCTTCAATCCGCGAAGGCATAGCCCACCTTAAGATGACTGTGGTAACCCCTACCACTAAGGGCCACGAGGACAAGTGCTCAAACAATTCCACCCGGGGGTCCTGAGTGAGAAACGAAGAGACCTTGGTTTCCAAGGCAACATCTTGCACGTCGTGATTCGGGCGATAATTAATAGGGGGCCAGTGCAGAGCATCAAGCTTTAACCAATCTGGCCCTGACCACCACAATGTCGACGACCGAAGGCTGGCGAGTGACGTGCCTCTAGAGGCTAAATCAGCGGGGTTAGAAACACCATGAACATGACGCCAAGATTTAGTATCGGTCCACTCGGTAATGCCAGCCACCCGATTAGCAATAAACGTCTTCAATTTAAAAGTAGGCATATTCAGCCAATCCAAGACAATCGTCGAGTCCGTCCATAAGAAAACTTGACTCAATTGAATACATGACGAGAATACGTCAACATAATGACGAACAAGTTCGGCTAAAAGATAAGCTCCCAACAACTCCAAACGTGGGATTGATAAAGTTTTAAGAGGTGCCACTTTAGTTTTAGACGACACCAACGAAACCACCGGAGGACCAGAGTCAGTATAAATGGACAGATAGAGGACGGCCGCGTAACCCAACTGGAAGCATCACAGAAACCCTGCAATCTAACCCTTTCAATATGCCCACCTTTAGGGAGGAATGGCCGGGAAATAGTAATTACCGGAAGATGATTCAAAGAGGACAGGAATTGACTCCAATAATCATTTAGGTCAACACTTAGAGGAGCATCCCAGTCCAAGCCCTCAGCCCAGAGTTTTTGGAAAAAAGCCTTGGCCCTGAAAATCACTGGCGAAAGCCAACCACATGGGTCAAATAATTGTGCCATCTGGGATAACACGACACGTTTGGTAAATTGAACCTGAGCATTTCTGCAACAGGCCAAAGGAGGAAATGAGAAGCAATCGGTTGAATGGCCCCAACTTAAACCCAGAATATCCTTATCCTTAGCAACGACGGAATCACTTGGAGCGGCTGATTCAGGTAGGCAGTCGGGTTGATTAGTACACCATTTTTTCAAATTGAACCCTCCTGAAGACAACAACAGAATTAGTTCCCGTTGTAATTTGCAAAGCTCTGATTTTGAATCAGCGCCAGCAGCAATATCATCAACAAAAATATTACGGCTAAGTACCGCCGCTCCCGCAGGAAAATTAACTGCCTCATCCTGAGCCAGCGGCTGCAAGGTTCGCAACGCCTGAAAAGGGGCGCAAGCCAGCCCGTAAGTAACGGTACGCAAAGCGAAACCCCTTAGTGGGGCGGTAACCTCCTCACGCCATAAAATACACAAGTACGCCGAGTCATCAGGATGCATAGCAATCTGGCGATACATCTGTTCGATGTCGCACGTGAAAACATGGCTAAACCGCCGAAACAAAGTCAAAACGTCGGACAGTAAGGTCTGCAACTTAGGTCCGACACATAACACGTCATTTAAGGAAACCCCAGAGGACGTCTTCATGCTGGCGTCAAACACCACCCTTATTTTTGAAGTATCACCTCTAACTTTAAAGGTATCGTGATGAGGGATGAAATATTTTGGAAAATTGGGGTCAGACACCAATGACATATGCCCCTGAGCGACATAATCCGTTATAAATTGTACATACTGGCTCTTAAACTGACTGTTCGCCGCAAATTTCCTTTCTAACGCAAAAAAACGAGACATGGCTCCCTTAAGGGAATTTCCCAAAATGTGAGAAGAGTTTTTGAAGAACGGCAAGCGCACCTGGTAACGACCCGACGGCAACCGACTTGTTGACTCCATGTAAAACCTTTCAGCAAAGTGATCCTCTTCAGATAATTGGTGGGGTACAGCTGGAGGCTCTTCGACCTCCCAACAACGATGAACTTGCTCAAGTAGGTTTGTTGTATCCGTTGATAACGTTGTGACGGAAGGATAAAAGTGGTGGAAATGACAGTGAAGCTGATGTGCAGATACTAGATCCAAAGGAAGGCCAGTGAGACCGCTAGCACAAGTCAGTGCACAATTAAGTGAAATTGGGGCTCTACCCATAATCACAAATCCAAAACGTTTCCTAACTGCAACAGGCAAACCTGCACCCAAAGGAATAGTCTCTCCCATAAGAATAGCCGCTACAATATCGGCTCCAAACAACGCATCAATTGGGGCTGCTACATCGAAGGTAGGGTCAGCTAACAAAAGGTCTTTTGTAGCCTGCTTAACTTCAGGCAACACCTGGAACCTAGGTGAGTCCGACGAGATCTTAGAAAGAATTATAAAGGCACGGTTAGACGCCACAACCTCGCGTTTTAAAGTTTCCAAGGATAGATGGCACACCTTTTTTGCTTTGGTGGCAATATCACCTACCCCATTGACGCTTACTGAAGCGTCAAAACAAGCACACTTTAAGCGAGAAGCACATGCTTCAGTTATGAAAGAAGCATGGGACGCGCTATCCAGGATGGCCCTAACTACAATATAACCACCATTCGGAGACGACAAGACTGCTAGACAGGTGGCTAACAGAACCCCTGCAGGATGGGGCAGAGACACGGTCAGAGTAGTGCTAGACAGATCAACTTGGTCAACAAGCGATGACCCCGAAGCCTTGAGTTCAGCTGTGTCAGAAATCTGTGAACGAGACGTAGACGGACGGGCATTTTTGAAATGAAGTAAAGTGTGGTGGTACTTAGAGCCACACGTTTTGCACCTATTTTTGCACCAGCCCGAATGTTTATGTTGGAGGCACGAAAGACAACATTTTTTATTTTTAAGACTTTGAAAACGAGCCCTAGGGTCCCTACTCAGCCACGCCGGACACTTGAGAAGCACATGGGTCCGGGAATCGCAATAAAGGCAACGTGAACTAGATGCATCCCGTTGCGTAACCTCCGCAGATAACGTAGACACAGCAAGAGGAGTAGCCTTAGAAAAAGAAACCTTCTGGGTTTTCTGGTGGCTAGTGCTGGGAAGAGCAGGTAAAGCCGATTCCAAAGATGCCTGTTCTTTCTGTTCCGCCATAGCGGTTAAAAATGTCATAATTTCTGTTAGGGCAGGGAGACTCTCTTTGTCCGTAACAGACGCCTCAAAGCGTTCACGCAATGATAGATCCAGCCTAGACAATACAAAAGATGCATATATTGCTTGACATATATCAGCAATGTTTAGAGCTGACAACGCTGAAAAGTTAGCATTGAAGCTGTCCACCAACTTTCTAATAGACGCAGCTGATCGCATAGAAGCGGCTGGTAACTGAAGCAGATTGGTGCAATAAACCCGGGCGGCCAAACGAGGATTGTGATAACGACTTTTAAGAGTTGACAGTGCAAGTGAATAACTATCATCAACTATGGGAAGCGCGGCAACCTTCTCATAAACCTCACCCTTAAGATGAGTCAGTAAATATAACAATTTTTGCTTTGGGGTGAGGGCAGGACTTTCGTCCACTAATGTGGTGAACTTTGACCAAAACTCGGACCAACATTTGGCCTGGCCATCAAAACAAGGTAACGAAAGCTTCGGCAACTCATGAACGAGAACACCTGAGTGCCCGCCACTTGCCGATGAAAACCGACCGGAACCAACCGGTATCTCTGGTTTTGTTAGTTTGGACGCTAAAATGCTACCCCGGACATAAATATCCTTAATTTGAGCTACCACCGAAAAAATGTGGTCCTCGTCCAATCCCTGGGGCAATGACTCGGCCGATAGGTAAGGATCGACCTTACCTAGAAGGTCCTGATATTCTTCGGACAACCTGGAGGCCAAAATACCGGCTTCATGTTGATCCACGGCTCTCAATTGCGGCAACCCTTCCAACTTATTTATTAAATGCTGCAACGCAAGTATTCCCACCGAAGTGGTCCAGTCAAAAGCTGCCAGCGACAATTTAGCAGGCATACTGAATTAACAAATATCACGCAACCGACAACCACCCTTAACAAGAGAATTAGAAATTGAACAATAATCACGACCCGACTTAGCCTAACAGTGCTCGAGATAACTAGGCGTCTCACACAACTACTTTTCATACACAATATCGAGCAAGATAAATACAAAAGTAAATTAGTCCAAGGCAAAATACAACTTACACAATCCAACAGGCAAATAATACCAAACACAATAAATTAAACACGCAACAAATTAATTTACACAGTGCAAAAGCACGACAACAAAAACACAAGTTGCACAAGATTACAGCACATACGGTGCAAAATAATGGTACACAAAAGTGCACCCAAAAACAAACATGTATAATACCAAATAGAATAAATACACACAAAACACAGCAAAGTACAATGTACAACAATTCACCAGTTACCGAACCAACCACAATAACTGGGACACATTAAATGCCAAAATTGATGGTCAACGCGGCGTGTATGGACAGGATATCGCATATGCAAAATATAAACCGCACCTAAAGGTAACGGTCATGCCAAAAAAATTAAATATAAGGCAGGCTATACCGACCCCGGATAACCTAAAACCAACCCGTTCCCTTTACGCCTGACAGTCGCAAACACGTACCGCACAATTTCACGTGGAACGCAAACCGTAACAGGACGGAAACAAACTTCACCAGACTTGACCCAGTAATTAAACGACTACCCAAAAAACAAGGTGCAAAATTTTGACACAAAATTTGCCCACCTGGCCAATGCACACACGACGACACTGCTGACCACAAGAAACAGCATTGAAACGCAAACTCGTAATTCACATGCGTACGTATTATACCAACGTGCTTCCGTGCAATAGCATGCAAATGACGAACATTCATGAAATTTGAAAAACTAACGGCATGCAAAACAACCACGAGCAGGCACAAAAAACGAAACGGCACGGCACGTTGGTAATTAAAATAAAAATCACGCAGCCAAAACTGACTTATAACCCATTTACTGAATCTCGAACCACCAGCAGCAACATGCACAAAATTACGAAACACGTGCTCCCAGTCGTGACGGCAAGCAATTTAATTGAAAAGCTAGCAACCTCATGAACCCTCTGGTAGTAAATAGATGTACGATAATCTTTTAAAAGATTGAAAGTGAGACGGCTTTCATACTTGATAATTTAATAGCCTCTGGTGAGCTCTATAGCAGCAGCATGCAGAATTGCTAACAAGACATAAATAATATAAAAATGACTTACCGTATCTCACGACTGGGTTGATCCTGACACTCAAGGCAAAATAGACTGGTTGGGAAAAGGATAGGTTACATGTACGGAGTTCTACCTGCCGAGGAGTCCCGACCCGTGGATGATAACACTAAGATGGCTGGCGTGCGACAAAAGCTACAAGTCCATTCCTTTCATGGGCCCTACAAAAGCCATAGTGCCAACTTCGGAAAATGAAAATAATGACCGGTTCGATCCGAAATATCGAACAAGTACTATTCGGACATTTTACGCCATTTATATGAAGCTATTCGTAGAAAACGGTCAGATTTACGAAAGAATAATTTATGAAAATTGTAGCCCGATCATGGGCTACTGTGGGCTACGATGACACGGCAACTGTGGTATTCACCAGATGTGTCACAACGCGATCTTTGCTCCTTTTAATAGTGATAATTTCCACGAAAGGACAACGTTTCGCGACCGTTGAAGATGTAAAACGAAAATCGCTAAGCGAGCTGTACCAAAAAGTATGCTTGAAATTTAATATTTTGAAGACTGTAAAACGGCTGGCTTAATCGTGTTACATTCGACTGAGACTACTTTGAAGGGCGAAGTATAAGCGTTGGTGAATGAAAGCATAATTTTTTAAACAAACAAGAATAGAATGAATTAGAAATATTTTAGGAATTAGTAGAATGTAAAGTTTCAACTTATGAGAAAGAACAAAACTACCAGTTGATAGTTAAGGTAACGGTAATATTACTTGATGTAAACTATACAAAGGACCTTCGATGACAGCTGGTATTTCTGGATTATCATATACAGTTGTGTGCCGTTGCTGACTTCAATCGCTTACGTACGATTGCATAATCCTTTGACGTGTCTCTGTACAAAAGAGAATTTACAATCACCCGCGCGCGCAACCAGCAACCTCTGTGTGCATACGTTGCGTTGAATGACGCACCATCCCTGTCCAGTAGGATTGTGCACGTTAATGTCAATCAGATTTAACCTTTGACACGCATCAACCAGTCACGTAAATGTCTGTTCTCCACTACTGTCTGACACGTTAATGTGTACCAATTATATGGATTTACCTAACAAAATCAATTGCAATATCATAATGCATATACTATACATACATACACATCCACAATCGGGTATCAGTTAACGGCACTTGTGCGTGTGTGTGTGTGTGTGTGTGTGTGTGTGTCATGTATAATAAATGTAACCTGTCCAAACAGGTCGTGGGATTTGAGATTATTCGAGTTACATCCAAGCACTTTGTCACATAAAAAAGATATGTAAAGAGAAAAGAAAATTGTGTAATGAAATAATTATTTTATATTTGAACAGTCTTTTTATATTAATGAAACAAAGTACATAAAAATAAATTTTTTAAATCTGCTCCGTCTTCTAAGTGTGCGTGCACATAAACTAATCGATATATATTTACGTATACACTTTTAAGGTAATGGCTGTACCACTATTATTGTGTTGTTGTGAAACTTGGGTTCCACCGGAAAAAAACATCGCAGCAGGATACAGTCATCGGAGATCGGATTCTTGCGATCTGTTAAAGGCTGCACAGGAAGAGATAGACTCAACATTGAAGACATTTGCAAAAAGTTGAATATTTTTAATATCCAAGGTCGTATTGCAGAGAACTAAGAGAGATGGATTCCACGCCGGATGGTAGGTTGCCTATGAAAGTTTCTCAATACAAGCCTGTTGGACAAGAAGCGCAGGAAAACCTAGGAAGCATTGGGGTGAAGTGGATGTATTCGTTTGGGACCGGGAGAGGGGATTCTTCTATTCTCTGATAGAAGAAGAAAACTTTTACACCTACAACCGATTAAATTTCTAAGAAGGAACATAACATTAAATAATAATTAAAATCAAAAAAATTACTTTAGTTTTGGATGACTGGCTTAAAACCAGTAATAAATCAAATAAGTTAAAAATAATCAGATTTAAACACATTTGATAATAAATAATAACTCGTCGTCATCATCAACATCATCATCTTTAGCTAGGATTAAACCGGAAATGGTTTGTTCTGGTCCCAATAGATACGCAAGAGCTGGTCACTCCAACGCTTCCTCGGACGTCCCACACCTCTTCGTCTTTTCGGATTATAATTCTATAGTTGTTTGGGGATGCGGCAATCGTCCATTTGGTTAATATCTTCCAACCATTTTAGTCGATATTGGGCAATTCTGTCAAGTGTACTCATAATATTCAACTCCTGCCGTACAGCGACATTGCTTTTCTAATGTTGAAGAGGTATATGCTACCACGTGCCTGAGAAATTTCATTTCGGCCGTTTAAATGAGACAGGCCTGGGACTTCGTTAAAGTCCAATTCTCAGACCCATAGAGAAGTGTGGGAAGAGCCATCACCTTGTAGCACTTCACTTGTTTCTTTCTTCGTTGAGTTTAGTGCTCTCCTAATGGTCCCAACATATGGTTGAGCTTGTGCAGCTTGTGAGGCTGCATCTGCCAATTTTGTATGCCACCATTTATATACTATTGGGTCCTTCAGTCTTTCGACTGGTTGCTTCCCTCCCCGCATATACCCATGGTGTGTGTGTTACTGAGTCTCTCACAGGTATATGGGGGCCCTACAGTTTAAAGCCGCATCCGAACGGCACAGTTGGGCAGGGTTTATACTAGTTAGGATATCTCTCGGTGGTTGCCATCGCCTTGCAAGGGGGAACGGTCGTATATAAATCAGATGGCCCCGTCGGGAATGGAACCCGCACCGACAGCGATTTATATAAAAAGTTAAAAAGAGACTGTGATAATGGGCGCCCTTGTCGTACTCACAATTGATCACGCCCACAATAGGAGTAATTAAAATTCGTACTAAGGAAAACAATGTGCAGCCATAAATATATTAAATAATATACCTACCTAGTAGTCATCATATACCCTGCTTAAAGTTATTATATTAAATTACTCAGCTTACATTCGATTCGAACTTACGTCCGATTTCTCCCCCCCTACCATCTCTGATACTTTCAATATTTATTTTAAAGTTTCGCTTGTTTACTTCTTCCCTGTTTTACTCTCACTTCCCTAATTTGTCTCTACTTTGCCAGTCTTTATCATCCATGTACCTGTTATCTATTTGTCTATCTGTCTGTTTGTCTCTTTCTCTCTCTCTCTCTCTCTCTCTCTCTCTCTCTCTCTCTCTATCTCTCTCTCTCTCTCTTCTATTGATATTTCTTATAGAATATTATATGTTACAACCGTTCAATCGTTCAAATTTTGATAAAAGTTTCGTGGCGCCTAGACGTTGAGAAATACTACCAGCTATACAATTTCATTTACCGGGCTGCCTACAGGATGAAGCGAAGGGTAAATAATTGGTACTGGTTTACTATCACCACCTAGTATTACTACTACTACTACTACTACTACTACTACTACTACTACTACTACTACAACTACTACTACTACAACTACTACTACTACTACTACTACTGTTGTTGTTATTGTTATCATCATCATCATCATCATCATCTTCTTCTTTTTCTTCTTCTTAACGGTTTTAAGCTTTAGCGGCCTGTTCCTATTCCACAGTCCACCTTTTCATAAGTCTACCAAATTTTCTTCTGCCTCTAGGGTTATAATCTTTCGCCACCTTCGGTATTCTACTTTCTTCTATTCTATTGATGTGTTGAATCCATTTTATTTTGTATTCTTTAACCTTTTCATTAACTGCAAAAATATCTAAATTACTTCTTATCTCTTCATTTCTTATATGATCTCGTCTATTACACCGTTTAACTAATCTCAGAAATTTCATTTCTGCAATATGTATCTTCTGTTCATCTTTTTTCTTTATGACCCAAACGTCAGAGAGTAGGTATTGCCATTGTTTTATAAAATTTTATTTGGATTTCTATTCTACATTTACTGCCCAAAGTTCTCCAAATCGTTCCACACATTCTTGTGAAATTCGTCACTTTATTCTATCTTGATCACAAGTAACGTCAAGTCCAAGATAGTTGAAATGTCTTACTTGGTTATTGTTATAATAATAATAATTATTATTATTATTATTATTATCATGGCTACTAATATAGACTAACCCTGTTCGATTCCCGGGGACACCATGAAATAAGGTGCGTTTTTACTTTCCGCAGTTCGACTCAGCCTGTGGGTTTGAGTACCTGGAATAACATCCTAGTGTAACAGTGGGCGGGTGAAACGTAGTGCTGGCCACACTACCTTTCTCGTATGCCGAAGGGCTACGCCGCCTAACTTGTAGACTGCTTGGACGGTTATTATTATTATTTTTTTTTTTTGCGTATGAGCCACTGTGAACTACGTTTGGTTCAACTGGGTCTTCACTTCTTCTCCTCTCTCTTCCTCCTCTCCCGCAACTCTTCCATTCTTGATCGATGTCTCTCCCTACTTTCGTCAGTCCAGATGTCACCTGCCCTCTTCTGGTTTTTCCTAAAAACCTTGGGTATTTTTTAATTCCTTTTTTGATTGGCAAGCTTTCTTCAATGCCTTTATGAGTAATCTGGAGTTCTTATATATCTTTTTCTGTTTCTTTGAACCACGTATTGGGCATTTTCAGCTTACTGAAATAGTTAGAAAGGTTCCTGTTAGTCTATCAGGATTCATTCATTGAATATGTCCGTAGAAAGTAATTCTTTTTTTTCTAATTACGTCTGTGAATTTCTCACAATGTGTGTACAGCTTGTGGCGTCTTCTGTACTGTTCTTCATCTTTTATTGGTCCTAAGGTTTTTTTCTTAATATTCTCCTTTCCTTGACTTCCAGTTCTTCCATCATCATTCTCTTGTTCATAGTCAGACACTCAGCTGTATAAAGTGATTACTGTTGAATAATGCCTAAGTTTGGCATATTGATTTGTTCTTATTTATTATGTATCCTTGCTTAAATGGTAAGCAACTTTCATCTTATTAAAGCGTGCTTTAATGGCTTCTTTCTCTGAGACATTTTGTTCAATAACTAATTCGATATACTTATTATTATTATTATTATTATTATTATTATTATTATTATTATTATTATTATTATTTCAGTAGTCGTTGTCGCCGTCGTCGTCGTCGTCGTCGCCACCATCATCATCATCATAATCACCATCACCATCATCATCAATTTGGATAAAAATGGAAATCGCGTTTCAGGCAGTCGGAACAGAAACATTTGATTCAATTAAATTAATCCACGCTTTTTCTGCAAAATTGGCGTTTCTGGTTCTTCGCAATTGGACAGTGAAATCTCTTCAACAAGTCACAACTTTCTTTTATGACAAACGTTAATTCCCATATATTAGACTTTAATTGGTCCATAATTTCCAGGCTACACCAGGCACCAGGCTACAAAAATCCTTTTTACCTCATATTAGTGAGATAAGAAAAATTTGTTATACAGTGAGTATAAGGCTTTCGGTAGAGCAATTCTGAAACAGTCTCAGTGCGAATCTTGTAAAATCCAGGCTGACGGCAAAGAATGAATCCAGTCTCACGTATTTGGCGATTGACGTCTGTAGGCAACAGCGCTTAGTTATCAGTGTTGTAGTATTAAATGACTCTCCTTAATTTTAATATTTGACGAACTCTTTATTGGCGAATGATAATATTTATTTTTATTTTTGTTTTACGCTTACACGGTCGGTGTCAATATCCTCAGAATTATTAATTACCGAGCTGTTAGGCCGTGTCGGTTGCAGGTCGGTTGTAGGTAAAATGTCGACATCGTCGGCAACGTTTCGTATCCCACCGTCGGCGATCTTTTTCAGGTCAGAAAAAGCTACAGGTGTTACGAAAACAGTTACGGCAAATCTTACAGGCCGAACGATACCCGACACTTTTTTCAGTGATTGGCTGAGACGTGGTGGTATAATAGATATAGATATATAGATAACCTCGTGTTACCGGCCGGCTGTTGCTTTTACCCGAAAAAAGTGTCGGGTATCCTTCGGTCTAAAGTCTGCAGTTTTTTAAAAAGATTTACAGAACATAGGCCGCCTACACACCTTCACAGCTTGGACAATATCAAGTCAAAATTTGCAGAACACCTCATTTTCGAGAATCATAATTACACTAATTTTAAAACTAATTTGATACCACTTCACATTTGTAAGAAAGGGCGATATATGAACGCCCTTGAAGAGTACGAAATTTATAAAGCGTATAATAATACTGATACCAACCCGCGTGGTTTAAATGATCAACTGCTTTTCAAGTCAAATGTATTGTACGACACTGCCTTGCGTTATTGTCGTGGTGGAAGCCAGACGTAATTCAGTGCGCGGTCAGTCACCGTACGATGTACATCGTTTAACCGTCGCGCTCGTTTTAAACATTTAAGTATTGTGATTTTGTTTCATATTGGATTTTAATATTTTAATTATTTGACAACTGTATCAACGTTAAATGATACACGAACATTTTAAGTTCTGAGGATGGGACAAGTGTCCCGAAACATGTAAACTTTATAGTGAAGACGTTGTTTCAAAAAGCCGCAGACGGTAAGTTGCAATATATTTGATTGGACAACACATGGCTTGGTACTAAAAATTTGGGATTTATTCCTTTTAAACAATCTGCAGTAATTGTTTTCTTAACACTCTGTCGCTTTTTGCGGCCTGAAGAGGATCCGCGAGGTTGGGGTACGAAATGTTGCCGACGATGTCGAGAATTTACAGCAACCGACCACGGCCTATTAGCCTGGTATTTGATAATTTTGAGGAATTTGTTCTTATTACCTCATAATGAGGGACTGTAAGCCTCAAAACGCGTAGTTGTACAAAACAAGCAAAATTCGAAGGAGGATTACTAGTATTCTTTGACAATACAAAGTATTAAAAAACTCTTCAAATATTAAAGAAACTTCAACACCATAATAATTCTGCCCATTAAAGCAACTTCAATACTTCATTCTGCGCATGTGCCGATTGCTATACAAGTACTAAACGAAGCAAAACAGAGAGGTTCAGAATATCTTTATGCCAAAGAGACGAAGCTGTTTTTAATAAATGAAAAAAATTCATACTGATGTTACATTTATTTTCGTGTGTTATGCAGATATATACTACAGATTATAATAACAAATTATATATTGTATAGTCACCGACTTGGCAAATTTTGAAAAATCGAATGATATTGTGTTATAATCTACAGAGTGGCTGACAGGCCATATAGTACTTTTTGTTAATGTGATTTCGGAGATATTTTTTACTTCACTGCACATCTCAAGTAAATTTTTTTGACATTCTTTGTTGTGCTATTACGTGGACTCTAAATTTAATTGCTTGAGTTTCGGAACTGAGTTGTTTAAGCAAAATGGAATCAATAATAGGTATTATATATATATAACGGATTTCTACGGCC
The DNA here is from genome assembly GCA_034769895.1 of Magicicada septendecula. Taxonomy (NCBI): domain Eukaryota; kingdom Metazoa; phylum Arthropoda; class Insecta; order Hemiptera; family Cicadidae; genus Magicicada; species Magicicada septendecula. The sequence goes on from CM068374.1 coordinate 66,797,501, forward strand.
TAGGCCGCTTCTCCGCCCTAGTTTCCACTCTCTTCTATTATAGTACAAGTCTTCTTCCAGGCCTCTAAGTTTCATAGCTTCATCTACACCCTCTCGCCAACTTCTTCGTGGCCTTCCTCTTTTCTTCCTCTCATATGATAACCACTCTAAAATTCTCTTGGGCCACCTGATTTCGTCAATTCTTGTTGTGTGTTCAAACCATATTAGTTGTTTTTTTTTCAATCTCTTCCACTATGTTCTTCGTCATGTTCATACTCTGTCTAATTGTTTCATTTCTGACTCTTTCCAGTTTCGATTTTCTGCAACTGCGTCTTAAATAATCCATTTCGGCAGCTAAGAGTTTGTTCCGGTTTTTCCTTGTCATATACCCATGTTTCGGCTCCATATGTGACTATATTTAGGAAGATGCTCTTATACAGTCTCTTTTTAGTGTTTCATGTGATTGATTTATCCCATAAAACAGAGTTCAACGATCCTATTACTTTTTTCCCTTAGTTTAATCGTTCTTTTATTTCATCGCAGATATTTCCTTGTTTATTAAGTGTAACTCCCAAATATTTACACGAGCTAACTCCTTTTATGGTAATATTTCCTAAATCGAGATTATCTTGAGCATCATTACCGACTATTATGTACTCAGACTTATTCGTGTTTATCACGAGACCTCCGAGCTGGTATTCTTCTTGTAATTTCCTTATCATGTAACTAAGATCATCCGGATCCTCTGCTACGACAACTTGATCATCAGCGAAATATAAGCTAAATAGTTTTTCCTCTCCCACTTGCAGCCCCATTCCTCTAACTTTCGTTGACCATTTTTCCAGGACTTTGTCTAGATATACTTTAAATAGAGTTGGGGAAAGGTTACATCCCTGTCTTAATCCTTTTGTGACTTTGAAGAGGTATATGTAGTTACTAATGTTTCTTACTCGTGTCGTGTTTTCCTTATACAGGTTCTTTATTGCTTGTATTAGCATGTTCGATAGGCTACTTCTAAGGATTCCAAAAGCCTTCCATAACTGTGAGACGGTACACTATCATAGGCTTTTACCAAAAAGCCTAGTGATAGACTACCTAGTGACAAGCATCGGAATCAATAATTTAATATTAAATCTATGTCAATTCGTTTATTCCTAGTGAAAACTTAAATTAATATTCCCAAAGGGAGATAGGCCTATAAATTCTCTTGTTTCTTATTTTCTTTAAAACAGTAACAGCTTAATAAAGTCACAGTGTAAAGTAACACTGTTAATGCTTTTAGTTTCAGTTTATTTCTTTTAACAAATTATATAATACAGGTATGTGTATAATATGTATATAATAACAGGTATTTGTGCGTGTTATTTTTCTTGGAACGGTTTCGTTCGTACCTGTTATTTTCAAATACTGGTTTAGCACATCTCTAGAAGGAAAGAGAGGACGGTGAAGAAGAAAAATCGGAATGCCTGATGACATCCTGATGAAACGGAAAGAGGAACAGTCAAACGAAGACAAACGCACAAGTCAGAGAAAACTGGGAGGGGCGCAGCCAGTTGAAACCTGCTGTAAAGCAGTTTTACTAAAGAAGAAGATATTCACTGGATCAAAATTGTGGTTTCAGTATTTTGAGTGTTTTATATAAGCTATTGTTATTGTTAGGTTTTACGTTAGTGTTATAATCAATTGAAAATATAAAAATGAGACCTATATGTTGTGTCCTTTATGTGTTCAAAGACAAAGAACGTACAGTCCTGATAAGAGTGCCGCGGCGTGATTATATTATTACAGTATATCGTACTACTTGTATGACGGTTATTGTAATATTCGCGTGTATATTTTTGTTTATTATTATACTTTCATGACTATCTATAAGTCATTGTCTCAGTCTGCGTGCGTGCTTTATCTTAGCTTAGTCTTTATCAATAGGCCACTGGGTCATTACGTATATAGTTTATCAGTGTTTAAATGATCCTAAACATTGATTTGCTACGTATAGTGGGACGTCTTTGCACCCATGGCTTGATTTCAGCGTTTGCGAAGTCCCCGATGACTGCCTGATGAAAACGGTGTTGGTTTCCCTACAATGGGAGGGGACGTTTATCCGCTAGATGGCGCCGGAATTTTGTTTTGAACGCTCAATTTTTAATGCTTTTTGTAGCACTGCTTCTGGTGGCGACTCGGCAGCAGATGCCGCCCGTCTCGGACACAGCAGGCAGACTCCGATGACTGCCAGATAATAACAATGCTGATGTTTCTGAAAGGGTGCCTAGAATTGCAGGGGTCACTCCAACGCGTTTATCGGCTAGATGGCGTCGGAATTTTGTTTTAACGCTCAATTTTTTAATGCGTTTTGTACCACTGCCTCTGGTGGCGATTCGGACAGCAGATGCCGCCCGTGTTGGACACAGTAGGCAGTCACATTGAGGCGTCTGTCGCTCCCCGCGAGCAGAGAGCCTCCGTGCCGCTGTCAAAAGGTGGACAGTGCCAAGCAGTGTGCTAGAGACCTGCTTGGGGAAGTAGGTCTCTGAGGTGAGAGGGTTAGACAGAGACAAAAGAAGTTGCCGGGAACTATTTAGAATTAGCTTAGCGAGGCTGACATTACGGAGGGGGGGACATCAAGAATCGAGATGCGTTTGAAGTGATGGTGGGGGTTAGGGGCGGAGACGTCGCTGCCAAAGCAAAGAGAGTTTTGACGTGCGACCGTACAAAGGCAGTAAGTGTAGGAACACGATAACCTCCACGAATTACATAATTTATAACGAACCATGGAGATCCCGACAAGGAACGGAGGGTTTTGAATTGAAACTGTTCCAACTTACACTTGTTGATGGTCAACAAGAGCGATCACCAAGCGGGTGCAGCATAGGTCAGTACTGACCGAAAAACATAAGGTAAATAGTGACTCAAAGCTGCTTGAGTACACGACTCAGCTAGCCGAGGAACGTGTAGATCTCTCTCTCTCTCTCTCTCTCTCTCTATCCATCTATCTATCTATCTATTTATCTTCGTATCAATTTCTTTCCCTCTTCTCTCGAGGATGTTCTGGATGTGGCCTACTACCGACCGTGGGGACATTGTCTAATTCAGCGTGAGGGTTGGCCGAGGGCGGGTCCAAGATTCACCCGACACAGATGGGTTGCGACCGAGGGAGATTATGTGGGGATTGCCCTGGAAGCGGGATAGCGGCAGTTCAACTTCCTGAAAAATAAGCCTATAGTGGCGTTCAGGGAACGGACACATAGGGATTCTCGGATGGTCCGGTTCGAAGTTAGGTAGTGGGCTCTACATATCCAGTGCAATCCTCTGTCCAAGGGAGACTGAAGCTTTCGTTTATGGGTCTTAGCCACCATACACAGCTGTAGCTGTAGCCCCATACACAGGGATCGCGTAGGTAACCATCGGCGCCACATAATTGGAAGTGATAAGTTTCCGTAGGCGAAGGGTCATCGATTTTCTGCAAAGCAGGCGTGGGAGTCAGTACTGTCCCTTTACTTATAATTTCGTGGACACATGTAACGACACGTGTAACGAAAAAGCAGTGTTGCCAGATCAATCAAACCTCTTTTCCTCACATAGCTACCCAACATTTCCCTACTGCCACAAATATGTGGGCTTTAAAGCTTAATATTTTAAAGAATGTGAGTATATTGTAAATGTTCTAATACTATTGCAAGAATAAAGTAAAAATTAAAAATAATTTTATTTATAATAAAAGAAAATGTCATTGAATTATAATTTAGACAAACTAGAAATATTGGAAAGACAAATTATTAGGAAAATATTAGGCCCACGAAAAACTTCAGAAGGTTGGAAATTAAGAAGTAATTATGAAATATATCAAAGTATAGAAAATATAACAGAAAGAATGAGAATAAGAAGACTATTATTCTTTGGACATTTTTTTAGGCTATTAGAATGGACAAAAATAGGTTAACAAATCAGATCTTCATATATCTGTGGGGGAAGAAGTCAACATCAAGTTTGATTAAAGAAGTCCAAAAGGATTTAGAAAAAATAATATAAACGCAGAAGAAGCAATTGAAATAGAAGTGCTTCGGGGAAAAGTGTTAAAAATGAACGGAGTCCAGGGTAGGAAAGAGACAAAGGCAGGTTCAAAGTGGACTGAAAACAGGAAGAAGAGACACTGTGAAAAGATGAAAGAATATTGGAGAAAAAGAAAAGAACAAACAATAAAGAATTGAAATTGGCATGTGAACCTTAGATGGCTGATACAAAAAAGAAAAAAGAAAATGTACTCATATGCTGTAAGATTGAGATGAATACTTTTGAAATCCTTTTTGTATTGTACTTTCATAATTTTTTCTGTGCTTAATACGATACGATGTATTTGCTTAATATTCATTTATTTTTCTTATTTGTTTAATACATATCGTCGCAGTCATGTTTGTCGTTACGAGGCTATCGTTTCCAAGAATTTTGTGTAGGGGTCGGTTCCGTGGCCGGCCAGCAACCTATGCGACTAATCAGTCCTCGTTTTCGACACCAGAGGACTCTGTGAACGCCAGTATTGCAGTGGCAGAGGTTTGCGTATTAAACCAGCAGACATGTTTATTCTCGTTCGTGAGACGAATTTAGTTACGTTTTTCATTTTTTTTTTGTTCAACATTTCATTCAGTTAAGTGTGCAGATTTCTTTCGCATCAATGTGATTTGTTGCGACGAAACTATTGCGGAACAAAGAGAATGTTTAAAGGTAAATGTTTTCGTAATTGATTCAGATATTACAACATTTTAAGTAGGTTTCAGTTTTAAAGAAAATAAAACTCTGTATGAAAAAATTTTTATATAGGCCCTATTTTTCTATATTGTTTACATTTTCAATTTTTCTCACCGTAATTTAAAATATATATTTCTGTAACCTCAACAATTCGTCATGAAATAAATATACTTATCAACTTAAAGTATGTCAACCATAGAAATATAATAAAATACGGGAAATATGTGGTTTTGAAATTCACTACACATTTGTTAGCAGTATTTGTAAAATGGCTGCTTAATGTGCAGTATTTACATAATTTCCGTATTCCAGTATCGTTTATTAGCCTAATATATTTACACAACTTTCAAATTGTTTAATACATAAAAACAATTTAAAATCAGTGACAACTATTTTTATTTATATGCACATAGTTGGTAGGTTTGGCCAGCGTTGCGCCATTTATAGTGAAACTGAAACAAAATTTACTTTGTTTGCTTTTAGGACATTGTTAGTTATAATAGAAAGTATTTGGTTACCTGATGTACTTACGATTTGTATTTATTAAGGTTAATGCCACTAAAAATCATCTCCACACACCTAGTGGTAAATTAAATATACGTGCCAAAATGTGTGAAAAGTAAGAAAAGCTTGAATATCATTGCTTTCTATGTATTTTTATTCACTTCCTTCCAAATTTTCAGCAACACCTGTATATATCTATAGTCCTAGGGAGTATAGGACTACGTTCCTTGTTAAGTCTACAATGTTTATTTAAATACTTTTCTGAAAGGTTACCGCTACTGAAGCTAATGATTGAATGTATATTTTGTCTGCCAAAAAAATTTAATTTTGAATTATTATGCTGTGCGTATCACATTATACTTTTCAGCTAAATATTGCGTAAATATTGTTACATTGAAAACATTATTTGTTACGTATTGTTATTTTATACGTATGTATACTGAAAATAATACTATGTGTGATATGGTTCAATTTATATTTATTGTAGATATCAATTTCTTATGGGCTATAATAAAAAAATATAAATACTACTGTGCCTCCATCTAATTAAAATATCCGTTCACTCTTTTTTGAATCTTAATTCTTTGTCTTCACCTTTGATACTTTGAAAAAGTACTGATTGAAAATATGCTGTAAAGAACACTGCAAGTCATTCTCAATTTGTTGTATTAAGACTGTATCGTCAGCGTAAAATAAAACATTAAAAACTAAAGTTCTAATTAATTTAAATTCCTAAGCTACTATCTTGTCTCCTTGCTTCCATGACGTCGATAATATACATAATAAAGAATGTAGGCGAAGTACGTATTTCTGTTGTTTAAACCGTAATAAAGTAATTAAAAAGTTATTAATAAATACTCTTTATTAAATCGAATCTGCTTAATAAATTTGTTAAATCGAATCTGCAAAGACTCTGCATTGCAGATATCCACACGTAAGACTAAGGTGATGGCTTTTCGTGGAACTGATCCCTTACAGGCAATCATTGTTATAGATGGGACTGTCCTGCAACAAGTCAGCAATTTTGAATACCTGGGCTACAGTGTGTCTTATAATACAAGCAACGACGTTGTGAATAAGTTACATAACTTCAACCTTATGTGCGGGACCATTAGGCGAACCCTTAAGTCAGCAAGTAAAGGAACACGCCTAAATTTCTACAAGGTGATGGCTCTTCCCACACTTCGTTATGGGTCTGAGAATTGGACTTAACGAAAGGGCAGACCAGTCGTATCCAAGCGGCTGAAATGAGATTTCTCAGGCACGTGGCAGGATATACTCTCCATGATTATAGAAGAAACACAGATATACGGCAGGAACTGAATATTATGAACATATTCGACACCATTGCCCAGTATCGGCTGAATTTGTGGGAACATCTTTGCCGAATGGATCACTGCCGCATCCCCAAACAACTCTGGAACTATAAGCCGAGGGGACGGAGAGGTGTGGGACGTCCTAAGAAGCTCTGGAGTGACCAGCTCTAACCTTTTCCTATTTGAGATCGGAACAAACCATTTTTTGTTTAATCCATGAATATGATGATGATAAATCCTCTAAAATGAGCAAAGAAGGAAGTTAAATTTTGGTGTATGTTGCACTGGAATTGTTGCGTCCAATCATTTTCATTTCTGGTATAAATCGAAATTGGAGTGTACAACCTTTTGCAACGGACAATGTACTTTAATGGCGTATGCAAATTAATATCTGTCTGAGTACATAAACGAGGTTGTCTACGGCAGAGGCGTATCTGGAATTCGGTTTGAGGAGGGGGGTCCGGGGTCGGGTCGGCTTTATACAAAAGAAAAAGAAAAAACAAGTTAATCAACAAGCTAATCAACATTACTAAGTTTAATGCGGCTGAAAGACGCCTGAAATCAGTCCCATTAAAGTAAACAGTAATAACATAATAAAAATACGCGTTATTGATACAATGTTAAAAGTTGCTTTATGACTGAATTGATTTTCCTATATTTCATATTTCAAACGTATATCCTAATGCTGTGTAAAAATCGTATTTGTATATTTAAAAACTAGCTACTACTACCTATATTAGCGTACTCAACTGAAAAAATTTAATTTAAACAGCTTAAAAATGAAGAGGTTAACAAAAATTCGGTGATTTTGTTTTGACACTCTAGTGAGGCTCTAGTACCGGTCGCCCCCCCCCCATAAATACGCCCCTGGTCTACGGACAGAGAAAGGTTTGTGGAAACTTTATTGAATCAAACGATAAAACCGAACTGTAACAAGGTCGACAAAATGATAATACATAATTGGAAAGTAATAAAACCATTTACAATTTCTCAAAGTTTCAAATAGAAGATTGGAAATTCCCCCGTCACTTTGTGGGGAATGAACAACATGAAAGACACGCGACAAGGGAGCTTGCCCAGGAGAGGATACTGAATTATATATCACCAGGTATCAACAGAAAATGGGAAGATTAAATAACAAAGGCTGTTGTAGTCCTGTGGGACAACGTTTCCTGATTCCATTTGAGCGTAACGACGCACGAGACGCGTGTTTTGCTATAACGATTATTTATTACGGCGCATTACGAGCTGCGTGAAATATTAAACAACCTCTTACAATAAAAACACGGCTGCCTGCTGTTTCATTACAGAGTTTCCTTTTTTCAATGTTTTGCTCGATAACGGGAAACTATTTTGTAAACAGCCTTGTGCAGAAACGTTGGTGTCTATCGTAATAAATTTTATCTCTTACTAAAATTTTATTATGATCGAAAATACTGTTAATTATTCTTTCTAAAAAAAATCTGTAATACATATTTCTCATTAGTTAGTTAATTATGATGTAAAAATTTAATCAATAATAAGGTCAAACGTTTAAAATTATAAACTCTATCGTTTAATCGAAAATAAACAAAAGGACGTTGGAAAGAAGACGGTTAACTCACTAATTTGCAGGATTTTTTAAAAAACGTTTCCAATACTTTTTACCTGTAAGCCGAAAAAAAAACACTTCAACTGTTATTATGGGCTATGTAGGTTGTTGGTTGTTCATAGCCTATTGTTGGAAGAGACATTGTTTTTATTACTGGCCTCACTTATGATTATTATATTTGTTTTAATTGAAAGATGTATTAACACATTATAAAAACATATGTAACTTAAATAATACCGCTGAAGCCAAAAAAACTTGTCAACAAAGACAAGCTAGTGTTTCAGTAATAGCCTAAAAAAATTTTTAGTAGTTTTAATAATGTAACTTTAATTTAGTAATCATAAGGGAAAAGGTGGAGACGAAGATATAGGAAGTAGTGAAGTGTTCAGAAAGTTGCAGAAGTGAAGGATGTGACCAAAGAGAAACCAAATAAAACCAAAAAGGCTCTATAAAGTTTCAGATAGAAAATTGCGGAGGTAAGGTGTCCTAAGAGAAACCGAAAGTTTGTCATCTGAAGAAGAATGAGCAAGAGTGAGCCAGAGGCAAAGGCAAAGGAGAAAAGAACTTTACAAAATGAAGCTAGGAACTTGCCTAACTTAACATCAATATCATAATTCTTATCATAGCCAATATCATTTTCCAAATAATCAAAATGGCACACCTGTTCTATAATTTAATTAATCATTAATTAATTTAATCATTAATTATTACTTTAGTTCGTACTGGTTCCTTGTTAAAAACTTGTACCTCTTCTCTTATGGCCTCATTTCTTATACGGTCAAGTTTAGAATACCTTTTGACTCATTTCAGAATACCTCTTAGAATTTCATTTCCGAGGCCTGTATTTCACTTTCTTATTTTTTAGTTTTTTTCAGAATTCACACCCGTAGGACAGTACAGGGACTGCCATAACTTTGTAAAACTTTAATCTTGTATCTCCACGTACCTTGTTTCTAAAAATATGGTTGATTGTCCCACAGATCGTCTGGAACCTACCTAACTTAACATCAATGTCATAATTTTTGTCAAAGCCAAAATCATTTCCCAAATAATTAAAGTGGCTCACCTGTTCTACAATTTGATCATTAATTAGTATTTTTATAACACGTTTTAACTTCTCTTAAGAATGCCACTTCTGAGGCCTGTATTATACTGTCTTGTTACTTCCATGTTCCATAAGGAAATGGAAGTATGGTCATGGCGAAAAAAATCGTGTTCGAGATAACCGCTGATTCTGATTGTACTACCCTCAAAACATGAAGAAAAGTCATTTTTCGAAATGTGTCTCTGTGTGTGTCTGTCTGTGTGTCTGTGTGTAGAATTTTTTCTATGGCAAACGATAACAGCTGTAAATTCAAACAGAATCAAGTAATATTTTGCATACGTCTTTGAAATGTAGAGGACTCAAGGCCTACCGTTTTTGGTGAAGATCGGTTAAGGGAAAGGGCTAGTTTACCTGTAACGTTTTATGTTTTAAAAGGAGTAATTTTTTCTATGACGAACAATACTGCCGCACATTCAAACAGAATCAAATAATTTTTTGCATACGTCCCTGAGCTGTAGAGAACTCAAGGTCTTTTGAGTGGGTACGGCTAAAGGAAAAAAGTAGTTTCTATGGAAATATTTCATTTCAAAAGTGATTTTAAATATAAATCTTAGAACAAGGAAGTCATGTATGGTTCTCCGTACCGATATTTATTTTAGTAGTACAGATTTTAAAATTGTATTTCTGCCAGACTGTGTTAAATGTATTCATGTAACATTCGTAACAAATTTAAATAAACGTAAAACATTAACGGAAAGATTTATTCCAGTTTACAAAATGATCTTTTTTTTTTAAATTAGTATGATAAAGGTTTTCTTGCTTGTTGATTCTACTAATTAAAATAACTGTTTAAATTAGTAGAACAGTAGCGAGAGCATACAAGCATACCAGACGTATTAAATAAACATCAAGTTCACAATTTTCATACAGCAAAATTTCAGTTTTATTGTTTACAAACTTTTGACTGTAAACAGAATAGCTATTAAAGTCATTATTAAATAGAACTCTATTCTTTTGCATAGAAACAGACATCGGTTCAAGTAATACAAACAAACTCGTAACTTTCAGATGTTTGTAAACAAACTCGTAAAACAGTTTTATATGGGGTTTCGGTAATAGATTTTTCGTTATTGATTTTCATGTTTTAAATTTAATTTTATATTATTGAAAAACGTATTACAGTACATCGAAAAATAACAGTTACTGAATTTAAATATTAACTTGAGAAAGAAACTGATAAACATATAAGTAAGCACTACTCTGTATGGCACTTATATGAAATTTACCGTAAAAATTTTTTAACGACACATAATGTTCCCGGGTCAGATAGCTCATGCATCATATTACAAAAGACACTCAAAATTTTGCTGTATCAAAAGCAGGATCCCATAATATTTTGTTTACTACCTATAGAATAATATATATATATATATATATATATATATATATATATATATATATATGAATGATCAGGAAAAAATTGGAATGAAAAGTTTTTTGATGTGATATAATTTAGTGAATACATTACTACTAAAACACCTAATGGACTTTTTATAATATCACAGAAAGCCGATAATTTGAGGGCCCGTGTAATCAAAACCATTTAATCATAATTAATAATAATTTTTATTTTATCTTTACTTACTTTACTTTTCGATTCTGAAATAATTATTTTATAAATACTGATCATATTACATACTCTTTTTAAATTAAATTCGATGATCTAGAAAGAAATTGAAACGTCTAGTGAACGCTGGTATTAAGTTATCACGAGACAGATATTCTGAATATGCTGTTGTTTACTACGACTTGCTCTAATTCAAAATACAGAATCTTCTTTAAAAAAAAAGTCAGTCTTTAAGCTTTATCAGATTTGCAAACAATACAATACGAATCTCCACTACAAAAAAAAGGTGATGACATTTCGAGGCAAGGAACCAATACGAACAAAAATAATGATTAGTGATGAAATTCTACAACAGCACTTTACTTATCTGGAAAACCAAATATATTCGGTGAGCCACTTTAGTTATTTGAGAAATGATATTTGCTATGATAGAAATTATGATATTGGTGTTAAGTTAGGTAAGTTCCAGATGACCTGTAGAACAATCAACAGTATTTTTAAAAACAATGCACGTAGAGATACAAAATTAAAGTCTGACAAAGTTATGGCAGCCCCTGTACTGTCCTATAGGTGTGAATTATGTACAACAAACAAACAAAATATCGGTATGGAGAACCATACATGACTTCCATGTTCTAAGATTTATATTTAAAAAAATTTCGAAATGAAATATTACCATAGAAACTACTTCTTTCTACTTACTGCTTCAGCCTTAACCACAGTACTGTGGTCACTAACGGATACCACCTCACGTTATCGCACTTGATTTTCACTGACGATGGCAGTCGATTACACTGCCGAAACGTCTGGTTTTGCAGAAAACATTGGACTACTGCCAAACAGCCCGGGAAGGAATTTTAACAACAAGCTACCTTTTGTTTCCGATAACGTAGTACACATATAAAAAATTATCCCCTCCCCCTTCAACTATAATTTTCATTTATAGAAAATACCCCCCCTTCAACTATCGTTTTCATTTATAGATATTTCATCTACCTTTCTACAGTGGATTATTATAACCTTCTTTTCAGGATACTTTACTTTTCAAAATTAAATACTTTACTCTTGTTAAAACATAAAACGTTGTAGGTAAACTACCTCTTCCATTAACCGATCTTCACTAAAATCAATAGGCTTTGAGTCCTCTATAACTCGGGCATGTATACAAAAAAATATTTGATTCTGTTTGAATATGCGGCAGTTATTGTTGGCCATAGAAAAATTCTACACACAGACGTACACACAGACACTTTTCAGGAAATGACTTTTCTTCATATTTTGACAATCGGAATCAGCCCTTATCTCGAACACGATTTTTTTTGCCATCCCCTTTCATCCATGTTCCATAAGGAAATGGGACATTTCCCTATGGAACATGGAAGTAAAAACAATGGCCTCTTAATGGATGAATCCTGTAAAAAGAAAAACTGTAATATACTTCGTAGGCTTACATGGCCGGAGTCAATGTTATTAAAATTCATTCACGGGCTGTTTGGCCGTAGCCCACTGTTTCCATCTAAAACAGACGTTTCGTCAGTACCACTGACTGCCGCCATCAGTGTAAACTTCGAGCTTTGCTAACGGAAGGTGGTAGACGTTAGTGACCACAGTACTGTGCTTAAGGCTGTACAGAAAAACTGTAGTTGATAATAACGTTTTGGAGCAGATATCATATTTTAATTATTTTTTCTGTGATATCTAATACAGGAAAAACCAAAGCACTGAGAAAAATTTAAATAAATCTAGTCATACCTGTATTAAAGTATTAAATATTAAGACAGAGTGGAAGACATCTGAAATGTTATAAGTCACGCCAGTGCCAACTTAAATGTACCGCAGTGAAATAAGGACTCTCCTGTGATGATATTTCTAAAGTACAAGCCTCCAAAATGAAATTTTTAAGAGCCGTTAGAGAACGTAGTTTGAGAAAACGTCCTAGGAACGAGGTTATTAGGAAAGACCTCAAGGTACCATCAGTTGTTGATTTTGTCAACATCAATATCATAATTCTAATCATAGTCAATATCACTACCCAAATAGTTAAAATAGCTCACATGTTAATTATTTCTTTTTATACAACATTTTGCAAATTTAAAAATCTGCAAATTCCATGAAGTTTTGAACAGTTGGTTTTTTAACGTGAATTAAAATAAATTCATTTTTCCTTTTTAAATGAATTTAATTATAATAATGCTATATTTATTATAAAATTTTTTACAAATTTTGTTCTTTTATAACTTTTAACTTTGTAAAATCAGTTATTAGGCGAGATAAAAGCTGCGAAGGATAGCAGGTTGCACAAGGAGAAACAGAATGAGTATACAGAAAACAATTACAAGTTGCCAGATAAGTGACCAAGTTAAAGAGTAGGCTATAGAAACAAATGAGAACAATATTTACAAGGAACTAGAAATGAGAAGATACCAAAGATTATGCACAAATATCGACCGCAGGACGGAAATCCCTCGGAAGACCAAAAAAGAGGTGGAATGATCAGGTCACAACAGGTTGTCTAATGCTTGGTTGGAAGAAAAAGAAGAAGAAGAAGAAGAAGAAGAAGAAGAAGAAGAAGAAGAAGAAGAAGAAGAAGAAGAAGAAGAAGAAGAAGAAGAAGAAGAGAGTTATTGTTTAAGTAGTTTGCTTCAATTATCGTGGTAAAGTAATGGCCGTTGGAATAGAAGTCAAATAATCTGCTATGCAATTACCTATCGCCGACGGCAGCCCTTCTCTAAGTTTCCGTATATAAACTCCAACGGAAGATAGGGGGTGAGTGAGGAGGGGGCTCCTTCAGATGTGACGACAAAGTGACGCAACTATAAAATTACAAGTTAGGCTTCCCCCGACTAGCACTCTGTTTAGCGCAGCGAGGACCAGAAACTTGACTTTCTTTGGCTTCAGACACATGATCGGGCAATACCTAAAGAACCTGGCAAAATATCATAGTGGCACTGAGTGTTCTATACGCTTCTGTAGATACTTTCACATTAATGCACACACCGTGACATGGTAAACTTGGCAACACTGTGCTATATATGTCACTACCGACTCGGAACACAAAGTTTTTTATTGGTAAATCGTAAAAGTTTTACCTTATAGCCTGAACCAGTTTTCGCTTAGTATAAGCTTCGTCAGAGGCTGCCACTGGGAGCGCTGTCCATCTTGTTCTTAGTGACGGCGCGGACTTTTGAAGGATCGATGTTGTGTGTGTGGAGTGTGATATATTGGAATAATATATGTGATTTGAATTGTGTCTGTTCGTTCAGGATGTCGTTTTTTATGTGTTTTGTGTGTTTGTATACAAGACTCTGACGAAGCTTATAATAAGCGAAAACTGGTTCAGGCTGTAAGGTAAAACTTTTACGTTTTTACCATTAAAAACCTTTGTGTTCCGAGTCGGTAGTGATATACTTATATTTTGTCCGGACACGTCATGGACAACAAAATCAATAGTTAACCAATAGCGAAAGAAATTGCTCGGAAGCGAATTAGAGCTGTCTATTACAAAAGAGTGATTACAAATAAATTTTCAACTTGAACTACAAGCTAATCAAAAGATCAAAGGCGATACCTATAAAATACAAAATCGTTTTATTTTTTTAATTTATAAAGTTTTGCCTCGCTTATTCCGGTGTACACCGACTCGCGAAATGAATTTTTACATTAAACTTATCCCTAGTGAAGCGAGTTAAACATAGCAGTTTATAAGAAATAATGAACTAACTTCTTCGCAACTGTAAGCTAACTTGGTATCGCCCGGTGTGTCCCAGTTACGACTCTGTTAAACTTAACGAGCATAACTTCTCTTTTTTATTGGGCTACTAACATGTTTGGTGTTTCAAGAGAAATAATGCCGATGGAAACTACACTTCACTCCCTTTGATATCGGTAATCTCTCCTGTACGCTGTAAAGGCATTTTTAACAGACACTAACTCTTGGGTGTTAGGCCCAAGTGGGCTAAAAAATGTTTCTTGAAGTGAATAATCCTGTCGGCTGGTCTTCCATGTTTGTTAACAATAGTATGTAATGCATGAATAGATTCAGCGGGATGAAAATGATAAGATGTGGACTGTATTGAATTGATTTTAATGCCTTTCTTAAGTTACATTACAAGTGTTTTGTTTATTGAAATCAGGTCGGCTAATAATGCGTGTTGCCAAGGTATTATAAATTTTGAATTACATTGAAGCGGGCCTAGTCGGCCATAAGTAAGAATGTGCGGCCTAAAGCCTACATTAAATGTCGTAAAGAATTCGATGTGCGCGAATATGCGGCACTAGAATACTTGAGTTCAAGTATTTTAAATGACAGCGAAAAGGGTCGGCGAACCGACCGCCGAAAGCGCTTGATACACACTGTACAAAGTTCTAACACGCAAAAATTGAAGCAAGGCAGTAAGCAGATTAGCCAACCTAGAAAGCGAAATTATCGCGCTACCGTACACTAACACTGAGCAAAGGTAAGGTTCACAAGTAGAAAGTAGAAAGTAGTACAGAGTAGATTCAAAGTAAAAACTGTTTTCTATGTTCAAGATAAGTCAAAAAGTTAATTGCAGTAGCATAAAATAAAAAACGCTTGGTATATATATATATATGAAAGTTCTTGTATTCATCTGAAACACACTTGATTCGTCATCATCTTCTCCACATCACGGCATAGGCAAGATGCTGCCAGTTCCGCGTTCCAACATCTTCCAGCCATCTCTTCCTGGGTCTATCTACATCTACACACCTGTGTCTACATCTTTATATTTTCAGTTTGTTTCGCCAGTCTCGGATCTTTCTACGCGTTCTTTCCACAGTTGTTTATAATCATTTCGTCTTTCGTTGAAGGTAAAAACTAGGTAATTCTCCTTTTATAGTCCCACTCTGTATACGGTCAAGTTTAGAACATCTTTTATCTCCTCTTAAGAACGCCATTTCCGAGGCCTGTATTTTACTGTTTTGTTTCTTGGTTGTCGACCATAATTCACACCCATAGGATTATACAGGGACTGCCACAACTTAGCAGAACTTAAATTTTGTATCTCGCCATACCTTGTTTCTAAAAATACGATCGATTTTCCTACAGATCGTCTAGACCTTAACCCAACTTAACATCAATATCATAATTCTTATCATAGCCTATATCATTTCCGGAATAGTTAAAATGACTCACCTGTTCTACAATTTCATAATTAATTATTACTTTGTTTTTACTTCCATGTTCCATAAGGAAATGTAAGCCGGAGGAGTCTACAGTAGGTCAATGGCTGCACACATGGGCTAAGTTAGTTAGTTAGTCTACTGCGATCGGGCAGAAAGAGCTCGTCAGCTGAGGTGAAAGCAACTCTCTAGGGGAAGAGCAGCTCGAAATCAAAGTTTCTGGTCCTCCAGGTTGGAGGTTTTACAGCAGGCTAGTAACCTGTTTAAGTAAAAATATATGCACTTACAGAACTCATACGAGCCTCAAAAATCGGATGGGAAATACGGCAAATCGACCTAAGCTAACGCAAAAGGAAAAATGCAAATAGATTAATATAAAATTAGCATGTATACATAACTATGTAAAAGCTTCTTGACTTCTCGTAGTATCGTCATCGTCAGCTTGATTCGAAGACTTAAGTCCCTGGTTGACCCTTTTTGGAACCCGTCTCGTACTCGATCTGTCAACACCTCTCTTTCCGTAAAGGCGGCGATACACGTTGCGGTACCGGAAAACTGTACAGGTAAACCGGAGCGTGTGTGCTATCTAAACTGCACAGGCAACCTGACCTGTATGGGTGGCCTCCGAAGTATCAAAATTTGCTTCTTTTTACCTGCGCCAGTGAGCGTGTGTGCCAATCGCCTGCGCAAGTCTCAATTGTCCCGCATCTGGAGGCGAGAAAGGTGTGCAAGTTTTGTTTCCATTTTTCCCGCTATTTCAGTTAGTTAGTTAGTTAATGTAGTTTATTTATTATTTTTTTAGTTATTATGGCTAATCGTAAATGAAACGCGGTCATAGAAGAATTTATTGAAATTTACAAATCAGACCCATGTCTTTGGCGGATAAAAATTGCTTTCTTTTCAAAAGCCACTCCTTACACTATTTTTCGCGTTTTTTGTTTTCTGCTTACGGCACTCTATCGCGAGTAAAACCGTCCTATCACCGCCAGCACGTCGTCCTGTGTCCATACCATGGTCAACTAAAAACCTCGACGGTTAACCGTAGCGTGTGTGTGCAACACACCTGTACTGTACAGGTAAACCTGACAGGTATACGCAACGTGTATGGCCGTCTTAATGGGTCACATTTCAAGGCCGCTACTGTCATAATCTATTACTTGACATGCGATCCTCTCTCTCTCTCTCTCTCTCTCTCTCTCTCTCTCTCTCTCTCTCTCTCTCTCTCTCTCTCTCTCTCTCTCTCTCTCTCTCTCTCTCTCAAGCAAGTTGCAATATGACTTTGGACACTTCAAATTTTGTCTTCAAATTTTCTCTTGTTTATATCTGCCTGCTAGTTTTACTCTCAGTTACCTTATTTGTGTCTAATTTGTTAGTCTTTGTTTACCTGTCTTCTTCTACTTCTTCTTCTTCTACGTCTACTATTTCTTCTTCTTCTTCTTCTTCTTCTTCTTCTTCTTCTTCTTCTTCTTCTTCTTCTTCTTCTTCTTCTTCTTCTTCTTCTTCTCCTTCTTCTTCTTCTTTCATCACGGCGTAGACGTAGGCACCTGCCCGCTTTTAGAACCTTGTGTAAGCTTACATTGTGCACTTAAATTGTTATTATCTATAATTATGTTAAATTGAACTAAATCGTAGACCATCAATTACTGTGCCATCCTACATTACGACCACCCTGCGGGACTTACAAATATGCGGGCTTTAGTATAAAGTTCTTTTCCATGCGAAGAACGTGTTCCCTCCATCTACGCATATGTTCATCGACTTTTTCAAACAAGGGTGACACCTTAAGCTCTCTTTGTATATCTTCATTGCAAAACACATCAAATCGTGAGCATCGTTTGGCCATTCTTAAAAACCGCATTTCTGCCGCGATGATTTTAGTTACATCCGTCTTTCGCAAACTCCATGACTCTGCATCGTACCGCCATAATATTATAAAATTTAATTTCTGTTTCTGGACTAACATTACTCTTTAATATTATTCTAATAAATATAAGAACAACTCTAGGTACTCTGACAAAAGTGAAAATTAATGCTATTTTTAGCGCTGCGTTATTTTGAAAAAGTTTGTAGTTCATCGTTAGGCTGCGTAAGAAAACATTATGTACAGAAACCAAGTTTCGATTGAGTGATTTACGTAACAAAAGCCTATCATAGTGTTGCGTAATGCGGAAAAAGTGTTACGCCATTAAGGAACGTTCTGGTAGGCCTACATTGGAGAACGTTGTTCTACTCTGTTCCCGCAGCTGTAATGCGTACGTGACGCTTGACATGCGAGGCAGTATTACGTAATGCGGAACGTCTCGTGCGTTCGATGGTGTCGTTCTAGAAGCTTCTCGACCAGCCCAACGGTGTGTGTTTCTGCCGTGGCCCGCTGAAGTATTCTCCAGAATTTTCACGTGTTTGTTAAAGACGCATATTACGGAACCCTGCAGACTATAAATAGTCCATACCTGCCGCTTAGAGTTCAGTGTAATGTCGGGCGATTTACACGGTGCGTCGCAAATTATAGTGATCGAAATTTTAAAAAATTTTATTTCCTCGATCAAGTGGCACGTTCCCACAATCGAGTCGACTGACACAAGCCCAGGTCGTAAATAATGACGAATTAGGGACACGTCAAACCCGACGCTAGTGCGAAGACAAGGAAAAACGTCTGTATACAGCACACAATAAGAATTTGAGGGCGTCGTTGACAGCTCGCAGTTTGTTACAATTTACAGCACCCAGCAATCGAAAACAAAGACTTCGTCCAGCTGCCGAGTTACGCGGAAACGAAATGGAACGCCTGCTGTGGAGGTGAGCTGTAACGAGCACAAATATGAAAGGCTTCACTCTGCTACAAAGGAGTACAGAGCAATCTCAACGAACAGATAAACAATAGAACGTAAACTCAGTGAATACTGCAAGTGCGCCCTGCACAGCGTGAAAACAAACCTTTGACAGTTTACTGAGATTTACGACTGGAAAGCGTGGCATCGACGAGAGACGACTCCAGCGAAGGGTTGATAATCGGCGGAACGAACAACGAATAACTTGAACAATTAACCAGGACTCTGCAGTCTGTTAACAAAAGATAGGTCAGAACCTTGACAACGTCTAAACAAAGGTTGACAGACAGCCGAGGGAATTGCTATAGGTTCTCAGAATCCGTACCACGTTCGTCACATGGAATACTCCGGGGATGACGACGACCAACCAGCGTCAAGCATCTTCTAAAAGAGCTCGTGGAGAGAGTAAGAAGGGTTCGGACGACGAATCGGGAAACAGAGGATGAGATCTGCAGAGGAGTAGGAATTTGAAGAACCAATCACGGATCCGAGAGGGCGTAGAAATCCAGAATTTAGACTTATGGGTAAGATGTTTCAATAAAACTGTTTTGCGAAGACGCGGAGTGGCAGTCTACAGTCTACAAGTCAATCGGTCATAAGTTAATAAGTCAGTACGTACGACAGTCAGACGGTTGGTTATAGTCGGAACGGTAATACATTCAGTGATAGAAACAGTTTGCGCGGCCGACCGAACTTCCAACTCGGTGAATTCATAAGTGAACTTAGACATACGATATAGTCTCACTTACACACAAGTCTGTTCGACAATCGTATATGTTCTGATAAACTATAGTGCGCACGGGACTTGAAACTACAACCGACGCTAACATAATAACGCAAGTAATTAATATTCCAAAGTATAACAGTGAGTGACATTTCAAACACTCTCACATTACAATGAGACGCTACGTTGAACAATTAACTGAATGAACTATATCGAACAATTAAGCACACAGTATACACTACATCCAGATAGACGGAACAGTTAATCATGTACACGAACACGGCAAACTCTCAGAATAATTCAGCTTAATGACGATATTAACATCTTAATATTTGAACTCCAAACACCCGATATCAGCGGAGTGCAACAACACCGTACACATAACGGGAGTGAAGATTTAGTGAAGTGAAGTGATTAGGGCTTTTCATAACAGTGAGTAAGATGAACGACGAGTCCTCCAGCAGACGTCATCTCACACCGGCGGAATATTGGATAAACACTCTCACAAGATAAGCTATTATGTCTATTAAATCTTAGTAATATATACTACTGCACTATCTTCTCTTTTCAAAGAGCAAACCCCAAGAGATTATATATAAATCCTATGAATCATAAAATTTATAAAGCAATATTAACGTAATTCATCATCTGAGAATAATGAACGCATTTAGGTAGGAATAAAATATATTTGTTGATTGTTTATTGTTCGTATATGTTTTGTATATGTATCTAATTTTACTGCATTTGAATGTAACATATGTTTGTGTTTTCAGGAAACAACGTACAAATTGTATTTTGTTATTATGTGTTTTATTATGTATGTAATTGCAGGATATAGTAACTTACTTGAATAACAAGTATAATAAATAAGTAATTATTTTATATTTAATCTTGCGTTCATTATTGAAATATAACCTTGATTAGTAATTTATTTCATTCCAAGCATTTCACAAAGAGTCTCAAAAGTTATGCTAAGTATCAATGGACACAACAAACTCGACCATTGAAACGTCCGATTAACAGACTCATAAATCATATTTATTTAACAACTGTGTTGAGTCTAATCTGACGAGTATGAATTACTTTTATATATGTATTAAAGTTAACGTCCATCATAACTCTTTTAATTAATACACGAAGTTAATGAGATACAATTTACTAATTCTCATTTGGATAATCCAATAATACTTACAATTAGCATAATTACGCTCAACATAAATGGTACAGCAACCCTAATTACTTAATTAATTGCCACCCCGTTTATGACACTAAATGTAATGGCTCCCAAGGAACGTGGGGCATATCAAGGTTAATTAAAGTCAAAGTTGTTAAAAAATGGTGTATTAGTGAAACGTGATTACAGCGCGGAATTCTTTACATTTTACATTATTATTGCGTGTGAACAAATCTAACTGGAATTATTGTACGAGTTTATTATAAACTGTTATTTGTAATAATTAAAAGCTGGTTTTGTTTTAGTGACTTCATTGGTGTCTTGTATTTTGTTTTCCACTCTACCATACGACGATCAGTTAGACCGTCGTAACAATAGTTTCTTAGCTGATCTGAAGGCGAAGCGCTCTTCAAATTGCAACATAATTAAAATGTCAGAATCTAGGGAATGCTTTAACATCGGCTAGTGCATCATTAATTCTTAATTTCGAGATTTCCGTTCAATTAATTTTGTTAGTAACACATTCACACACTCGTGACCTATTTTAACTTCTATTGGTATTTGCTGTACACAATCTCTGTACAGTTTGTTTTCATTACGTCACATTACAAATACATCTTCTTATTATTATTATTCTTTACCACTACAGCCCAACGTGAGTCCTGGCTTCCAACACCGATCTTCTCCAATGTCTCATGTCCATTGCCATCGCAGCGTAACCCCTCACGTCCATTCTGCTTAGACGTTCCAACACATGATCTTTATCCTAGATCGGCCACTCTTTCTGCTTTTATAAGTGCCAACGTAATTAATTATTTGTTATTGTAAAATGTTTAGCATGTTAATGAGTTAATAAAAATTTTATTAATAATAAAGTGGCTTTTAACACCTCGGAAATACGTTAGAGTCCAGATACAGTAGGGTGCCTGGGTGTGTTACACAGCACACAGGGAAACCAGTACGGTCGGTACTATGCGTCAGCAGTTATATTACCCTAGGGTATGTAAAACGGACAACGCATATCCACAGTCGGTTGGGCCTGAACATCATTTTTACGGCATTGTCCAGAAATCGAATCCGGAAGTCTAGGGTAATAGCCGGCCGCCGGCGACTGGTCCACTAAGTCCATACTAATTACCCTATTAACTAGTATGTTCTCTGAGTTGCAGAACTCGATCACTGTTTTGACATTAGTACTTTTTTTTTGTATCGGCCATCTAAGGACCACATGCAAATTTCAATTCTTTATTCTTTGTTCTTTTCTTTTTCTCCAATATTCTTTCATCTTTTCACTGTGTCTCTTCTTCCTGTCTTCAGTCCACTTCGAACCTGCGTTTTTCTCTCTCCTACCCTGGGCTCCTTCCATTTTTAACACTTTTGCCCGAAAACTTATATTTCAGTTGCTTGTTCTGTGTGTATATTATTTTTTTCTAAATCCTTTTGGACTTCTTTAATCCAACTTGATGTTGACTTCTTCCCCCACAGATATTTGGAGATCTGCTTTGTTTACCTATTGTCGTCCATTCTACATAAATGTCCAAAAATAATAGTCTTCTTTTTCTCATTGTTTCTGTTAGATTTTCTATGCTTTGACATATTTCATCATTACTTCTTAATTTCCAACCTTCTGAAGTTTTTCGTGGGCCTAATATTTTCCTAGTAATTCGTCTTCCCAATATTTCTAGTTTGTCTAAATTATAATTCAATGCTGGACATTCACTTGCATATGGGCATTCTGGCTTCACTACTGTACTGTGATGCCTTATTTTTACATTTTCAGATATGCACTTTTTAATGTAAATATCTTTAGTTATACCATATGCTCTTTCCATCTTATGAATTCTTTCTTCTATAGCAGATTTTTCTAAACCATTCTCTTGAATTATTTCTCCTAGATACTTAAATTTTCGAACCCTCTCTATTCGACCAATACCTGTTACTAGGAATTTTTGCGCATTTTTAATGTTCGTGAGAAATTTGTTTTTTCTGGAGAAATTCTTAAGCCTGTTCTACTGGCTATGTCTTCTAAAAAATTAACTTAAGTACATAAGTAGTTAACACAAGTAGGCCTACTTTTGTTATTACATGAATTTTGATATTAGATAATTTTTAAATTATGTGTAAATTAAAAAAGTCCCGATTACTATAATATTTCTTTTGTAATATAACATTGTAGAATCCACGATGATACGATCACCAAAAATTTTAAACATTCGGATTTGCTTTACAGTTTCTTTAGTCTAAAACACTGTTGGATTTTTACAATTTTTTGAATTATTAATCTCTTTTTGCTCTCTGGAGCCCCAAAATTGTGAAATTTCAAAAACTTAACACTACATTCAGATTTCAGTTAGCATTCTCTTGAATGTGATGCTTCTTGTCATCAAGCTACTTGAAGCTTGATACGACCTACATGAATTTTTGCGATTTTATCAAACTTTTCATCCGCTTTTAGACGCTGAATTCAAAAATTTTGAAATTAAATAAAAATGAACAGTATATTTAGATTGTGGTTAGAATTATCTTTATTGTGGTTTTCCACGTGGGCTATTGCGTTTTTTCACAATTTTAAAGCCTTACATTCTTGCCTAGCCCAGTTTTGGGTGGTGGGAAATCAATCTCAAAAACAGTAAGGTTCTCGTGAGTGAAAGTGTGCACGCTCATGCCAAGTTTACGATAATCGGTTGCATTGCATTGCATTATGTGTGGGGGTATCTTTGCACCCGTGGCATGACTGGGTCGTACCCATTGACTGCCAGAAGATAAACTTTAGTCTGACTCAGTCAACGGGTAGCCTAAATCTGGAAAAGGAAACCGCCAACGCGTCACGTCAAAACTTCGAATCACGTCGTTCCTTACAAACTAAGGGGACCCCGACAAGGAGTGGAGGGTTCGGGACTGGAATGCTTCCAGCCTACCCCTGTTGGTGGTGGATCAAAGAGACAACGGTTGATGCGTTCAAAACTTATCGTGAAACACACCCCAATCAGACAGACAAACAGGCAGATGATAAACGGTCCGCATAAAACTGAGAAATCGTTTTTGGCTCGTTTAAGTATGAAAGGATGGGATCACGTCTGCAGCGTAACACCCTAAACCACTTCTCTTGTCCAACGAAACATATGACTAGAAGGACTAGTCCGAGCCTCTATAGGTGCGCTCGCGCGCGCGTGTGTGTGTGTGGGTGGGTGGTTGGGTGGGTGTGTTGGCACGTGCGCGCGTTTTGTGACTTCGCCGTTGTATGAGCCGAACTGTGTTGTTTACAATTTTGTCACATAGCACCGTAATCACCAATGAACCTCCCTCGTAACGGCGTTGGAAAGTTGAGGAAAATTACTCTCGAGCATTACTGTTGATATGAACAGTTTGAATCAGCTGTTGGAACGAGAAATAAAATGACAATGGAACATTAACTGTGTGTCTGCATATATTAAAAATTTATACATTATGTACATAAATTAGTCTTTTCACATACATTTGTGGTATAAAAAATCTGTGTACTGTCTTTAATATCATAAAATAAATCATAATAATAATTCATCTATTGACTTCCTGATACGTCTAACAGAATTGACATTTTTCTAAATTAAAGCGTATGATACTGTTGGCTTAAGGTTAAGTGGTCACTCAATTTACTGTCGATTGTTAAGCGGTTACTTAAATATTTTAGTATGCATTACAAAACAGACGCACTTCTTTAGAATTAAACAGAATAAAACTATATTGTATTTGCAATAATCACATTACTATATATAATACTCTGTATAATAACGGCAGGATAACAATTGGTATTTGATGACTAGGTCCGATAACAATTACAGTCAGCTAACAATTAACGGCAACAATAATTGCGTCTCTATCAAATTACGTTGTTATTCATTGTTGTTATTACAACACCAAACGAGTCTGGTATCGATGTCGTTAAACAGCTAAACAGAAAACCAGCAATGAACTCGTGTGGTAAGTATGATTTTAAAATATTTTATCTAATCGTTACAATAGTTAGAGATAATGTAATGAGTATTCCGTTAACGAAATTTAACATTCGGTTTTGAAAGCTATAGTTTTTTTACAGTTCTGGAGCACGTACATTGTTTCACAGTTTTACGAAATTATTTACAAATAATTTTGTTTCTGTTGTTAAATAGCTTTTACTATTTTTCCGTCGTCAACCGGTTCGTTCAACTTGCTCAGTTCTTGCTGGATTTCCGCGAATGTCTTCCCTTTGGTTT
The DNA here is from genome assembly GCA_034769895.1 of Magicicada septendecula. Lineage (NCBI taxonomy): Eukaryota > Metazoa > Arthropoda > Insecta > Hemiptera > Cicadidae > Magicicada > Magicicada septendecula. The sequence continues at coordinate 66,822,400 of CM068374.1, forward strand.
CGGGCAGCACAAAGTATATGAAGATGGCTCCCAGTATACCGCAGAACGAATACAACCAGAAATTTAAGAATATCCCTATGTTGTCTTCGATACTCTGGTACATTTTCATGCAGATGAAAGAAGTGATGTTTATTGACATTGTGGTTAAACCGGAAGCTAGACCTCTGGTGTGTGAAGGAAAGAACTCGGATTGTATTGTGGTGGACACGGCGCCGACACCCCCGCACAGAAGAAGCGTGTACATTGAAATACTGATAAAGGCGACCCAACTGTAGTCGGATACGTCGATTGTCGTTTTGGCGTCCAAAAAGAAATACGTGCCGGATATAATTTGACACACGGCTGCGCCGATACAGGAGGTGAGGAGGATAGGCCGTCTGCCCACACGATCGACGGTCACCGCTGATATGATCGTCGAAACCAGAATGCAGACGCCGATCAGTATCGTAAACTGGTCGGCGGTGAGAAATGAGTCATTCGTCGAAGCCAGAGTTTCCGTGACGTAGGATATGATGGCCGTGATTCCGCTGACCACCTCGAGGATGGCGACCACCTGCACGATCAACAGTATCCTGCGGTTGGCCGGCGTCGACACCAGGTCCTTCCACGAGCTGGCCGATTTCTGCGCCATCTCCTCTTCGATGTTGAACTTCATCGCTTTCAGCTCGCTGTCGATGTTGCTCAACGAGTTGGTGCCGCGCAACCAGGCCAGCGTGTTGGCCGCTTCGTAGTCGCGGTTCCTGATCAACAGATAGTACGGCGATTCGGGCATCAACATGAACGTGACGAAGTAGATGATGGGTATGGCGGAGGAGTAAAGCGCCAGCGTCTGGTACGTGACGTACGGGCCGATACAGTATTCGGACAGCACGCCCAGGTACCACATCACTTCGAATATAGTACTGAGCGCTCCCCGGTACTTGGGCTCGGCGATCTCGCCCAGATACATGGGCAGTACAGTGTATATTATACCCATACCGATACCCTGCAGCGTGCGCACTATGTACAGTATCTCTACCGATCTGGTGGTTAGCACTAGTATCCAGCTGAGGATGTACATGGGCGCTGTCATTATCAGACACGGTTTGCGACCCCACCAGTCCACCAGCACGCCGAACGGTAGCGGGGTGAGAAGGTTGCCGATCTCTATGGACGACACCACCCACGAGCTCTGCTCTCTCGTCATTGGCACTTCGCTGTGCGGTCCCAGCAGGTGTACCAACAGCGGAGTGATCCAACTGAACGCCGCCCCCGCCATCAGCACCGACAGCGAAGCTGAAACAAACAAAAATACACGTTACAATCGATTATTAAACCAGTGGCGTATCATAAATGCAAGAGTTGTAAGCGCCGCTTCCCTTTCTAAAAAATCTTTATTAAAAACTAGTACAAAATAAATAATGGTTTATGGGAGTATTCGATGAGAAGTAGAGAAACACCTAGAACACTGGAGGCCAGTTGCGGATTTCTTTCTGAGGCACATTTTCGTACCGAGGCATAGCCTTCTTTAGTCGCTGCCGCTGGCCTTGCCGTCCGTGCTATTTCTGGTTCAATTTGCGATTTCCGACAGCGTCGTAAGGCATTGACGTCAGGTACAACTGACGCTACTTTTTTAGTATGACTATACCTCTAATAATAAAGTTACCTTTATAAGTTTTCTTTTAATATCTGTAAACACTTTATGAGGTAGGGTTGTAAGGTAGATTTCAAAATAATATAAAAAAGTTTGGATTAAAACTAACTCCCGGGCTGTTTGGCCGTGGCCAAGGTTTCCAATAAAGCCAGACGTTTCAGCAGCACCACTGGCTGCCATCTTCAGTGGAAGAAACGAGTCAGCGCTAACGTGGGATGTAGTATGTTAGGACCACTGTATTGTGGTTAAGGCTGGAGATGTCCCGTGAACACTACTTCTACTTGTAAATTTTCTAAGTGCCACGATATGGTAATAACTCTATCGCCAAACAATCAGAAAAAAGAAGGTGTATGATTGTCTACCGCCCCACACCCCCTTAGTCACCTACTGGACTAATCAAAAGACAAGTTACATACTAGTCTGGCCGACTGAGTGAGAAACAGCACCCAGCCCAGCGCACGCGCAGTTCGTCGTTAGGAAGCGACACTGCTGTCTGCGCTGGCAAATTGTTTATGCGCAAGTGCAAACAGACAAGTAAACGATCGTTGTCCTCGCTGATAAACTGCCATGCGTCCTTGACAGTTCTTACACTCTGCTCTTATTTACATTTGAAATAGGCCTACTGTTATTTAATGTGCAGAATTGTAAAATTTACGTAGTCTGCAAATTTAAGTGTATTATGTTTTTTTTTTTTAGTGTTGTTAATTAAATAGTGTAATCACAAATCACAGTCACTTACTAGTCAGTCAAAAGTTAATATAGCAAGGAAGTATAAACTGAAACTTCTGATAGATGAAAACACTCTAGAAAGACAATAATTTAATGTTTAAGTTTATAAATCAAACATTACAAAGCTTTGTGTCATTCAATAGAAGTGGAAGCTGGTAGCAGCCACCTCGGGAGCTTCTCTGCTCAGGTACGTATTGACCGGAAGAGTTGTGATCGTAGCCGACACCCCGCAAAAAAGTTGACAAGGAATTTTGTTAATCTTTTAATTTTAAGGTCGTTTTTCAACTGTGTATGCTAATATAGTAATAACTCTTTTTTAAATATACAAACAGGTTTATTACACAGCATTTGTGTATACGTTTTGATAGGCTTATATATAATATAGGAAAATCAATTCATTCAATAAGTATGTTGTAAACAATGTTTCAATAACCCATATTGTAACGCCAAAACGAAAAAAAATAATTTTTTTTTTTGAAAGAAAGAAATGGACCATCTGGCAGCGTGTGAAATGACATTGACTTATGGGAGAAACAATAAAACGAGTTAATACAATGGATGTAACAGCCTTCAACGTCGACGTACATTAAATAGATGTCTATAAGTATCATAAATCTAAACAAAAGCAGATGTTCGGCACAGAGAAAATTTACCAGGAAAGACTACAGAGGCGTGTGAACAAAGTTAACATGTGCAGCCAGAAGCATGTTGAAATTAAGGGATTGTTCTGAAAGAAAGGCAAACAATCGCCAGAACGAAGTACAATAGTAATACAAAAGGGAGCCACACATGAGAAACTTACGTAACATGCGCATCTGGACGAAGTAAAAAACAAAGGGTACTCTTACTAAAAGGATAGAAAACGCCAGAGAGAAGCCCTTCCAGATATTCCAGAAAGAACGCAACGGGGAGGACTAAAGTAGTCGACAAGCAGGTGCACGCCAGTACACTTAAGTGGTGTCTTGCTAAGAGGCATGAAAAACGCAAGAAAGAATCATGACTATAACATGTTGAAAAGACTACAGCAGGGGTGAAACTAATTAACAGATGCAGCTGCAAGCTGGACAGAAGGTAAGGATGTAACTGTCAAAAGGCATAGAACAATACCAAAGAGATTTACGATCATGGGAATCGGACATACCGATGGCAAAAGGTTGATGAACCCAGGATAAGAAATAGGTGGGAACAGAGGGTCCTATCAGAAACGACCTTTTGGAAGTAGGTGGTACTAAGGAACAGAATTTGCTAAGTGTAGGGAGAAAAGAACCAATTAGAAAAGGGCAGATTGAAAATCAGAAAACTAGTGGGGAAATACCCGCGTTGAATATATACAAGCAACTGAGATGCGATCGGGGAGTCTTTACAAATTTTCGAGAGAGTCGGAGGTGGAGTTCGTAGCGTATTATTTTAAAAGAGACTGTTAATTTTACGAAAGTATGAAAGTTTTCGGGAGTCTAGAGTCGAGTCGAGACGAAGTCTAAGTTAAACTTCGTGGAGTCGAGATTAAGTGTTACGGAAATTCGATGTTAAAAGTTCGGAGAGCTTTACTTAAAATCACGTAAGATTATCATGAATAACAATCGGTGAAGTGAGAACTGGAGTTTATTAGTTAATAACTCGTCAAAACAAAAGACCGAATCTTATCATGTATCACGAACAATATAGCTCTTGAAACGGAATAAGTCGTTACGAGATATCAGTGAACGTAACCGAAGTAAATAGTAAACAATAATTACACTAAATTTAAAATTGGGAATTACCGGTTATCAATAAAAGGAGTGAAATAATGAAAGTGTATTATAAGGATTCTTAAAGCTCCACGTTTTTGTGGCGTTAATTATAATTATTATTTTGAAAGAGCTCCACTCAAATTTATATTATTAATTATTACTTGGGCGCCAGAGCAGGAGATCTCAGGTTTGTTTATGAAATAATAACAAATTGTTCAGATACTAATATTTGTATTGTTAGATTCTTATCATTTAATACATCTGAAACATAATCATTTATATCAACCTTATTCAATAATAACACCAAAATAGTATTAATAATTCTAGTTATGCTTCTTTTTGAATTTATATTATTTAAATAACATTCATAGGAGTTCTTGGTATATCCAATTTACTCCATTAACAAATTTAAATCATCGCTATCAATGAAATATATATATATATATATATATATATCATAAATTCTTAACTGCTACGACTTCTATACTATTCAATATATTCCATTATTTAATTCATCTATCATTTCAATAATTATTAGTAATTGTTTCTTACTTTACTATATCATAATTCACCCAAACATGTCATCTAGCATAAATTGAATGTTTAGTATCTGAACATCGTGGGTCTTTTTAAAATGAGATGAGTTTATTTGAGATATTAAAATTATGTTAACTGATTGTATTGTAATTTATAAGTGAGATATTGTTACTTGTGGCTGGATTCCTGACAGGCGAATGACGAATTGTATTCCTGCGTTAGCCATTACACCACACTTTCACTGATCACTCTTTATTAACTTTCTTTAACCACATCACACGCTCGCGTTATTACTATACGTCACGCACAAATAACTAATATACTTTTCTAAATATCACTATAATATTGACGACTCGGAACACTAAGTTTTTTATAAGTAAAAACGTAAAGTTTTACCTTATAGCCTAAACCGGCTTTCACCTATAGAAGGCTTCATCAGAGGCTCTGATGAAGCCTTCTATAGGTGAAAGCCGGTTTAGGCTATAAGGTAAAACTTTACGTTTTTACTTATAAAAAACTTAGCGTTCCGAGTCGTCAATATTATAGTGATATTTAGTTAAGTAACGGACACGTCATGGACAACGAAATCCAATAATATACTTTTGTTGCAAATTGCGCGCACATATTTAAACAGCTTCTTGTCCACACGTACTTTCGCGCACATGTCTAAATAAAACTTCTTGATGACTGATACTACTGTATTAAACCGAGAGAATATTGATTTGAACTTAGAGTAATTTAATTTGCTCACATCGAGTGACGCAGGTTTCACGTGTTTTGCGTGAAATTTTGACTTAGACTCCCCTGTTGTGGGCTCCGCGTGTTATTTTTATAGTTTTTTTCAATTCTACCCTCACTACATCTTCTGTTGATCATTTCTCATTGGTCTTACATTCAAATATTTGCCAGTATTTTTGAATGTATCCACTCTGGTGTCGTATCTCTTTCGCGCTCACTACTGACGCTATTGGTGATTGGTTCCCAAAGTGCGGGCGATAATTTTACGCGGTTGTCCGTTATACACCTTAAAAATGACGCGACTTTCTAAAATCGTCATATTTACTGGCGTGGCATCTTTTGTCTGTTGAAGGACACCGTACCGTTAACCTAACGGTATATAGGCGTTTTTTGCTAGTTTTACACTACAAAACAATTTATGCGTTTACGACATGTAGGGTGTCTTAGGTCTATTGTACATATTTTTGCCGGCGTCGGTCTGTCGCACTGCCGAGCCTCTTTAGATTCACTATTCAGTTATAATTTTACTTAAAACTACGTACATTTCAATACTTTAATTTATCATATATGGTTATATTTATCATTAATATTTGCTTACTTATTATAGGTATTTACATACATATTAAATTATGATACAGTTATACAGTATCGTTTCAGTGTATGTGCCAAATACTACAAGAAAGAGTCACATTGTTATGCACGCAAATGATCCTGTGTTCAACGCAGTCTACGGAACATCTACATCTCCATATGCTGATTTAAGGAACCAAAAAGGAGAGCACATCATGACAACGCGCCGTAGATTGTGGATAACTTACCAATAGTAAAAAAAATTATGTATTAATTTTATTTTACGAAATCACCTGTCTGTCACTCTAAAAGAATTCACGTAGAGAATTTTATAAGATAGAATGTCCTCATTCAAACCTTACGTATAAATTTTAAAGTCAAAATGTTAGAATATAAAGAGAATTGAGTACATTTCATATTTAAATGAATCCATTTAAAATTATATGTCGTAATGAAATAAGTCATTAGGTGTAAAAATTAATCCATATTTTAATAACACTCAAAAGAACCTTGAGATATTAAGAGATATTGAGATATTAAGAGATACTGAGATATGAAGAGTAATTGAGAGATTAGTTTTATAATTGTTTATTGATAGAAATCATGTACTAAAATAATTATTGATAATCATATGTTACGCAGAATAGAATATGATACTAATGACAGTAATCGTTAAACGTAATAAATTTAATGGTAGACAGATAAACACGTCTTGTTTGTTTATTGAAGATAAACCCTATGAAATTAATCACTAAAAGTAGTTTTCAACACCTTCCGAGTAAATATTGAATACTAGAGTCTCATAACATTTGATTGCATAACTGCTATTATATACATTATTACCAATAAAAACCCTGAGATCGTAAGCAATAAAATTTAGAATTGCAATATTTTTATTATATATTATTACCGTTTACTTTAATGTGATGACCGTTTACTTAAATTGATTTCAGGATGTTATCACACGTTTTTCAGATACTTTAAAGATCGTAATGTTGATTAGCATGAAGTTGTTTTTTGTTCTTTAGTATGAAGCCGATTTGACCGGACCCCCCTCCACAAGACCAAATACTAGATACGCCACTGTCTCTGCTAACACTAAACTAGTCCGTTCATTTAGCACAAATGACACTGAAGTTGAATATAAATTTTGCGACGAAAACGATCTTTAACGGCAATGTATATGTAACTGAAACCAAGCAAAATTCATAAGACTACCACCAGCTAAAGTACAAAAAAAAGACAGAGGCTTTACAAGATATTGGTACTTATTTATTATTTACTTTAAATATATAATGAATAAAGTCAGAGTTTGTTGCAAAATTAAGTCTTCTTCTTCTTCTTCTTCTTCTTCTTCTTCTTCTTCTTCTTCTTCTTCTTCTTCTTCTTCTTCTTCTTCTTCTTCTTCTTCTTCTTCGGTTTCTCTAGCACTACAGGATTCAGGCAGCCGAAATGAAATTTCTAAGAGGGACGCAAGGTTGTTTTCTCCTGGATCGCAGAAGGAACAAGGATATTAGACGCGATTTAAACATTGCATCACCAGAAGATTGAAGACCACAGAAGGAGATGGTATGAACACTTGAATCGCATGCCTGATATCCGTTTACCTGTGGCTACCTTGGGTTATCAGCCTACTGGGAAGAGATGTCGGTAGACCGAGGAGGAGATGGGTTCCGGAACAGGTGTAAGGCCTAGTCATTGGAGTGATGATGATAAACTTACCAAATATGGAACCTATAAAAACCACACGCACACGCACGCGCGCGCGCACACACACACACACACACACACACACACTGAATGCACGCACACTTCAAGATCAACTGAAAACTGCGACAGGCGCCACTAAGTCACACCCCTTTATAGAGAAAACCGGAAGACATTCCTCCTCAACCACACCAACTAACGCCCAAAGACAGTAACACACGTTAACCTAACCCAAAGTCTAACCTACCTAACAGCTAAACTATTTTTCTGATGGAGCGAAACCAGATATTCGGAATTTCACTGCTTACTTGACTAATAGAATTACTGTTAGTCGGCATGAAAGCAGCTTCCTTAAATCTACGATCGAAACAACTTTTAATGTTTGTTTTTGCCTGTTACAAAAATCTGTTTGGTGAACCATATATAACTTCCATGTTCTAAGATTTATATTTAAAATCATTTACCTGAATTCGGTTCGATAATTTGTAACAAGTTAGGTGTGTTCCTTGTGAATCGAGTTGTAAGTTTGACAAATTGAAATAAAATATTTTTAAAGGACTTCTTTGTTGCCAATTACATAGTACACATATAAAATATTATCCCCTCCCCATTAAACTATCATGTTCATTTATAGAAAATTACCCCTTCCCCCTTCAACTACGCTCTTCATTTATAGATATTTCATCTACCTTTCTACAGTGGATTATTATGACCTTTTTTTCAGGATACTTTATTTATCAAAATTAAGTACTTTACTCTTGTTAAAACGTAAAACGTTGCAGGTAAACTCCCCCTTCCCCTTAACCGATCTTTACCAAAATCAATAGGCCTTGAGTCCTCTACAATTCGGGCATATATGCAAAAAATTATTTGATTCTGTTTTGAATTTGCGGCAGTTATCGTTTGCCATAGAAAAAATTTTGCACACAGATACAGAAACTTTTCGTAAAATGACTTTTCTTTTCTTGTTTTGAGGGTTGTACATTCAGAATCAGTCCTTATCTCGAACATGATTTTTTTTCGCGATCACCATACTTCCATTTCCTTACAGAACATGGAAATAAAAAACAGCGACAGAAGAAATCCATCCTTCTAATAGGCTTAATAACAAACACGGTGTTTCAGTTGCAAGACAGTATGACTGTAATCTCCGGTTCCAGTTTAAACTTGTGATGGAAAAAGTCCGACCTTCAAGTAGGCTTAATATCAATAACCCATCACTGACATCTTTTAAGGAAATTACTGTCCCTGTTATTATTTTTTATTAACCGATCGTCTGGTACTTAAATCCGATCGACGCAGCTGATTCAAGGAGTTGCAGTCGTGTGAAAAAACAGGATCTTAAGTACTCACGGGCGAAACATTAGGGAAACTGGTGTGGTGTAGCGTAGGCTAAGAAATAATCTCGGCTACACACACTGCTAGCATCTACACACACTAATACGTAATCGCCATGTACAGAAAAATGGAGTGGCTGAAACGTTGGTTGTTAAATAACATCAGACCACGGCCTGATATCCCGCTAATCTGTAAAATCATCAGTTCCAGCAAACTGTCTTAGCGAGTTGCTTTTCATAGCGTAAAATAGACAGTCTTGAGCTTAGTCTCTGGTTTCACGTTTAGTTAACTACGTCACAATTGTATTAGACCATTATAATTCCTTAAATTAAGTCTCTTTTGTTTGAGAATAAGTATTATAAATTTTGTCTAATTTCATCAAGTATCTTGAACTTCTAATTCTTTATTTGGGCAGTATACCACCTTCAGTTAGATTGATTTTCCTTAGCCGCTCGAGAGAAGTAATGCCGTCTGATAACTCAGGTGTAAAAATCCATATTCAGGTTAGATGCCTTATATTCATTATTTCGTGCAGCATGATAACAAAAAAATCATCATGCTGGGTATCAAATTAAAGAAAATAATGTTATCCAAAATCAAATTAGAGTATTCCATGCTGTACATTTCAATATTTAAAAATGTAATTGGGTCTAAAATTTGCGTCTAAAGTTTGAGAAAACCGCAAAAATCCATGTATCAAAATAAAGAGAATTTTATAAAAAATTTGACTATATTGTTAAATTTTGTACACTATCAAATTTTTGGGTGTCGTGGGTCACAAAGTGAAAAAAATTTTGAAAAATTTACAAAAATCCAGCCAGTATCAGAATATTAAGGCAAAGCTCATATATGTCTGCCTTCCACCCCCGTATTTTTTGGAGGGGATCAACTGAAAAACAATAGAATTCTGTAGGGAAAAACACGCAAACCACGTTTTACGAATATCGGTTGATGTGTTCAGAAGTTATCATGAAACATACCCCACATAGATGGGTAGACTGATAGACAGACAGACAACTGATTGATTTACAACTGAGAACCCGCTTCGCTCGTTCAATTGGGTAAGAAGGTAGACAGTTAATTACTAAAGTCCGCGTACCATAATGCAATATGCAACTAGTTATGAAACCGCGACGCTTCGCAGTATGCAATAATAGCAGTAGTGTGGTCAGTAATGACGCAAGCGATACACGGAAACTGAGGAGGAAATCTTACTTATCCATCAGAACACAAAGCAAAAGAAAACAATATCAGTTGTCTCTGCAAGGTCACGTGATTACAATTGCACTGAATTATTTTCCCCGCTGTTATTGCTTACGTAAAATTAAAAGGAAACAAAAACTTAGTATTTAGTGTTGATATCTTGATACAGTTTTAATATAAAGTTGTACGAAGGCTTATACGTCCGGTGTCGTTTTGATTACAATTAACTCCCGGGCTGTTTGGCCGTGGTCCAAAGTTCCTGACAAAACCAGACGTTTCGGCAGTACCACTGACTACCATCTTCAGTGAAAGCGAGTCAACGCTAACGTGGGATGTAGAACGTTAGGGCCACAGTACTGTGGTTAAGGCTCAAAACCACAGTACTACATCCCACGTTAGCGTTGACTCTCTTTCACTGACGATGGCAGTCAGTGGTACTGCCGAAACTTTTGGTTTTATCAGAAACTTTGGACCACGACCAAACAGCCCGGGAGTTAATTTTAATAAAAGCAGTTTTAATATCTTAATAGTATTGACCATTAGAAAGCATTCACCACGTATTATAAATGCGCTAAAACGCGCGTCACTAGCCACCCTGGGAAAATCGTTGTCTGGAGGAACGTACTCCGTTGCATTTTTGCCTGACATCCTGTAGATGATAACAGATGATAATAGTTGAGGATGGTAATGCCGCGAAGGACATCAAGAGGAGAATACAGCAGAGAAGGTTCGCGGTTAAAAGACTGAATATGGTGGACCAAGAACATATCAAAACATATAAGATTAAGGATCCGTATAAGATACTATTGTAAAGAGTATAACAGTTTATGGCGCACATGCTTCGCTGGTGAATGAATCGTACAGGAGGAGACCGGAAGCGGTAGATGTGGATACCCTGAGGAGATCATGACTGGCCACAGTTCGAATGATATGGTTACGACGGTCTCACTGATCGCCGTATGGTACAGTGGAAAAGAAAATACAGACACCAATGAAGTTGCTAATCACCAGCTTTAATTTATCATAAATACAGTTTATAATCAACTTGTACAAAATCCAAGCAAAATTTGTCCACATGCAATAATAATGTCAACTAATAGAGTCCCGCACAATTATAACACAATAACACGTCGCCACAATATTTCGAACCTCACTTGAATAAATCGCCACTTAAACTGAACTGACCGTCGCAGGATGCTTATATTTATACCCCGATGAGGTATCAGAATAATCTGTCATATTTTGGGTGAAGTGTTAAACAATTGCCTATTACAGGCGTTCTCGAATGCATTATAAACACTGTCGTGTCTGGCCTTCAACACAGTGTGCGCGGACCGGTGTGGTCTGGAATAGCCTCAATTGTTAACGTATCATAAGTGTCAAGTAATTGTCTTTCATCTCAAAGTAGCAGCAATATACGAGGTGTGTTCAAATAAAGACCGAACTTTCTGAATAACACATCAAGTCGCACAAACAATGCCCTGCGACTTTGAACGCGCCTAGCGATACTTTTTGACAACAAACTGCCATTTATTACGTTCCGCTATAAGCATTAGTGTTTGAGCTATGTCAGATCGAGTGGGGACGTGGGCACGCTGGCCGCCGGATTAGTGACAAAGTGATTAAGAAATACCTCGAAGAACAACGGGTATGTATGAAACTTTGCGGCAAAACTAGATTAAAACTTTATAGAGACATTCTGGTTCTTCAATTAAGCATCCCGGAGGCCTGCATGTGCCGAACGATTATTTTAAGCATTTTTAAAGAGGGCAAAAACAATGGTCGGTGCAGATCAAAGCGATGTCGAAGATCATGGGAAGAGAGCTCGTGATGTGGTAATTGTCGATCATTGTTTAACTGCCGAGACATTCTGAGAGAATTCGCATCTAAGTATCATAAAATCGTAAAATTAAATTTTGATAGAAGAATTTAAATGTATCGTATCACTGAAAAATTCTTACTGTGTTTGTTGACTGACGACCAGAAAGAGACCCGTTTTAAAATCGGTCGGCAACTGCGTACCATTGCAAATGGTAATGACAACTTTGGAATACAATGGAAATTGCTCTGTAAAGATTTTACAAAGTTACCAGCAAAATTGTATACACACACACACACACACACACACGCGCGCGCACGTTGAATTAAGATCTTCAATCTCAGTTCGTTATAAATCCGCCGGACGGTGTGTGCACGTGGCCATTACAGCGCGTGTAGCTCGAAGACCGATGATCATGACCGGACGGAGATGATGGCAGTCTCCGGCATCAAAACCTGTCACTAGCAGCACTTAATTGTGCGGCTCACTCTACGAGCAAGTTGGCTTGCTACACAAATAGTTCGGTCTTTTTTTGAACACACCTCGTATACGCATACAAACATTACAGCTGGGCTCTGTTGGGACAGCCGAGAAACACGTAGAACGACACACTCCATTGTTCTGTTGTGTAACAATACCATCAGAAATGTTATGGAGACTGAGGAAACAATAACACAAACTATAAAAAGGCATTAATTAATATGGTTCGGCAAATGGCGGATTTCAGACTTCCGAAAGTAGTTTGGAAATGGAGGCAATCCAGAAGCAGGGAAAAATACGACTCAGCAGAGCGTGGGACAACATTAGGAGGACCATGAGGGAGAGAGTACTGCTCGAACAGCAAGCCTTAAGCAGAGAGTAATGGCAATCAAGACTGAAGATCGAAAGGCGTTGAAGAACTTTTTGAAATCGATATACAGTATATACACGTATCTTATTTTAAACAGATATTTGATTTTATACGACAAAATTGTTTTGCATCGCGACTTTTGCGCTGTGTTGTCTTATTTCTTTATGAACATTACGGTTATAGATTTTGTATTCATTGAAAAAACTGGCGTAGCCTACTGTCTAAGACTGTATGTATGATTTTAATTGAAACAGGAAACAATTTTCAGGTTTACAGGTTTTGTTAAGTGACATAAGTTGGACGTTCCGTGAGTATCACCTTTGAACATTGTCCTTCTTTCCATCTTTCGACTGTCTACTCCTAGTACGCTGTAACAGCTGCGTGTCACTGTTAACTTGGTCACCGGCACGGAGGCTCCCTGGCTCACGGCGTCTGCTTACTGAGCTTACACAGGCGGCAACTGTCGCCTGAATCGGTTTCAGCAGCAGGGCCACTAATACAAGCTCTCTTTCTCCCCCGAAGATCGTGTTGGCGGTTTCCTTTCTAGTTTTAGGCTACCCGTCGACTGTACCAGTACTAAGTTTGCCTTCGGGCAGCCATTGGGCTCGACCCAGATGCTGCAATCCTGCCACAGGTGCAAAGACACCTCGCACACACAAAACAAAGCAATGAGGACGTTTCAACATTATTTACCGTAGAATGTAAAGACGGTCGTCGTATTAGAAAAGAGATGCAACTGTATTATTTTTAGTTGCAGGTCAACTAAATATAAACGAAATGTTGACAAACATTTATACGTTAATTTGTAATATCGATTTGTGGATGGATATTTGCAGTTAATTAACGGTGAATTCTCGCTGAAAGTATGCGTTATTCGTGACTCACTTATCTAGATTTCTAATCGACTGTTGCTTTACAGATAATATTCAAATTTATCTTTTACATAGATACAGATTTAGATAAGCGCAACAAATACGTTTGTTTTTAAGCTCTGCATTACAGATCGTACATTTAAATAGAGCCTACTTGTGATACTATTCGGGTTACTGGCGGTTTGTATCTTCTTCTTCTTCTTCTTCTTCTTCTTCTTCTTCTTCTTCTTCTTCTTCTTCTTCTTCTTCTTCTTCTTTGTTAGGACTGTTCCCTGTTCTATAACAACGGTCCTGCATGCTGTTACTCCACCTCTTCCTTGGCCGACCAACGCTCCTCTTGGTGTTTGGTTGGCTGTCTCTTGACTTTTTCACTAGCATTGTGTCATCCATTCTTGAAATGTGCTCATTCCATATCCTTCTTCTTTCCGCAATCTAAGAATTAGTACCTGTTACATTACACGTTTTTCTTATACTATTGTTTGACAACATATCGTACCTTGTCTTTCTTAGTGCCCTCCGTAATATTGTGATTTCTATAGTCTGTCGTTTTCTTTGAGTTGTTGCTGTATCTGCTTTGGTATCTGATACACAGGATATTACTGGACGTTTTGTGGTTTTGCAAGCCCTAATTTTTGCTTCTTGTGTCAGGTATTTATTATTCCATATAAGGTGGTTCATACATCAGGCAATTCTTCTTGCTGTCATCAATATTGATGTTCTATTTCTTCATCTGCCGTATTGTTACTGGTAATTCTTGTTCCTAAGTAGTCTATCTGAATTACTTGTTCTATTATTCTGTGTATTTTAGTATGCTATATGTTGACTGCTATATGTATAAACGATTCTGTACTAATTCTAATATCTAATTGTTGATTGTTAATTTTGTATTAATTAAAAATACCATTAGGTTATGAGTAATTTAATTGTAATAGCGTCTAAATTAAGTTCTGTGATATTATAATTTTCTCGTTGTCTTTAAAGAAAACATTTGAAGATGTAAAACAAACTATCTCAACTCCTTCACATATAGAATAATACATATATACGCACGCACACGCACACACACTCCCATGCACAAACACGTTCACTCAAATAATTGTTCTGTTGTGTTTGACATTTATTTTGTATTCATGCACAGATCCTGATGATGACAATAAATATTGCCGAAACGTCGACACAAATAAGTTAAAATTTGTGTTATATTTTTGACCGATCCTCGCAAACCCTTCACCGAAAAAATCATTGATTGACGGTCACTACGAATTTAAGGATTTATCACCAGCTTACACGTAATGGGTCATGTGAAACTGTAATTGATTTTGTTTTCTATTTCGCTATCTTCATTTTGATTTGTACTATGAATGTTTTAAATTGCGCGGTAGAAATGCCCGGCTTACTAAAAGAAACAACAGTTTCAAATCAGTATTCTTTAGTTCGGTGACAGTGTTGTTCGGATTGTATAGTATAAATGAAATGTTATGTTTGGAAACACGGTGTGATCTAAACATCCAGTGCTGCGCTATAACAACCTTTGTAGCCTGAGTCGAGATCTGAAAGCGCCGCGTCGCTAGTTTCAGTCGCGGCTCAATTGTGTGTGTATAAGAGGATCAGTGTGGCAGTGGAGACAGAAGGCGGAGGGATCGCGGGATTAATGTCTGACTGCTCAGTTTAATTGGCTTTGTCAACCAAACTGCGACGTGATCCGCGGCGTCAAGCCACACGTCTAACGAACGCTGTGTTTCATGTATAAAAAAAGGAAAAGAGATCGCAACCGACAGCCACTCGTGGCTCTGAATCGACATCTGTTTCTCTAACAAATGACACCACACACACACATACGCTACGAGCGGGAATTTACAAAACACGGTTATTTGTTTGTGTATCATAGAAAGTGATATTATTTGTTTATTATGTCGCCAGAAAGTGGAGCGGATTCGCGTTTATAAACAATTGTCAATCATAACAACGTGGGTTATCACTACAAAAATATCGAAGTTTCAGATGAAGTGTGGCGTCATACATAGAACGTTGAAGACAAAGACAAGGAAAGAGAGAAGGCTTAAATTTGACAAAACAATGGCAGTTCTTGTTTTACTATATGGATCTGAAACATCGGCTCCTACAGAGAAGATTAAAAACCAGATTCGAACTTCAGAAATAAAGTTTCTGAGAAGAACAAAGGGTTGCACGAGGCAGGATCGTTTGCGCAATGAGGGTATTAGAGAAGAGCTACAGGTATTGTCTGAAATGATAAAATCCAGACATATCGCAGGGAATGGTTACAGCATCTGGACAGAGTGGACTACCTAAGGTTGCGTTTCGATATAGACCCTTTGGTACAAAAGATGTAGACAGACCGAGAATGAGGTGGAGAGATATACTCTGTGAAGACAGAACAGGCAAAGTGTGGCTCCTCCGTGAGGTGAATAAGAAGAAGAAGAAGAAGAAGAAGAAGAAGAAGAAGAAGAAGAAGAAGAAGAAGAAGAAACAACGTGGTTGTACACTTATCACAAACCAAACACGTCCACACCACACAACACTGCAAATACATTTTTTTAATACAGTAATCACGATTATCCGCGGGAACCCGCGTTTTTTTTAATAACTGGAAATAAATGTCATCTAAATAATAAAGCTTCTGTTCCACTAATCTTAATAAACTATTTCATTATGTACCGTTAACAATTATTATTATTTCCGGCCGTACAATGATTACACATTTTCCGGAACCAAAGATTACAGAAGTGATTGAATTATCATCTTCCACTGATGCTCGTCTATCCAAAGATCTTCTTCAATTTCTCGTTCCCTCAATATAGTCTGAATTTCTTCTATCCAGGTGGTAGGTAATCTTCCTCTTTTCCTTCTTTCTGGTGGGGTCAATTCCATAACTCTCCTTGGCAATCTTCCCTGTCCCATTCTTTTCGTACGTACATACCATTGTAATTTTTTTGTTTGAATAAAATCAAAAATTCAATTGTTCACATTCATTCTGTCCTTAATGACTTCATTTCTAATTTTCTCACGTCTGGATACTCTTGCCGAACGTCTCCAAAAGTCCATGTCTGCTGTCATTAATTTTGTTCTTGTGTGTTTATTAGTAATCCAAACTTCTCAGCCGTAGTTCTCACGATGGTTTTAAATATTTTTGTTTTATTTTCTGCTGTAACTTGTCTATCCCACAGAATTCCATTTAATGTAGATATAGCCATCTTTCCCAAATTAATTTTAGATTGTGTTTCTTTGTCTTGCTTCCCACTGACCGTAATTTTTACTCCTAAATACTTGTATTCCTCTGTATATGAAATCTTCCCCATGTCGTTCTCCAATATCAACTCTTGACGAAGGTCACCTGTTGCCATGTATGTTGTTTAATTCATATTTACCTTTAGTCCCCATTTCTGATATTCCTGTATCAATTTTCTAGTCATGTACTCTATGCCTTCAAAATCTTTACCCAAAAGTGATTGTTCATCAGCAAACCGTAATGAACAAACTGTATCACCATCAAGTGGAATTCCCATGTTCCTACACATTTTTTTGCAAGTCTCTATTGCTTTCTACGTATAAATTTTGAAAAGGCCCCTTAACATTATTTTAAAATTATTTCAGTTCTGTAAAGCTATGTAAGTTATGTAAAGGCATGTCCGAGGGACGGAATGTGTCACCGCTCATCGACAGGTACAGTATTGTTTTTTCGCTCGGCGGCTGGCTACCATGAGTCATCCGGGCATATGTACTGTACTGCGACTGTGGAAACATTTAATTTTCTCAATATGTTACGTTTGTTTGTATGTTTACGCGATATAATTGAACTCTACTAGCTTAGTTAACGGATGTGAAAAACTGGATATTGACGTCGAACGCCACCTGTTATGTTTGCCGACAGGTCAGCTGTGACTTCGCTGACATGTATTTTTCGGACAGTTTTTAATTCATACGGTAATTCATTTCCGAATCTAATCTCTACTGCGCTTGAAAACGTGGGAGGCCTTCACTTGGATTTTTTAAAGGCCTATATAGCTTTTGTACGTAGATAGGTAGCAACTTCAAAATTACACAGTGTAGATGATACACGTAAGACAATTTGTCAGTACAACTTCTTCTGGCGAAATATCAGCTGGTGTGAATTAGTATTTAGAAAATGTGATTATTAGTTGTACTGTTTTAGTAAGAATATAAGAATATATTGCTACTTGATAATATCCCGCTTAACACGCGGTTTCACGAGATCCCTCGATGAGCGTCTTAAAGATGTTTTACTGTATTGCTTTACTTTAAATAAACAGATGATGTTAACAAAAAAATAGTTTCATTACTTTCTGCCTTTTAGTGTACAAATTGTGGATTATTCGCCGAATTCGGTTATCCGCGGCGATCGCGCCACCCAAATACCGCGGATAATCGGGAGTTTCCTGTATTTTTAACGACATTTGTATACTAAAATAATACAGTTAATACTATCTGATGCATTATAATCACACAGAGGAATAATATTATTCTAAATAAATGTACTACCAAATCATCTGAGCTGCAGATCTCAACGCTGTTCTGAACAAAAATTAGTCCAGTTGTTATTAGATCAGTTTTAATACTTACTAATTTTCGATTAGCAGAAAAATAATCTTTGTGGAGAACTATCCATGACTTCCATATTCTAATCAAATTATTTTTAATATGTACAGTCAGAAAGAAACCAAATATATCAGCATGCTTTTGTAAAAACGCTGAGAAAGATAATCAAAATATGAATTGTACCTAGTTGTTAATATTAAAAAAAAAGAATTAATTTAATTTAATTATCTTGTACTTAAACAACTGAAAGAAAGCGAATACCGTCCACCGTTGTTTTCTGTGAATTTCTGAAAACGAAAAATTTTTGTTTACGTATCCGTGGTTACATAGCATACAACGATATCAGTTGTTAATATTTTATTTTATTGACATTTTACTTCCATATTCCTTAAGGAATGGAAGTATGGTGATGGCAAAAAAAATCGTGTTCGAGATTATTGCAGATTCTGATTGTACTACACTCAAAACATGAAAAAACGTCGTTTTCCGAAAAGTGTCTGTGTGTGTGTCTGTCTGTCTGTCTATCTGTGGTCTATGTGTAGATTTTTTTTCAATGGCAAACGATAACTGCCGCAAATTCAAACAGAATCAAATAATTGTTTGCATACAGCCCTGATTTGTACAGTACTCACGACCTATTGTTTTTGGTGAAGATCGGTTGAGGGAAAGGGGTAGTTTACCTGCAACGGTTTTTTTTATCAAGGGAAATTTTTTTTTTGGCAAACGATAACAGCCGCAAATTCAAACAGAATCAAATAATGTTTCGTATACAGCCCTGAATTGTAGAGTTCTCAAGGCCTATTGTTTTTGGTGAAGATCGGTTAAGGGAAAGGGGTAGTTTACCTGTAACGTTTTATGTTTTAACAAGGGTATTTCCTATGGCAAACGATAACAGCCGCAAATTCAAACAGAATCAAAAGATTATTTGCATACAGCCCTAAATTGTAGATTTTTCAAGACCTGTTGTTTTTGGTGAAGATCGGTTAAGGGAAAGGGGTAGTTTACCTGCAACGTTTTTTTAACAAGGGTATTTTGTATGGCAAACGATAACAGCCGCAAATTCAAACAGAATCAAATAATTTTTTGCATACAGCCCTGATTTGTAGAGTACTCAAGACCTATTGTTTTTGGTGAAGATCGGTTAAGGGGAAGGGGTAGTTTACCCGCAACGTTTTTTTATCAAGCGTATTTTCTATGGCAAATGATAACAGCCGCAAATTCAAACACAATCAAATAATTTTTTGCATACGTCAGTGAATTGTAGAGGACTCTAGGAATTTTGATTTTGGTGAAGATCGGTTAAGGGGAAGGGGTAGTTTACCTGCAACCTTTTACGTTTTAACAAGCGTAAAGTACTTGAAAATTCATTTAAACTTTTTCAAACAATGGTAATTGTTAAAAATAAAATAATTTTGTTCCCAGGCAATAAAATTATAGTTTTTTCATTTATGTATTTTTTTCTCAGTTATGTACTGTTTACGTTTCCACTTTATTATTATGACTACCGCAATGAAAAGGCAGGGAAGACACACACACACACACACACACACACACAGTTCACGTTATTTCTGGCCTCATTCATGTTTATTTTCTTACATTTGCACGGTTTTTAAATGGAAAGTGCCGAACCCATACCAACATAACGCATGCAAGCCGAAAAAGTGTCCAGCGTGGATAGCGATTTGCTTCCTGTGGATCGCTGGGCAGTGTAACTGCACGTGTTTACAGAGGAACGATTCATAGACAGACTTTTCGTCTTTAGGGAATGAACCCTCTGCAAGATGCTGAGGGTCCATGAGTGACTTCGGAGCGCTCCTTCTTTTCCGCGTGTTTGTTCTGTGAAACGTACACTGTAGATTCACAGCTTTATTCTAAGCAACGCTCAATAGGAAATGTTGAAAATTTTTTGTCCACAGTGTACCCTCATACACACTAAACCTGCTCTGATGTTTTAATTACGGACATCATAATATTAAAACTTTGGAAACTTGAGCACTACTTAATGGAGATCAATCATTAACTTATACAAGCCATTAATTTTATGCATATTTTTATATATATATGTGTACAACGTTATCGGCAACAAAGAAGTAGTTTTTGTTAAAATTCCTTCCCGGAATATTTGGCCGTAGTCCAATGTTTTCTACAAAACCAGACGTTTCGGCAATGCCATCGACCTCCATCATCAGTGAAAATCGAGTGCGATAACGTGAGGTGGTATATGTTAGTGACCACAGTACTGTGGTTAAGGCTGAAGCAGTAAGTAGAAAGAAGTAGTTTCTATAGTAATATTTCATTTCGAAAATGATTTTAAATATAAATCTTAGAATATGGAAGTCATGTATGGTTCTCCATACCGATTTTTTAAGTTTTCGGTCGAATAAATTTATAACATCAATAAAAAAAATTACCCCCTCCCCCTTGGGCTACCCTTTTAATTTATAGACATTTCATCTACTTTTCTACAGTGGATTATTATGGCCTTCTTTTCAGGATACTTTATTTAGCAAAATTAAGTACTTTACTCTTGTTAAAACGTAAATGTTGCAGGTAAACTACCCCTTCCCCTTAACGGGTCTTCACCAAAATCAATAGGCCAATGAGTCTTCTACAGCTCGGGCATACGTGCAAAAAATTATTTGATTCTGTTTGAATTTACGGCAGTTACCGTTTTCCAAAAAAAAAATTCTACACACGGACACACAGACACACAGATACTTTTCGGAAAATGACTTTTCTTCGTGTTTTCAGGGTAGTACAATCAGAATCTGCCCTTATATCGAACATAATTTTTTCGCGATCACCATACTTCCCATTCCTTACCGAACATGGAAGTGAAAATACAAAATCTCCGATTACTCTACTGCCTTTATAGTACGACAACAATTGTAAACCAGACAATCATACAATAAACACTAAACATTTCTAACAACAGCATTGGGTTTAGTTAAATTTGTAACCACAATGTCCACAAGTTTAAAGCTAAATCTTATGTATGTTTCCATAGATACTAGCAGGCCTGTATCTAATACTTCTTACGAATATATGTAACTGATAACAATGTGTAAAGCTTTTGTAAACGTAGTTTCCAAACTTTTTGAATGCGTTCTAAAAACTGCAATTGCTATTGAGCGACATTGATTTTGTCAAATTATTAAGATACAGAGTTTGTGTTTTGAATAAAATTTACCATTACTTGAAGCACCACATACACTTTTATAATTTTCTCAAAATGTCGATTTAGAGTTAACATTACATTGGCATTTTAGTTAAAATTTCCTTTAATTTAAAACTCTCCATAGATTTTTTGATTTTATTGAAATTTTTATCTACTTTTTGGGGCCTAGCATCGACGGCTGAATACTATATACGGATTTTAGTTAAATTTTCATCATTATCATCATCATCACCACTCTAAGGATTAGGCTCTAGACCTTTTAGGAACCCATCTCCTCCTCGGTCGACCGACATCTCTCTTCCCAGGAGGGTGATAACCCAAGGCAGTACGGGTAGACGGATATCAGGCATGCGATTCAAGTGTTCACACCATCTCCTTCTGTTGTCTTCAATCTTCTTATGTTATCTTCAATTATACAAAAATGATGTTAATTTTCCCTTTAGTTTAATATCACATATGGTTTTCTCGATTTAAAAAAACATTACCCGTTACCTTTTTGCCTCCCGCTTCCGTATTTTTGGGGGAATCAATGTTAAAAAATTATAGATATATTTGGCTTAAAGGTAAAGACATTTGTAACAAGTTTTACGAAAGTCGGTTGATGTATCCTAAAGTTATCTTGAGAATACCCCCAAATAAATAGATAGACAGAAAAATGTCAAACGTTCGAATATAAACTGAAAACTCGCTTCTGTCGTTCTACAATGCAAAACATTATATATTCTATATACGTATAATATATGAGGGTCAGTTGAAAAGTTCGCGAATCGACATATCTATAGCTTAGCGATAGAACTAAAATTTGTCGTGTGTTGTTCGATTCATATTTCTTGTAAACAGCTGTTAATTTTCAAACCTGTCTGCCAATTTAATCATATTTTGTCAGTTGTTGGAAACTTATGAATTACGTGTGTTAAAAACTGACAAGAGTCGTGTTGCGAATGAACTGTTTGTTAAAAATTATCTACGGCCAATGGATACTTACAACGAAATCGTAAATGTGTTGGACGTTGTGGAGATTAAACGTGGTCACACGAGCATTGAAGATTCCCGCAACAACTCCACATATAATTTATACGCGGTGTTGGCAGACCCTGGCAATTCAGAATGGATAATACTGCTGAGATCATACACATCTCACATGTGTATGGTGTGTCATATATCAGATCAAACGTTTGGTATGAAAAATCTGTATGCAAGGCGGGTGCCGCATTTGGAGTTGTCGCACATTTTGGGGGTCCACTGCGGATATCATCTTCAGTGCTCGTACGGCTACGTTTAGACCTCAGTTTCCACTCACACACCTTTGTATTGAAGGCATATCGCTGTCTCCTAACATATTTACGATTTTGCTGTAAATTTCCATTGGCGCTAAAGATTTTTAACAACGAATTCGTCAATTATTCAATTTTTCAAAACACTCATAACGTGTGAATTTCGAACACTGAAATAACAATGAATAAATATGTAGATGAATTTCGAAATTAACAGGCGTTTACATGAAATATGAACCTTACAACATACGAAAAATTATAGTTCTACCTCTAAGCCGTAAATGTAACTCTGCGAACTTTTCACCTGAACCTCACGCTCTTAGACTCTTAGACTCTCTAGCAAAATAAAAGAAGAATAGTAAAGGGTATTTCTGAGCTGATAATTTATGAATTAGCTTTTACACAGTTCGGTAAATAACTAATGTTGTGTTTATAGTTTGTTTCAGATTTCGCTGCTACTGTGTACAGGTGAGTGAGTCTGTATTACTGTATAATCCGAAACGTGTTAACATTAACTTGTTTGAGACAAAATAATCAACTGGCAGCTAGGAGGTGTATCGTTGTTAGCATCGGATGTCCTTCCCGCTAATCCCAATCCGCTGACTTTGCCTATGCTGGTTGTGATGCGTGTATAGTTTTTTTATAATGTGCAAGTCTTTGATAGTGAAAATTTGAACACTATTCTTATCCCATCATGGAACATGCGAATCGTCAGTTCCGGTCTCAAAGAAAATGCATCCTCTTCATCAACGCTTCCTAGGTTTTCCTATACTTCTGTTTCCAATAGGCTTGTATTGCCTCCTTAGGACCGTGGTCAGTTGTGACACAATCGTTTAAAACCCGGTCAGTTGCGACCATATATATATACTACTGGATTGCTAACGCTGTGCTATGAATTCGGTCCGCGGCTGTTCATCTCTCCCCACCACTCTGTAGTGGTTCCACCAGCTGCGCTGCATTGAAACTCGATAACGAAACGTCGAGTTTATTCGCTTATTCGCTTCAAAACCGACACAACTGAAGTAATTTTTAGTAAACAAAGACAGTAGGTATTATATAAACAGAGGAGAAATGTACACATTGTTTTAAAATGGCACGTAATTTATTATTGCAATTTTACAAATGTTTAAACTTAGATATCTTTTAAAACATTATATATTCATTATTTTAAATCATTTACTTTACAATTTTAATATGAGTATTAATTTTGGATTTCTTAGGTATAAGAGTACATTTTTTATGCATATTTTTATGTATATTAATATTATTAAACAAAATAATTTTAATTTCTGACGTACCCCTAACTTTGATTTATTTAACAGTGCAGTTTTTTCTTTTGCAAATGCATTGCAAACTATTTTAAAAAACACACTACCTATTAATTTTATCAATTTGAGCTCATGGCTGTCATCTGTAAAATCAAAATTAGAAATATGCCCCTTAAACAAACTCCTTTTAAAATATCTACAAGCTAATGAAATGAAGTGATTAGAATTAAAATTTGTTTTATCCCTTAATGCAATAAATAAATTATATAAAAATTTTACTAGTTTAAATACTTCATAAGATGCTATTATCAATTTTCCCTTTGATAAAAACAAACTGAATCGACTACAAGGAAGTTCAATTTCTTCTTGTAACAAATCACTACACTCTGTACATTTCATGGTTTTATCTACTTGTTTAACAATAAAACCATTTATGTAATAAAGTATATTTTCTTTGTAATAAGACAGCTCACACTGTTCTACAATATCATATTCTATATGATCTAATAATTCTTCCTCTTCTTCATTATTATCAACCGTCGCGTTACCTGGTCCGTAAAAACTAAGAATACAATTTTGATGATTTATATCAAACTCTAAACTAATACTTGTCTTTGAAGCCTGAACACTATTCCTAAACATTAATTTCCTTAATCCATGACGAAACTGATTAGCATTAGGGTTATTATTATGACCGCCCCTTGATCGAATGCACGAGAAAACCAATTCAAGGTGGTCTTGAGAAAATTTGTAACTTAAAATGTATTTGAACCCTAGCTCATTTAGTAATTTTGTACTCAAAATGCCAATTGAGTTAATGTTAGTAAGAAATCCTTACACAAAAGTCTTTGTGGGATGTTTTAAAATATCTACACCCTCAATTTTTAATTTACTTAAATAATCATAGCTGGTTGATAGCACCATTTTGCTGTAGTCAGCATTACTTTTTTTTATAGGTCCTGTAAAGTCTTTACCAAAGGGATCCCTTGTATTAAAATAGTCAAACAGTCTATCCATTATTCGAATGAAGTTAATTGTCTCCTCACAGCCCTCGAAATCGGGATGTTTGCTATCAAGTAAAAATTGTAAAGCGTCAGCAACACTACTACTTAATGTTTGTGCAGCTATCTTCACATTCATTATTTTATTTTTGTAGAAAACATATATCTATGGTTGCGACCGAGGTAGAAATCTGAACCCGGTCAATTGAGATCAATTGCATTTTCATAATGTTATCATTACAATAATACAGAAATTATCTTTTTAAATCTATTAATTCCTTGCCTAACTTAATCTAGCCTATCCTAACCTGACATAACCTAACCTAACCTAACCTAACCTGACATAACTTAACCTAACATAATGTAACAAAAATATTGGAAGAAAGAGGTTACTCGCACAAACAAAACATTGCAGAATTGAAGTCTCATCGAAATTCAGAATAGCGACGTTTCTAAATGACAGATTTGGTCAGGCTCAGTAAGTGAAAGTACGGAGCGTAATTGACCGAGACTGCCCCCCCCCCCAGACAATCTTATTTTTTCTCTAATACGATCTTCGACATTAAGTGTTAAACTCTTTGCGTAGTGTCTTAATTGTAGTGTCTATTTCTTCGAGCGCAACCGTTAACATATATCACAAGAATCTCATCCCTGATGTCCTACTCAGATGTTCCTTCATTGGAACCCAAATTTCAGAACCATACAACAACACTGGCACAGGTTTACCTTATAAAATGTTAGCTGAGTTTCTTTCCTTGTTTTCCTTGATAACGCTTGACTGATTGTGCCACATATTGACTGAAACTTTGCCAACTTGTGATCAACATCATAATTATTCCCGTCATAGGTGATGTCGCAACCAAGATAGCGGAAATGTTACGCCTGCTCTGTACTCTTATTGTCCAATACAGTCTTAGTTCGCAAGCGTTATTTGTCCTTAAAGCCAAAGTTGTGTTTGACATTTCTTTTGTATTCATACACAGGTCCTGATGATGCCAATAAACATTGTCGAAACGTCGACACAAATTAGTTAAAAATTTGTGTTATATTTTTGACCAATCCTCACAAACCCTTCACTGAAAAAGTTTTGTATTAGGTTTTTAAAACCTTTATTCTACTTAATTGTATTTAATACTTTTTTATTGGTCGGCGTTAAATTTAGGAATATATTCTTATTTCATACTTGTCAATACATTTTTAAAAACATTTTTACTAATGCTCATATTAAGAATGATAACTTCCTATCATCCTTAACATCATAAACATTGAGTGTAATCTAACCTTTTCCAGGCTACAGATTACTTTCAATTTTATCGGTTTTTGTTTAATTCACTCTCTCTATCTTCTAGGTTAACAGCCCATAGGCTGAGTGGCAGCAGCTCGCCATTCTTCACGCTTCTCTGCTTTTCTTTTTAACTCACAATATGATGTACAGTTCATATCGACCATAAGCTGTTTCATGTATTGTAAGCTGTGATTCTTCCCTTCAATTGTTCCTTCTATCATTCTCTTAACCAACACATTTTGTCGTAGTATGTGCCCTATAAACTTAGCTCTTCTGCCTTTTAAATTTCGTAGAAAGCTCTTCTCCTCCTGGGCTCTTCTAAAGACTTCCTCATTCGTTATCTTCTCCCTCAGCTTATCTTCAATATTCTTCTGTAGCACCAGGTCTCAAATCCTTGGAGTCTTTTCTTGTCAATTTCTCCAATTGTCTAAGATCCACTCCTTTATAGGGCAACACTCCACACGTATGTCTTTACTAGATTCTTCCTTATTTTTAGGCTGATTGTGTTTGAAGTGAAGAGATTTTCTGTTTGTTGAAAGAAATTTTAGCCTTGTTAATTCTGGTTATAAACAGACTAATGACATTATAATGATTAAGTTAACTAGGTTATTTGTAGGTGGGGAGCAATCAGTAAAGAATCCGGATAAAGATGGTTTCACGAGAAACTCTAACCGCGATAACTGCGAAATTCAAAAGGCGACCCGAATGAAACTGTACACTCTCGGCTACATCCGCACGCATAAAAAAAATCAGCACATATTTTTTTATCGAAAATTATTGAATAAAGGCGTATTATTTTTTAAACTGTATTATTTTTTAAACCGATTTCTGTAAGTCTTGCAACGTTCAAAAGTCTAATTTATTTATACTCGTAAGTTCTTTCGATGTTATGACACCGATCGGAACTAGGCCTACTTATCTTTGTAACATCTGCGGTTTGTCTAATTTCGTTATATACAGTAAAAATGTATCTAAATAAAATTAGTTGTAGCTGTCGCATCTAATATGTTACGATAGACACGCTACAGGGGTCTTTGGTTTGTGATTCTGTGATGGTGTAACTTCTTCTTCGTCGTCGTCGTCGTCGTCGTCGTCGTCGTCGTCGTCGTCGTCGTCGTCGTCGTCGTCGTCGTCGTCGTCGTCTTCTTCTTCTTCTTCTTCTTATTCTTCTTCTTCTTCTTCTTCTTCTTCTTCTTCTTCTTCTTCTTCTTCTTCTTCTTCTTCTTCTTCTTCTTCTTCTTCTTCTTCTTCTTCTTCTTCTTCTTCTTCAATATAAGCTTAAACGCCTGTTTTCTTCACGCATGAAGTCGATTCCAAATTCCCCGTCCATCTCTTTTGTAGTCGGCCAGGATTCTGTTTTCCCAACTGTCCAGAATCTCGCACTATTTTTATGATTCTACAGTCGCTTGCCCCGTCTACATGGGCATTCCATTCTCTTTTTCGCCTTCTGACAAATTTTATTCGACACTGCCGTCTTATGTCACTATTTTCTATATTATCACGTCTCGTTTTCCAACAGTTGCCCTAAGTGTACACATTTCTTAACAGTTGTTTTGTTCAATTAGTGTCAGCTCCGTAAGTCAGCACTGGTCGTACCGTCATCTTGTATATCTTCACTTTACCTTCTAGTCTGAGGTGTTTATTTTCTCTTAAATATCCAGAAGTACAAGCACCCTTTCATTGCCTGTCTTCTTGCTTCCTCGTAGATATTTTGGTGACTAGAGACGTTTGTCCCTAAATATTAAAAGACCACGACCTGTTCCAATTTCCAGTTTAAATCAAGTGCTTAAATACAACATTGGCAAACGATTATTTAAAGTGCACGATTGATTACAATAATTAGTAAACTTCCTTTAATATTGTAAATGCAATTTTTTGTTGACCTTGATCCTTTTGACCGATTTAACAGCTGGTGACCAATTAAAATTAATACTCCCGATTTAGGAATTAACATTAACATATCACAAAATATGTTAATTGGTGGGGTTTTCTGTCGATAACTTAACTTTTAGAGGCCTTAGATACATAACATTTTTCCAATCTACACAACATTATTTTCAATTTTCTTAAAAGGATTTCTTATCTACGTAAAAGAAATTATTTGTCGTTTTTCTCTTCCTCATAATTTCCATAAATTCCTGACTTTTACCTTTAAGGTCAATAAACTGAAACGTTCTTCTCAAATATTATTTCTAAAAGTGTATGTGCTTGTGGAAGTACGATGAGTCAATGCGACACAACGCACGAGTCTCTGCCATAATGGAGGAATCTTGTTTACGGTAAATTTGGGAATGATGCAACATGTCTTTATGAATACATCTTTTGTAATGTTTTGTAAATAGACATTGAAGGTTAGATTGCATAGAGGCCTACATAATGTAAGTAACAGGAATTGGATAATTAGCACGTATTTAAATAGATATCTGTTAATTAATTTTTCATGAAAAAGAAAGATTGATTGTAGAACATTTAGTTTGTACATAAAAGACATATTCATTCAGTAAATCATTTTGTGTTTTATAAAGAAACTTACAGACAAGATAGGAATTTGTTTTTAGTTAATAAATTGTCCTACCTTCCGATAATAGACACTGTTGCATATTATTATTACTATAAAGGTTTTGTAAAATATATAAAAACACTTGGTAAGTTTCACAAAATTTGTGAAACTTACCAAGTGTTTTAATATATTTTACAAAACCTTTGTATTAATATGTTTCACCAAGTGCCCAACGAGTCATCAATTAATATCGTATTATTACTATTACCTGTCTATGCATTCATTTTGTTTCGTTGCAATATATATACAAAAATACTGCAGGAAACTCATCGAGTTACTTACATAGAAATGATGAATAATAAATTAGTAATAGCAATAGTAATACTAGTAGTAGTAGTAGTAGTAGTTTTTGTTGATGATGATGTAACAATTATTGGTGTTATTGTTATTAACATTATTATTACTATATAATAATTATAATTATTTTATTACTTAACATACATTCGTGCGTCTAAAGTAGGCAATACACATGCTCGCGTAAATAGGCATGTGTGTGTGTGCTTTCACACATAATCGCAAAAACTGGGTTAATTGTAAAAAACCCAGTGTTGACACTGAACTCAAGAACGCAAAACTTTTAAACGCAATTTTAACGTCCGCTTGCTTTGCCAAGTAATTGGTTTTCACGGAGTAACAGTAAAAGGTCAAACACTTGGTTTATATTGATAAAACATAATAAGGTCGCGTATGTCAAAACTTGACAAAAGATAACTAGGCCTCCTAATTCTTTGTGTAACGCTTTTTTGCAGAATACTTTCTTTCTCTCTAAGTAAACTCTTGCTGATAAGGAAAATTGTATCTAGTTGAATATAATTAAACGGGTTTAGACAATTTATTTCTGATTTTGGGCCTGTAAGAGGAGGTGTGGTTTAGCACGGGGAAAGAGGAATATAATATCGGTATGGAGAACCATACATGACTTCCATGTTCTAAGATTTATATTGAAAATCATTTTCAAAATGAAATATTTCCATAGAAACTACTTCTTTCTTCAGCATCCTTTCTTCAGTAGTGTGGTCACTAACGTATACATCTTCACCACCTCACTAAGCGCACTCGATTTTCACCGATGATGGCAGTCGATGGCACTGCCGAAACCTCTGGTTTTGGAGAAAACATTGGACCACGACCAAACGGCCTGGGAAGGAATGTTAACAACAAACTACTTCTTTGTTGCCGATAACGTAGTACACATATAAAAAATTATCCCCTCTCCCTTCAACTGTCATTTTCATTTATAGAAAATTATCCCCTCTCTCTTCAACTACCCTTTACGTTTATAGGTATTTCATCTACCTTTCTACAGTGGATTATTATGACCTTCACTTCAGGATACTATATTTATCAAAATTAAGTACTTTACTCTTGTTAAAACATAATACGTTAGAGGTAAAAACTACCCCTCCCCACAACCGAGTTTCAGCAAAATCAATAGGCCTTGAGTACTCTACAATTCGGACACATATACAACAAATTATTTGATTCTGTTTGAATTTGCGGCTGTTATCGTTCGCCATAGAAAAAATTCTACACACAGACACTTTTCTAAAAATGACTTTTCTTCATGTTTTGAGGGTAGTACAATCAGAATCAGCCTTTATCTCGAACACGATTTTTTTCGCCATCATCATACTTCCATTTCCTTATGGAACATGGAAGTAAAAATGACTTTTCTTCATGATTGAGGGTAGAACTATCAGAATCAGCCCTTATTTCGAACACAATTTTTTTCGCCAACACTATACTTCCATTTCCTTATGGAACCTCCACCTCCTATGGCGCTGGCCTCCACCAATCTCCGCCTCCAATCCACTCTATCCACTGCAACCCTCCTCCAGTTTCTTATCCCCATGTCCCTCGCGTCCTCTGCAACGCCATCTTCCCACCTCTTCCTCGGTCTGCCTTTAGGTCTCGTTCCCTCCCATGTACCCAGCAAAGCCCTCTTGGGGTTCCTGCCATCCTCCATTCTCATAACATGTCCGGCCCAACGCAATCTTTGTATTCTTATAAATTTTGAGACTGGTATCTCTTTATATATTTGATACAGTTCATTGTTGTATCTCAGTCTCCATGAGCGATTTTCTTGTATTGGGCCTATAATGCGTCTGAGGATTTTCCTTTCAAAGGTGTTTACTATGTCGGCTGTTTTCTGTCTGATTCCTTATGGAACATTGAAGTAAAAATTAAAAAAATAAAATAAGCTTATAAAATTGGAATTGGACGAAGACAAGAAGCTATTGAATAATTCAGAAGCCCGAAGAGCACTGTAGCCTACTGCACTCATCAGTCAGTACATTTGCCACATTATATGAAATTAAGAAAAACACGAGATTCTTTGCCAGCCAAACCATTCTTGACATGCATTAGACCAGAACTTTAAAAAGTTCAGATTGAGTCGGCTGGAGCTGACAAACGCATTATTTTTACGGCATTGTCCGGAAATCGAATCCGGAAGTCTAGGGCAGTAGCCGTCCTCCATACCCACTGATCAAAGTCCCTTCTAATTACCCTGTTAACTAGTAAGCTCTTTGAACTGCAGAACTCGCTCACTGTTTTGAACTAAGTACTTTTATTATTACATAAATTTATCTTCTTCTTCTTCTCTTCTTCAAGGGTTAGGTTATATAAACCTGTTCCGGCATCCATCTCATCCTCGGACGACCCACGTCTCTTCTACCAAAGGCTTGTAGTTCAGTCTCGTTTTCGGCAACCGATCCTCTGTCATCTTTTGCAGATGATCCCACCAATGTCGTCTGTAAATTGAAATAATCTCATTTATGTCCTCTACTTCGAGTTCTGGTCTGATAGCATTCATTCCTTATTCTATCTTGCGATGTATAATTTAAAGTATTTCTAAGAAACTGCATTTCAGCACCCTGACACTTGCCGCTTTCTTTTTTGTCATGACCAACGCCTCACTCGTATAAATCAACGTGAGTATTGCAATTTATTTATATATAAATTGTAGCGCAACGACGTTTTTACCTCATTCTGCAAAATAAGGTTATATAGGAAAAGAAGGGAAGAAGTCATCTGGAAGGAATAATATCAACTTAAATAAAAGTAGCAGGGAAAAGTAATTACAATCATCAATAAAATGACTTAACAGAACTAAACAAATCGATTCAAAGAATTCACATATTGTCAATTTATAGCCAAAAAGTGTTAAAAAACAAATAGTATGAATATCATATCAATAAAATAATTAGTAGACCCAGTAAGATACGTAGTAGTGAGGAGTAACAGCCCAGGACAAATAAATTAACATGATAATTTCCAAGATATGAAGTAGTAAGGAGTAACAACCCATAACCAATGAATTGAAATGGAATAATAGCAAAATACCTAAAAAACCTATTGTAAAGACAGAAACCTCTATAGGAGCAAACCACATAAATGAAAGAACTTAAACCATATTAGCTATACTAATTTAGAACCAAAACTAATAAAATAAGAGAATCCAATACAAATAATCAGAATAATGTAAACTT
Organism: Magicicada septendecula; assembly: GCA_034769895.1. Classification (NCBI taxonomy): domain Eukaryota; kingdom Metazoa; phylum Arthropoda; class Insecta; order Hemiptera; family Cicadidae; genus Magicicada; species Magicicada septendecula. The sequence continues at coordinate 66,854,758 of CM068374.1, forward strand.
AATTATAATTAAAATAAATGTGATTAAGGGGAACACCCCAAACCAGTTAAAAAAAAAAAGACAACAGAAAGACAATTATCAATATAAAGTTTTAATGTGTTTATTTATATAATTATTTTGTGTTATTATTTTTGTGTATACTAGGAAATACTAGATGTTAGTATATAAGAATTTGTTGTATTTAAACCATGTTAATTAATGTTGTATTTTTATAAAGTAAGGAAAGGCAAAATAATGATTCAAACAACCCACAAATAGTACATCAAAAAATATAAAACTAATAAGATGAATTCATAATAACATTGCTAGTAAAATTGAAAATTGATGACCAAGACAAATTCAACTTTGACCATATAAACTAAATCAGAGAATATAAATTTATAGAACCTAGACTAAATTGATATAAATTATCATCTTCAGAATACAAATATTTTATCCTAATGATAACAACGACATATAATAGTGATTAAAGGAATCAACATGTAAAATTGACTTAAATGGTGATTGTACAAGAGAATGCCTAACAGCAGTAAGTCACCACTAGTAAAATTCAAATAACTTGTTAAATATTTAAAATAATAGCCAGACATAAAAGGTAAATTACAAGGGTGTAATTAGTAATCAAGTGTGAGTAAAACTGTAACATAAAACGTATTGGAAACCATTTAATAGGTATTTATGTGAATCAACATAGGGCCTATAGTTAAATTTCAAAGAATGTAATTCTGAAGCTTAATTCAAACCAAAACCGGTCAAATTTAGTATTAACTTGTGCAAAACAAAAGCAGGAATATTGTTCTATAATTAGAATTACATAAAAGTACTAAACAAATAATTTATAGCCAATTAAATATAAAATATGACATTTTTTTTTAATAAGATTGAATTATTTGATAGGAACAGCTGATTCATAAACAATGAGAAATGATACCAAAATCTTATAGAATTTTATATATGAAGGAACAAATATCAGTTAGTTGATTGTTAAAAGCCAAACGAGACAGACGTGTCAGAATACATCTCAGAGAATTGTGAACGGAAATTTTTGACTAACACAACCAAGCTATATATGATGAGTTTACAACAGTTATAAAAAAATATAAAATAAAGTGACTAATAATATAATAACGATCACTGAAACCTTAAACTAAATCAAATAATACTAAATTAAACTGCCACTACATATAGACACGACTGAAGAACCAAATTGAATTCAGATAACCAGGCACCGAGTGAAGGGAACCGTTTTGACATAACACTACTATTTCCGAACCAAAATCCTGTAGATGAATATAACTACACACTACAACTTGTGAAGATTCCAATAGCGGCATCACGGAAGAGGGATTAAATAACTAATACATTTATTTGGAACGAAATCTTGGAGCTGAATTTGCCTAGCAGATCAACTCATCAAGGCGGCCATTGTGATTCCATTCGAAGAGGCTGATGGGAGCATGACGAGTGACGTCAGAGAAACCATCTGTATCGTAATATTAACATTTCATATACATTATACTTTATTATTTTATATAATTACCTTATTATCCACTCTGGTGATACAAAGTTTCGTCAGTTATGACGCGTTTCGGGACTAAGTCCCATCCTCAGATAACATTTATTTAAATATAATAAATTAATATAATAAAAATCACAACTATGATACTGGTCAAGTCAATTAAATAAAATAAATAAAACTACAAATCGCATGTGAAATGTAATACGAACCACGGCCGGAGCTCCCGCATGCGTTCACCCTCAACCGCGGAGTCGCGTGACGATCGCGGTTGAGGGTGAACGCATGCGGGAGCTCCGGCCGTGGTTCGTATTACATTTCACATGCGATTTGTAGTTTTATTTATTTTATTTTATTGACTTGACCAGTATCATGGTTGTGATTTTTATTATATTAATTTATTATATTTAAATAAATGTTATCTGAGGATGGGACTTAGTCCCGAAACGCGTCATAACTGACGAAACTTTGTATCACCAGAGTGGATAATAAGGTAATTATATAATTATATAATAGGTGATACGGTACGCAAAAAATAAGTAATTTATTATTTTGTCTGTTTAATGAATAAGTTTTTAATAATTTGTAAGTATTGAATTCTCTTGCCTTTCCTGACTATTTCTACAGTTAAAAGAACCCTTATACTACATTAATTTAATTGAATATTAATTTATATATAATAATTGAACTGGAACTTAATCTCGAATCAGACTCGAGCCAGTCGCGGCAATTCATACCATTACTTTGAACCTAATAAACTTAATTATTGTTTAAACGTTGTTTTATTGATTATTTGAGTCATAAATTAAATTACATTAATTATTAAATATTAACGTGAACTTCTGAAGGAAAGGAACGAGAAGAAGAAGAAGTACAGATACTGAATCGGCCGCTGCATACAATTGGTTTGGCCACGATAATCCATTTAACGTGAAGAAACAAATAATTCTTCATCAGAGCTAACACAGTATTAATCAGTATTTTTTATTAATTGAACATAAAACAATTAGAAACAATTACACCAATTAAAATTAATTAATGACATAAAAAATAACAAAAAAATAATAAAATAAAATAAAATAAAAAAAAAATTTTTATTAATCAATTATTATTTGTATTTAAATTTGTTTTATTACAAATTGGCGTTTCCAACGTGGAGCTTATTAAAACATTCATCAATAACAATTGTTTTATTACAAATTGACGCATCCAACGTATGGGGCTTTTCACCGATGAACAAAACACTACATTTATAATTAAATTTGTTTTATTACAAATTGGCGCTCAACTTTAGGGACTTAAAATAGGAATTGGTAGGCCTATAAGATAAAGACGATTTGCTCAATTTCCTATTTTAGCTTGGCAGCTGTTAACAAGTCAGGAAAGCAATCGAAATGCCAAAGAGAGCGACGTCCAAGAAAAGGGCAGCAGAACCCGAGGAGGAGATAGACATAGAGGACAAGGAGGCGAATCCAGTAGAAGATAGGGAGATCATATTACCTCCGGCGGAACTGAACCAACCCACACCACAAGAGGAACAACCAGAAAACCCCACACGAACAGAGAATGTGGCAATGCAGGAAATGCTCAGGCTAATGATGGAGAAAATGGATGAGAATAATAAGAAGATGGAGGAGAAAATGGAAGAATTGAAAGGAGACAACCAATCCATTAGTCAGAAAGTGGACGAAACAACCAGTCCACAAAGGAAGAATTCAAATCGACAAAGGAAGAATTAAGTAACCAAATTGGAGAAAGCAGGAAGGAAATTGGAGATACCAATAAGAAAATAGAGGAAACCAGTAAGAAAATGGAAGATGACAACCAACAGTTGAGGGAAGAGTTAAGGGAGAATAGTAAGAAGATGGAAGAGAAGATGGAGGAGAATAGTAAGAAGATGGAAGAGAAGATGGAGGAAAATAATAAGAAGATGGAAGAAAAGATGGGGGAGAAATTAGAAGAATTGAAAGAGGATAACCAACTATTAAGGGAAGAATTAAGGGAGGTTAACCAGGAAAATATGGACAGATTAGACGGAAAGAAAGAATTATTAAAGGAAGAGTTGAGTCAGAAGATAGTGGAGAACAATGAAACAATCAGCAAGAAGATAGAAGAGGAAACAACGGTAATAGAACAAAAAATTACAAAAGCTGATGAAAGATGTAATCAGACTGAGCGAGAAGTACAGAGTCTTAAGGCAGAAATAAACACCGAAGTACAGAGTATTAAAGCAGAGGTAAACACCAAGGTTACCAATATAGAAGATAAACAAAAAGAAACGCGCGAAGAATGGGAAAAAGTGAAAAACCGATTCACAGAAAAATGTGACGGGATAGAAGCTGCCGTTACCAATATAAATGGCCAGGTTCGCCAGAACCAAGCAGACATAGAAACTTGTCTGAACAGGCCAACTAACATTACTCATTGTTCCACTACAGAAAACCGAGAAGGGGTTATTTTCCGGTTATATCAAAGAAAGCCAATGGAATTTTGTATCTCGAATAGAAGAACATTTCGCGAAACATAGGAGTAACCGCAGGAATACAAATAAAGAAGTACTCGATGAGTCATTTAAAGAGATGACCGATAATTGGTGGATGGCCATTAGAGATGACGTCACTGACTACCAAATGTTTAAGAGATTGTTTAAGGCCAAGTATTGGTCAGAGTCGACGCAAAATATAGCAAGAGACAATATATGCCATGGGAAATATAACCCATATTGGGGTAACACCTTGACTTCATATTTCCTGGGAAAGGTGTGCATAGCCAAACACCTAGAACCTCAAATACCCGAGGAGTGTCTAGTCAGCAAACTGTCCTATCACTACGAGGAGGATATAATTAGAGCACGTAGGAGTAGTCAAATTAGGACCGTACAAGCTACGACGGAGTTACTCGAGATGTACGAGCATGAAGACTATTACCGACAGAGTAGAAGAAGAACTGATAGACCAGAATCGAGGAATAGTAGTAGCTATGTGAATAACAATCAAAATAACGTGAATAACAATCAGTTTAACCCATTGAACCGGAATAATAATTACTATAATAATCGCAGTAGTAATAATAATAATAATAATAACCACAATGGTGAAAATGACAACCTCCAATCAAATAGAAATACCTATTATCATAACGGGGAAACTAATAGAAATAGTCAGAGAAATTCAAATTAAAATAGTAATTACCCTTATCAAAATAACAATAGAAACTATCAACCAGGTAGTAATTATAATAATAGAACGTACCGACCGAGAGTGAACTATATAAGAGCAGTAGGTAGTGGACAACGGAGGTACCAAAACCAAAGGAGGAATAGTTTCCACGAATATAGAGGACAACAGGTAAACCACGAAGGGGATGATCGGGGAAGTTATGTACACAGGCAAAGTTCCAGCCTGGAGGACCAAAATAGACAACGGAGGAGTGAAGTGTCGTTTGATGACCGCGTGGAGCGACAAGAACCAGCCCAAGGTTTTCAGACCGACGTTGCAGTCGGCCCAATTAGCGATAATACTCCACCTTTAAACTAGAGGAGGCGGTGATAGACAATCACGAACCTTCACTGCTCCTATCTACCGGGTACGAACAAGAGTTAAATGAACAAAACGAGAATAAGGAATTTACAATAATTATCTTAAAGATATCCGAACAGATTTATTAGAAGAAAACGATATACAAATTAATAATCAAAATAATGAAATAATATACGTAATGGCAGAAGTAGAAGGTATTATAGCACAAATCATAATAGACACCGGAGGGAATGTCTCAATAATTAGCAATAACGAATTAGACCGTATACAACAAGAATGTCACCGAACATTACCGGTATTACCAATAAATAATGTTGTACTTATAGGCGCCACTGGTCGGCAAAATAAAACGATACGTAAACAAGTATCATTGAACGTTACAAGTAAGGGGGTAAGTTTGGACATGGTGTTTCTCATTGTATCCGGGTTACCATTTAATATCTTGATAGGGTGCGACCTGTTAAGAAGAAACTCTGCTGTTATTGATCTGTGCAGAAAGAAGGTGTCATTGTTTTCAGGAGATTCTACATGGATAGCCGATTTAATAAGTAACGAAATAATAAATTCCCAACCGGGTCACAACCGACAGATTGAATTAAATTATGTAGCGGATAAATCAGCATACAATAGCTTAGTATACCGGGAGACTGAAGATAGACTGTGGACGCAGAGAATACAGGAGATACGAGATTTCCAGTGCGAGAACACGACGGAAAAACTAACTAAAAACCAAGTAAATCATCTGATAGGAATATACGAGAAATATCGTGCCGTATTTTCTGATGAGCCAGGAAAAGTCAAGAATTATCAATGTAAGATCCGATTTAGAGAACCAGTAGAGTTCAACCGTAAATCCTACCCGATAGCGCAATCACTGAAGGAGGCGGTCCGAACTGAAATTAATAATATGATAAGCCGTGATATAATAGAAAGCAGTCAGTCACCATTCACCAGTCCGATTGTGGCTATTCAAAAGAAAAACGGTAAGGTCCGACTCTGTCTAGACGCACAAGAAATTAACAAAATGATTGTAAATGATCGAACTTCGCCCGGAGAAATCGAAGAAATCTTAAAGAAATTTAAATTTCATGGTACTAAATTTATTACAACATGGGACACTGTGTGCGGATATTGGCAAGTGGAGTTGCACCCACAAAGTCGTCAATACATGGCATTTATCTTCGAAGGGCGCAATTACCAATTTAAGAGGTTGCCCTTCGGTTTAGTCAATTCAGTAGCCATCTTTGTGGCCTGCATGGACCAAATACTCGGCCCAGAAGCACTCCAGTTTACAACGGTATACGTTGATGATTTGTTAATAACCTCAGCCAACTGGGAAGAACATTGCAACCGAGTGGAGCATGTATTAAAGAAACTCGCCGATAGTAATATTACGTTAAAATTAGAAAAATCCAAGCTTATAGCCAAGGAGGTTCAGTTTTTAGGATTCAATCTGAATAACCAAGGAATATCCCCATCCTCAGGAAAAGTATACGCTATACAGAAATTCCCTCAACCAAAAATCGGAAACAATTACAATCCTTTTTGGGTTTGTGTAATTATTACCGAAAATTTCAAAGTAATTATTCAGAGCTAACTGCCAAATTCCAATACCAGTTATCTGCTAAAAATAAATGGAGATGGTGTAAAGAGCAAGACGAGACTTTACAATCAATCAAAGATAAGTTTTTAGAAGTAGTAATACTCCGTCACCCAAATTTTAACAAGCCCTTTTTCTTGAACTGCGACGCCAGTAATATTAGTCTGGGAACAACAAGAGGACGAAAATGGCCATCATCTCGTCATCAGTTTCGCTAGCAGAACACTTAACCAATGTGAAAAAAACTACAACGTCACAGAAAAGGAATTGCTCAGTGTCGTGTTTGTTTGCGGAAAATTCCGTACTTATATATTGGGATATCCAGTGACCGTCCGCACAGACCATAAATCGATATCGTTCTTGAGAAGGTGTAAGTTAAGTCACGGTAGGCTGACCAGGTGGATACTGGCCTTGCAAGAATATAACCTACAGTGGGAATATATTCCAGGAAGCAAGAATGTGGTGGCCGACGTATTGTCACGAGTGGATTTACAAAACCAAACATTTGAGGGTGAGAAAGAAAGTATACTGAAAATTTACAATATTATCAGAGATAGGTCCGATTTGGAAAAAATAGTACAGAACATCAGCACACACCAGCAGTCTGACCCAAAGCTAAGCAGTATTCAAAGACGTCTAGCCGATCAAGATGACACCATAACAAAATTTTACTGTATACATAATAATGTGTTGTTTATAAAGCCATCTCTTGATGAGGAAATATGGAAGATAATAATCCCTACTGATATTGAAAAGGAAATCATCATGGACTACCATATCCGGTACGGCCATATGGGAGCCATGAAGGTAATAAAGGCGTTGGAGGAAAATTGTCACATAAAAGACATCAATCGGAAGGTAAGGAGGTATATCAAGAATTGTTTTATTTGCCAGCTAGTAAAAACCAATAACGATAAGAAGGAGGGTGTGATGATACCTATAACCTCACAGAAGAAATTGGAGAAGATTTTCTTGGATATATGCGGGCCATTTCCCCGTAGTGGCGGACGCCATCAGTATAAATATATCATAATAATAATGGACCATTTTACTAAATTCATAAAATTATACCCTGTGAACCGAGCCACTACTTTAAAGGTTTTGGGAGTAATTACAAATCAATATCTTCCTGAGGTAGGAAAACCTATATCAATAATTACAAACCACGGAACCCAATTTACAGGTAAAAGATGGAGAGATACTTTATGGGCGCTAGGTATAAAAACCTATAAAACATCTGTTTACCACCCAAACAGTAATCCAGCAGAGAGAGTGTTGAGAGAGGTAGGTAGGATACTTAGAACATAGTGCCACTATCAACAGAAAAAATGGCAAGAATATTAGCCACCGAAAAATTTCTCAATCTAGCACATCACCCAGCTATAGGGATTACCCCATATACGGCAATGCATGAGAAACCCCCCCCCCCCGAGCGATACAAGAAATTATTGAATTTCCGGCTCACAAGGAATATAAATTTGATCAGATAAGATTTTATAATAAAGTAGCCGAGGACCAGGAAAGGCGAAGTAACAAGTATAAAAAAGCAATTAAAAAAGTACTAAAATACAAAATTGGAGAAAAGGTGTTGCTTAAAAACCGGGAACTACCCAGTACTATGGAAGGGATTACTAAAAAACTATTACTGTTGTATACGGGACCATACGTGATTACTAAGGATAATAAAAATAACACGTACGAATTGAAGGAGATTAATTCACCAAAGATAAAAGGTACCTATAATCAATTATCAATAAAAAAATATTTTAATGAAGGAGCAAGAATAAAAATTCTAAAATGAGTAAGGACATCTTAAAGCTTATCTAGAAGACGATATTTTGAATTAAATAAATACCATAAAAATTCTAAAATGAGTAAGAACATCTTACAGCTTATCTAAAGAAGGTATTTTGAATTAAATAAATACCATAAACATTCTAAAATGAGTAAGAACATCTTACAGCTTATCTAGAAGAAGATATTTTGAATTAGATAAATAACATGAGAAAATTCTAAAATGAATAAGACCATCTTGCAGTTAATATCAGGGAAAATATGTTGAATCAAATAAGATAAACCATCTACATTCTAAGGATAAATAAGGACATCTTATAGTATATATCAAGGAAATTATTTTAAATGCAACAAGAAAAGAAAATAAATAAATTATCTAATACTAAAATAAATAAAAACAGTTTACAGAATACATTTCAGAAGTAGTTTGTTTTGTATCAATTAATAAAGAGAAAGAATGAAATAAGATATCAAAGGCTTAAAAAATAATAAGTACAACATAGTTAAAGAAATTGAATTGAAATAATTTTACCAAGAAATTTTATCACAATTATGAAGGCTGAACAAGGCTGAAAAATATAAATGAATTACTTATCGAAACAATAATGTTACAGAACTGTTAATTAAAAAAGTAAATAAGAATCCTTATAGTATATATATTTTCGATGTAATAAGTTGATGAAACCCCAAAACAAAATAAGATCATAGAAGAAAAAATAGGAGAACCATTTAACCAAAGAAGATAAGGAAAGGGTATTAAAACCAGACATTATGCCATGAGCAATAACATAATTAATAAAACGACAAATGAAAAAAAAAACTATATCCATAAACATATGCTACCCGAAAAGTAAACGAGAAACAGGCTGTGACAACAACTAACTAAAATCGCAGAATTTCACAAAAGGAAGGCTGAAATGGATATTATGACATGTACCTAGTGTTAAGTAAGATAGAATGAGCTTTAAACATGTAAGTATAACCATATGGATAGTAATATTAAGTAATCTGAATAATTATGAAGTGATGAATCTAAATATATTTATTATTAGTCAAAATGGACTACTTTGAACAATTGATATTTTAATAACTGGATGTAGATAATTCCACCAGTTTTTTATGATTGAGCACAGATGATAATTCCTCTGAGCTCAAATGCGTGAAGTTTGGTCAGCAGAGCATGTAGCCGAGAAAGTGCCACTCTGAACTGTTCCAGCTCACATGTTAGGGAATGTTAGGGAGTAAATATGTAAATGAAGAAACACAAAATAAGAAGGGAAAAATATATATATATATATATATATATATATTAAATAATAAAAGGATAAATCAGATTAAAAAGAACTATCTCATAAGAATCAAATAAAAAGTAAAGACAGCCAAAATACATATCAACTTAGAGCTCAACCAAAAGAACCAGGTATATCAGGGTAAACCAAGCCAATAATATAACAAAGACGAATGTCAGAAGCAATTAGTTCACCCACACTAAAAGTATGAGCTGAACTAATCACTTTTACAGTGGGGCATTTGTAGCACAACGAAGTTTTTACCTCATTCTACAAAATAAGGTTATATAGGAAAAGAAGGGAAGAAGTCATCTGGAAAGAATAATATCAACTTAAATAAAAGTAGCAGGGAAAAGTAATTACAATCATCAATAAAAGGACTTATCAGAACTAAACAAATCGATTCAAAGAATTCACATATAGTCAGTTTATAGCCCAAAAGTGTTAAAAAACAAATAGTATGAATATCATATCAATAAAATAATTAGTAGACCCAGTAAGATACGTAGTAGTGTGGAGTAACAGCCCAGGACAAATAAATTAACATGATAATTTCCAAGATATGAAGTAGTAAGGAGTAACAACCCATAACCAATAAATTGAAATGGAATAATAGCAAAATACCTAAAAAACCTATTGTAAAGACAGAAACCTCTATAGGAGCAAACCACATAAATGAAAGAACTTAAACCATATTAGCTATACTAATTTAGAACCAAAACTAATAAAATAAGAGAATCCAATACAAATAATCAGAATAATGTAAACTTAATTATAATTAAAATAAATGTGATTAAGGGGAACACCCCAAACCATTTTTAAAAAAAAAAGACAACAGAAAGACAATTATCAATATAAAGTTTTAATGTGTTTATTTATATAATTATTTTGAGTTATTATTTTTGTGTATACTAGGAAATACTAGATGTTAGTATACAAGAATTTGTTCTATTTAAACCATGTTAATTAATGTTGTATTTTTGTAAAGTAAGGAAAGGCAAAATAATGATTCAAACGACCCATAAATAGTACATCAAAAAATGTAAATTCTTCGTATTGTTTAAATTAGCAGCCATCCTTACTATTTCTTTTATGAATTTGCTAACTGCTATAATTTTTTTTATTGTTTGACTAAGCTTTTCGTCATTACTGACATCTTCAGGTCTTAAGATGTCAGTAATGACGAAAAGCTTAGTCAAACAATAATAAAAAAAATTATAGCAGTTAGCAAATTCATAAAAGAAATAAAAAATGTAAAACTAATAAGATGAATTCATAATAACATTGCTAGTAAAATTGAAAATTGATGACCAAGACAAATTCAACTTTGACCATATAAACTAAATCAGAGAATATAAATTTATAGAACCTAGACTAAATTGATATAAATTATCATCTTCAGAATACAAATATTTTATCCTAATGATAACAACGACATATAATAGTGATTAAAGGAATCAACATGTAAAATTGACTTAAATGGTGATTGTACAAGAGAATGCCTAACAGCAGTAAGTCAGCACTAGTAAAATGCAAATAACTTGTTAAATATTTAAAATAATAGCCAGACATAAAAGGTAAATTACAAGGGTGTAATTAGTAATCAAGTGTGAGTAAAATTGTAACATAAAACCTATTGGGAACCATTTAATAGGTATTTATGTGAATCAACATAGGGTCTATAGTTAAATTTCAAAGAATGTAATTCTGAAGCTTAATTCAAACCAAAACCGGTCAAATTTAGTATTAACTTGTGCAAAACAAAAGCAGGAATATTGTTCTATAATTAGAATTACATAAAAGTACTAAACAAATAATTTATAGCCAATTAAATATAAAATATGACATTTTTTTTTAATAAGATTGAATTATTTGATAGGAACAGCTGATTCATAAACAATGAGAAATGATACCAAAATCTTATAGAATTTTATATATGAAGGAACAAATATCAGTTAGTTGATTGTTAAAAGCCAAACGAGACAGACGTGTCAGAATACATCTCAGAGAATTGTGAACGGAAATTTTTGACTAACACAACCAAGCTATATATGATGAGTTTACAACAGTTATAAAAGAATATAAAATAAAGTGACTAATAATATAATAACGATCACTGAAACCTTAAACTAAATCAAATAATACTAAATTAAACTGCCACTACATATAGACACGACTGAAGAACCAAATTGAACTCAGATAACCAGACACCGAGAGAAGGGAACCTTTTTGACATAACACTACTATTACCGAACCAAAATCCTGTGGATGAATACAACTACACACTACAACTTGTGAAGGCGGCCATTGTGATTCCATTCGGAGAGGCTGATGGGAGCGTGACGAGTGACGTCAGAGAAACCATCTGTATCGTAATATTAACATTTCATATACATTATACTTTATTATTTTGTCTGTTTAATGAATAAGTTTTTAATAATTTGTAAGTATTGAATTCTCTTGCCTTTCCTGACTATTTCTACAGTTAAAAGAACCCTTATACTACATTAATTTAATTGAATATTAATTTATATATAATAATTGAACTGGAACTTAATCTCGAATCAGACTCGAGCCAGTCGCGGCAATTCATACCATTACTTTGAACCTAATAAACTTAATTATTGTTTAAACGTTGTTTTATTGATTATTTGAGTCATAAATTAAATTACATTAATTATTAAATATTAACGTGAACTTCTGAAGGAAAGGAACGAGAAGAAGAAGAAGTACAGATACTGAATCGGCCGCTGCATACAATTGGTTTGGCCACGATAATCCATTTAACGTGAAGAAACAAATAATTCTTCATCAGAGCTAACACAGTTATTAATCAGTATTTTTTATTAATTGAACATAAAACAATTAAAAACAATTACACCAATTAAAATTAATTAATGACATAAAAAATAACAAAAAATAATAATAATAAATAAAAAATAAATAAAATTTTGTTTATTAATCAATTATTATTTGTAATTAAATTTGTTTTATTACAAATTGACGCATCCAACGTATGGGACTTTTCACCAATAAACAAAACACTACATTTGTAATTAAATTTGTTTTATTACAAAATTTATATATAAATAAATTTTGCAGTATGTAATAAATGAATTGCAAACAAATTTATATATTATATAATTTTCCAATTATGAGTCCAATGACAAAAATCCCTATTACTCTCTATTTCTTCAGTAGGCCTAATATAACAAATGTAGAGCACACAATCGTACAATGAACACTAACAATTTGAGACAATCGGATTTGGGTTGCAATTCCTTTTAGTCTGACACCCTGCTGTATTTTCACAATTTTTTTTAATTATAGACCTTTTTTGTGCCTTGTGCTCCCAAAAATTTGAAATTTTAAAACACTTAACTAAAACATTTTAGTTAATTTTCTGTTGAATACATCACCGAATTTTCTGCGATTTCCTCAAAATTTTACCCACTTTTTAAGGTCGGACGTCCAACATTTTGAACATTTTTATTATAAAAATAAAACACTATACTATGTCCAGTCCCGGAAGGCGGCTAGAGGATTAGAAGACCCTTGGCTCACGCACGCACACTGGCAGGCCGCCTAACAATAGACAGGGGCCGGCACTTGATCTGCGCTGCTGTCTTTTTAAATACAGTTTACTATAATAAATTAAATTTTGTTATTTTGCTTAATCTTATAGTTTTGGTCGTTCAATTTAATTCAGACTGTGATTTCATTTAAAATAAGTCCAAACACGAAGTTTATACAACGATTTTCAAATGTTTTACTTTTATTTGTTTATTTTGAAATATTGTGATTGCTAAACTTCTGAGAATTATTTACGCGACTGTTATTAAAAAAATGTTATTATTAAAAACTAATATTCTGATCATTTAATTTACTTTTCAACTATTTTTCTGAGACACTCCCTTTGGATGCCAGAAGCCGGTTAAATGGCCCTATGGTTCATTGTTGGAACTGCTAGCGGCCGATTAAATCGGCCCGTCAAATGACACTGACAACTGCCAGCGGCCGATCTCGCTGGCTTTTTGTATATTCATCGTAGCGGATGCATTACTTGTAGTATCTTTTTATACTACACGTCAAATTAATGCTAAATAGTTAGGCTACTTTACTTTACTTTGCTTGAGAGGACGCTACCTCGTCCTCTCAAGTTATAGTTAAAGTTTAATAACATGGACAGTAAATTTTTAATATATTTACATAGATACATATCACATTTCATTTTGTGTGTCTGTAAAACAATAATATATAATATTTTTATAATAAATAAATTTATAAAAGTTCGTGCTAGTAAAAAGACAAACAATTATTTCGATTACGTATAACAACTATTATTTCATATATTGTTTATTTGAAATAAAAATATGAGGTTCGAAAATAATCTTTATATCTATATATTAAAATCTGTTACATATGTTGATTAATTTTTTCAGTATTATAACAATAAAGAGGTGGGCCGTCGTCAATCTGCTCTTTATCGAGTATCACAATCGGTGAATCGGAACAGTAAAAAAAAAAAAAAAAAAACAGGATTGTAAAATCAAAAATCAATTTGTAAAAATATTACATATTAAAGGGAGTGTCACAGAAAAATAGTTGAAAAATAAATAAGATGATCAGTAACTTAGTTTTTAATAATCATCATTTTTAATAATAGTCGCTTAGATGGTGTTCTAAAGTTTAACAATAACAATAGTTAAAAAAAAACAAATAAATGTAAAACAATTTATATCGCCATAAAAACTTCGTGTTTGGGCTTATTTTAAATGAATTTTCAATCTGAATTCAATGGAACAATCAAAATTAAAAGTTTAAGCACGACAATAAAATTTAATTTATTGTAGTAGACTGTAACTAAAAAGACAGCAGCGCAGGTCAAAGGCCTGTCCCTGTGTATTGTTAGGCGGCCTGTCAGTGTGTGTGTGTGTGTGTGTGTGTGTGTGTGTGTGTGTGTCCCAATCCTCTAGCCGCCTTCCGGGACTGGACATAGTGTATATTCTGATTTTCTTTAAAATTCGCTTTTAGTGTGGTTCCCTTTTAATGGGCTTTTGCGAGTTTTCTACAATTTTAAATCCTCACATTTTTGCCTACCGCTTCCTAATTTTTTTGGGTGATAACAATGTCAGAAACAATATGATTCTCTACAGTAAAAGTATGGACACGAGTGCCAAGTATTACTAAAATCGGTTGATGTGATCAAAACTTGTGAGGCATACCTTAAGTAGATAGACAGACAGACAAATGCCAAACGGTCGAGTCAAAATTGAGAACTCGCTTCGCTCGTTCATCATCCTTATAATAGTACAGATAAATAAAAATAGGACGGTATCTACGCGTATAAAGGCAGAATTTATTTGTTAAGTGAAAACAGAAAAATAATATTATTCGAGTAATAGTTGTCCGGGGTGTTAGGTCGTGGTCCAGAGTCTACGGTAACAGACATTTCGGCCTCACCATCGGAGGCCATCATCAGTGTCGGCAACAATTGGCACGGTGTCCGCCAACTGACCCCAGTCACGAGGTAGAGACTATGTATTTTGTAGCATGTAGCACTGTAGTAGCGGGGCGTCTTTGCACCCGGTGCATGACTGCAGCATCTGAGTTGAGCTTAATGGCTGCCTGTGGATAAACATAGTTCTGGTACATTCAACAGGTGCCTAAAACTGGAATGGACAACCGCCCAACCAGTTAACTGAGAAGGCGGGGGAGAAAGGTTTCATTTTTTATTTTTAAAATTTTTGCATCGTTGGGTACTGCCGCATGAACTGGTTCAAGTGGTAGATGTCACCCGTCCCCAGTCCAGCGTGCAGACGCCGTGAGGTGGAGAGCCTCCGTGCCAGTGATAGCGCGTAGCAGCGCCATTCAGCGCGGTCGGCGGACAACGAAGGGAAGAAGGAAACAGCTTTAAGGTAAACTCTGGGGCAGGGTCAGATGTGAAACATGGTACATGTTTTAATTAATTAGTTTACATTTATAGCGGGTCATCGAGAATCGCCCGAGGGCGTTTGACCCGTACAGGGGGAGGCGGTTGCGTGGTGCTGATGGTCCTGAGGTAAGGGAAGGAAGACGTCTCAGCTGCGGCAAAGAGAGTCGCAGCTAACGACCAGACAAAGGTAGAGAGAGTAGAAACTCAAAGACCTCCTCGAATTACACTATTTCTCACAAACTAAGGAATTCCCTTTCTCACAAGGAACGGAGAGGTCAAACTTTCGTGCGCAGCGCCAGGGGGCTGCGGCACGCGAGATATGGGTAAAGTTTGGCTCGGACGCCGCGAGCCTTGGAGGGGGTATCAGTCACGTGGGCGTTGAAAAAGACGCCGGTCGAGCCGAACGCCTAAATACATCACCGACCCTTGTAGACGATAGGCTTCCCTTCCAGGGAGAGGGGCTGGCATCGGGAGATGGTCTTACGAGTGAAACAGATCACCTCGGATTTCTCTGTACACTATTGATCGTCACTCGCCATTTCCGTAGCCAGTCTGGAAGCTGGTCCATCTGACGCTGCAGCTGTGTACTCGCAAAACGCGAGGACACAGAGCTGTAATGATACATAGCATCGTCAGCGAACAAAGACAACGTGACACCGGTCAATACAGGCAGGTCGTTCGTGTACACAAGGTACAGAACGGGGCCGAGGACAGATCCCTGGGGTACGCCGGCGGCGACGGGACGAACTGCAGAGCAGGTTCGTCGACGTCAGTGGCGAAGCTAGTAGTTAATGAATGGGTAGGCAAAAATCTTATCTTAAATTTTTTTTAAGGAATCACCAGAAGGATGGTGGTTCAAATCGGACGCTGAGGTAGAGTTTGCTGTAAGCGAATGGTTCCACAAACAGCCGTAAGAATTTTACTAGCAGGGAATCTACAGGTTGGTGCAACAGTGGAACTCATGTCTTAATGTTAATAGAGACTTCTTTTAAAATCGTTGAATAAAAAATGCTTTACAGCTCTATACGTGTTTCTATTGAACAATCCTTGTATTAGTCATACTCAATAATACAACTGATTGAACTTCAAATTTTTAAACTTGATTAGTTTCTACATATATGTTTAATGTTACAAATAATTCAAATAACAATCTTGATCATCTGTTAGTTCAGCGGAGTAACAGGGACACTTTTAATAACCGCATAAAATAAACACACTTATAAACAACACAGCGCGCTTTAATTTGAATGTTTGGACGTTGAGGCATGCCTCAACGCTCTATGTGTACAGCACGGGACAACCCCCCTCCCTTCACTTCCCCATCACTCCGGCACATTGCTTACATACGATGTATACAAAAAACGCTAAGGCAAGTTCAGGTTGCCTCATTCGCTTTAAACGAGCTATGCCGAGTCTCACCTGTCACCATCTAGCGGTCGCTCAGTAAAGCACGTTTCGGCCTAATAAATTCGACAGTCGCGGTAACAATGTATAATCTTTACGTTATGTAGTTCATACGTATTTATAATTTTTATTCTACAGAATTTTTTAGGGTAGGCATTGCCTCAATTGCCTCCATGTAACTTCGCCACTGGTCGACGCTCACCCTGAAGGTTCGGTCGCTGAGATACGACCGGACGAAAAACACTATGGACGTTGGTATGGGGGAATTAGCAAGTTTGAAGAGAAGACCTTCGTGCCAGACTTTGTTGAGGGCCTTGCTCACGTCCAATAGTACGGCGGCCGTAGCCGCTCGCCTGTTGGTGGCGTCAGAGAGTTGCGTAACCACGCGGACTATTTGAAGAGTGGTCGAGTGCTCTCTGCGAAATCCGAACTGTTCGTTGCGAATAAAAGTATCCAATAACGGAGAGATGCGGGCCAGCAGGAGACGCTCGAACACCTTCGAGATAACTGGCAAGAGAGAGATAGGCCGATAGCTTTCAGGAGGCATGCGCGGCTTGCGGGGTTTGGGAATCATTACGATGTTGGCAGTTTTCCAAAGGCGGGGAAAGTACTGTAGCCGGAGGCAGGACTTGAATAGCTCGAGGACGAGGTCAACGCCTGAGGCCGCGAGATATTGTAGTGGCCCCGATCTGGTCAGGACCGGGGGCTCGACGTCGGTTTAGTCGGCAGACAGACGAAACGAGTTCTGCGCCAGCGGGAGGGTGAGAAAAATAACCAGATAGGAAGTCCCGGACTTCTGCCGAGTGGGCAGGGTCCGAGACAACTCGATGAACGGTAAATTGCGACTCCATGCAGTCGGCGAAGACCTCAGCCTTGCCTTCTGACGAAGACACAATCCCGTTCGGGGTTTCCAGCGGGTTGCGAGTTCTCTTCTCGCGGGTCAGTCTACTCACCGCTCTCTAGACGAAGGCGTGGTCGACTTCAAGAGACTCAAGATATGAGTCCCATCGATCAGAGTTTATGTCCCGCAGAAGCTGATGGACGTAAAGGGACTGTTGTTGAAATCGTCGCTTAACAACTGGGTCACGAATTCTTTGCCATCTGCGGCGGAGCTTGCGCCGGAGCCAGATGACGTGGAGTACGTCCGGAGGGAGGGCCGATTTACGATGGTTCACCTCGAGCGCGTAGGTGTATCGATCCATGACACCTTGGACCAACTCCTGAAGATTTGTGGCGCGGAGATCCAGATCGTCACGAGTGACGGTAGGGTCCGCCGGGAGAGATGGTAACCGTCGAGAGAGCTCGTCATGATAGTTCCCAGTTGACTCTCCTAACAATTTAAGCGGGAAGTCGGGGTGAAGCCGACAGCTCTCGAACAGTTATAACAAGGGGATTGTATACGTATTTTGTTTAAGAAGTCCCGCTTATATAGCTTTCATATCAACATGATCTAAGCTGGAAAACAGCATCAACCAATCAGAATTAAGTGCTATCTGATTGGCTTGGGAGCATGCCAGATCCTGTTTAATAGGAGCCCTTCTCCCCATCGATTCATTGCGACAGAACCATGTTTGAAGATTTCCACGGACTTCATGTGCAGCCGAGGGTAGCAGGCACTCTCCAAGGATAAGATCTCGGACTCCTCAAAGAAAACGCGGTGATCAGCGTTGGCGAGTGCATGCTCGGCCGCCTCAAGTGACAACAGCTGATGTGTTCACCAACGCGTCTGCGGACGCTGCGCTTCGTGGTGCCGCAAATGTGTGTCAGTATAGACTCTAGACCACGGTCTAACAGCCCGGCCAATATTGTGTGGACACCGGCCGTGTAAGCCTTACGAATTCCATTATTCGAGTAAACTGACAAACTATTCTTAGGCCTCATAAAGTATAGTGGCACACCTGTCAGATACAGGACACTGCACTTACCTGTATACTGTCTGGAATTAGTAAAGAATGACATGCACGATATAGACTATATCAGCTGCGTGCCCGTGTTTGACTAATTCCGCTGTTATTAGCGATAACAAGAAGACACGGGAGTCAGTTTCACCGGGCTTATCAGCAGCAGAAAAGTAAACCAATTTGGTATGCTAATTGTACCGCGCGCCGTTATGCTGAATTTACAATCTCAGATAACGCTGACACACTTTTTCCGTCTATTTGAGCCATTAAGTTAAGCCTTACACAACACGCTAACTGGCGTATTAGTGTTCAACGAATTTGTTTGGTAGCTTTGTCTGATGTCAAACTGAATGCCAGTGTGAGTCGACTTCTTCTTCTTCTTCTTCTTCTTCTTCTTCTTCTTCTTCTTCTTCTTCTTCTTCTTTCCTTCACCATCATCTTCACCATCATCTTCTTCTTCTTCTTCTTCTTCTTTTTATTCACTACAAAGACCATGTTATATAAACCTGTTTCGGAACCAATCTCATTCTCGGACAACCCACGCCTCTTGTACTAATGGCTTAATATTTTATAAATATAATATCGAGCGCCGTTTATGCCAATCGATGCTCCGTCAACCTGTGCTAATAATCACACCTTATAGTTGTGATAATTGTGATAATAATCTCCTTATAGTTGACACACAGTAACTGTATTCATATCTTTTACTTCTAGTTATGCTCTTACAGCCTCATTCCTTCTTCAAGTTTGCCGTGTTTACTTTAAAGCATTTCAAAGGAACTGCATTTCAGCACTCTGAATCTTGCCCCATTCATTTTTCATCATGACCTACACCCCACTCACGTATGTCAATGTGGGCACTGCAGTTGTTTTATAAAATTTAATTCTTTTGTGCTCTGTCTTGTTTTATTTCTACAATTACTATGAATAGTTCCATAAATATGCCTAAATTTATTTATCTTGTCTTTTATGTCAAATTCGGACTCATAGCTTACTTCAAATCCGAAACGTTTACAAATAATAAATAAATATATTTACCTTTTCCTGTCTCGTGACCACATGTATTAACGCAATGATATTATTTACGCGTTTCGATACTATGTATCGTCATCAGAATATATATTAAAATATAATCACTCAAAGAGGTCGTTAAAATTTTAAACATTAAAATCACAATATCGAAACCAAATAAGTATTTATACGAAGCGAGTGCGCACTCGACGAAAGCCGGCCGGACACTGATTGATATCAGTTAGAGATAAATTTTAGTGCTGTGTCATATAATGGATTCGACTTGAAATGCAAGTGGTCGTTTAATATAAAATTGCGGTAGTATTTGTCATTATGTGCTCTATATACTTCAAATTCCTCACGTGCATTTAAATAAGTGCCTTTACCACAGACATGTAAGGGTTTCAAATTGGTGCCAAAGCTTGTATAATTAAGGTTCTCCTGTATAAGATGACGAGTATAGTTAGACTTTATACAAGATTGTGTTGTCAAGTCTTTTACATTATGCTTTGGAGTGTGCTCAACGAAACGTTTATAAAAAACGTAATATAATAAACGTAAAAAACGTAATGTAATAACCGACCAGTGTGTATTTTTTTTTTTTTATTGACATTATTTAAGTTTAAAATGTTCTGTTCATTACATTCACAGCACTAGGAGTTATGTCACCGGCAGTTATTCACAGCAGCATTATGGCACCGGTGCCAAGTTATTTCTACAACTAAGTTATTTCTCGCGCTCCAAGATGAAGCTGAGTCCTTACCCCGTCAAGCTGCTACTGAACAGTGTTATCCTTTTAAAATTAAATAGGCACTTAATTTGAACTTATATCGAATAAGTAAGTTAACATCTTAATTATGAGTTGGCACCAACTAGATAACTTTTCTGTTTTTAATAAACCATGAAAATTTTATTATTTTTTAATTTATTTAGATATAACAGAAAAACGATATTAACCTACAATTACTTTTCAAACGGTATTAAAGATTTGTGCAACAACCAATATCTTTGTATACAGTGGACAGCTGGTAAATATCAGGATTTACTTGAGTTTGTCAACTGAATTGAATTAACTTTCAGCATTTATTCCTTTTCATTTTAAAACTATTTATACATGCTAATGTCAGACTTACGATCTACAATTGTGTTCATTTTGTTTTTGTCATCAATACGTTGATAGTAAAAAATAAGAGAACTTGTAACCCATTAGCATAACCTTTAAAAATTATTAATTTTAACTTTGAGAAGGTCTCAAGGTTTTCGTATTTGGGGTCTCTGGTAATTTATATAAATGAAGAGATAAGTAAAAGAATTCAAAATGCTAATAGATGCTACTATGGGTTGATGAAATACTTTAAATTGCAACTTCTTGTCCATGAAACCAAGAATTTTAGTAAAACCGGTCCTGAAGTACAGTCCTGGGTACTGACACAGGGTGAACTGTTTCGACTTGCATCTTTTTCAAGGAAAATACTTAGGAAAATTTATGAACCCATTAGGGAAGTTGGAGAGTGGAGAATAAGGTACAACAGAGAGCTCTATGAGTTGTATAGATGGCCTGATATTGTGACACCAATTAGGATAGCTAGGCTGAGATAGGCAGGACAGAGAACGAATGAGGAAGATGTTATTAAGGAAATGGATGTTCTCATGTGCATCTTAAGGAGGAGGATGAAATGCACGCCGGAAGGAAAGAGAGAATACTCAGAATAGAAGACCCAGACTACGCCGGATTGATGGAGTCCTGAAAGACGTGAAAGTACTTGGGGTGAAAATAGGTGGACATTGGCTAATGGTAGGGAAGTCTGGAGGAAATCTTGAGGAAAGCTGATGCCCACGGTGGGCTGTCGAGCTACTGATGATGATCGTCATCATCAACACGTTTTACGGTTATGAGTCAAAGGTACTAGAGACGATACAAGTAAACAAACAAATTGATTCAACAGTGAATGCCAGCAGCGAAGGTGCGGTATGAAGCTGCGTGGCGGGGCGCGAGTGATCTGGTTGACCTTGGAGCGCCAATTGTTTTCAGCTATGGACTACAAGAAGAGATGGCGTGCAAAATTGACATAGGTAATTTTCGAAAATTAACTGCAGCCTCCACTGTCAAACTCACAGATTGCTTAGGCGGTTAGAAATGAGCTGAAATAAATGTTAAATTCTGTGGCGGAAAGCAAGAGTCATATCCTTGATGTACGTATCTTAATGAAACGCGATGAATGATGACTTTGTGACCGTACCTGATATTATTATCGAGTCATCTGCCATGACGTACGTAAACCGTCTTATATGCGAAGGAAGAGGAAATCTGTGTGCGTCTGCGGGTGTTTATGTGTGTATATATGTGCGATAAGAAATGACAACGCTAACACTGTTTTATAGACGAATTATCTCACAGATAAACATTATGTAACTGATAAAATGAGTTGATAAATTTTAATGGTAATATTATATATGTTACTGTGCATAGTAATGGAATTGTTTTACCGAGCGCTACTCACAGTAATGGCATATACATTTGTCAGAGAGAAAGGGAAGGAGAGAGAAAGAGCGAGAGAGATCGAGTGAGGGTGAAAAGGAGGGAGGGAAGAAGTTGTACATACCACGATTATATTGGAGTAGCCCAGTTTCTCTTGTAAAGTGAAACATTCAACGGAATTTACACCGCCTAGCACTGGATAGCTAGTTGCATAAAATAATGTATTGTTATTGTCCTTTCGGTCAGCTATGGACCGCGTTAATTCAACTCTGTTTCCCTCGAGCTTTAACTTTTTCCCAGTATTCCTGCATTCATTTTCGGTGCGCTTACTTTCTTTTGTCAATCCAGTGATGACAAAGCGAAAAGATCCGACACATCTGATGTGTCATTGGTAATAACATCATTTTGTTGATTTCTTAAGCTTTCACGGCGGACGTCGTAATTATTATAACTACTTTCCAGGCTATCAGGCCCTGCTCCTATGTAGTTTATTGCCGACGTTTCAACCACGCCATTGGTGACCATCATCAGTGCCTGAAGGACTTCACTGACGCGAGCCTCTGTCACAGTACTGTGGTGTTACTGACGGAGGCCGTGTCAGTAAAGTCTTTCAAGCACTGAAGATGGTCACCAATGGCGTGGTTGAAACGTCGGCAATAAACAGCACAGGACCACGGCCTGATAGCCTGAAAAGTAGTTATAATAACATTATTTTGTTGTTGACAAAATAGAAAATGATTTTCAAAATGACTTTTGTTAAGAAAAACTTTATAAAATACATTTAACATTTGTAAATAAAAAAAATTGTTTACCTATACGATAAACTATTCTTATTTATTGCCAAATGGTGTTATTTTCTTAACGTAAACAATATTTAATTAAATAGTTCAAAATATAAATGTTTAAAATGAGATATGAATAGGAAAAAATAGATGAAACGAAATTTCTTTTCTTTTTTTTATCGATAATTCATGTGTTTTTTGTGTGCCCACTTTTAAGGTCTTCCTCAATGTATAGCTTCCCCATTAACAACATGTTTTCATTCTTTATAACTAGGGATACATTTGTTGTATCCAATAAAGAAGCCATAATAAGAAAAGGAGTACACAAGGATGCCCTTTGTCTCCATACTTGTTTAACTTATTTATTAAAGAGGCTATCACAAGATTGAAAGGCAAACCAAAGATACTAAGATTAATGGAAGGCGTATTCATAGTATCCGCTTTGCAGATGATATAGTAACAATCGCAGACTCGGTAAAAAAAGTGAAGAAAATGTTAGAAATCTTATCTGAAACCCTAGGGAAACTTATACTAAAGATCAACAAGAAGAAAACAAAAACAATGGTGACTGGGAAGAAGAAAGAGAATGTAAAACTTTATATTAAGTTGGGTGATACAATTTTAGAACAGGTTGAAAATTTTTGCTAGCTGGGGAGCACGTTGATTTGTGAAAATAGATATGGGACAGAGATTAAGAGAAGAATAGCTTTAGCAAAGGACACGTTTGAGAACAAAAGGAATTTACTTACATAAATAATTACTGAAATAATCACTTAAGTATGGAGATAAGGAAAAGGTTCGGAAAAACATTTGAGTGTAGTGTTTTAACTTATGGGTGTGAGGTTTGGACTCTTGGCAAAATAGAAAGGAGGAAGCTGGAAGATGTGGGTCTGGAGGAGAACGAGAGGACGAGTTGGATGGATAAGAAAAGTAATGAGCATGTCCTCGCAGAAGTAAACGAAGATAGATCACTTTTAAAAATGACTGGAAGAAGAAGAACAAAATTGATTGGGCACGTGTTACGACATAATCAACTCTTAAGTAACATTTAAAAGGAAAAGTATGGGAGGAAAACCAAGGGATGTCCAAGAGCAGCGTTCTTCAAAGACATAGGAAAGGAGATGAACTTCCTATCGTACTGCGATTTAAAGAGGACAATGATGTGGCTAACACGACAAGACGTGGGCTTTAGATGATGATGATGATGATGATGCTGAAATTTTTGTAATCAATCGGGCTCTGTTTGATATTTACAGCAGTGATATTTACACGCGAAAACCATCCGAGTACATTACTGTGAAAGTGCGTGTGACGATTCAAAGTGCCAGGCCAGCTGACGCAGCATTGAGGGAGTGACATGAGTTAGGAATTTTAACACAACATATGGTCAGTATGTGAGATAGAGATGGGGTGGGGCGTGGACTGTCATAAAGGAATTTCCCCCTGACAAATGTCCGAGGTAACGGCGGTGTGGGAGCCTGAAAAAACATATCCGGTGGTAGTGATTCTGTGTTGTTGGTTTATCCGATACCACATTGGTGAGTCTCAAAATGTAGTATTTAATTACAAGTATTGTTCATTGTACTGCACGCTTTAGTCCGCGTACAATTGTTATAAACAATATATTTAAGACACGGTTCAATTATAATATCGAGACGCTGTTAGGCGCGGATAGTCAATGAACATGAACAATGGGACCACTCTCAAGAAATAAAGAGGAGAATAGAAAAGGTAAGAGCAGTATACACTAGAATGAGCAGTTTAACAATAAACACAAAGATGAGACTTCTACGTTACTACGTATTCTCGGTCCTCTTCTACGGTGTAGAATCTTGGACTTTGACTGAAGCCACAAATAAAAATTTGTAATCTTTCGAAATGTGGCTTTACCGTAGAAACTGAGCATTTCATGGACAGCACATATAACTAATGTTAAAGTTCTTAGAAAGATGAAAAAAGAAAGGGAAGTTATTAACACAGTGAAGATAAGAAAGCTTCGGTATCTGGGACATCTCGTGAGAAATGAACAGAGATTTTACGTATTGCAGTCCATACTACTTGGAAAAGTACTGGGAAAGAAAGGAGTTGGGGACCGAGAATCTCATGGCTGACAAATTTAAGAACCTGGTTTGGCATGAATGCGACTGACTTATTCCGTGCAGCAGTCCAGAAAGTTAAAATAGTCTGTAGATATCCAACATCCGAAACGGATAGGCACTATCAGAAGAAGATCGGGCGAGGGTTGAATCTTCCTTCCTTCGATGAGTTACTTCGCTCTCCTTTCCGCTCAAACTATTCACACGAGCCATTATCTCATCCTGTCCTCATCTCCGCCGCCTTAGTATAGACGAAGGCCCACCTTTACGAAGGCATAAGCTAGGAGTGTCCAAAGGGGGGGGGGTGACGCAGCTGCGTCATTGAAATTTTTTGGGGGGTTAACAAAAAATTTTAGGAGAAAGTGTGATAAGTACGGTTCGTATGGCTTTCGGACCTTATGGTTCTAGCTTCAGGGAAAGACTTAGAGTTGATTATTAATGAAGAAATAATTCATGTTTTTCCTTTATCGTAATAGCAGAACAAGTTACTGTGTGGCGAATATAGGCCTAAGCCAAAGCAACTGGAATTTCATAAAACCATTATTTTTTTTCATTTTTTTCTGTCCCTGTCATGCCTGGCGGCGACCGTGGTTCGTCTTCTGAATATTTGAATTCCTAAAACAAAGTTAATTGTTGCATAAAATGCTATAATTTCTTCCATTCTCTACTAAACAAAAACATAAACTTTTATAAACATTCAATTTTTTAATGCAACGTAGTTATAATTTTTTTATACTTTCCCAAAGCTTTTTGTCACCCCCCCAAAATTCCATGATGCAGTCAGTGTCACGACCCCACCCTGTGGACATATGCCTTCTGTATGTTAGTTGCATCTGGACAAACGTCTTACACAGGACTTGATTTAAGGGGGAACGCGCTGGAACGGCGTTCGGGAACCGCTTGGGTCCAAAAATAAATTACCGAAAAAAATACATGAAAAGGAAAACCTATTTATTTTCAAAAATTTACTACTACTTTTTAAATTGTGCACCTCATCAGCCCCACTAAAAAACTAAACATTTGTTAAAATCAAACACCATCACTAACTTTTATCTTAACTACTATTGTTTATTTTTTCATCCCACCTAAAATTCTCTTATAAGTAGAACGTATTTTTAAAATTTTTAACAAGGCTCGCTCGAACATGACATTCGCAGTTCAGTTGGCGGTGTCGACATAAAGAGTAAGGAAATGTCAAGAAACAAACAATATGACAACACAGTGATGAAACTACGGAAATTTTTTTTAAATGTCCGAACCACCGAAACCATCACTTAGAGTTTGATTGAGGCTCCGGGATGACGCCATCATGAGTGACAAGTTTTCGATTGTCGTGCGGCTAACCTGACAATGAAGCTCTTTAGAAATATGAGTAAACTTTATTATCTTTTCAGATACAAGTTTGTACGTATGTTACATATTTTATAATGCTTTAAAAACATAGACCTCCTTTCTAATAACCTGGTGTAAACTTATACGCTAATATAAAATATAAGTATATTTGTGTTTGTACAACTTTTCAATTGATGCGTCCCGGCACGTATAGTTTTAGAAATAAACCACTGGTCTTACATGGGGAAAACACGCAGTGACAAAAATAAACAATTTCGTCATACATTTAGTCATATGTAGAGTACTGATTGAATAAACTCCTCCTCCATGGGTCCATCCTGAAACCAATCTGAACGTACTGCTTTCAGCTGTGGAGGTGTGACAGCGAGTAATTCAGACATAGAAAGATCCTGCATCGTTCCCTGGGGACGTGCCAAATCACTTCATACAGACGGACCTCAAGATGCTGTCCGCACAAGAATAGCTTAAATATCATTACAGTAGATTCAGAAATAGACAACAGCGCACCCCAACGAGTAGTGGCGTATCTAGAATTTGGCCTTGGGGGGGGGGGGGTTCCGGGTACCGGTCGGTTTCATACAAAATAAAAACAAATTACGAGTAATAAACATTACTATCTTTAAAATGGCTGAAATCAGTTGCAATAAAGTAAACGGTAATAACACAATGATAATACACGTTATTATACACGGTAATAACAAAAAACACATTGTTAGAGAGAACTTATTGACTGAATTGATTTTCCCATATTTCATATTTCAAACGGATACGCTAATGCTGTGTAATTAACCTGTTTGTATATTTAAAAGAGATTTACACTGCTGAAACTCTTGTTATTAGCGTAAGCAGCTGAAAAAAAAATAATAAAGCGGCTAAATAAATTAAGAGATTAACAAAATTCTTTAACGTTTTCAACCGTCTGGAGGGGCCGGTCCCATTCGTCTCCCCCCCTCCCCGTAAATACGCTCCAGCCAACGAGTTGGCAAGGAAGGTTCTGGATGACGCAGGGCACAGAAGACATCATGACAGAGGGTCATACCGAACAGACTTTATTTATTGTCTTTACTTTAGATTAGAGTAAGCAACAAGGAGTGCTTCAACAAGACATGCATTTTCTTTGCTTCACCTCGTAAGTTTCACTTCATGTTACCAACTGTTCTTGTAACATATTTCACAAATAAGAAAAAAAAAACTTAATAGAAAAGAACGTTATGCCAGTACACACAATTAACGTTACAATATCAATAAATTACTTTAACCGATCTTAATCAGTTTCAACATAAAATTTAATTGTTGTTGTGTGTCAATTTTTTAGTAATCACATCTGTGGGATTTTAATTTTTATGAATCAACTAAAAGTATTTAAAAAATATTTAAAACACTAATAAGAACATTTATTTTAATTCTTTAACGAATTTTAATCAGTTTTAATTACAATTTTAATCACGACTTTTGAAATATTCATTATCATTATCTAAAGGATGCATTGTCGAGTTAGCCACGTCTCTCTCTCTCTCTCACTCTTTAAATCTCAGTACGATAGGAAGAGTTCATCTCCTTTCCCATGTCTTTGGAGAACGCTGCTCTTGGTCGTCTTCTTGGTTTTCCCCCAACACCTTTCCTTCAAAAATGTTTCTTAAGAATTTATTGTGTCGTAACACATACCCAATCAATTATGCCCTCCTTCTTTCAATCATTTTTCAAAGTCATCCATCTTCGTTCGCTTCTGCGAGGATTTGCTCATTACTTTTCTCATCCATCCAACTCATCCTCGTCGTTCTTCTCCAGACCCGTATTTCCACCGCTTCCAGCTTCCTCCTTTCTATTTTGTCGAGGGAACATGCCTCACACACGTAAGTTAAAACAGCCCACACACGTTTTTGCGAACCTGTTCCTTACCTATGTACCTCATCTGTAAGTAAATTCCTTTTGTTTTCTAAACGCCTGCTTTGTTAGAGCTATTCTTCTCTTAATCTCTGTCCCATACATATTTTTACAAGTGAAAAAAAACACCTATACGATAAAAATATACATAGATTTTTAAAATACATTGATTCAGTTTATCCAACGTTAATTTAGGTGCAAATTAAATTTACTTTTTCATTATACCCCTCTGAAACCATGTTTACTACATGAAAAAGAATATTGCTTTTTCCCGTGCGCTAACGCTCAACCCTAAAATAGTACTTAATTTAGTTAAAAATAATTATAATATTCAACAAAGTAGAATAAACTCGTCTAATATCGCACTACGTTACATTTGGAATTATGAAAGTTTTAAATTTCAGCCTGAATTTTATAATTATTTATTTTCTGGCTTTACCTGTCACACACGCGCGCGCGCGCGCGCGCACACACACACATAATGACGCCGCCTACTTTCCAGTCGTAATAATATATGCTACTGAAAGTTCCTTAGTAACTCTAAACAATGCTTGTAAACAAGTAGAATAAATATTACTTGAAGTTATTATTTATTATTATTTATATTTGTTACATTATTATTATTATACGGTTGTAATTTCATTATTCAAAAAAGGAGATCGGACAAAGACAGATAATTATACAGGAATTTCTACTGTGGACACTATATATATATAAGATCTACGCTTAGAATAATAAATGGGAGACTGAAGCCAATAGCTGACGCTTTAATATCAGAACAAAATGGTTTCAGGAAGGGGAGATCATGCATAAATGCTATCTTTACACTGAAATTAATGATTGAAAGACAAAGGAAATTAACTTGGAGACACATCTAGCATTTATAGATGATAATATGAAACGTTCCCTACTCTGGAGTATAATGGAACGAAGGGGTTTCTCTTCTCAATTAATTAAAGTTCTTAGGAGCATATGAATCGGCATTTGTTAAAAGGGCATCAGTCCACACAACCAAACTTTCGGAAAACAAGAAAAAACTGTTTATGGCCGTATCTTTAGGCAATATATATATATATATATTTTTTTTTTATTTTTCACGTAAAAATAAGTTATTCGGAAATGCATTCATGTGCAATTTTATTTTTTTAAGTAAAAACATTTTAAGCTATAAACTTTTTAAAAGTTGTAACTGATGCCCATTTTACAAATTTCAAAGATTTCATGGAATAAAACTTTTTATTTAGTCTTATTAATAAGACAGTTTATTATAAAAAGTTACAAAATGTAGTACACATGACATATTAATAGCTTGATCATAAGAATAACACATTTCATTAAAGTTTCAGTAACGTTTTTAATCATCATTGTTGGCTGAGGCGTTATCACTCTGAACTGGCCGCTCTAAAATCATACTATAAAATTCCCGGTGCTCATCAGGGACATATTGAATGACTTTTCCGATGTCGGTTATTTTTCCCTAACTTAATTCCAACCATACCCTCGGGGTAGGCCGGGTTGCTTGGAGGAGTCACCGCGCCTTTGCTTGAAGACATAAAGAAAGTTTGGCAGTTCAGGCCGTTGATGGTTGTATAGGCCTTTATGTACTCTTTCAATTTTGATTCAAAGACAGAGTGATACAAGCTTGAAATCCCAAATTTAACTTTTTCATCTTTGGTTTTTTTTTTAGTTTCTTAAGACACTGGTGTGTTTTTATAGAATGCCTTCCACCAACCTTTGAAGTCCGAAATCTCAGAAGGCTGAACCTCCTTCACAATAAATTTTCCAGGTTTGCTGCATTTTAATGTGAGTTCGGTTATCTCATGTAAGCTGAATATCCTGTCAGTTCTACGGAGCAACCTTTTAATAAGCCCAAAGTCTCGGTCGCAAGGCAAATAACTATGTCCTCTGACAGGGTAGAAAAGTTGAATCTTTGTAAACCTTTTTCTATCAGTTAAGAACAACAAAAATCGACTTAAAGAATGATTCTTATTTTGTTCAGCACAATTATCCTAAAAAATACGCACCTCTTTAATATTTTCTGGAACCTGTTTTAAGTTGTCATAAACAAAAGAGCACACTTCATTAGGGCTTTTGTGTGCCTCTCCTTCATGATAAAGGTAGATAGAGCTAGTTTTTTTTTTGATGTTGGTAATGCAAAATACATTAACGGTCAGCTGGCGTAAATTAAAAAGTTCTTGCACTGGGACCTTTGGTAATGAAATATTCTGCATAAAGTCAAATGAAATAGAAAGAACATCTTGTTCTTTTTTACCATCTTCAGAGGCCTCATATTTTAGGGTAGAATTTCTTGCTCTTACGTTTATGTACAAGAAGTTCAGCTACCGCAGAGCGTTTTGCGGCATCATGCAAATGAGGTGACTTAAGTTTTAGCTTGAGTTCCTCACAGGTGCAACAGGTGTCTACCTGTGGGCGAGCAAATCGTAGGTTGAAGTTTTCTTTAAAAAAAAAAAGTATAGTAAAAACTGTAGCTAACCTTTGTGTCAGGGTACTTATCACGAAAGAGACTGTACATAATGTTTACATTTAAATCAGCATTAGGATAAAGCTTTTTCTTCTGAATAATTTGACTCTCTCACAGGAAAAGAGACTATGTGCTCTCTAACTAGGCTTTTTGTTTCATCCGATAAGGTAAAAGAAATTCCCTTTCCTCTTTTGTCTTCAGGCGTTACACCGACTTGAGCTGTCGGATCCGTCTCAGCCTTCTAGGCGTTACACCAAAAGCACATAAAAAAGCTTTCATACATACATTTTGACGTGATGATCCCACTAGCAAGTTGTACTTAAACGAACTGCTATTGGTTCTTGGATTTTCTTTTCGTGGTCGTCGTTTATTTACTTGTTCCACATCAATGAGTCCGTAAAGGTACAAATCTTGTTCATTTTTGGTACTGATATCGTGGAACTTGGCAAAGACATCATTCACATTATCTTCTCAGATCTTCCCCAAGCAATCTCTCGAACATCTAAAAAAAAACCTAATTAGGCCTACGTTAAAATGACCTTTTAATAATAAAAATAAACAAACAGGTATTCTTATAGGCGAGGCCTACTTAGAAAGAAAATACTTTGCTGTAGGCCACTACATCAACGTGATTTTTTAAGTTTTTAAATTACGGTCATAGAAAACACCATTAGTTTTGAGGAAGAGATAAAAATTAATAAAAACGGCCTTCTACTTACCCACAAAAAAACAATGGCTTTTTAGCAGGAACTTCATTTCCTTTATGGTTCACGTACTGTTCACCTTTTAAAATTGCTTTTTTTATTATGTTTCTCTTGTACGCACTCGGATCTTTAATTTTTTTGGGGGGAGGGAGTATTATTAACTTCACTGTTATCGCTTTCAATCATTATTAAAAACTGTAAATTTTCACAAATGTTTTATAAAAACAAAGCTGTAAACAACAAAACCCAGAAGTAAAACAAAACACAGCTGACACGCTGCCACAGTTTTGCCCAAACACCTGGCCCTCAATAGCAGCGCTGCCAACATAATTTGTTAAAAGGACGTCAGTCAGTGACTGCAGCCTTTTTAACAAATTTCATAATTTTCTACCTCGTGCTTTGGGCTTACTACTTGAGAGACTGATGTCATTTTAACACAGAACGTAGATCTATATACAAATATTTGAAATCTGTCAAAAAGTGAAAATGTCAAAAAAATTGACTGATGCCCTTTTAACAAATGCCGATTCATATATTACAAGACACGGGTTGTCGTGTGTTTGAATGGTAAATTATCAGAAGATATTCCGACAAATAAAGGTGTGAGACAAGGGTGCCCTATTTCACCGAAACTTTTTAATATCTACATGGACAACATATTTCGGAGATGGACAGGTAAAGTTGACTCGGGAATATCACTTCAGCAAAATATTCATGTGAATACATTGGTTTATGCAGATGACAAGGTAATGTTACAGAAAAAGAAAACCAGTTACAGTCGGCGATACTTACGTTCAATACCATCATACAAGACTATGGGCTACAGATCTCTGCTACAAAATTTAAGACTACGGCATTTCAGGGCAGGTATCCTATAAGAACTAAGATAGTCGTGAATAATCAGATTTTGGATCAGGTTAGTCATTTTAATTACCTTGGCTGTAATATCTCATATGGAACTGATACTGATTGGGATAGTAAACTAACAAAATTTAGACGCATCTATGGAACGATTCATAGGTACCTGAAAAATAAAAAAAGGAAGGATACCCAAATGAAATTTTATAAAACTGTGGCTGTCCCCACATTTTTGTATGCTAGTGAGACATGGACGCTTGGTAAAAGGGACGTGCAGAGTATTCAGGCAGCCGAAATGAAATTTCTAAGAAGGAAACAAGGTTGTTCTCTCTTGGATCGGAGAAAGAACGAGGCTATTAGACATGATTTAAACATTGTATCATTGTACCAGAAGATTCAAGACCACAGAAGGAGATGGTGTGTACACTTGAATCGCATGCTTGATATCCGTCCACCTGTGGCTGCCTTGGGTTATCACCCTACTGGATGATAAATTAAAAAATTAATTATATAATTAAACTTGTATAATTAAACACGTATTGCAGTTACAGTGAGAATGATGCGTATTTACACAGATATACTTAATAATTTCGTAGGCTGTGAAGGGCGGAGCCAACATTTTTAAAAACATTAAAAATCGGGGTTTTGGGCCGTGGTCGATTGCTTAAATTATTATTGTACGTTTCGGCCAGACCTCCGAAGGCCATCTTCAGTAGAATATAGCGTTCAACGGATGTCAAAGCACAACGCACCTCATTGTCGAGAAACAAGAAATCGAGCTGCTCTGTGATTGGCTTGCCTATGTGACGTCAAAGTTATATAGGGAACTCCGTTTTCGGATTTCGCTCTTTGCTGACTCCTCAACAATAAGATACGTTCGGCTTTGACACCCACTGAACTCTATATCCTAGTGAAGATGACTTCCTGAAGTGTGGCCGAAACGTATAGAAATAATTTAAGCGATCGATCACGATCCAACAGCCCGGTTTCTAATGTTTTAAATTATATACTAAATAATTTTTTTTCGATATGTCGGTTGACCGAGGAGGAGATGGGTTCCGGAACAAGTCTAAGGGCTAGTCCTTGGAGTGGTGATAATGGTGATGATGATGATGATGATGGTGATGGTGGTGGTGGTGGTGGTGGTGGTGATGGTTTGTAAAAATTGAAGATATATTTGTTTGTTCATGTTTCTGATAATGAGTAGATTTTTTTGTCTTGTTTTCAGAGAGGTATAATGAAAAATACTCGATATTACTGCTTAAACACCAGATTTTACGGTTCTGTGTTAAGTATTTGAAACATAAACGACCACGCTTTGCACACCTAAAGACAACATGGCTTTACATAATTTCATATTTTCAGTTGTATCCCTCACTTTTCTGATGACTCTGCAAGTAGAAGAAAGGTAACATTTTCAGAATGTTGAAACGGTAATTAACGTATTCTGTTGGCGTTTTCCTCGACCATTTTTAGTCTTAAAAAAAAAAATAATACGTTGGAAAAACCAGTAAGAATACGTTTATATGTATGCGACTACAATGATATGTCTAATTACGTGAAATAAAATATGCACTGTTTTTTTCTCCAGTGAGTAATTTATGAATTATTTGAATAATTCAGTATATACTTGCCTATAAAAAGGGTTTGAATAAGGATTCATCATCAACACAAGTATATGCAAAATTTCTGTTTCAAAAACGAGGAACTTAAGCTGATGAACGAGGAACGAGTTCTTCTTCGCTGAGAGAAATCTAAAAGAAAATTTGACGCACTGGACACGATTAAAATTAATTACAATTATACTTTATTTTCTTGTATCGGCCATCACATGCCAATTTCAATTCTTTATTCTTTGTTCTTTTCTTTTTCTCCAATATTCTTTCAGCTTTTCACTGTGTCACTTCTTCCTGTATTCAGTCCACTTTGAACCTGCGTTTTTCTCTCTCCTACCCTGGACTCCGTCCATTTGTAACACTTTTGCCCGAAAACGTATCTTACAATTGCTTCTTCTGCGTTTATATTATTTTTTTTTTCTAAATCCTTTTGGACTTCTTTAATCCAACTTGATGTTGGCTTCATCTCCTACAGATATTTGAAGATCTGCTTTGTTAACCCATTGTCGTCCATTCTATATAAATGTCCAAAAAATAATAGTCTTCTTTTTCTCATTGTTTCTGTTATATTTTCTATACTTTGATATATTTCATCATTACTTCTTAATTTCCAACCTTGTGAAGTTTTTCGTGGGCCTAATGTTTTCCTAATAATTCCTAATTTTTTAACAGTTATACTTTATTATATAAGAATATTTATTTGATATTAATAAGTTTAATTTGTCCGTTTTTAACGTGCAAAATTTAAGAATGATTTTCCACGACAAATATTACGACGTACTATTCAGTTTAAGTGTAATTGCAAAACAATTAGAAGTACTCATAAGCATTGAGCTTTCTTTCAATCGCTGTTGTTATTTCTGATCTCTGATAAAAATTACCGAATACGATAATAACAAACAATACAAGCTGTTTGAATTGTTTACCTACAGTCGCGAGACTTGTAATTTAGTGCACCTGATGACTCATAGAAATATACCGATAAGAATTATCTTTAAAAAGATTGTTAAAATTAGTTTATTACAACATGCATATCGTCTACCCGTGTAATAGCAAAGATAAGGCCAACTTATCATATGCTGACAACGATTATAAACAATCTGGAAGAGGGAATTTTAAATAACTATTAGGCCTACTTCTGTTTCATCTGTGTCTAGTTTCCTCACTAATTTAAAGCATAATTACAATTTTTTTTCATTATATTTATTATGCTTCGATATCATCTTCACAATAACCCAGGTCATCGAAAAGCACAGAGAATATCTTCTTCTTCTTCTTCTTCTTCTTCTTCTTCTTCTTCAGGCTGTGGGCCTTACGATCCGTTGCGCACTCCTTGGTCCGACTATCTTTCCTTTGATCTTCCAATATTCCGCCGTCCATTCGGATTATAAAGCAAAATTTGTTTTGGTATCCTGTTCTTATCCATCCTTTCAACGTGGTCTATCCAATCCTGTATGCATTGCTTTATCCTTTCGTTTAGGTTATATATTCCAAGGATGTTCCTTATAGTTCTGTGGCAAAGGCTTGGACAAACTGTGGTTTATTGACGAACACCGTGCCAGTTGTATTTAAGCTCTTGTTTCACTGAAGATGGTCTCCAGAAGTGCAGACGAAACGTCTGATAACCACATCTGATAATTATAGTAGAGTACGGCCCAATTGGCGGGATCTTAATTTCAATAATTATGATGCCAGCCGGGAAAGCCCCAGAAGTAGTGTTAACAAACTTCGATGGATCGATAATGTTAACGACAGACACAATATGTATGGGAGTGACGTAATGGCGAGGACACGTGTATGTAGTTCGTACAACACACATTTCACGCTTGTTTAGTCTCGCTTGTCTGACTTTCACCTCCTGTTAGCGTAAGCAAGCATACGAGGTGCCTCTCTCTACACAGGAGGGGACCGCAGAATTCGTATCGAATTACTTTTGAAAGTGAACCGTGAATCAGGAAATAACGTTTTCAGTAAACTGATCCTCCTCAGTGATTTCGTTGTGCACGTGTGCGCGAATGTGTGCTTCTGTGTGTTTGTCAACAGACGATTTGCAAACGTAATACTCGTGTAAAACGGTATTTGATTGAAATCTACTAGTAAGCTCCCTGAGGTGCAGAACTCGCTCGCTGTTGTTAACGAAATACACTATTAGACATTCAACTTTTACTACCTTTAGATTTTCAGTTAAAAATCGGTTTCATCTGACACCCGGTATCAGGGGCGTATTAGGGAACGCGACCGGACCTCGCAGAAGGTCAAAAATGGATCAATTTTGTTAATCTCGTTAATTTTTAGGCTGTTTTATTTTATTATTTCACCCGTGTACGCTAATATAGTAGTAGCTCAGCACATATAGTAGTAGCTCAGCACATATAGTAGTAGTGTATACCGGTATATATTTATACACATCATTATGGTATACATTTGAAGTATGAAATATAGGAAAATCAAATCAGTCAATAAGTATCTTTTAACAATGTTTCAGTAACGCGTATTTTTACTATGTTATTACTGTTTACTTTAATGGGACAAATTACTCTTAACGTTTTTCTTTTGTATAAAGCCGACCCGACCCCGGACCCCCAAAAACCCATATTCTAGATACGCTACTGCCCTATATGAATTTTCGTGATTTCTATCAAAATTGTGCTACTCTTTGTAATAACGGGTCTTCAACTTTTTTCTAACATTACCAAACTTAAGCGATATATTCAGATTGTACGTAGTTAAATTGTCATTAGCTTGATACCCCATGTACATTTTTGCGGTTTTTATCAAAAATTTTCCTGTCACATTTTTGCCCAATGCCCCACCATTACTTTTGGGAGGACCAATTTCAGAATCAATAGGTACGTTGAAGGTGCGCGTACCAACTCGTTTGATGCATTCAAAAGATAACACGATGCACGCATGAAACATACAGCCCGATAGACAGTCAGACGAGTGCCAAATCCTCTTCTTCAGCACTACAGACCCAACGTGAGCCGTGGCTTCCAACACCAATCTTCTCAAAAGTCTCCTGTCAAATGCCATGTCAGTGTAACCCCTCACATCCATTCTTCTGAAATCTTTTAGCACATCATCCGACCATTTTATCCTACGTCGGCCTATCTTTCTGTTTTTATAGACCTGCGCCCTCAGAATTTTCTTTAGCATACGCTGATCATCCACCCTCAATAGGTAAACTAAACATTGTATTCGTTGAGCCTTTATGAATCTTACATTGCCTTAGTGATTCAGTACCTCATCTATCTCCTGATTACTTTTTTGTTTGTTCTCCATACTTCATCTTCTTTAATCTGGCAAGAAACACGTCTTATGATCTAACACAAGTGTTAAATGGTCGACTTAAAACTGAGAACCCATTTCACTCATTAAATTATTGTTCTTCATTGTCTCCCAGGTTCGGGTGTAGGCCGTTACTGCTCAAGCAGTATCACCATTTTAACCTTGAACAAAAAATTTGTTACCACTGCTTCAATGTACAGCAGACGTTTTTGCTGAGCTGATACGATACAATGAGTAGGCCTATCGTGTTTATTACTTAATACGATACTAAAACACGATGAAAATGTATTTTCATTGTTTGCAGCATGTTTCGGGCTCTAAACAGTGTGCTCATCGCCTGCCATATTGGTTTTCTGTACAGTGAGGTATCTGTGTTATGTCTGATTGGCTGTTGGTCAGTGGCGTATCCAGAATTCGGCTTTGGAGGGTGCCCGCTCGAGTCGGCTTCATACAAAAGGAAAAACAAGTTAAATTAATCAATATTACTAATTTTAAAGTGGTTGAAAATCGTATGATTATATCCTGAAATCAGTCCCATTAAAGTAAACGGTAATAACACAATATAAATACGCGTTATTGAAACATCGTTTAGAAGATGCTTATTGACAGAACTGAATTTTCTATAATTCGTATTTCAAACGTATACACTAATGCTGTGTAATAAACCTATTTTATGTTAAATAAAGAGTTACTACTATATTAGCAGCGTACTAAAACCAGAATAAAACAGCCTAAATAGTAAAAGATTAAGAAAATTCGTTTACTTTTCAACCCTCTGGGGGGGATTCCGGTCCAGTTCGTCCCCCCCCCCCCCGGCCGGTATTTCGCCTCTGCTGTTAGCTTTTGTTGATTGGAGTTTCTCGTTGTTATTGTGATCAGATGTGCTCTGTAACTTTGTTCGGTGGTGGTATTTTTGTAATTTTGTTTTTTTACAGAATGTGTCGCGCTTTATCTGATTTCTAGTTGTTCAGTTCAGGTACTAATTTGATTTGATCTCTGTTTTTTGTTTACGTACGTTTAGGGTTTCCAAACGAATAACGTTCGTTTATTCGTTATAGTGTCTTCGTGTGGTATTATCGTTGCAGCAAGTATCGGTCGATAAGTATAGTCAAATTGGTTGCGTCATTTGTATTGACGTTTCGACACAATATTTATTGTCATCATTAGAAACTGTATACGGAAAATAGAACAATAATCAAACACATAAATATATAAATGTGTGTGTGTGTGTGTGTGTGTGTGTGTGTGTGTGTGTGTGTGTGTGTGTGTGTGTGTGTGTGTGTGTGTGTGTGTGTGTGTGTGTGTGTGTGTGTGTGTGTGTGTGTGCGTCCATGACAGTGTGTGTTTTACTTTAAGACGTAAAATATTTACTATCCTTACATACTGTTATATTTATATAGACAGACGTAGTTATGGTATTCCAATAAAACTATTATTATTATTATTATTAATATTATTATTATTTTATGACAAATTAATATACTGATAATACTGCTACGTGAATCACGTAACGCTTTCGAAAAGTCGGCAGGTGCAATTACGTAAACGTCCTCCAAAGTCTGCAGGTGCAGTTACGTAAATAAATATACTGATAATACCGCTACGTGAATCACGTAACGCTTTCGAAAAGTCGGCTGGTGCAGTTACGTAAACGTTCTCGAAAGTCGGCAGGTGGAGTTACGTAAACGTCCTCCAAAGTCTGCAGGTGCAGTTACGTAAATAAATATACTGATAATACCGCTACGTGAATCACGTAACGCTTTCGAAAAGTCGGCTGGTGCAGTTACGTAAACGTTCTCCAAAGTCGGCAGGTGCAGTTACGTAAATTAATATACTGATAATACTGCTACGTAAATCACGTAACGCTTTCGAAAAGTCGGCAGGTGCAGTTACGTAAACGTTCTCCAAAGTCGGCAGGTTCAGTTACGTAACATTCTCCAAAGTCGGCAGGTGCAGTTACGTAAACGTTCTACACGTTTCTCGCCCAACCGAGCAGGTGCAGTGTCTCAGTGAAGGCCGTGCACTCAAGTAGCTTCGAGACTGTTCCAGCACTCTTAACTATGCAAATTATGTTGGCATCCCGCGAGCAATATGGAAACGTATTCTGGAACCTCTGTGGGATCCAAAAGCGGCTGGCTTAGAAGTTAGTTACATCTGGCGAGTTGTAGAGTGCGGATGAAGTGATCGTGGAAAATGATTACTGCGTTATAATTAACCAGCAAAATACCCGTGCTTCGCTACGGAGTTTCA
The DNA here is from genome assembly GCA_034769895.1 of Magicicada septendecula. Lineage (NCBI taxonomy): Eukaryota > Metazoa > Arthropoda > Insecta > Hemiptera > Cicadidae > Magicicada > Magicicada septendecula. The sequence continues at coordinate 66,894,539 of CM068374.1, forward strand.
CGTTGTACGTAATTGTACAATTATTGCTCGCTTAATAGTATAGGATTAGATAGATTGTAGAAATTCTCAACTCTTAGTTTGTTTATTTACATTCACAGCAACAGCTATTTATTATTTATTTCGAGAAAATCGTTAGAGCCGTTTCCGAGAAAAAAAGGACATACATTTATTAATTAATTGAACTTCGAAATTTTCTCGACTATAAGAACCTGCAAACAACGAAGTTTTTTTCAATTTAAAACAATGATTAAAAACTCAGGACTAAATGTATTCGGGGTTTCCAGTAAACTGAGATGTCAACCACCTCATTTACCAAGTATGCAATTCCCGCGATAAATTTCAGTATTTGGTTTTTTGCCCCTTAGGAGTGAAAGTTTTTAAAGCCGTTTCTTAGTGAGCACCTAAGACCTATGATGAAGCTATGTTCAAAGTTTCATTCAGTAGTTTTTGCTCTACGTTGATTCTCTGTCAGTCAGTCAGTCAGTCAGGACAAAGCCGCTTATATATAGAGAGAGATTATTAGTGCGTAACTGTTAATAGATGACATTATTATTGCGCGTGAACAAATTGATCTAGAATTATTTTATGAGCGGTACGCCTTGGTCATTTACGAACTGCTGAGTAGAGGTTTTATTGTATGAGAGTAGCTCTTGTTGATTTTAAGTTGTTATTTGTGACTAATTAAAGCTAGTTATTAGTGACTTCAGTGGTGTCTGTATGTTGTTTCCAGTCTTCGATACGACCACGATCCGTGAGACCGCCATAACAATATAATAATCACTTAATTTACATTATAAATACACGTCGCTTAATCTTCATTACATGTTAAGGTCGACACAAATGGTGTAAACATTGTATCTGTACTTATTGGGCGAGCCACTGTTCGCCATATTTATAATAGTTCGTTGCTGTACTGTTTTATAGACGTAAGTTGAAATCTATTTATAAGGCTTTCACAGCCGGCGTCAACATTGTTGGAAATAAAATCCGGGCTATTGGGCCGTGGTCTAGTAAAGTTGTTATTCCCAGAAGTTTCGGTCTCATCTCTGGAAGCCATCTTCAGTTAATAAAACGATTCATTGCCACAGTACAGTGTTTAATAACGGAACACCGTGTCAGTTGTGTAGAATCGTTTTACTCACTGAAGATGGCATCCAGAGGTGCGGCCGAAACGTCTGAAAATAGCAACTTTAGTGCACCACGGCTCAATAGACCGGATTTTATTTCCAACAATGTAAGTTTTGATTTGACATTTATTTCTCTTTTATTTAAGAGAGTATTATTTACCGGCTTGTATTATTGCTTAGCTTTATTTATGACCTAAATAAATCGTGTTACAAAAATTAACGCTGTTATAGAAGAAATCGTGTAATAGCTATGCTGCGTACAGTGAAAATAGATTCCTTCAGCACGTGAACATGGATGTGCTCTCTGTTGTGGATAATAATAAAATCGTCTGTCGCTTGAAAAGATTTAAACTTTTTAGCCTTTTATAGAACGAACCTCACTGTGCCGAGTCACGGCGTCTAAAGACGCCACCGGTTATTAAGCCACTGGCTGCTAAGGAAAATCGGTTACTACAGAAAAAACTGCTGGATCCCATTAAATCACCATAAGCTTTTGTGTTAATAAGAACAATAGGCGTAAGCAGCTTAAACAATGGTTTCCCTTGAAAACTGTTATTTTTAGGCTCTAGGTAAGGCATTATCGAATCATGGGATCGAGTCGTTTTTACGACTACGTCTGCATGCACCCGACCCTATCGTTGGGGACAATAATACAACGGTCTTGTTTGGCATACCTGGGCTAGTTAAGAAACTCTCGCACTACGCACGCAAACGTAGCTCCCTCTCTACCTCGCGAATCGCCACCGCACGTAGTTACTATGCGGGTGATCTCTCTCTGCGGCGGTGGTAGGCTGTGAATTATACCCACAGGCCGCGGGCACAATGCTTGAAGTGAAAAGAAGAAGAAAATTTCTTATTGAAATAACTCATCACTTCGTAAATGTACATCAAACATGAACGAGAGTTATTTACAACCTAATATTCATGTTGAACAATGAACAAACTGGCGGACGAGAACATTGAAAGGCGTGGCACTGATGAAACGGATGATGAACAGTATAAAAGCAGGAGTCGGACAAACAGTTCACTGTTGACCGGCACCACTTAACACAGGTAACAAATGGTTGGCCAGCGAAACGCAAAGCTAAAACCAATAGAAAGTTTGATACTGAATGCTAGAATAAACGAAAGGAGGCAAAAATAATTAGTTTTTAAACAAAATAACATTTCTTTTTAATTTGTATGCTTTGATATGCTTTAGTATATAGAAATTTTTAATAAATAGTCTACTAAATGCTCCCTGAGCTTCAGAACTCGCTCGCTATTTTGACGAATTACATTTATTATTACAGAAATTTCTATTTGCGATGGTTTTCAATTATGGGAAACATTACAAAAAAAGACAATTACTCTTCTATTTCTTTAGTAATATAACAATTGTTGGGCACACAATCATACAAAAAACACTGAAAACTCGAAAAATTCGGATTTGTTTGGATCACAATTCCTTTTAGTGCGATAAGCTGCTGGTTTTTCAAATTCTTTTCAAACTTTTGACATCTTTTTGAAGCCCTGGGCTTCCAAAATTTTTTAACTTCCAAAACTTTACACTACATTAAGATGTTAATTAATATTCTCTTTAATTTGATAACTTTCGTGGGATTTTGCGATTTTTTCACATTGTTCATCTTGTTATTTGAATTAGTAGTCTCTGTAAAAAAAAAGCACGAGGCCTTTCAGTGTTTCCACCATTTTGCTAGTGTTCCCTAGGTCCTAGGTCGTGGTTTAGGACTTGAGAATGGTGGAAACACTCGTCTGGAACGTAACAAGTAACAGTTCAGCAAGTAAACACGACAAAGTTGGCGCTTTTTCACAATTTTGAACACCTCACGTTTTTTCCTCTGACCCCCTATTTTGGGGGCGGGGATAAAAAAAACAGTAAGGTTCTGCTGTGTAAAAATATGGACACGGATACGTTTACGCAAGGTTTACGAAAATCGGTTGATGCGTTCAAAAGTTATCGTAAGACATCGTACCCCCAAAACATAGATTTCTTGAGAGACAGACAAATCCCAAACGGTCGAGTTAAAACTGAGTACTCGGTTCGCTGGTTCAAGCAATGTGTTTACATGTTTTGCCATAATTTATGTATTTTTTTTAATCTGTTGACAATAACAAGAAGATATGTCAATGGTCAACTCTTCGTAATCATGTATGTGTTTTGTCGGTCAATTTGTTCAATCTTCGGTTAGTCGAACAGATTACAAATCTCAAATAAATTGAAAAAAAGTGTGTAAATTTAAAACGTAGTACACTGTAATTCTTCTTCTCCTTTTCATGGGGGTTATATAAACCTGTTCCGGCACCCATCTCATCCTCGGACGACCCACGTCTCTTCTACCAACGGCTTTATAGTTCAATGCCGGTTTTGGCAATCGATCCTCTGTCATCCTTTGCATATGATCCCACCATTGTTTTCTGTAAGTTGAAATAATTTTATTTATGTCCTTTACTTCGAATTATGCTCTGATATACTCATTCCTTATTCTAGCTTGCAATGTATAATTTAAAGTATTTGTAAGAAACTGCATTTCAGCACTCTGAATCTTGCCATTTTCCTTTTCTGTCATGACCTGCGCCTCACTCGCATAAATCAACGTGGGTATTGCAATTGTCTTATAAAATTGAATCCTTGTGCTGTGTCTTGTTTTATTTATAAGATTTCTATGAATCGTACCACAAACATTCCTAAATGTATTTATCTTCTCTCTTATATCATATTCAGATTCACAGATTACTGCACAGCCGAGACATTTGAAACGGCTCACTTGTTCTAAAGTGCTGTTGTTTATAACTATCTTAGTCCTCACTGGATATTTACCTTTAAAGGCCATGGTATTGGTCTTTCTTACTGAAATTGTCAGTGAGTACTCTCTTGCCAATTCTGGTACTGTAATTGAAACATAGCTCTTTGTAAATCACGCTCATTAATTGTTTTGCAACATTATTTACGAAGTAACTCGAGCTAATAAAACAAATTGGCACTATTAGCGGCAGTTACTCAGTAAACGATGTCCAATTTTAGCGTTGTGATAGGAACATCGCGCTTACTTCTAGTAATTAACTAAAACAATTCATTGGTATAAAACTACCGGAAACTGACAAACAACGATCTTCTCACGGTCTAACCTCGAACCGAAAGGTATTTGCGTCAAACTGTTCACGTGATTAATAATAACAACAACCACGTTTGTACAGTGTTATGACTGTCACTACTCATTCTGTGTAAACAGCTGTATAGCCGATTCTGTGTATACAGTACCGATTTCTCTCACCATGCTGGTAAAGTCCTCATCCCACTCATTTGCTCTCTTCTGCCTGCAGGATGGGGGTATGTTACATAATGGATTTACCAAACTACTAGGATTCCTCACATCAGGGGTCCACGTCTGGTGGATATCACACCCGATGTACTCTAGCCGGATTGACAACTTGTCTTGGGTGAGATCCCTTCCTTAATCTTTCCTACCAGGTCTTTCTTGAACGACGTTTGATCCTTTCGACCTGTACGCTATTAGCTTCGAGGACTGGAGAGTCTCCCGTTTCTCGTACTTCAACTGCAGTTTGTAATTCTTGTTCCTCCCTTTTCTTCCTTCCATGCTACCTGGCAAGGAACTGGCCAGGGTTAAAAGTGGTAAATGTCAGCGGTCCTAGAGCGGAAGAGAAAAATCTCCCATCAGATGAAGAAAGAACTTGGATTGTGGGTCTCCGAGTAAACCCAGAGCAGGACCAGACGCTCACGGTAGCATCCCTACCACTGGTCTTACTCCACAGGACGCTGGTAACGTCCTAGAGGATGTTTGTGAGCTCTAAACTTCCAAGGAAATATGGCGAATGGATATAATAACTATGGTCACTTGAGATGGATTACTCAACTGAATGTAATACCGATTGCCAGGTAGCCCAAGAAGGTCTTCCAGTACAAGCCGATTGGACAAAGAAGTATAGGAAGACGTAGGAAGCCTTCGTGATGTAGATGTAATATCTTAGACCGAAAAAGGCGACATCTATCTTCCTTGATAGAAGAAGAATAAGATACTTCCTTATGTGTAGGAGACAATACAGTAACTTGATTTAAAATGTCTCTCTTGTCAGAACATCTTCCCAGTCAGTCTTCCTTCTTCTTCTACAATTTCCTATGTAGTCAGAATAGCCTACCATTTCACACAGAGTCGCTAACATCTTTTTCTTGGTTTTACAATAGTTCTGTCAGCCGTGGCTCCACAACCCTTGGTGGTTCTTGGCCTGCTCCGAGAGTCGATTCCATTCCTCCCTATTGCGTGCCCTGGCTTTCCAGTTCCTTATGTTCAGCTTTCCGAGGTCCTCCTCTATCTGGTCTTTGAATCTACATCGGGGTCTTCCCCTTTTTCTACTATCCACTGGTTTCTGGTAGAAAATATGTTTCGTAGGCTGTCCTTCCTCCATTCTCTCTATGTGTCCAACCCACCTTACCCTGTATATTTTGATTATCCTGACATGGTCCTGCTCTTTGTAAAGATGGTATAGTTCATAATTATAGCGCTTGCGCTACATTCCATTTTCTTCTGCTCCTCTTAGAATCCGTCTTTCTTAGTAACCTAGAAGTCTCTCGCTATTTTTTGTCACTGTTCAGGTGTCTGAAGCATACCAAAGTCAGCACTACTTATGCTTTCTATAAACCTTTAATTACGTGTCCGTTTTTATTTGCAACCTGACTTTATAAAACTGCCATTAAGTTTTCCGTTTTATATACCCGTTGTTAGTAGCCTATGTTCCTTACGTAGATTACGGTATGTTATTCGTATACTTCTTCTTTAGTAAAATTGTCTTACGACAGGATGCTCTTCACTGTGCGTCTGTCTATAGCTCCTTCCGTTTCTAAGTCATCAAGCATTACTACCTTTCTTCTTCTACTCCGTCCTCTCTTTCCTTCCACCTTGCCAACTACGATCGTCAGCTGCAGATAGTTTATACGCGGTATATGTCCCAACCAAGACTTTTTTCTTTCTTTTTGCTTTCAGAAGTTTTCTTTCCTCTTCTATTCTTGTCAGTGCTTAATCGCCTCTTACTCTATTAGTACGTTTCATTTTAATCGTTCTTTGTCAAAACCACATTTTGAAGCACTCTGGATAGGGCTACTTTCTTCCGTGCGTCACTGCCATAATACCACACTCCACACACAAAATTTATTACATCTCATTCTCACCCCAATCAGAATCCGTTCCCCCCCCCGTCCGTTTGACCTTTTGAAAAGATCTCTTACCCGTAGATATCCTACTTTTGATATCCTTCGTACAGCTTCCATTGCATGTCACCGTGTTCCTCAAATACTTACTTCTACAATTTTTTCCTTCCAAGGATATGTTAAGGAAGCTAAGTCTCATCACTTTAACAGTTATTTTCGTTCCGAGCTCATTTTTCACGCTTAGGATACTACTCTGAATCATAAATGTAGCTCTTGAGTTGGGTCCGCCAACACAGCTTGATCATCTGCGTATTTTATTTAATGGTCTTTATTCTTTTTGCTCCCACTACAATCTCTCTTCTCTTGAAGGCTTTTTCTGTCAGTTTTTCAATCGCACACTTACTGTCCCCCAAAATATAAGAAATGTTCAGTTCTGTTTTGCATCTTCTTTTCTTATTTTCTGTCTTTTCGGAAATAGCTCTCCTACCTTCGCCAAAATCTGTAGTCGTATCTGATTAAATACGATTAGACTTAACAGTAAAATAGATGGTAATACTCACAAATAAGATCGATCTAGAATTTTTGACGCCTCGATAAAGACGCTGTCGGTGCCAAAGCCGCGAACACAACACCACACGGTCGGTCGTGGCGATTGGCGAAACGTCAGCACAGACGTACAATGTTCACAAAATAAACCGCGGCTACGATAACGTCTACGAGGAAACAGCTGTTTCACTGTTAGCGTATTTGTAGTTGTTAGTCTGATTTAATTCCTGTAGATCTCGTGCAGTTCATTCACATACACCTGTGTGTCGTCTGCGTACGACGAGACTGTGGTAAACCAATACCCCCTCTACTAGATAAACTCGACGGCTGACACGTGCTCTTGGTATACAAATAGGTGCGCGCGCGGTGTAATGACGCGTTAACACTGTATCCTTCGTTTACTTCACACATTCATGTAACCAAAGGCATTCCGCGCACGCTTATAGAATACGTAGTAGCTAATCTTCATACCATGTGTCACGTTTATTTACAACTATTCATTTATACTGATTCACCATGACGACCACAAGTTTAGATGTGTACACTTGTTATGTTTTACTCCTGCAAACGTAAATTATCGAATGTTTGTCTCTCCGTGTTTGCTGTGAATTAAATTAATATTGTATAACTGTTGTTTTTATTCGTAGATATTCGGTAGATTTGTATAGGATTTTATTGCATATCTTGGGACGAGTGTTTATATTTTACAAACGAGTGTGAAATCGCCTTGTTAGCTGCAAAAAATAGTTCTCTCTTTATTGTACTAATCAAACATGAGATCTCCAGTATAAACATTTAACAGTAAAAACGCCCCCTAGTTGATCGAGCGAAGCGAGTACTCAGTTTTTACTGTAGCGTATGACATTTGTCTGTCTTTGGGCACAAATACTCTTTGGGTATGTCTCACGACAGACTTTTCAACTCTACAACCGATTTTCGTAAAACGTGGCATGCGAATTCATCCTATTTTTTCCGAGACTGATCCCCAAAAAAATTAAAAGTCGGGGAACGAGGGGGAAAAATGTGGGAGTCAAAATTTTGAAAAAATTGCCCAAGTTCACGTAGGAAATCGTATTAAAGGAAATTTAATCCAACATATAAATTTAGCTTCACTTTTAAGAATTTCAAAGTTTTGAGACCGCGAGAACCAAAAAGTTAATAAAAAGTTTAATAAAATTGTATAAAATTCATGTGGAGTATCAAAAAAAAGAGAATTTTAATTAAAAACTGAGTGCAGTGTTAAGTTCTGAAAATTTAAAAATTTTTGGACGCTAGGGCCATTTATATAAGCGGGAAAAGATTCATAAAATCTCAAATTGTACGTAGGATATCAAATAAAAGAGAAGTTTAAGCAGAATCTGAGTGCAGTGTACAATTTTTCAAACTTCAAAATCTGTTAACCAAAGAGCCCAAAAATGGGATCAACAATTCAAAAATTGTGAAATTCCAGCCGGGTGTCAGATTAACAAAAAATGTTAATCAAATCCGATTATCGTACGATTGTTCATCAATTGTTACTTTACTAAATAAAAAATAATATGATTTTTGGAATTTTCATTCATTTTTTCTAGTAACCGAAGAATTATCTAATATTAAAATTCATCCAATAGATACTTAGTTGAAAATAGGAAGTGTGTGTGTGTGTATTTATACATGAATTTTATATATCATTTGCCCCGAGAAAAACGGGGAGTCCGACCTTCAAGCTAGTATCATTCTCCACCCCGAGATATATAGTTTCTTTCCTTCCCCCCGGCGCGGCGGCTTCTAGTTATACCACTGCTCGTAATACGTTAAACAGTCCCGTCTATAATGCAAAGCATATTATTGAAATACTAACCATTACCTGTTTAAAAGTACTTCAAGCGACCGTACATCGGCTAGACTGACAGTCCCATAAGCCAGCGTATCAGAGAACAGATTGAGTTTTACAGTGTTTTTAATTCTAAAATATATTGTTATTTTAAGAGACATTAAGAGATGTCTAATTGTTAGTTAACCACATTAAGAGATTTAAATGCCTGAATGTAATAATCTTTGTTTGAGATACTTTTTTAATAGAAAATGTGAACGTAAATGGGAAGTGCAGGTTCCAACGGTTTGCTGAGATAAAAACCTTTGTGCAAACACGATTTATCGATTTATTGGTTTCCGCCCGACAGTTTTGTTACGAAAAACGTCTACCATTCTTGATGTCAAAAAGTTTTCCTTCCGTAAAACTCTTCAACATTGAATTTACTTAACATTCTCGCAGACTCTTGTTATGTACATTTTCATGTTTAACATGTTAGAGCGTCTTGTTAGACGATTCACTACATCACCTGAATCGTGCTGATGTTTGCTGAGCAGAATAAACGTCTGAAAGCTTCTGCTCAGCGTACGACCAAAATTAAAGATAACATCAATTATGATGGGTCGAAGAAATATATTTAGATGTAATGGGGAAATTTGTTTGTCACTCTATGGAGCTGCCTGTGCATCTTTCGGTCTGTCTGCCTCCCTCTTTCTGTCTGTCTATCTGTATGTCCATCTACAATTTTCTCTCTCTCTCTCTCTCTCTCTCTCTCTCTCTCTCTCTCTCTCTCTCTCTCTCTCTCTCTCTCTCTCTCGTTCTGCTCTAGATCACAACCCCTACACAAGAACACACACACACATCTTCATTGCACTACATGTTGCTACATCATTGGCTTGTGATTAGTAAGTCAATTATTTCTGTTTCATTTTTCCAATAATTTACTATTTATGGTCTTCTTCTTCTTCTTCTCTTCAAGGATAAGGTTACATAAACCTGTTCCGGCACCCATCTCATCCTCGGACGACCCACGTCTCTTCTACCAATGGCTTTATAGTTCAGTGCCGCTTTCGACAATCGATCCTTTGTCATCGACAATCGATCCTATGCAGATGATCCCACCATTGACTTCTGTAAATTGAAATAATTTAATTTACTTCCTTTACTTCAAGTTCTGTTCTGATATCCTCATTCCTTGTTCTATCTTGGAATGTATTATTTAAAGTATTTCGAAGAAATTGCATTTCAGCACTCTGAATCTTGCCGCTTTCCTTTTTTTGTCATGACCCACACCTCACTCGCATATGGCAATGTGGGTACTGCAGTTGGGCTTATAAAACGTAATCCATGTGATGTGTCTTGATCGGAATCGTGTGTAAGATTTCTATGAATTGTAATACAAATATTCTTAAATTTATTTATTTTTACTTTTATATCATATTCAGATTCACAGCTTACAGCATAGCCCTATTTACCGGTTAAATGCACAATTCGCTAGTTATTTACCAAACTGCCAATAACAAAAAAAATTATTTGTAAATGCAATCTAAATATTTTAATTTAATCCTTTTCAAAGACCGGTAACCGTAAGTAAGCGCTCTGAAGTCTTGAAGTTCTTTGAAAATACATCAATGAAAAGTGAATTTGAAGTAGTAAAAATACATCAATGATGTGTGTGTGTGTGTGTGTGTGTGCGCGCGCCCACACATAGAACACGTGCTGGTAGAAAATTAATAGACAGATTTCAGTGAAGACGATACACTGACACCATTTATTAGATTCGCCAAGTTTACCGTTACGTAAGATCGCATTGAATCAATAAGTGAAAGGTTCTCATATGTAGTTAAATTAAAAGTCTCATAAGACAGAACACTAGTAAGTAGGCGTAGCAATACTAATTATACAGACAGACAAACCTACACAATATACTCCAGAGTTCCAGTTTGTTTCGCAGGTTGGGTAGAGATTTTTAACTGAAAGCAAACAGTATTAGGCTAGATACAGTAAAGAGATATCAATGAAAAAATCGGACAAGAAATAGTACCCACATTCTTGGAATCATCATCATCATCATCATCTTCAAGGATTAAACCAAGGTTGGTTTGTTTTGCTCTCAAACAGGCAAAGATTAGAGATGGTCACTCCAGCGCTTCCTCGGACGTTCCACACCTCTCCGTCCCTTCGGCTGATAGTTCCATAGTCGTTTGGTGATGCGGCAGTCATCCATTTGGCAAAGATGTTCACACCAATTCAGCCGATACTAAGCAATCCTGTCGAGTATACTCATAATATTCAGGTCCTGCCATATGTCTGTGTTTCTTCTACGATCATGAAGAGGATACCCTGCCACGTGCCTGAAAAATCTCATTTCAGCCGCTTGGATACGACTGGTCTGGCCTTTCGTTAAAGTCCAATTCTCAGACCCTCAATCTTAAAAAGTGTGGGAAGGCGTGTTTCTTTTCTTGCTGTTTTAAAGGGATCACCACGTCGTTGCTTGTATTATAAGACACACTTGTTTGTATTATAGACACATTCTTGGAATTCTACACACAAAAAATGGAAATAATTAAATATATTATACAACCTTTGAAACTTATATTTCTCATGACATGAAGTTTATAAGTTTACAAACAGTTCAATGTGAGTACGAATTCAGAATGGTAGTTATGTGTTATAGAAACATGAAAGGATACCTTTTGTAACAGAAGACATCTGTGTGTGTGTGTGTGTGTGTGTGCGCGCGCGCGCGCGCGCGTGCGATATTCGTTGTCTTTTCACAACAATACAAATTTTCATTCAGTTTAATACGTGGCATTGTATTCCTTCTGTCTTCTGTCCAGGTCTTTCGCGGCCTCCCTGTTTTCCTTCTTTTAGGAGCGGGTCCCATTCTAGTAATTTCTTTAACTATCTATCATTAACCATATGGCACACATGCTCGTACCATCTTAATCGTTTAGCACCAATAGTATCATTTATATTGGTACGTATATTAATTCTTTCCTTTATTTCTTCATGTTTAAACCTACACAGCAATGTAAGCCTACAACACCTCCAGTATCCCATTTCCGTGGCTCGTAATCATTTACTCATATGTTCTGCGGTTTCCCTCACTTCAGCCCTATATATTACAATACTTTGCAAATTGACTTAATATTATTATTATATTATTATTATTCCGGCTATACAATCTATACATATTTTTCAGAACCAAAGATTACAGAATTGATTTAATTCTCATCTTCCACTGCTGCTTGTCCATCCAAAGATCTTCTTCTATTTCTCTTTCCCTCATTATAGTCGGAATTTCTTCTATCCAGATGATAGGTGGTCTTCCTCTTTTACTTCTTCCTGATGAGATCCATTCCATAATTCTCCTTGGTAATCTTTCCTGTGCCATCTTTCTTTTTGTGTGACCATACAATTGTATATATATATATATATATATATATATATTTTTTTTTTTTTTTTGAATAAACTCAACAATTAAATTTTTCACATTAATATTGACTTATTTATTTTGATTTTTGTTTCGAGCTAAGGCTCGATCTCGTCACTTGTTTCCCTTGTCCTATACGATATTTAATTTCTGTTACACTTGTGCCGTCTTTTGTAACCGTGTCACCGAGAGAGACTTAATTGCATGAATCTACTCCCTTCACAACTCCCCGTTCCAACGGTTTATCTCTGCATGTATTTCGACGACAATATCTTATTTGCATTTATTGTTAAGCCGCGTTTCTGACATTCTTCGTCCAATTTTTTAAACATATAACATATGGCATCAGCTATAATATAGCTGACATAGCGATATAATATATAGATAACGTAATTATCTTCAGCTATAATTACTTAGAATTCTGTAGATTAAGTGCTAAAATATTGTTCATAATGCTCAATTTTGGCATACGCGAGTGCTTAAAATATAACACGTCAGGCTGCAAAACAAGCAATAAGTGTAGGGAAAGGCGAAGTACAAAACAAACAGGAAAGCGACATTCTAAACGCCAGCATGATATGAAACGATTGAGAAAAAACGACAGGATAACAAGAATATTTCTGATTCCAACAGATGTAGAAATGGAATAAAAGCCTGTACGAGAATGTTAAAAACGAGTAGGGTCAGCAATATAAAATAAACGAGTAGGGTCAGCAATATAAAATAAACACTTTTATAAACGAGATTAGGAAAAAATTCCTTTAGATAGATACTAATACATTAGTACAGTTGTTCCCAAAGTGGTGTCCGCGACAATGTTTCAGGAGGTCCGCAGACACTTAAGAAAAAAATAGCATATACCGTAATTTTATTTGATTTTTTATGCTCTACAATCTAAATCTAAATTTTAGAATCTTAAAACAATTAGTAGAAGTATCCAGTATTTTTTTTTTTTGGTTTAAACTAATTGTAATTGTAAAAGTAGTTTTAAACTAATGGGTTTAATAATGTCTTTAAATCATGTCGTGTAGCAGATCCGTTTGTCCGCCGAACAGACTAGATCTCTTTCTTATAGTACAAGAAGGAGATTCATTGGCAGAACTTTCAACTGACAGTTCATTAAAATTACAGTTTTTGCAATTACAGCAAGATAACTTCTGGTTATATGTAATGACTGACTATCGTGAACTCGGAAAAAGAGATTTGAAGTGTTTAACTGTGTTTTCCTCTGCTTATTTGTGTGAAACCGCAGTCTCCCTGCTCACGTACTTAAAGTTAAAAAATAAACTCGATGTCGAGAGTTACTTAATATTGAAGTCATCAGACATTAAACCCAATATTGCAGAGCTAATTGTTCAAAGGCAGCTTCATTGTTCACATTAAACTATGTTTGATATAATTAATATTATAATTTTTCAAATTAAGAGAATTTTTATTTTAATACATTTTAATTAAAATATAAGAGTTTTTATCATATTTACTGTTTGTTTTAGTTCAGAACTCAGACGGGGTCCGTAAATTTTTAATTTATTTGGGGGGTCCGCGTACTGAAATGTTTGGGAACCACCGCATTAGTAGCGGATAAATCTCACTGGACGAAGATAATTTTCCTTCTTCCTGGGTAGTCACTGCATAGAGTGGTCTGCAGCAGTCCTCCAGTCGGCACGGTTCTCCGTCCTTCTCTTCACATCAAGGAAGGACCCGCAACCAACATCTGCCCTGATTTACTGGACATGTTGTAAGGGAGGGAGTTATTCCGGAAGATATATTAAGAGATTACCAATCTGGATTCCGACGGAGCCACTCCAAAACTGATCAAATATTCACCGTAAGACAGATACGATACTTGAAAGGTCATATGAATACAATATACGTTTATATAACCCATATATTAGACTTGAGACAAGACTTTGACAGTATTCACAGAAGAATGATGTCGGTAGATCTATTATCAGTTGGTACCATAAAGAAACTATGAATAGAAGAAAATTTACCTCTTTTATCCGTCTAGTGCCTTTTCTTTTTTTTTTAAATTTCACTGTGCGTTTCTTGACATATGTCCCATCTTCAAGTGTGATCCCTAAGTAAAGTTAGTCAGATAATTAAAACAAATTACGTATAATTACGTATTACGCAAATTACGCATATTAAGCATATAATAACACAAATTACGTATAACTCGTGTTACCACTGAGTGTTGCCGTGTTGCGCGCCAATAACACCGCGTGTGTTCCGTGTTCATATATTTTATATTTATTTACGACATCTCTATAAATTATACGTAATTTGTTTTAATTATCTGACGAACTTTACTGAGGGATCACACCTGAACATGGGACATATGTCCAGAAACGCGTAGTGAAATATAAAAAAAGGAAAAGCCACTAGTCGGATAAAAGAGGTAATTTTATTCTATTCATATATGTATAACTTGCTTGGATACTGAAAGCATGAATCCAAAGAAACTGGTACAACTCGTGGAGGTGGCTATAACTGGTTCCAGAGCAACGATACGATTTGGCAGTCAGTTCACATCCGCATTTCCAATTATCACAGGAGTTAGATAAGAAGATTACCACTGTCCTCCTTACTTTCTTATCTAGGTTTTAGAAGCAGTAATCAACAAGACAGAAATTAGAGGGGACATACGGGAATAGAAAAAACACACAAATTCTTGCTTACGTTGATAATGTAGGCATTATAAATAGATACAATCTCTGAAAACAGCTGAATTTAATACAAATAATACGAGAGAACGGGAAGAGGACTAAAAATAAATGATAATAAAACCGAATACTTGAAAATAACAAGAGCAACGTGTAACGGACAACCTCTACGATTCGAAAACCATGAATTTTTCACCCACAGAACTATGAAGCCATTGGCAGAAGAGACGTGGGTCGTCCGAGGATGAGATGGGTGTCGGAGCAGGTTTATATAGCCTAATCCTTGAAGCGAAGAAGAAGAAGAGTTAATCTCGTAATAGTATTTAAACATTTAGAATATGTTCACATTTTTTTAAATATTATGCTTTGCTTAAGTCACACGTATTTGTGGCAGTGGGGAAACTTTAGCTATTTATGTGGGGAAAAGAAGTTTGATTGATCTGACAACACTGCATTTTCGTTCCATCCGTTTCATTACAGTTTGAATCAGTATACTGCTCTTAGGAGCTCGAGGCGTACGGGGGTGAACAGGACATCATAGTGTTCGTATATGAAGTTCTCGCTTCAACAAAAGTGTACACACGGGGCGGTTTCCTGGAATCTACGTACAAACCTTTTTGTGCAAGCGAAATAAAGGTCCGTGACACAATCTCGACTAAACATTCGCTTCAAGCGAAGTTTTCCAGTTAGTTAAAGACGATAAGATAATGACGTCGATACTAAAATGGCACGAAAACCTTATCTTGTTACGCCAAACTTTTGAACGTGCCGATGACCTTTGCAACAGCTCCAAAAACTGTGTATACAAACAAACGTTTCAAAATACAAACCTATTCAGAATTTTGAATACCAACTATTACTGTAATTACGTATATAGGCCCTATTAATAAGCATCTTTATCGCTATCATTAATATCAATGTCTATATAATTTACCAGTCATTAACAGTATGAGCAAGCATCTTTATCGCTATCATTAATATCAATGCCTATATAATTTACTGGTCATTAACAGTATGAGCAATAAAATAAAACAATAATTATATTAACAAAGAAAATAATGATGAAATATATCAAAGAATAGAAAATATAACAGAAACAATGAGAAAAAGAAGTCTATTATTTTTGGGACATATATATATAATTCTATAATATATATAGAGTTTATATAGGTTAACAAAGCAGATCTTCAAATATCTGTGGGGGAAGAAGTCAACATCAAGTTGGATTAAAGAAGTCCAAAAGGATTTAGAAAAAAATAATATAAACGCAGAAGAAGCAATTGAATGAGACGTTTTTCAGGCAAAAGTGTTAAAAGTGGAAGAAGTCGATGGTAGGAGAGAGAGAAACGCAGGTTCAAGGTGCACTGAATACAGGAAGAAGAGACACAGTGAAAAGATGAAAGAATATTCAAAGAAAAAGAAAAGAATAAAGAATGGAAATGCATGTGGTCCTTAGATGGCCGATAAAAAAATAATAATAACAACCGGGACAATAATAATATTTGTTAAAAATTAAATTATGTTTTCCATTTCTAGGACTTTTACGGTCGGCGTCAACGGCGTTGGAAATAAACTGCCAATAAACCACTATTGGCCCGTGGGTCACTATAGTCATTGATGTTGGAAATAAACTGCGGGTTATTGGCCCGTGGGTCACTATAGTCATTGATGTTGGAAATAAACTGCGGGTTATTGGCCCGTGGGTCACTACAGTCATTGATGTTGGAAATAAACTGCGGGTTATTGGCCCGTGGGTCACTACAGCCATTGATGTTGGAAATAAACTGCGGGTTATTGGCCCGTGGGTCACTACAGCCATTGATGTTGGAAATAAACTGCGGGTTATTGGCCCGTGGGTCACTACAGCCATTGATGTTGGAAATAAACTGCGGGTTATTGGCCCGTGGGTCACTACAGCCATTGATGTTGGAAATAAACTGCGGGTTATTGGCCTGTGGGTCACTACAGCCATTGATGTTGGAAATAAACTGCGGGTTATTGGCCCGTGGGTCACTACAGTCATTGATGTTGGAAATAAACTGCGGGTTATTGGCCCGTGGGTCACTACAGTCATTGATGTTGGAAATAAACTGCGGGTTATTGGCCCGTGGGTCACTACAGTCATTGATGTTGGAAATAAACTGCGGGTTATTGGCCCGTGGGTCACTACAGTCATTGATGTTGGAAATAAACTGCGGGTTATTGGCCCGTGGGTCACTACAGTCATTGATGTTGGAAATAAACTGCGGGTTATTGGCCCGTGGGTCACTACAGTCATTGATGTTGGAAATAAACTGCGGGTTATTGGCCCGTGGGTCACTATAGTCATTGATGTTGGAAATAAACTGCGGGTTATTGACCCGTGGGTCACTATAGTCATTGATGTTGGAAATAAACTGCGGGTTATTGGCCCGTGGGTCACTATAGTCATTGATGTTGGAAATAAACTGCGGGTTATTGTCCCGTGGGTCACTATAGTCATTGATTTCAGACGTTCGGCCTCACCTGTGTTTTACTGTATAAAACGATTCACACAACTGACACGATGTTACTGACAGTACTGTGGTTAACTGACGAACACCGTGTCAGTTGTGTGAATCCTTTTATACTCTGAAGATGACCTCCAGAGGTATTTTATACGAATTCGACATACCAGTGAAACCGGTAAGGATGATAAACTTGACAATGGCTAATACAGAATCTCAAGTACGAATACAAGAACACATGACAGAAGGATCTGTAATCAATCGAGGGTTAAAACAAGGAGACGGGCCGGCCCCGACCTTGTTTAATCTAGCTCTAGAATATGTAATAAGAAAACTGTCAGTAGGAAGAAATAACATACTGACAAAAAAATCGTTAGGGGGCAATTACCAGCCTACGCGGACGACATCAACATAATGTGTCAGGCAAAAATGCAGCACAGGAAACGCATTTTGAGCTCAAAGAAAATGCTAGCAATGTACGCCTCAAAATCAACATAGATAAAACAAAAATATTATTGCAGACTAGAAGACAAAGAAACTACGGAACAATCGACAATATCGAAAAGGTGGACAACTTTAAATACTCGGGAACCATATTAGACAATAAACGTCACATAAGAAGCCGAAACCCGGAACAGGATAGTCCAACCCGATAAAGCGTATTTCGCCACATCAAGTATCTTCAGATCGAAAGACATCCACAGAAACACGAAACTAATGCCATACAAATCAATAATAAAACCCATCCTAATCTACGGCTGCAAAACGTGTATCATGAACTCCAAAGCAGCAAACACTCTCGATATCTTTGAAAGAAGAATATTACGAAGAATCCTGGGACCAGTTAATGACGTACACGGCCGGAGAGTAAGATATAACTTTGAATTGTATCAAATGTATAAAGAACCGCCGCTAACACAATACATAAAATTACAGCGTCTAAGGTGGGCTGGTCATGTAACCAGGATGGGGGAAGACTTCTGTATCACTGAATACCATAGAAAACTGTTGAATACCAGAATCCACTGAAAAATACCAGTGGGAAGACGGAGGAGAAGATGGGAGGACGCGGTGGAGGATACGAAAGAAAGACTGAAAGTGCGTTCCTGGAGGACGATGGCTACCGACAGAAGAGAATGGCGGGAAAAATTGAAGGAGGATAAGGGCCTGATAGGGCTGTAGTGCCATAACAGAGAGTGAGGCTGAAAAGTCTGAAACTAATAACATTAGTGGACCCTGTAGCCCGGAGTCAATTTCCAACACTGAAATTGTTTTCATTTTATACGATATGAATGTATTTAAATATAACCACTTGTTCGGAGTGCAGTTATTACATTTTAACTAACGAGTTTCTCGCAGTTTCGTCATCATAATTATCTAAAAATAATTATTTTTGTACGCAAGTATTCGAATTGTCCATTCTGACATACGTTTTGCAGATTGATTTTACCATCATCAGATGTTGTACGAACTAGAAAAAAATTTGATAATTAATATATAACCATTAACTTTTTAAAACGTTCAGATTCTGATGATGCAAAATCTTGTTCTAAAAATTTTGTATTAGTTTTTTGTAAATTAGCATACAAAACTAACAAAAATAATTTACAAAAACTAAATAACCCACACAACAAAGATAATACAACAACCAATGATATGTATAAAATTGAATGCCGAGATCGCAATAAATGTTACATAAGACAAACAAACAAAACAACTGAAAAAACGTTATTTTGAACACCTAAACGTATACAGAAAACCAGAAATATACAAATCTAATTTGGCCACACATGCAATAAACACTGGACATGAATTCCCCGACATAACCAATATGACACTAATAAAACACATACCACACAAAGGAACCATAATGAACATTTGGGAAAATTTACAAATATACAAACATAAAACACAAAACGAACTAATACCTGAACAAATACAAACCAATACAAAACCTGACACAATTTTCAAAGCACTCAACATCGAAAATATACAAAATACTAATTTATACACCAAACATCACACAATAATACCAATTTAAAGTGCCAAACGCCAACCTAACCTAACCAACCAACACACAAGTACTTCACAAGATTCAAAATTTGGAAGTCTGAAGATGGGAACACCAAGCGTCCCGAAACATGTTCCAAATAAGGAGAAAACATCTTGAGGTAAAATCATTATAAATATTAAATAAAATATCTAATGATAATGTGATGTATTTACAATATACACACACTTATTGTTTACTATTGGTACCTATCATCTCAATTTTCTTTTGTCATGTATTTATTGTTCACAGCCTAAAGGTACCACATCATATGGTACCTTTAGGCTGTGAACAATAAATACACTACAAAATAAAATTGAAAAAATTAAATATTATATATATATATATATGTGTGTGTGTGTGTGTGTAAAACATTACTATAATAATAATTATTATTATTTTATTATTATTGTTGTTGTTTTGTTAATATTAGTGTTATATTTATTATATTAAATTTAACGTTATAGCGTTCGGCAGAAGTTCTATGAATCTATGGAGATAATTCCTACTAATTAGTGAGGGACAAATTCTACACGTGAAAATAAAGAAAAAAATTTCATTATTTTTTGTCAAGCGCTGCAGGAGTGTTGAGACATATTAGTTGTGTCAAATTATTAAAGACACCGAGTTTGTGTTGTCAGTGAAATTCCTCACAACTAGATCCCCCAGTAGACTTTTACAACTTTCTTAAAATTTTCAGTTCAATTTTTGTCCTGTGATGCCCTTGAGTTAAGAATGTAATATAAAACGCAAAATTGAGTTAAAATTCCCTTTCGTGTAGCACCCTAATGGATTTTTAAATTAAAAAAAAAATTGATCCATTTTCCATTGTCTGGTGCTCTAAAATTTGAAGATTTCCAAAAATGTATACAATATTCAGATTTTGGTTAAAATTCTGTTAAACTTAATATTCCTCATGTATTTTGCACAGTTTTGACGGCCACTCATTTTTACCTCCTACCACCTACTTTTGATACGATCAACCTGAAAAACAATAGCATACCTCAGGAGTAATGAACACCAGAGTCAGGTTTAAGAAAATCGATTGATGCGTTGAAAATTTATCGTGTGACATAATCCAAACAGACAGAAAAATGCCAAAGGTAGAGTTAAAACTGAGAACTCGCTTCGCTCGGTAAATAACTTAAATACATAATTTTGTATTTGCCAATCATAATTTACAACGAGAAAAGAATATTTTTGCATTAAGTAGGCTTAGATCACAATTCATACTTGTTAAGTTAAAATCAGTTTTGTGAAATTGCCATCTTATCTCGTCTTAACTTCTTAAAAAAACTACTTTAATTAACATCACACTCTGAGCTATATAAACAAGAAAATGAGCAAGTAAATTATTTTTTATAACAAACTTGATTATTTAAAAATAAAATATTAGTATTGTTTTATATTAATCCAAGATATAAAACTCGGTTTTTACAACTTAACAATTTTAATCCAAATAAATACACAAATAAAAATATTGTGTTAAAATTTAATTACATAAATCAGATTTTAAATGAACAGTTTTCATTATTTAGTAGAAGAGAATTCTATATTTCTTAAAAGTTTTACAGCTACTGAGAGGTTAAAATTCCTAATACAAAAAAATCGCAAAATTCCATGGATGGTGTCAAAGTAAAGAGGATTTAAACCAAACTATAAATATTGTGTTCACGTTTCTAAACTACAAAAGTTTAGGGCATTAAAACTTAAAAAAGTGGGTTAAATGTTTGATAAAGTTGTAAAAATCCACAAAGGGCATCAAATTACAGAGAAAGTTTATCAAATTCTGAACATTAGGTCTAGTTTTAGAAATTTTAAAATTTTATGAAAATTGATTTTTAATGGTACATATCCACGGTCATTGTCATTAAATTACAGGAAATTTTAACCCAAACCGAAATGCCATGTTTATTCTGAAACTTGTAACTGGAGAAGCACCACAGGCCAAAAAATGGAAGTCTTTGAATCCTTAGAAAATTTTAAAAATCAAGTAAGTCATCAAATATCGCGAATTTTTTTTCAAAATACAAACTTTGTGTATATTATCATTTGCAAAATTAATATCCGTCTTAACAGCCCTTGTAAATTTTGGACGGCCTTAAAAAATTTGTAAACTGTGTTTGAAAAAAATTTATGTAAGTTGTGTATGTCTGTGAAAAGTATTAGAAACAGCCCTAGAGATATGGTAACTTACTTAACAGCTGGGACTAAATTATTTGTCATATGTGCATTGCGGTTATAAAAATAATATAAAAAAAAAACAAATGCAGTAATTTGAAATATTTAGTCATTACTGTTCGAATAACTGCTTACAATCGTTCGCTACTTTACTAATAGTAGAGTAATCGAGGTTTTTGTAAGTTTTATGATAACTTAAAAATAATCCAATACTAAAAATTAACTAAATACCAAATGTATTTTGTTTAAAAACAGTGACCGAGTTCAGTAGCTCAGAGAGCTTACTAATATAAATAACACCTGTATTGATGTGAATGTGAGTATGAATGTGTGTGTGTGTGGGGGGGGGACGTGCGCGCGTGTTTATATTTACATATGTACACACACACAAAACATAGCACATGCTCGTTTCAGTGTGTGTGCACCCTGTTCTGAACTTATTACGTCACCTTATAAACAGAGTTATCATTTTATCGTATTAATTCATCTTTATTTTGTATGTAACTCTTCAATATTTCCTACAGGTTTTCTTTATTATGAAGTTCTTCAAATATTAACTACTTCTACAAGTAAAATTAATAATCGTATTTTCACCTGATGTACGTTTTACTGATTATATCAGCATCAACAGAGGTTTATAAATGAATTAACAGATAATCGAATTGATTCGATTTCAATACAAAAATAACGAATTATCGAATTTAATATAAAATAAATCACCGATTTAATGTGATTCAACTTATAGATTGTTTTAATGTTTATTTACTTAATCAGCTGTTTTGAGGGTTATATTGGAAATATTTAATCTTTATTTTTACCTTATTTTAATAAATTTATCATTTTAAATAGATTATATTGTTTTGTTTTTACTTGAGTTTGTTCTTTAATTAGTAAATTATTGTTATTGTGTTTGTAAATATTAAGATTTTTTCAAATGTTCATTTGTTGACCTTTCTGTAAGTTTTTAATTAACGTTATATTTTGAATGTCAAGAAATTGATGTTTATTATTACAATGCGTGAATAAATTAGGTTTATAAAAATTTTGTTTTAAAAATTGCGTTGCGGTGTTGAAGGAATCTATGGAGTAGTTTTTTCTTTGTCTGGCCCACGTAAAATTTATAACGCTTGGATGATGCTAATGTAAGCAGTGAAACGTACGTCAGGTGAAAATATAATTTAAATTTTACTTTCAGAAGTATTAAAAAATTTTTTAAACTCTTCGTAATCGTATTAACTAGTGTATGAAGTTCACGAGTAATGAGATTCGATAGTCTGCAAGGAGACATTTCGAAGAATGATTGCATCAATACGAAGACATCAAGGAAACCCAAACACAATGTTGTTGTACAATTCCGATGTTGTTTACAGACTGCACATCGTCTGAATCAGTGTACAATGTCTAGTGACATTGTGTTACAAGAGACCACAACACAGAACAGAGTTTAATGTGTGTAAATGTGTGAAGACATTAAACGGAACTCTTAGATATACCGTTAAGCAGGAAGCCAGATTAGAATAAGTCATAATAATACTGCCGATCATTAAAAATTGATAGATTGGAGCTTACAATAAGTCAAATTAATAATGCCGATCATTAAAATTTGATAGATTGCAACTATTTAAAAAAAAAGTTGGACAAAGACGAATCTGAATATTATTACCTTACAAATTCGTTGGCAATTCTAGCAAATATAGCATTCTCTGAATTAACTCATATATCAATAGAAATATGCTTTATTTTCTTCTCCCACAGATTATCAATCCCAGTTGGTGATTTGATAACCAGTAATGACGTTTCATATCAAGTAAAACTAATATTTCCAAGCTTACTGTTAAATATTTTTATTTTCGTCACTGTGAAAAGTAATAATTCCGTGACCGTTTTTTAATATCACAGTTGACAAATTTGTTTCTAACAATTATTATTCTTTTTTCAGTGTGTTAATTGTAGAATTAAAAAATCTACTTTTAATATTTTAAATTATTCGCCAGCAATCACGCACATACACACACACACACACACACACAAACTGTCGAAATGCGTGTTTGGTCCCGCGCACGCGCAATGGACAGTAACACTTAATTGTTGGAATCTATCGCCACACCACAATAAACATTAGCGTTATTGTAATAGCGGCTATTTAATGGCCTCTGAATTATTTAAGCAAATTATACAGATTAACTAGATATTGTTATTACAGACGAGCTCGCCATATTGCTTGTCTTGTGTGCGCTTACATCATAAATTGAATATTTGGTACAGATAGTCCGTCAACGCTAAACGGCTTTTCTGACAATTGAAAATTACTCAGCATTTTTCCACAGACAGATGATACATTTAATTTCGATGCAAGTCGATTGGTAACCATTTGACTTGTTTCAAACTTGAGGCGAAATTATCAACTGCATTAATTTTATTACATTGAACTTATGTTTCTTTAAAGAACATTTTTAACGCAAAAGAACTGTTATTCTTTGAGTTATGTAAATTTCAATTTAATTACACAATAAGTGGCGTGTTTTGTAAAAAAATTTAATTATTGTTATCCTACCTGTGAAAGCTGCCATGTACTGCCTGAGCACAGCCGACTTGATAATAAAACTAATAGTGCCCATTGTAGTTAAAGAGCGGTCGCGGATCTGTGCATCAACTGCAAACGCCAAGGTGCATACTGAAGCGGTACTGATTGGCTCACCTCTGCGCGCTATTGTGGCTGTGGTAGTGTAGCAATAGTAGTAGTAGTAGTAATACGTAGTCACTATACGCCGGTATATATACAATCGCATTAAATTAACATAAACTGTTGTGCTGTAATCTACACAATTTTCGTTTCGCGCGTACTGCTTCTTTTTTTTTTTTGTTGAAGAATCGATTGTTCACTTGTACGACCAATAGAAATCGAAAACGCGGCTTACTTTGAACGGAAATACTTTGTTTAATTTAAAATGACGAACGACTGATTCGACAATCGTGAACAGCGATACCAGGCATATACAGTTCAGTCTACAGCATCCATGACGCGCCACAAAACTAGCCGCTGCTGGTCTCTTGGTTTCAATGCCGTTCATGACATTATCCATGTGGTCCTTTGGGAATCTATTGCATCCAAGAAGTGGTCTTTTGTGCCCGTCTTTTTGCCAGCGCAGACACGGGGGTTTGAATCGAACCGCCGAATTCACTCGATAAAAAACACTGTCCACCAAATCACAAAATTTTTAAAAACGAACAGAACGTGGTGAAACGTACCAACACTAGCAACGCATTTTATCGAATGGAATCCGCGGAACGACTGACTGCCGCGGTTACGATTCAGCGCTGGCCGAACGCTTTCTTATCGCTTTTGTTACTGATCGTTAATAATAAGAGCTAATTATAAATTAATACAGTACATAACTTCAATACGCCTGAGGAAATTTTATCTCGTAAATGTATTATCTATCAGTAATATTAGAACATATGAGAACATCCTATGTTTTAAAAAACATAAATTGTTGAAATATTTTTGCTGAAAAAAATTAATTTAAACTTTAATAATTTTAATTAGGCCCTACAAATTATATCAGTTCCTGATTACGCTGAAATTTTATAAAGACTATAATTCATTGTTAATCTCTCATCATGTTTTAATGTTTTTAGAAGTTATTTGGCTACTTTCTAAAAATATTTTTTTTTAAACCAACTTAAAAAAAATTAGCTATACTAATTTTTTACTTTATGTTAGTCATCGAGTTAGCTATGTAACTTTAGGAGTAGATCCAGAAAGGAATTTTGGGAAGACACAATAATGAATATATGGGAAAATTTACAAATATATAAACATAAAACACAAGACAAACTAATATTTAAACAAAGACAAACCAACACAAAAAACGACACAATTTTCAAAACACTTAACATTGGAAACACTCAAAAAACAAATATATATATACTACACCCATACACAATTATACCAATTTAAACTAGCCAAAGCCATACCAACAACTAACCTGGACACAAATATTCTACAAGATCAAAAACTAAGATGGGTGAGGATGGGAAAAATATCTACATGTTTCCTTTCTGAAACATGTTCCAAGTAAGGGAACAATAGGCGAGAGCAGGGTAAAGTGGCCACCCGAAGAAAAAAATATTTTTTACTCTTAGTGTGTAATATGGAAAAATCATTTAAATATTTTTAATTAAACTATATTCAAATCTAAAACATATAAAAATATTATTTTTGTGCTAGCTCAACTTAATACTTTGTAATACATTTTTACATAACGTCATACATAATGGCCAGTAACAGTGTCTGGCCTCTTTACTCGACACGTGTAAAGAGTCAATAAAATACAAAGACAAATTCAAATAGTGTCCTATGGTCCTGTGGATTTACTGTGCTACAGATATCACCAAATTACAACGAACTTTCACCAAATCTTAGAAAATAATAAGCAAATACAAAAAACGTTTGGTACTGTTTTCACAAGAAAATATATTAAAAAAAAAAAAAAAATTATTGACGACAGTGTTCACAAAAAAAAATCGTCATCTTCGTCGCAGCCAGCACACTCTTCGTGTGCCCACTTATCCAGAGCATCTTATCCATCCTTCGTTCGACTTTGATTTTGAATACGGTTCACTACAATAAAAGCACTCTGTGTCACTACCTTTATCTTTCTCAGAGTCCTCCAAAAAAACCTTCCGCTTAGAACTGACAGGCGTTTCTTTGCTAGAGATACGAAATTTTCCCTTTATGGCTTTTGGTTTTATTCTTATTGATTTGATTTCTTGCTTTGGCTTCCTTGAGCTTCTATTTTTATTTTTAGTTTTCTAGCTTCTTTTCTTTTTTTTATACTATTTCTTTCAAAAGTTGAGCCTTGTAAGGGCTGGATTTGTAACTGCTACTTTGCCTTTCTATGCGATTACTTTCACTTTTGTATATAAAATAGTAGTATATATTATATGTTTTATATAAGTGTAAGATTACCCTGTATTTGTATTACCTTAATACAATGAGACTGTTTCAGCCAGCTATAAGCCATGTAAATTCAGCTGTTTTCTACCTTTGGGGGGGGGTAGAATCTTTTTCTCAATATTCGGTGCGTTTGTCTTGCCTCTTGTGCTTTTCCTGGATACCCTGGTTTCTTCTTGAGATGGTCACCTTCCTTGATATCCTCTCGCGTCATCCCCTGCTTCTTGCGGATTGCTTTCCACTACGCTTACTCAGGCTTCCTTGGTTTCTTTTTGACTAAGAAAGTAAGAAAAGGATTCGGTTGATCAATATCTCCGCAATCATTCGTGTCATGGGACCAGACAAAAGGCAATCCTTTTTTTCCGAGTTTGTTACAACTACATGTAATTTACAATGGTTCATCATCATCATCATCATCATCATCATCATCATCATCATCATCATCATCTTGTTGTTGTTGTTGTTGTTCTTCTTCTTCTTCTTCTTCTTCTTCTTCTTCTTCTTCTTCTTCTTCTTCTTCTTCTTCTTCTTCTTCTTCTTCTTCTTCTTCTTCTTCTTCTTCTTCTTCTTCTTTTCAGCACTACAACCCAATGTGAACACTGGCTTCCAACACCAATCTTCTCCAAAGTCTCCAGTGCCATCTTATTCTATCCCCTCACATCCATTCTAACCCGTCCTCTAGCACATCATCCAACCATCTTATCCTAGGTCGCCCCATCTTTCTGCTTTTATAGACTTGCGCCCTCAAGATTTTCCTTGGCATACGCTGATCCATCCGCTCTAGGTGACCTAACAATTGTTGAGCCTTTATGAATCTTACAGTGTCTTCGTGATTCAATAGCTCATCTATCTCCTGGTTATTTTTTTCTCCATACGTCATTTACTTTAACGGGGCCATGAACGCGTCTTACAATTTTCTTTCAAACCTTCTTAGTGTTACTTGTTCCATTTTTGCCAATGTCTATGTCCCAAATCTATAAGTAACAACTGTATATACAGCATGATAATTAGTCTAATTTTTATGTTGCGACTAATGAGTTTGCTTCTCAGTAGTCTGCTGTTGGCATAATATGCCCTATTTCCTATTTGTATCCTGTCATCTACTGTCGTATTTATGGACCCCTTCATTATCTATCGTATTATCCAGGTACCTGAACTTATCAAATGAATTATCCTACATGCATAAATTGTATAGATTTCTTCTCCTTTCCGATCCAGAAACCAGAGTGTATTTAACTTTGCTGATATTTACATTGAGTCCCATTCCAGCGGATTTTTGATTCAGCTCCTTTCATACCTCAACTAGCCGTTGTCTTGATTCTACGGAAACACACATAAACTTAAAAGCTAAATTATTTGTCATTTGAACGTTATGGTTAAAGCCTAAATTTACGTGAACAATCGACGCACTGTTTTAGAAGTTGAAGTGTTTATAGTATTATTTATTGCTTTACAACTGTTATGTTACTAAAAAAGTTAGTATAGAGAATCGGCGTTTTTGTTATTTTTCTGATAATTGAACAATTATCTAAAACTGAATTTACTTGCCTATTAATAAATGTATTCCGTTTAATATAGAAACCCAGTGCTACAGCCGAGGGAGATTACTAAGCACAAACCGTCGTGCTTCAGTGTAGTGCTCCCCGCTTACCGGTTCTGCTCAGCGGGTAAGTAGGTTTTTATTTTTCCTTTTGCTTTTTTGGATTTTTCATTTTTGTTTTACAGCTTTGTGTTCCTCTTTAACTATTATTTATTTTTCGGCGGGTTTTAAATTAATTTTACGCTACACCTGAAGACGACCAGAGATCTAATTAATCGTCGAAATGTTGTGTAGTTGCAAAATGTTAAGAGGAGGTCAATGACCTTCAGGGTCACAATGTATCTTAAATGAGCAAACATGGTATGACTTCGGTACCATTATTTCAAAAACTACTTGACAGATTGTCTTGAAATTTTTAACACTTTTTACAAGCATATACCTGCTTAATATGATGCACATTCAGCAAAAAATAATTTATAGTTTTGGAGAAATAAAATAATTTATTTTTGTAATTTCTTTACAGCAATTTATTTATTTATTAATATATAAATATTTAGGTTGCACTTAAATTAATTAAACAAAAGTGGTACACTTTACTTACCAAGTAATGAAGAAGAGTTATGCCCAATTTAAGGTTTGTGGGCCTATTAGTTTTTACAAAAATGGTACCTAAAATTAAAAAATTGCTCTTTCGGGAAATTGAGTTTGAAGTTGGATTAACACTTTAATTGAACTAAAAGCCGCCAGAACAATAATCAGCACTATCACTGTCTTCTCTTTTTCTTTTTAACAGCCTCCTTCTGATCCTCTTCTTTTTGTTTTTTCCTCCTCAACCTTTTGTTTGCTTTTTTAATTCGATTTGTGTCGATTTCCGTGAGTCCTTCAACCATGAATTTTCCTGGTTTTATCCCCAACCTCGCAAGCACATTACATTTTGTAACTGACCCATCATTAAAACATATCACTGCAACTTTGTAACTCCTAGTTGTAATGTCTGACATCCCACAAAAGTTCATTTTGGCATTTTGTTCCAAATAACACTGTTTATGTTCTCATTAGGGTTTTGCGTTTTCCGTGGAGGCAGCGTTTCAGCAAGTTTGGTTGTGATGTGTCCTTGAATACAGGTTTGATCACCTCCATAACTGCTTCTGGCAGTGAATGCTCATGCTTAAAATTTATTATAAATATGAAAGTTATTTGTAACAATAAAGTAAGTACGTAGTTGTACTGCATGAATTCGACGGCGCCACCTGCCTAGGAGCGTGCCCAAGGTGTGCAGGCATGTCATTATTAATTTTCTACACCTAGTAATTTACTGTAAAGGTATATCAATTTATATATATTTTTAAACAGAATTAATAGAAGAATTTTTTAGGCTTATTATTAAAAAATCTAAAATTTTAAAGTTAAAGGGTACATGCTCACCTTAACGAAGGAAATAATTCGTGGTGAAATTTGGTGGCATATTTCGTGGGGAAAATTGTGATATGGCGGATGAATTCTGGAAATGCTTCGGATTCGTAAAATAGACCATAGAATCTGAAAGGTGGTTCATTCTGCCATCTTAGAAAGTGTAATCGCCTATCAATCTGAAACGAGAGATGAATGAAAGAAAATTCGATAATTCGAAAATCTCTAACCAGTGGAAATGAAGCTCTAGACAAGATCTTGTATGTTCGGGCTGCAGTGTATTAGAAATTACAATATCAGAAGACAACTTTTTATTGACAAAACTATTTGAGATACAATAAGTGCAAAGCGACTCGTTTGTGTTTCAACATTACATAACAATCTACGTGTTTCTCGAATGTTCCAGAGAAATCCGGCTGTAATGTTTTGTGCGTACATGATTTCAACATGCATTCGCGAGACTTTTTTAGACGTCGCCAGCCGCGCGCACTGTGTCAAGGCCCCAATCAATTACCTCCTAGTGTAGAGCTGATGCGTAGTATGTGGAATGTTCTGGTGTCTGAGCGGCGTATAAATACATGGCTTCAGCGGCGCTTAGTCAGTTTGAGTTGCGAGTTATTGTCGGGCGATTACTCTGTGCCTTCAAGTGGTTATTAGTGAAAAGTAATTATTGTGGCGAAGTGTTATGTGTTCTATAATCATGCGGGACAATTGTAATACAATTGTGTTTTATATTAGTTGACATTTTATTGGGTGTGAACAATTTTTATTTGATTTGTTGTAAGAGACTATCTTGTTGATTACAAACTGTTTAATTGTGATAATTAAAGCTGGTGATTAGTGACTTAATAGGGGTCTTGTATTTTGTTTTCCACTGTACCATTGTACGATCAGTTAGACCGTCGTAACAATATGTTCATGCGGAACGTCTGCCTCATGATCGTTGCCATAAATGTGAAGTGATGACTCATCGTTAAAGACTACGTTGTCCAGAAATGTCTCATCGGCTACGGTTTGATCCAATATTTCTGCACAGAAGTGTTTACGAGCGACTTTATCTGCTTCATAAACGTTTTGTGGTGCCAAACGGTCGGTTGTGGTATGCCAGTCTCACGAGAAGCACGTCGTGTTGATTTCTTACGGTTACGGGCAAAGCTCTCTCCAAGTTGTTCTCCAGCGGCAGTAAAAACTTGCGACCGTCTTGTTGATCTTGCATGTCGTTCAGAACTACCAGTCTCAACAAAGTTTTGGTGCAAAAAGTAAACTATAGGCCAACTTGTAGGTTCTTTACCATACTCAGTACTAAAATTACGTTGGGCTTTAGTAGCCGACTTCATTTCATGAGAACAAAACACACAACGAGCACACTTCGCCCCAGTTAAAGTAGCCATTTTGATCAACAATGGTGCTAGCGCTTCTGGTGGCTGCATTTGGAACTACGGCACGACATCAGTCAAACTTGATGTGTAGTAGAGGTGGGCTAAACTGTTATTTTAAAATACTAGGTATGAAAATACCGTTCCAAAAAATAACAGTTACAAATACCTGTTATTATATACTATATATGCATAACCTATATTATCCTTTGTACGGTAAGTAACTCGTTTTGAGTTTCCTGCAGGTCTCCTATGTAATATCTTCAAATAAATACACTGAAAGTAGGTTTATTTTCACCTAGATAAACCTATTAATATATTAATAAACCTACTTGCTGTGTATTTATGTGAAGATATTATAATAACCTATACTATATAATTTGTTATAAGAAATAAATTGAAACTAAAAGTATTAACAATGTTACTTTACACTGTGACTTTATTAAACTACTACTATTTAAAAGAAAATAAGAAACAAGAGAATTTCTAGCCCTATCTCCCTTTGGGAATGCCAATCTAAGTTTTCACTAGGAGTAAAACTAACATTGTGTGTGTGTGTGTAGGAGCGTAGGGGGCGTGCCTCGACTCGGAACAGCGAGGGCGGCGTGTCTCGACTCGGAACAGCGTCGCCGCGAATAACAGGTATTTCAACTTTTCAGTCACTGTTAAATCCGTTCCACAAAAATATCGTTCCAAAATACCTGTTACAGGTAAATCGGCCCACCTCTAAATTGTATAGAACATCCGGGTTATGGAAACCTCACGGGGCGATAATTTCGCCCTCGTAGATAATTTCAATAAAAATTGCTGTGTCGTTGAAAAAGTAAAAGTAATTTTCGAAATGACTTCAAGTTTAACAAAAAAATTGATTTTATAAAATACACTTAACGTGTTATAAATAACAAAAAATATATATACAAATAAAATGTGATACTCTTCTTTATTGTTAAATACAGTGTATCACATTATTAACGAAAAGTTAACTTAAGAAGTTATAAATAAAATAAATATACTCTCATCGGAAAAGTAAATTAAAAAGGAAAATACATAAATGCTACCTTTTTCATCATCATCTTCACAACACGGCACAGGCAAGGCGCTGCCTGTTCACCCTTCAAACATCCTCCAGCCATCTCTTTCTGGGTCTACCCAAACACCTGTGTCCTATAGGTTTCTATTTCCAGACTTGTATGGCCAGTCTGGAATCTGACATTCTTTCTAAGTATTCTTCCACCGTTGTTTGTAATCTTTTAACTTTTATTCAAGTTAAAAAATAGTAACTCTTTTCTTATTGCCTCATTCTTTTAATGTCAAGTTTAGAACGGTTGGGGTACAGTTTTTCTAAAATAAATTTTCTAATAATTTATTTTCTAAAAATTTATTTTCTAATAATAAGTGATTTCTAAAATATTATCTTCTATAAATAAGTGATTTCTAAAAAATCATTTTCTAACAATATGTAATTTCTAAAAACTATTTCATTGGAAATTCATTTGCCATCGTTCGTTATGACTGATTTTGAATTAGGCATTATAAATGCTGTTAAAAAATCTATCGGCCAAGATAGAGTGCGCACATGTTTTTTTCACTTATGCCAAAGTCTATATAGACGCATTCAATCCGAAGGCTTACAAAATAGTTATAATAATCCAGATGACAGAAGCTTAAAAATACACTGTCATATGTTAACAGCATTGGCTTTTGTACCTGCAAATGACAGTGAAGAACATTCGATACTTTAAGTGAAGATTTGCCGGAAGATTTATTACCCATAGCAGACTATTTCGAAGCAACATATATCCGCGGAAGACGTGCTAGGGGAAGGCGTAGAGCCATTCCTCCACGCTATCTTCCAGCATTATGGAGTCAGTACGATGCTGTGTTGCAACGTACGGCGAGAACGAATAATCTGTCTGAAGGGTGGCACAATCGCCTTCAAGTCATTGTGGGACGTAAACACCCAAGTCTGTATGCCTTTTTCAATGTAATTATAAAGGAGCAGGCAGATACAGAAAGCATGTTGCGACAATTGGAATTAGGACAGAGACTGAAAAAAAGCACCGGCCCGAAACATAAGCGTGCGGATGAACGTATCTATAATATAGTGAAAAATTATGAAGAGTTCTTTGAAAACAACAATATACTTATGTATTTACGGAGCATAGGCTACAATGTAAATTACTTCCAATAATCAAACCTTTTCTAAGATGTACTTTGTTTTATGTACCTACAAATTTTTAGGAATAAAAAGGTATTCGAAAAATAATTTTTAGATTTTCAAATTTATTAGAAAAATAATTTTTAGAAATTAGAAATTATTAGAAAAATTAATTTTAGAAAAGCATCTTTAGTAGAAATCGCGTTTTTTTTAGAAAGAAAAGGTTAGAAAATATTTTTTAGAAAAACTGACCCCCAACGGTTTAGAACATCCCCCATCTCCTCTAAAGAATGCCATTTGCAAGGCATATATTTTACTGTCTTGTTTTTTAGGTTGTTGTCCATAATTCACACCCATAGGTCAGTTTAGGGATTGCCATAACTTTGTAAAACTTTAGTTTTTTTATCTCGACGTACTTTGTTAACCATAATCTGTAGGCCTTTGTTTGGTTGCACACTGTTAGGAACTTTCCCAATTTTGAGTTTCCTAGTCAAGTTATTCTTTTTTAAATGACGGGTATATTCATTATAATGTGTCAAGGCTATTTCGTACTTTCTAATTACCAAACAAAAATAAACAATAAAATGTTAAAATTGTGTAAATTTAAGTGAAAAAGTTAAAACCTAACAAATACTTGCCAACTGACTAACTACGTGTAAATGATGCCGAACTTAGCTAATGTAAGTATATATTTACTTATAATCGTTACCAACCATTTTTTGCAGACTGATAACATTGCACACTTAGACACTCCGCCTTGGACGGATAGTAATCCTCCTCTTCTACTTCTTCAGCACTACAGCCCAACGTGAGGCCTGGCTTCCAACACCAATCTTCTCCAAAATTTCCAGTCCATTGCTATGTCATTGTAACCCCTCACATCAATCCTTGTAAGGTCTTCTAGCACATCATCCAACCATCTTATCCTAGGTCGGCCCCTCTTTCTGCTTTTATAGACTTGCCCCCTCAAGATTTTCTTTGGCATACGCTGATCATCCATTCGCTATAGGTGACCTAGACACTGTATTCGTTGAGTCTTTATGTATCTTACAATGTCCTCATCATTCAATAGCTCATCTATCTCCTGGTTATTTCTTATTCTCCATTCGTCATCTTCTTTAACCGGGCCATAAACGCGTCTTACAATCATTCTTTCAAACATTCTTAGTGTTACTTGTTACTTTTTCCTCAATGTCCATGGCTCGCCTTCATAACTAACAACCGGTCTGATAAGTGTTTTATATATTTTTATTTTTTCGTTACGACTAATGGGTTTGCTTCTCAATAGTGTGCTATTGGCATAATGTGCCCTATTTACTATTCGTATTCTGTCATGTATTGTCGTGTTTATGGACTTCATTATCTGTCATGTTAACCAGGTAGCCTACCTATCTGAACTTATTAACTGTATCAGATAGGCTAAATTATGCTCTGTGCATACTTTATATAGATTTCTTCTTGAGATAGCAACTCTAGATTTACGCAGATGGTCGGTGAGGAACACGTAACAGCTTCTTCTTCCATCAGTGAGTAGGCAAATAGCCTGTTCCGGTATCAAACACCCACTACACCAACGGGCTTCCTAGGTCTTCCTATACATTTTTGTACCTCGAGACTTTGGAAAAATTTCCTTTAAAAATGTTTCCAGCATCCTGTAGTATAAGACCAGTGATAGGAGCCCTACCTCCGGTTCTGATCTGGATTTAATTGAAGACTCACCTTCTAGGTTCTTCCATTTCTAGCGCCGTTGAGAAACCTTCTTCTTCCGACCCTAGCGCTGTTGACAATTTGCCACTATTAGCTCTGGGCGGGCCCTTACCAGATAGCATTAGAAAACTTACGTGAACAAGAATTACAATTGCAGATGAAGTATAGGAGAACTGAAAACTCCCTAACCCTCGAAGCCTGATAGCGTTGGGGTTGAAAAGCTCTCGTGGAGTTGAATCGCCACACCGTTTTAGTATCTAGATAAGTATCCGAATTGCCACAGCGTAACGCAGATAGGAAAAGTGTCACACCGTAAAGGATGAACGTAAGTAAATTGCCGCATCACGACCGCGCAACATTGCTGTTATGTGTCGTTTCCGTTATGCTACCGTTACGTGCCGTTCAAAACAGTTGTCACTTGATTTAGTTTTGGATATCAAAATAACTGCTATCCTGCTAAAACGTATCTCTCGGTTTAATGCCTCACATACATTTCCACAAAGTAAGCATGTGAAACCGATAGTGCCATCGTGTTCTATGCGAAAAACTAGAAAAATTCGCATTTTTATCTGTGAAATGTTTGAAAAGGTCATTGCTGTTTGTATAGTAATGTGTAGTTAATTCTCTATCACATCTTAATTTATAATGACATTTATTACTTACCTTGCATGAGCCCAGGGTTACGACGCACGAACTGTGAAATACAAGCATGACTTAGGGTTATATCAGTAACGTACTCGACTCTCATTTCTGGTGAACTAACTCAAATTTTATTTCACATTCTGTTTAATATTCTTCTCAAAATTAATTACTTGTCATTTTCTTTTTTAAACACTATTATTGATCTGTTATAATTTCTTTTATACAGGCACATGAAAGAAAAACCACATGGTGACTTACTTACTTATACTGATAACTATCTAAATACTTAAATTATAAGCAACCCAGCTTGCTCACGCACTCACTCATTCCTGATTTACCCCATTTATATAAAATAAGAGATCTCTACTTTAAAATTGAAGAATAGGTTTGAAGAAATACAGTTACGTTCTGAAGCATCGTCACTGCCGACCACGTGCCGCGTCCTGCAATGTTCTCCCACACTATGTCCAAAAAGGTTGTTGCTTCAATTTTGACAGAAAAATTCACTTGATTTCACTGTGTTCCATGTTGGTTTAAGCTTTTATACTGTTTTACATATCTCAGATACACACTTGGTTGGTCGGCCGACCCTAATTCGCTCGAGCAAAGATTTTGATGACCGCGCGCGGCCTGAACTATAAGTCGACTGGGTGACGCTACGCTAAGCGTCGGTAATGCCACATCCGCCAGCTTGCGCTCTGATTCGTTGATTCACTCACATAGCAGGTTAATTAGCTACGTTTTGTTCATTTCCGTTAGCGACTTTGGTTCCGAGATTATAAACAGCGGCACACGAGCGCGCACACCCCCGCATTCCAATGTCTTTATCTTTTTTGTACCTAGTACCGCCTGGCACGAAGTTGACTACAGAATGTTACACAAATCAAGTTTTAGTGACCATAAAGGGTGCCCAAATAATTATTAAATTAAATAAAAACTAGACCCTTCAAAAATATTATTAAATTGAAAAAATAGCTGCTCCCCTTCAATTGCCCCGTTACAGTAAGTTTTGCACTTCGTTTAAGATTGTAAGCGTGTTTAATTAAAGTACAAACATTATTGACAATATTTTTTAATAAAAACGACTAAGTATTATTCGTAAAAAAAACCGTAATGGATATTAAACACAGTGACGTAACTAGGATCTGTACCTAGTTTGGGGGGAGGGAGCCTACTTTCAAGGTTGGATGTCCTCATTTCTCTCACGGGAAATGAGAAATCCAGGATTCTTACCACGTAATTTTAAAATATTCGATTATAAATAATTCCAGTAAACACAGAAAGTATTATTTCCCGTGTCCAAAAGTCTGTAAAGTTAATTAGTATTTTAAAAAATTATTTAAATCTTAAAAAATGCTCAACCAAACCTAACAAAAACTAATACACATACTCAAAATTTAGTATTTAATTTGTTTGAACATTTCTTTGGCAGATATGATTACAAATGAAATTTTTAATGCACCAATATTTTTTTACCAAATTACAGCATATGTCCATCAGTACTTATCAAACAAGTATCCTCAGAAATTCTACAGTAGGAAAGCAAATAAAACAACTCGTACGAAAAGGGTTTTTACTTTATTAGTGGTCAACACATACCAGCAGTCCTGTGCGATTGTGGTGTGGCAATTTACTTACGTTTATCCTTTGTGACCTGAGACTTTTCCTATCTGCTTGACGGTGTGACAATAAGGATATTTTATAGGCACCAAAAACGGTGTGGCAAATTACCTTCAACCGAAAAGCTCAAGAATAGGACAACAGAGACCAGCAAGGAAAAATTAAAGAAAGGGATGGCACCCAAGACAGGTTGAAGCAACATGAGAATCCGGCTAGGGTACATCGGGCGTGTTAAAGCCGGATGTAGACCCCTAGACAATACAAGTAAACGCAGAGCCCAAAAAAATTCACGAGTCATCAGTCTCTCGACTGGTTTGTATCCTCTCCCCAGTCTTTCGACTGGTTTGTGTCCTCCCCGCATATACCCATTGTGCGTGTGTTACAGAGTCTCTCACAGGCATATGGGACCTACAGTTTAACGCTGGAGCCAAATGGCATAATTTGGGGAGGGCTTATACTAGGCAGGATACCTCTCGCTGGTTTTCCATCGCCTTTTTCGATGTCAGACAACCCCGGCGGGAATCGAACCCGCGGCGACAGCGTAGCAGCGCCACACGATAGCTAGCCACTACGCCACGACCGCATAACCCGAAATAAAGTACAGAGAAAACGTCTTCCGTAAGCTCGCGGAAGATTCTATGCGTTTAACGTCACGTACGTAATCAGATTCGTATGACTGCGTCGAGTGAAATAAAACCACATTGATGTGTGATACGAAGCCAGTTCTGTGTGTGTGTGTGTGTGTGTGCGTGCGCGCGTGCGCGCGCGTACAATAGGCGATAACAGAATGTTTATTCGAATCCGGAATTGCTGCTACGTATTCCGACAGATGGTGTTTGTAAACTGTACTCGGCTGTATAAATATATCTTATGATATAATTACATAACAGCCCTCGGTTATTTTTGTTATTTTTGTTGTAGAATATACAAATCATGACTGTTTGTGTTTGTTATAAACACGAAAAAGCTCTTAGCAGTTTTGCAGTGTACCGCTATATGATTCATGCGGTGTCCTAGTTCCAAATTTTTCACTAGACGCTCGCCATAATTGTAGATGAAATACCATGAAACTCCTTTGGGCTGGGGTGTAATGGATTTTGGTAAAAAAAATTGATGTTTTAGTTTTTAGTCTATCGGTCTTCTATAGACCCTACACTAAGTTGTAAATTAAGCTTTTTTTAAATTCATTATGCTAGTTGACTTTTTTTTAATGATTTATGATTCATTCATTTTTATGACTTTTTGTAAGTAATTGTCATTGTTCATTCCCATGGGACGGAGAGCCTAAACTGACTCCTCGGGAGATCGGGGGACCCCAGTGGGTGGGTACGCCTGCCTGCCGCCTGCTCCGATCGGGTGTGGGTGGAGGGCCTTATTCAGTTCGGGACCTCTAACCACATCTGGTGTTGGACTCGAGGTGGTATGTGGTTTCGGTCTTGGCATCGCTGCGGGAGCCTCAATTTAGGGGTGTACCCGGGGCTGATGCTTGGGCTGATAAATCCTAGATAGTGGATACATCCGAACCCCACGGAGGAGTAGAGCTGCACGTCTCATATTCCAAGGGGTACCGACCATAACATCGTCGGGCGCCTAGTCAGTGTTAAACGGGCCTACCCTTGTAAAACAACTTCTATCTGTTTTTGTTCATTAGAAATGCGACAGACTTTCTTGGTTGCTGAGCTGCGCAGAATCTGCGAATGAATAACCCCCACTTAAGTTGTATAGAGAGGAGTGAAGTCAGATAACGCGATAACAGTTCACTCACCGTCTCACTTTACACACTAATTCTCTCTCCGTCACACGCATGCTTCCATTGTTCTCGCCAGCCTTGTTGCAGCCGATGTTCGTACTATGAAACACTGTACAAGACTGTTGTGCACATGTGTGAAATAAATGCAAATTTGTTTAGCCTCGCAATGAGGTGTTTGTCCACTGCGCAGCTCGAGCTCAATGTTCAGTTTCTGTCGTCAGGTTTATACCTTCAGAAACATAACAACGAACATTTTGTTGTTTCATCAATTTTTATC
Source organism: Magicicada septendecula (assembly GCA_034769895.1). NCBI lineage: Eukaryota > Metazoa > Arthropoda > Insecta > Hemiptera > Cicadidae > Magicicada > Magicicada septendecula. The sequence continues at coordinate 66,933,424 of CM068374.1, forward strand.
CATTCTTTTTATGAAGGGATATTTTGTGTCTTTCCTAGAACTCTGAAAACTCATTTTCTTTACACGTGATTTCAGAAATTATTAGAGAGGTTATGAGTGCCAGTTGCTTTGTTTTGAATTTTGTTTTGAGGTGTTAAATAATTTTTTCTCAATTTATAGATTATTATATTTTCTAGTTTTTGTATTATTTGTGTAATAGTCATGACTAAGTCTAAAGCAATTTTTTTTAAGCAGAAAAACACAGGGAACGGAAAATTTTATTCTTTTACAACTAAACACTCATTTGAGATGGAATGCGCTAATAGTGGATAAAAGAAAACACATATTTTATTACAGTTACTAGTTTATATTTAATTGTGCTTTTCTCAAAATTAATATTTTTATATAATAGGGCCATTTTTCAGAAGCGACTTTTTTTAATATTTAGCAGAGTTTCCTGTGGTAGAAATACATCTACTGATTTTGAGCAATTAAAAATATTGTGTTAAAAATGAATGAAAAATGTTGTTTACAAAGTATAAGAAATCTCAAACTCAGTTTCAGGAAATTTTTTTTAAATTCCAAATAAAGTTATCTAAAACCTGCTCCGTCTCTCACTACAAAAGATGTCAATAAAGAACTGCTCAAAATAATTTGAGACTATTCCGTGTGGGGACAGCTGAAAAAAAGGGGCAAACAACGTTGACTTGGGAAAAATAGGCGTTACCAACTCCCCTTAAAGTGGGTTTTCCCTGAAGTTCAAGATCCAACGTAATTGACAAGCCACGGAACATTATGTAAAACATTAAAAAATAAACGACCGAAAATTTACGAATAACAATTTTATGCATAAGAGGTAACAGTTTTGAAGCTGACCGTACTTGCAGAAATAACTTTTGATTAGGTGATTTAATACATTTATTGGTTATTCTTTTTCTTTATAAAAACATATACAATTTATATGTGAAAATTGTTAGTTTTAAAATATATAACTTTTGAAATATTTGACAGTTTGCAAATTAAGAAGATTATTTAATTGTCTTATACTTTATAAAGAGTTTTTATAATTTCACTTTACTGGAATTTGCTGGGTGAAGTTGAATCGGTCCGGACGATCTCGCGGGCCTTCTCCTGCTTTCATATCGGCCGTTGTCCTCTTAACCCTGCCATCACATCTGGGATGTCGATCTGAGGGTTTTTCTTTGTTGGCGTTGTGTTCGTCGAAATTGCTTTTGATTTAGTCCTCGTTGACAGCCATCGGTCATAGAAAATCTCGAACGCCGTGCCTGACTTCGTGGTCTAATTCAGCCGCTCCCTCGATGATACACGACGACTTCCCAGAGACTATGAGACTGACATGTTGGAGACTGCCACATGACAGACCGCGTAACTTACGGCTCACCCATGCTTTTATAGATACACGCACATGACGTCATTTTTACGTGATAAAACGTTCTAGATTTTACTAGAAAACGGCGACGTGTTTGTGTACATTAACTTCCGGTTTTTAGATCTTACCAAACCACGTGTTATCAACTGCATGTGCTTGCATAGCTAATTACTTTGTCAGTTTGATAAATACTATTAAAATAAATAGCTACTAATAATATTGGAAAGACGAATTATTAGGAAAATATTAGGCCCACGAAAAACTTCAGAAGGTTGGAAATTTAGAAGTAATGATGAAATATATCAAAGTATAGAAAATACAGAAACAATGAGAAAAAGAAGACTATTATTTTTTGGACATTTATATAGAATGGACGACAATATGTTAACAAAGCAGGTCTTCAAATATCTGTGGGGGAAGAAGTCAACACCAAGTTGGATTAAAGAAGTCCAAAAGGATTTAGAAAAAAATAATATAAACGCAGAAGAAGCAATTGAAAGAGGGGTTTTTCGGGCAAAAGTGTTAAAAATTAAAGGAGTCGAGGGTAGGAGAGAGAAAAACGCAGGTTCAAAGTGGACTGAAGACAGGAAGAAGAGACACAGTGAAAGGATGAAAGAATATTGGAGAAAAATAAAGAATGGAAATTGGCATGTGGTCCTTAGATGGCCGATACAACAACAACAAAAAATAGGTACTAATAGTTATTCCAATTTGTACACTAACATAAATTACTTATATTGTGCAAATATATATAATGAATAATGCAAGTATAGTGTACAAATTTATATAACTTTAACATATTTCCAATCATCATGCTAAAGATTTCTCTGTGCTATAGCATTCCTTATGCCTTCCGTCCAAGTCTGTCGCGGTCATCCTCTTTTTTTTCTTACAGGAGGGGACCATTCTAGTTATTTCTCTGGCCAACTATCGTTACCCATACGGCACACATGCCCATACAATCCTTAATCTTTTTGCATCAATTGTGTTATTTATACATTTGTACATTGTGTTATTTATACATTTATTTATATATTTGTACATTTATTCTTTCTTTCACTTATTTCTTCATTTTGAATCATATTGTTACGTAATGCGGAAAAAGTGTTACGCCATTACGAAACGTTCTGGTACGTTGTTCTACTCTTTTCTTGGCTATTCCCGCAGCTGTAATGCGTACGTGACGCTTGACACGCGAGGCAGTATTACGTAATGCGGAACGTCCCGTGCGTTCGATGCTGTCGTTCTAGAAGCTTCTCAATTAGCCCAACGGTGTGTGTTTCTCCCATGGTCGCACTGAAGTATTCTCTAGAATTTTCACGTGTTTGTTAAAGACGCATATTATGTAACCCTGCCAAACTAAAAGTAGCCCATACCCGCCGCTTAGAGTTCGTTGTATGCCGGGCGATTTACACAGTGTTGTATTAGCGACAAGTGATTATAGCACGGAATTCTTTATATTTCACATTATTATTGCGTGTGAACAAATCTAACTGAAATTATTGTACGAGTTGATTATACAATGTTATTTCTGATAATTAAAGCTGGTGATTAGTGACTTAATTGGTGTCTTGTATTTTGTTTTCCACTGTACCAGACGATGATAATTAGATCTTGCAATGTAAGACTACAGGCACCTTCTCCAGTATCCCATTTCATGGATTGTAATATTTTCCTCACATAAGTTCTGAAGTTTCTCACACTTCAGCGCCATTGTTCTAATACTTTCCACTGTTGTCTTATATATTTTTATTTTTGTTTGGGCTATAGTCGATTGCTCCATAAAGTGGATTGTAACTGTCTCGTCGCTCGTTTCCCTTGTCCTATAGGATTTTGTATTTCTACTATAACAAATTCAGATTTATAATAAGTCGAGCCCGTATACAGAACACAAGCCAATTACTTACAAATCGTGCGTGTAGATTTTCCTGCTATTGTCACTTTTTTATAATCATCATCATCATCATCATCTTCTTCAAGCATTAAACCAAGGATGGTTTTTTCTGGTCTGAAATAGGCAAAGATTAGAGCTAATCACTCCAGCGCTTCCTCGGTCCCACACCTCTCCGTCCCCTCGCCTTATAGTCCCATCGAGTTGTTTGGGGATGCGGCAGTCATCCATTCGGCAAAGATGTTCCCACCAATTCAGCCGACACTGGACAATCCTGTCGAATATACTCATAATATTTATTTCCTGTCTTTATTCTATGATCATGGAGAGTATACCCTGCCACGTGCCTGAGAAATCTCATTTAAGCCGCTTGGATGCGACTGGCCTTTTGTCAAAGTCCAATTCTCAGGCACATAAAGAAGTGTGGGAGGGCGGTCACCTTGTAGAATTTGAGGCGTGTTCCTTTACTTGCTGACTTAAGGGTTCGCCTAATGGTCCCACACACGTAAGGTTGAACTTTATGTCATTTTTCTAGGTTATTTCTTTATTTTTTCTAAAACACGTTCTACTTTGTTTCTTCGTTGCCGTTCTTCCTGTACCCACCATTTCAAACACCTAAAATGGATGGATTCAAAAGTACAACGAGCAAGATCGGATGCTACCAAATAGTCTGAGGAATCTAGATATCGTGATGTGATTACCATGGTGCGTGCCATCAATTTGAACGCGAGTCTACTGGACTGAAGCTGTGGCCGAAACGTTTAGAAATAATAAAAACTTAAGCAATCAACCACGGTCCAACATGGCGGGCCTCGATGATGGTATAGTCACGGAAGGGCGCGGACAATCTCAAACAATCCAGAACGTTACGCAACTCTGCCGCGCAGAACGTTCTCCAATCTCGTGCAAACCCGGCTTGCCAAAAGGCACCAGCTATGCGGCACTATTTATTTCCTCACAGTACAATTCCTCACAGTACAATACTTGGATGAAGTCTGTACTTCGAGCGAGCCGTTCCTTATTTTATGAGTACAATATTTTCGTACTTATAGGCTACAGATCTCTGCTAGAAAATCTAAAACGATGGCATTTCAGGCCAGGTATACTATAAGAACTAAGATAGTCGTGAATAATCAGATTTTGGATCAGGTTAGTCATTTTAATTACCTGGGTTGTAATGTCTCATATGGAACTGATATTGATTGGGATAGTAAGCTAACAAAATTTAGACGCATCTGTGGAGCGATTCATAGGTATCTGAAAAATAAAACACGGAAGAATACCCGTATGAACTTTTATAAAACTGTGGCTGTCCCCACATTCCTGTATGCTGCTAGTGAGACATGAACTCTTGGTAAAAGGGACGTGCAGAGAATAATGGTAAGTATAATGGCAAATAAAGTATATTTTGTATTACATATTTTATTTTTAAAATCGTCAGATTCCCGAGGACCACCCAGTGTAAAACAAAAGGAAGAAGAATCATAGATTGACCGAGAAAACGATGGGAACCGTAACGGATAACAATGTCTAAATCGTGAAGTGGAGATGTTGATGTTAAACTTATTTTAGTCCAGTACAAAACTGTTGTACTAGTTACGGTAAATTTACATTGATTGTAGACATTATTAGTATAGAACAAGAACTGGCGACGAAAATGCTTACGGTATTTCAGTACGCTTGATACTTTGCATAGAAATTCAACTTGACTTGCTAGAAAAGGGGTGGGGAGTCTGGCGACTTGCTACCGGTTGCCTTGCCGCCCTCAACGCCTCAAAGGTCTAAAAAATTAATGAACGAAACGTTATAGCAGTATGTCTAGCTTTTTCATATATATTCAATTTGACAATATAATAAATTATAAAATACTACTGCCAGACTTTTTTTCGGTTCAAAGTTGCTGACAGACGATTTTAAAGTGCTGAAATAAGTGTACCATTATCGTTATAACAGTAAAGTTGAAGTTTATGTAGGCCTGTTTTTCGAAATATATTTTTATGACATCTTACAAGTAGCCAGACAAGTATTCCGGTTCCAACATCCAGCCAGACCACGTGAAAGGTCGACAGAGCGTGTCAGAGTTCTATGCTCTTCTGTGGTTATGGCAGACAGCATTTATTTATTTGCTGGTAAGTACATGAATATAAATACATAAATAATAAATAACTAAATGAGTAAATAAATAATTTTGGAGGGTTTATCTAGTACAACGGTTCCCAACCTTTCCGGACCCGCGCGTACCGCTTTGGCCTTCCGCGTTCATTTCGAGTACCACCGGACCTCAAAGAAAAGTTACTGGGGGTTTCTCAATAAAAAAACTTGATACAACGTGAATAGTATGTATATCTTATTATTCCTAGTTTTTTATAACTATTTAAATCTAATACATCTAATCTAACTGCGTAAACAAACGCAAATAAAAAAAACAAAATAACATAAGAGCAGACATCTAATGAAGTATTACCGCAAAGTGTTTAGGTTGTGTTTATATAAGGGCAATCGTTACAAATGATGTTCGATAAGAATTTATTGTTGTTTTGAACATTAATTTTTTTTATCGGCCATCTAAGGACCACATGCCAATTTTGTTCCTTTCTTTTTCTCCAGTTTTCTTTCATCTTTTCACTGTGTCTCATCTTCCTGTCTTCAGTCCACTTTGAACCTGCGTTTATCTCTCCTACCCTGGACTCCTTCCATTTTTAACACTTTTGCCCAAAAAACGTTTCTTTCAATTGCTCCTTCTGCGTGTATATAATTTTTTTCTATATCCTTTTGGACTTCTTTAATCCAACTTGATGTTGACTTCTTCCCCCACAGATATTTGAATATCTGCTTTGTTAACTTATTGTCGTCCATTCTATTTAAATGTCCAAAAAATAATAGTATTCTTTTTCTCATTGTTTCTGTTATATTTTCTATACTTTGATATATTTCATCATTACTTCTTAATTTCCAACCTTCTGAAGTTATTCGTGGGCCTAATATTTTCCTAATAATTCGTATCTCCAATATATCGAGCTTGTCTAAATTATAATTCAATGCTAGACATTCACTTGCTTATAGGAATTCTGGCTTCACTACTGTACTGCAATGCCTTATTTTCCCATTTTTAGATATGCATTTTTATTGTAAATATCTTTAGTTATACCATATGCCCTTTCCATCTTATAAATCCTTTCTTCTATAGCAGATTTTTCTAAACCATTCTCTTGGATTGTTTCTCCGAGATACTTAAATTTTCGAACCCTTTCTATTCGACCAATATCTGTTACCGGAATTTTAGCGCATTTTTAATGTTCGTGAGAAATTTTTTTGTGTGCAGAAATTCTTAAGCCTGTTCTACTGGCTATGTCCTCTAAAAAATTAATTGTGTTATTGCAGATGTCAGATGTTCAGAAAGTATAGCAAAGTCGAACATAAATGTTTATTTATTAATTTTTTTAAGTAAATACTGTTTCCTAGCTAGATCTTCTTGCGTACCACCTTGGATCCCTCTGCGTACCACTAGTGGTACGCATACCACCGGTTGGGAACCATTGATCTAGTATATAGTTGTACGAGTTAAGCATAAGCATGTTCGTCGCCAGCTCTTGGTCTATTAGCTGTCAGATGCTAGATTACGCAAGAGAGGTAGTTAAAATTTTAATTGTTAAACCATTATAGTGTTTATACAAATTATACGTATTCTAATTAAACGGTTCTGCTACGAAAGCACACAAAGTCGTCCTTGTTTTGTCCTATCAATGTCAATGGTAATGAACCGTTACGTGGTTGGTAACGCGCAAAGCGTTAGATTATGGTCAGCGTACTTACCATCGACTATCGATCTATTAATGATGGCGATTGAGATTATCGATAATTTACATGTATTATCGTATCCTACAGCACGTAGAGTCTGCAGTGACCGTTACTGTGGTTTCAGCTAGTAATGATTGTCTGTACCTATACGGTACTGGGTCGCATTTAGAGTTAGTGGGTCCCTAGGCTGAACATGTAGTGGGCCTATCTATCGGGGTGTCTGGGAGTACGGAATACCCCTCAGTAAAACGGTGGGACCCCCTGAAAATTTTGAAATATATATATATATGTTCCAGAACTGCAAATAAAATCACTGTTAAGTGCACAAATTGGGGTACGCTGTTTTTTGTTGTTGTAAATTTTCAATAAGATGTTAAACAATTTAACGGTTTCAAGATATCTCAACGTACAATGACATTTTGGAATCTATGAAAATAGTAACCAAAATATTACATTCGTTTTTGTATTACACTTGCGTTGCAGTAGTTGAAATTATATAAAGGGATCCCTCTATAACCTCAAGGGATTCAAGATATTTCTGTCAAAACATGTCTTGACATGTTTTCACTGCTGCAGCTCTCGGTCAGTCTATGATTCTTCTTCCTTTTGCTTTACACACTGGGTGGTCCTCGATTTAAAAAATAAAATCGTCACTTAGTATTCACTGCTTTAGTCTATCCCGTAGATTTTGCATGGCTGCTTCCACCTTTTTTTTTGCTGTAATTTCTTTCTGTATGAAAACTTTGAGCCTGAGTACAATGAGTGCAGTTTAAAATTTAAGTGCGCACTCTTGCCCTTCTCTACCCTATACATGGCTCATAATACTAACGTTTCCTCTAATAACTTCTACTGTTCTCTGAAACACGAACCAAATAATTTTTATGCAAGTTGTCTGTTCTTTTTGTTTGCACTGCGGACCACTAGGCTGCCGCCTATGTAGCCTATTCTTAAATCTGACACTGATACTTCCACATCTCTACTTCACCTTTTAGACATTGTTATCCGTTTAGACAGTTCCAATTTTCTCGGTCAACCTATGATTCTTCTTCCTTTTGCTTTACACTGGGTCTTCTTCTTCTGATAGTTCCTATCCGTTTCGGATGTTGGATATCATACAGGCTATTTTATCTTTCTGTACCACTGTACGGAATAAGTCAGTTGTATCCATGCCAAACCAGGTCCTTAAATTTCTCAGCCATGATATTCTCGGTCGCCAACTCCTCTCTTTCCAAGTACTTTTCGCTGTAGTATGGACTGCAATAAGTAAAATCTCTGTTCATTTCTCATGAGATGACCCAGATACTAAAGCTTTCTTATATTCACTGTGTTAATAACTTCCCTGCGTTTCTTCGTCTTCCTAAGAACTTCAACGTTAGTTATATGTGCTGTCCATGAAATGCTCAGTATTCTACGGTAGAGCCACGTTTTGAAAGATTCCAATTTCTTTGTTGTAGCTTCAGTCAAAAATCCAAGATTCCACACCGTAGAAGAGGACCGAGAATACGTAGCAGCGTAAGAAGCTCATCTCTGTGTTTATTCTTAAATCATGACTTTTGAATAAACTGCTCATTCTACTGTACACTGTTCTTGACTTTTCAATTCTGCTCTTTATTTCTTGAGAGTAGTGAACATTTTTCATTGACTGTACTACCAAGATAATATGTAAATTGGCTAACACGTTCAAGTGGCCTTTGGTTTATATTAAGGATGTAGTTTGTGAACTTGTCCTTAGATACAATCATTAGCTTCGTTTTATTAACACTGATGTCTAGACCATATCGACGGCTGCTCATTCACTCTATTCATTATACTGGGTGTCCTCGGGAATCTGACGATTTTAAAAAGGAAATATGTAATATAAAATATACTTTATTTACTATTGTTTAAAAGTGAAATATGTAATATAAAATATACTTTATTTACTATTGTTTTATTGTGTAATTAGAGAAAATTTGATGCCATTTACAGGTGTAAGTTCTTTTTTTTTTAAGACCTCTTTCAAATGTCCTCCGTACCTTTGTATTCACTGATGCAGTCTGTCCTGTAGATTTTGCATCGCTGCTTGCACCATGTTGTTTGGTTTGGCTGTGATTTCTTCCTGTATAAAAACTTAGAGCTCACATTAAAGTGGCGGGAGAATAATCGCTGCATAATCATAACTGAAGCATCATTTTTTAAGATAAGTTTCCACTATGAGTTCACGGTGTGTAGCAATCCACTGCTCCATTGTAACTGAAATGGCATAGATATGCAAGGCCACAGCCAGTCCAACTCCCACTTGCACGCCAGGGTTGTCAACCTTTGTCGCTCTAAAAATCGTCAGATTCCCGTGGACCACTCTGTATAAGCTCAATTATTTTTATTCGTGGTCAAAACGTCCTACGACGCTGTCCGTTGCCTAATCTCCATTGTTGTCTGTCTTTGTCGTTCAGTCCTCTATCGCTCAGTGATCTTCTTATGCCTTCTATCCATGTTTTCTTGGGTCTTCCCTTCTTTCTGTACTCTCTAGATATCAATCTCATTGTTTTCTTTGGTCTTGTCCCATTCTTTGTACGTGTCCGTACCAGATTAGTTGTTTTTCTTCACTGCAGTCGATGATTGTCTTTTGTATGCCCAGTTCTTCTTTGATCGTTTCATTTCGTATTCGCTCTAGCCTTGGAGTTCTACCAGCTCGTCTCAAAGCATCCACTTCTGTAGCTTCTAACTTTCTTTTACCTGTTCTTTTATTCTCCATGTTTCGGATCCGTACATCAACGTGCTTTTAATCATACTATCGTATATTCTTTTCTGCGTTTCTTTTCCAATTTCTGTTCTCCATAGAATCCCATTCAATAATCTAATCATTTGTTTTGCTTTGTTTATTTTTGATTTTATTTCAACATCATCTATTCCATCTTCATTGAAGTTTTTTCCTAAGTAAAGTTGCATTTTTGTATACGTTTGTTGTTTTCTAAGATTAAAGATCTGTTGTTTCTTCTTCGACTTACAGATACTGCGTTTTTTCTATGTTCATCAGTAACCCCCATTTTGTATACTCTTCCATCAGTTTGCGTGTCATATCTTCCAGGTCTTCTTTTTCATTTTTACATGTCACTTGTTCGTCTGCAAACTGCAGGGTGTACAAACACGTGTCATCGTCAGTTTCAATACCCATCCCTTTGCACTGTTTTTTCCAATGGGTTAGAGCTTCTGTAACGTAAATTTTGAAAGGCATGGGGGGAGATTCAGCAGCCTTGTCATAATTCCTTATTTACTCTGAACGTTCTGATACTCTATTTAACACTCTTATTGTGGACGTCATATCGGTGTATAAGCTCGCTTTTAAGGTAATCTATTTTCTTCTATCATTTCAAAATTTGTATTCTATTTGATTGTTTTATTTTATTTTTCATCATCATCATCATCATCATCATCTTCACGGATTAAACCAAAATGGTTTGTTCCGGTCTCAAATAGGAAAAGATTAGAGCTGGCCACTCCAGCGCTTACTCGGACTTCCCACACTTCTCCGTCCGCTCGACTTATAGTTCCAGAGTTGTTCGGGGATGCGGCAGTCGTCCATTCGGCAAAGCTGTTCCCACCAATTCAGCCCATACTGGACGATCCTGTCGAGTATGCTCATAATATTTAATTCCTGCCGTCCGGCTATTCCTTGAGACAATTTGGTAGTGAATTTGTCCCCTGGATATGTTACTACCATATCGTAGGGTAAGACGTATAGTGGGGCTGCCACCTTCAGGCTTAACGTCCAGCCCGATTTTTTGTCTGGGTGTTCCCCCATAAACTGGCTGTCTTACCAGACTAAAGAGATCAGTTTTCCCTGTTGAGATATCCATACAGATCTTTAATCTTTAGGTTTCTCCTTGCCTCCCACATCCTACGTCGTTGACCAATGGAAGGTCATCCGTCTTAGGGGCAATTTCTCACCCCAAGGGCAAGAAGGTGCCCTGACCTCTACCTGACAATGACAAGACGAGGAGGGACAGCTTATACCGGCTGTCACTCGGTCTCCAGAGCCGCGTTAGCCACCTGTAGGTGTTGCCCATCAACCACCACTTGGAGGTGCGGTTGGATATTTCCTTTCATCAACGAATGAGACCATAAGGCATTACTCATCTCTAGTATACCTCTAGTACTGTACCTTGGGGGCCTTTTATTTTTCAATGAAGTTAAGTATTTGAAGTTCTTCCCTGATTACTGTGTTCCTAATCAAACCTCTCAGGTTACGTTCATTGACTTTTCTTAGAAATTTCGTCTCCTGAGCTTGTATTCTTCTCTCTTGTGCTTTTGTTGTAACCCACTGCCGTACATAAATGTGTGGCTACCACTATCGTTTTATAAAATTCAGCACCGTTACTTTCCTTGTGTTTTATGTTTTACACATTGGCCGGTCGGTCGTGCAGTATATGTTGTTAAAAACTCTTAACTTTCTGTACAGATCATTACTGTAACCATAGGAAATATGGCAATCTAAATACTTCATCATCGTCTTCCCAACACGGCATAGGCATGGTGCTGCCTGTTCCGCCTTCAAAAATCATCCAGCCATCTCTTCCTGGGTCTACCCACATCCTGTGTCCTATAGGTTTATATTTCCAGACTTGGTTGGCCAGTGTTTAATCTGACATTCTTTCTACTTGTCCTTTCCACCGTTGTGTGTACTTTTTTGATTTTTCATTCAATTTAAGAAATTGCGACTCTTCTCGTGTGGCCTCATTTCTTGTACGGTCAAGTTTAGAACACCTTTTAACTCCTCTTAAGAATCCCATTTCCGAAGCCAGTATTTTACTATCTTAACCTAGCCGGATTTAATCGGCTGTAATACTATGTCATATTGTTATAGGATTATATTTTGCTGCTGCCTTTTAGTTTTGGGTTCGAGTATCAGAGGGAAGGGGAAGGCAACTCTGAATAAAAATTACCGGGAGTCACGGACCGTAAGGGGGCAGCCCCTCTACATGATTTACCCATCTATACCCTATAATGGGGAATTATTTGACTTTACTCACAACTTTCAAAGAACACAGCCGGGCGGAGATAATGGTAAACGAACGCAAGCCAAAAAGGACAAGCGACTTGGAACCTAATTACTTACAGTAGCTTATTTGCTCTAATGTTTTGTTGCCTTGGCTCTTAATAGTTCCACTCCCAAGGAAGCCATAATTTTTGTTTTAGCGACAAATATTTTTTAAATTATATTTAATGCTTATTTGTTGTAGTTGATGTAGATCTCTTAACAATTCATTTTCAACCTTTCCTATCACAGTTGCCAAGTCGTCAGCGTACAAATTAAGATTACTATGATGTCGTCATCATACTATGTCGTAAATCTCTCCTCTATAATATTATCTCTCCAATTTCTTGCAACACGGTGTATGTATATAAAAATTAATTACACACACACATATAATTGTATACATATATTATCAAATTATATTCCTTCTGCTAGTTGTTGATATTATTTTAATTATCCTAGCGTACGTTTCACTGCTAGATTCAGTATCATCATAGATTATAAATGAATTTACAATAATCGAAATGATTAAATTTCAATACAGAAAAACTAACGAATAATCGAATTCGTTTCAATTTTAATATAAAATAACGAATAATCGATTTTATTCGAATTTAACTATTGATTGTTTAATGTTTATTTACTTAATCATCTGTTTTTTCGGTTATATCGGAAACGTTTTAGGTTTATTTATATAAGCCTTTTTGTTATTATTTTTAAATATATTTATAATTTTAAACAGATCATCTTGTTTTGGTTTTATTTGAGTTTTCTCTTTAATTAGTAAATTATTGTTATTGTGTTTGTATGAATTTTCCAAATATTCATTTTTTGTATGTTTTTAATTAACTTCATATTTCGAATATCTGGAAATTGATGATTATTATTTAGACAATGGGTGACTAAATTAGATTTGTAAATATTCGGTTTCAAAAGCATTGCGGTGCTAAACGAATCTATCATGTAATTTTTTCTTCCTCTGGCCTACGTAAAGTTTATTGCAATCTGAAAAATCTATTTTGTATATTCCATTTTATTGTGAATATTGGATTCAGTTTTAGGTTTTATTTGATTAAAAACTGTATTATCTGTGTTATAAGATATTTTTAAATTTGTGTCTTTAAATATTTTATTTAGTCTTTGAGTTACATTTCCATAATATGTAAAGGTTGTATATTTTATATTATCATGAATAGGTTGATTTTTAGGTGTAGTGTTATTGGTTATTTGTTTAGTAAGTTAATGTTTTATTTTGTTTTCTAATTTATTGATAGCTTTTATTTTGTTTCCATTTTCAACCGCAATCTGTTTAATAATATTTCTTTCACTGTTTCTTTCTTTGTCATTTAAACGTTATATATAATAAAGAATACTGAATAACTTCATTCCGTTTAAACCATTTTTGTGAGTTAGTTTAATCCAGTCAACAAACTACAATCACAGAAATTACAATTTCTTTTATAAACATTGAAACCATTTACCTATTGTATAATTATCTGCACCATGAGATAATTAATTTCTGCATCGATTTTTAGTTCTTTGAAAGTGTAGTCGTAAGGTTAATACTTTAAGGTTAGTACTTTGGAAACTTTAAACTGATATATTCAGTATATTGTTTATGGAAACTTTGAGCAGAATCATTTAATTTGTTGTTTAAGTGTTTGATTTTTTTCTATATTGTCCATATTCGGAGGTCCTGATAATGGCAATAAATAGTGTCGAAATTGGTGTAAAAAGTGTGTCCTTATTGGCCGATCTTCGCCAAACATTTCGTCGTTACGTATAAGGGTCTACCATTATTTGTCTGGGATTACTGAAAACACGTTTTTCGTGAAAGGAAAACGAGAAAATGTGGTTAGAAGCAAATGAAAAGGTTTGAGCCCCGCGTGAGGGGGTTGCAGACCTGCTTGAACATAAATCCGGATTAGCGTCGTCGTCGATGTCGGCGTCGGTGTGTTAACAACGGAACACTGGTGGCGGTGACAGGCTAATATCTGTCTGACACCGCGTTAATAGACACAGTGTGCGCTGTACGAGACAGTCAGTAATCAATATTATGGTAACAAACACACACACATTACGTGCGCCATCCATCATAATGCATTAGCAGTGTACATGACGATGGATCGACCGTTTTGACTTGGGCCGTCATTCAGATTTCTGCGCCAAACGGATTGTGACATGCAACGGGCACGTGTAGGTTTGCGCCCGTGCGAGTGTATAACATGCAGTATGGGTGATATCTGTGTGAGCTTAATACGAGGGCGAGTTGAAAAGTTCGCGGAGCGACATCTATAGCTCAGTGGTAGAACTAAAATCTTTCGTGTGCTGTAATACGTATACTTCGCGTGAACACCTGTTAGTTTCCAGATATATCTGTCAATTTATTCACTTTTATCAGCTGTTTAAAATTTCCCTGTCACGCGTGTTTTTAAAATGCACAAAATCAAGCATCGTGTTTTGATGAATTCTCTGTTAAAAACGTTTTAGCGCCAATGGAAAATCAAAAAGAAATTGTAAATGTGTTAGGACATGCTGCGCCTTCAGAAACAACGGTAAGTGGGGCACACTCGAGTTTAAACGTAGTCGTACAAGTACTAAGACGATCCCAGCAGTGGACGTTCAAAAAGTGCAAAAAAACTGACATTATTGAAAACATTTCATAGGATGTTGGAAGACAGCAGATTGAGGAGTGGATGGCGTTGCTGAAATCATACGCATGTCATATGAGCATGAGCGTGTGCATCTTACTCAACTCAAGAACTTGGTGTGAAAAAGCGTTGTGCAAGATGGCTGCCACATCTGGAGTTTTTGAATTTTTTGGGCGTCCAGTGCGGGGGGCGTCCAGTGTCTTCAATGCTTGTACGTCCACGTTTAAACTCAAGTGCCTACTTACAAACCGCTGGTTTCGAAGTTGCAGCATCTCCTGACACATTTACAGTATCGTTCTGAATTTCCGTTGGCGCTAAACAATTTTTAATAAAGAATCACACCACGATGTTGATTTTGTCCGTTTTTTTTCAAAACACGCATGACACATCAATTTTAAACAGCTTCTAAACATTGAATAAATTGATAGATTTGGAAATTAACAGCAGTTCACATGAAATACGTACAAATCTTGCAGCACACGAACAATTTTAGTTTTAGCCTACCTCTAAGCTACAGGTGTCGCTCCGGGACCTTTCCAACTGACCCTCGTATATACGCGTAATATTATAACTGTTTTGTACATGGAAACAGAATAACTGACACCAGATAAAGTCACTAATTATAAACTTTAATTACAGTTAGAAATAAATAAAGCCAGTCAAATAGAATTCTTCAAATTAAAGATTGTCCGGGATGCGAACAATAAGTATCGCCTTATAACAATTTCGCACTAACACAATAATCACTTTACATAAAACCGCGACTCACAACGACAATCACTCCGAAACGTACTGTAATATCGCTGGTAACAATGCTTAAACTGACCTTGGTTGACCGTTGGATGCTTATTTATATGCTGCTGAGTTTCGAGAAAATCTTTTCCCTTTCCATACGATGCGTCAAGAAAAATTGCGCAGTTACAGCGGCTCTGAAACGTACTAGAAATTATGCCAATATCCGGCCTTGTACAATTGCGCGTACCGAATGCTGGTAGAATAATCGACAAACGTCTGGAACAAACTCGAGCGTTGTGTAATCAACGCGTGTGAAGTGTCACGTAGTTGTCTTACATCTCAACGTAGCAATATTATTTGTATTACTGAATTCATTATGAACCGGGCTGTTAGGCCGTCGTCGGTTGCCATTTACTAGCGACATCGTCGGCAAAGTTTCGAATCCCACCGTCGAGGATCTTCTTCAGGCCGCAAAAGCCTGAATGTGGAAAAAAACAAGTACGGCGAACCGTGGCCGAACCATACACGACAACTTTTTCGGGTAAGAGCAACTTTTTAGGTGAACCCTGGAAATACTAACAAACTTTCAGTATCAGAATAACTGATACAAAACCACCAAATCCTATCTCAGACAAAAGAAGGGTGAAGATGAATCTCCTGCGCCCCAAAACAGTGGCCTTTCGGATAAGTTATGGTAACCCTGACAGAAGAGTCTCTGGTCCTCCTGGTAGCGTGTTGTGCAACAAGCCAGTAACCTGTTCATGTAAAACTTTGAAATACTTGTTGTAGTATCCAAAGCAGCCTCGGCGTAAGGTTTGGAAACTGTGTCAGTAGGACCCTGGCAAAGAATAAGGTTTTGAATAAATGGTAAAGCGGCAAGATTCAGAGCGCTTGAATGCAGTTTCTTCGAAATACTTTAAATTATACACTGCAAGATAGGATAAGCAATGATAATATAAGAGCAGAACTCGACGTAAAGGGGATAATTGAAATTATTTCAATTTACAGAAGACAATGATGGGATCATCTGCAAAGGATGACAGAGGATCGATTGCCGAAAGCGGCACTGAGTTATAAAGCCATTGGTAGAAGAGACATGGGTCGTCCGAGAATGAGATGGGTGCCGGAACAGATTTATGTAACCTTATCCTTGAAGAGGAGAAGAAGGAGGAGAAGAAGAAGAAGAAGAAGAAGAAGAAGAAGAAGAAGAAGAAGAAGAAGAAGAAGAAGAAGAAGAAGAAGAAGAAGAAGAAGAAGAAGAAGAAGAAGAAGAAGAAGAAGAAGAAGAAGAAGAAGAAGAAGAAGAAGCAACTTTTCTTCTGTCTCTTTCTGCTGCCTGAAGAAGATGCCCGAGGGTGGGATTCGAAACGTTGCGACATGTCGCTAGTAAACAGCAACCGTCCACGGAACATAGCCCGGTTCATAATCAGTTTAATAATATTGGCAATGGTCGTGAGAGCTTACGATACAAAATATTATTTGTATTCAATTTCTTGGTTTTATGTCGTTCTATTCTCTTTTCTGTCCTAACTCTCCACCTCCCATATAACACTTCGTCTTTTTCGAGATTTCTACTTATCCATTGTCATCTTTAATTCTTCCTTCGTTGATTTAAATCAACTCATCATTGCACAGTCCTCGCTATAGAAATCATCGGATGGCCAATGTACTCTTATTTCTTGTTTACAGTCTATGGCTGCTGAGATGATGTCCTCTAACCTTTCCTGCCCATTAGCGCTACAGCCCATTGAGGCCAAGGCCTTGTCGACTACTTGTGTGCGCTATTAGTCTCTCGATGCCTCCAGACGCCTACTGGTTCGTGCTCATTTTTTTTTTAGTAGTATACTTCTTTGATTTTCCAACATCTCTTTGTGCCCCAAACCATCTTAGTCTGTTTACTCCTGTGTCGGTGACTATTGCCGCCGGATTGTAATGTAGTTCTAGCTCGGCATTAGGTCTTATCCTCCGCTAGTTATTCTCACACACAGCTCCAAATATCCTGAGGAGAACTTTCCGTTTCCACGTGTTAAGGAGGCGTTCATCCTTTTTTGTCAAGGTCCATGTGTGAGAATCGTACACTACTACTGTTTCATAATTATCCTACACATCAACAACTTAATGAATTGGGTATACTATCTATAAATGCAAGAGTCGAGGAATGTAAGCTGAGATGGACTGAACATATGGGTAGAATGGAAGCGAAAACGCACCGTCAACAAGTTTTACATAATGCGCCTAAGGGGTAAAGGGATGTGGGAAGACCACGCACAAGATGGCTTGAAAATGAAGACCGGAACAGGTGTTGTTGCCTAATCCTGGAATGAAGAAGAAGAAGAAGAAGATCAGCAATTTAAAGTTCCATAACTTAACCTAACATGGCCGGTTGTACATATAAAGAGAGGGTATACGCTCTAGTCAGTCATTTGCTGTGCTCTTTTTCGCGACAGCTTCTTCCAAATTTTCGAACGGTATTATGTTGAAATTGTAACAATCTGTTGTGCCGTTTGAGGGCAACGACCGACATACGGTCTATTAATTCCGTCCTGTCAGCAACGATGTAATTTGTTGGACATTTAATAAGCGCTCAGGTAATCAATCACACAACAAGTCAGTCGGAAGCGATTTCCTTCCTATAGAATTTCTAATAACAAATCGCTAATTATTCAAATATCGGCCTGCTTCCTAGTTGTTTTATATCACAAATTTACAACTCAACGTAAAAACGTGAGTGGAAATGAGAAATAAGTTTACACCACTTACGTGAACCAACATAAAAGAATACGAAGTCACGCTAAGTGCCAATTATCTGCTAAAGTCCCTACTGTGAAAACAGTATAAGTTTATAAATAAGCTGCATTGGCGTGAGTATAAACTCTCTTCTTCTAGGTTAGCAGTCCATAGGCTGGTTGGCAGCAGCTCGCCATTCTTCATGCTTCTCTGCTTCTCGTTTTTCAACTGACAATATGATGTGCAGTTCATATCGACCATAAGCTGTTTCATGTAGTCTAAAACGGGTTCGTCCTCTGTGATTCTTCCCTTTAATTGTTCCTTCTATTATTCTCTTAACCAACCCATTGTGTCGTAGTATATGCCCTATAAACTTAGCTCTTCTGACTTTTAAATTTCGTAGAAAACTCTTTTCCTCCTGAGCTCTTCTAAAGACTTCCTCTTTCGTTATCTTCTCCCTCCAGCTTATCTTGAATAATCTTCTGCAGCACCAGGTCTCAAATGCTTGGAGTCTTTTCTTGTCACTTTCTCCAATTGTCCAAGATTTACTCCCATATAGGGCAACACTCCACACGTATGTCTTTACTAGATTCTTCCTTATTTTTAGGCTGATGGTGTTTGAAGTGAAGAGGTTTTTCTGTTTGTTGAAAGCAATTTTAGTCTGGTTAATTCTGTTTATAATTTCCTTACTGCTACATCCATCACTTGTTATTTTACTTCCTAGATAGTTATATTCTTTAACTGCCTGGAGAACATTATTTCCATGAGTTATTCTGACTGGATCTTCTTCCTTCCGACAACAGACTAGGACTTTGGTCTTTAGTTCATTTATTTTCATATTGAATTCATTCTTCATTACATGATCCATTTTGCCAAGAATCTTCTGTAGATCTTCGTTGCTCTCTGCAGTCACTGGTAAGTCATCTGCGAACCTAAGCATGTATAAACTGTACTCGTTATTTTCAAAAATACCTGACAGTATTGCTATAAAATGAAACTCGTCTAATCATTAAATATAAGTATAGTACTTACTGTATAAAACTGACTGTAGTGTCAATGATTTTTGAATCTTTTTTTACCGTTGCTTAAAACTCGGTATGATGTTCATACACGTGTTTTCAGAAATTTTAAGCCCCTGCTATCTGCTTCTCTGATTGCTTACTTGCCATACCTCCTTACCTCACACACTGATGCTTATCTATCTTCCTCTCCCTGTTTCTCATCATCTTCTTAACGGTTTTAGGCGTTTCTATTCCACAGTCCACCTTTTCTTAGGTCTACCAACTTTTCTTCTGCCTCTAGGTTTGTAATCTTTTGCTACCTTCGGTATTCAACTTTCTCCCATTCTATTGATGTGTTAAATCCACTTTCTTCTGTATTTTTAATCCTCTCATTAACTGCAAAAATATCTAAATCACTTCTTATCTCATCTTTTCTTATATGATATCGTCTATTACACCTTTTAACTGATCTCAGAAATTTCATTTCTGCTGTTTGTATTTTCTGTTCATCTTTTTTCTTTATGAGCCAAGTTTCAGAACCATACAGTAGTGTAGGTATTGCCATTGTTTTATAAAATTTTATTTGTTTTTTTCTACAGTTTGAAATTCGTCACTTTATTTTCTATATGTCTATTTTTATTATAAGTAATGTCACGTCCAAGATAGTTGAAATGTCTTACTTGTTCTATGCATGTGTTGTCTATGCATATTTTGGTCGAACCGGTTCATCTCCTATAAAGGCCATTACTTTTATCTTTGATTTTTGCATATGTGCCCGAGTTGTAGAGGAGTCGAAGCCTACTGATTTTGGTGAAGATCGGTTAAGGGGAAGGGGTAGTTTACCTGCAACGATTTAAGTTTTAACAAGATTAACGTACATAATTCTGTTAAATAAAGTGTCCTGAAAAGAAGGTCATAATAATCCGCTGTAAAAAGATACACGAAATATCTATAAATGAAAATGATATTTGAAGGGAGAGGAGACAAATTGTTTTATTTATATGTGTACTACGTTATAGGCAAGAAAGAAGTAGTTTCTATGGAAATATTTCATTCAATTTGTCAAACATAAATCTCGATTTACAAGGTGGGGGATATTTTTTTTTAAAATTATCGAACCGAATTCAAGTAAATGATTTTAAATATAAATCTTAGAACATGTAAGTCATGTATGTTTCTCCGTACCGATTTTTTCTCATGTATTAAAATATTTTCTACAATTTTCCACGACTTCCCACGCGTAATCCTTAACTCAGATTGCTTTAAAACAGCACACAGGAACAGTAACTCTTGGCCCCATTCAGAGTACTTTCTACACGTTGTTTCCTGTCGGCAAACCTATAGCGATTTAACGTTAATTTATTCTTTACGTTAGTTCATCATTGGTGTTTCTTGACTCACTGCATAACAATTTCGGATGTATTAGTTGACTTTGGTAGTCATCATCACTTCATGGAGAGGAGTCCTCCTGTTCCGGCCTCATGACTCCCACCACCTTGTGACTGGCCTGCTTACAGATCTTCTTTCAACCGCCTCACACTCATAAGCCTACTATGGAAAGGGGGTATTGTCCATTCTTTCTAGGCGTTGTCTCCAACAATTTGTATAATTCTGAATGAGTTCGTTTAGGGAAACTACATCAAGTTCTCGTCAAATACACTCGTTTCTTATATGATCGAGTCGCGTATATCCCTTTACCGATCTCAAAGAGCTCATTTCTGCATCTTGTAATTGGCACCCCAGTCCTTCTTCCTTACAGTCCAGTTCTCGCATCCATACAGCAGTGCTGGTACTGCCATCGTCTTATAGATTTTGATTTATCTCTCTTGTACTTTGGCAGTGATTTATGTTTTTTAGAGAAGACCTTCCATGTCATGTCATCAGTCTGTAAGTGAGGACTATCCAAACTTGGTGCAAATTAGCACTATAAAAGTTACGTTCTCATTTATAAAACATGGGAGTTACTCGGTATACATCAAGAGGTAATTTTATGACAAGCAGCATATACAAAATGTGTACAAAATGTGTATATAACTCACTGTAAGTGCAGATAGACGTTGCTTCCAAGCTGTCAAGCGAGCAAATTACTCTGCTTTCCTCGAGGTCGTAACAACGTGTTCACTATCATGACGTGTTTCTAGGTAACGTTAATTTCCAATCTGCTCTCTCCCCACCAATCTTATTACTACGCTAAATCGATTGCAAGTAATCGAAGTAAATGTCTTGTAAAATGCAAAAATGAAGTTGGTAATATCGAGATACTAAGTCGATATTCGCGTTCCGTGATATCGATACTGGGTCATGACACCGCCTGCGTTTGCACGAACCGTCTTACAGTTGTTCAAACAAAAACAAAAACGTTGACTGCAGAAGACACCTGCCTACCATGCTGTAGGAAGATTAGACAATTAGACTATAGATAAAACTATTTGACATTACGTAATATACGAGGGTCAGTTGAAATGTTGGCGAAGCGACATCTATAGCTTAGCAGTAGAACTACAGTTTTTCGTGTGTTGTAAGATTCGTATTTCATATGAAGACATGTTAATTTCTAAATCTATCTGCCAATTAAATATTATTAATTATTTAGCAGTAGTTCAAAGTTTGCGTTTCACGCGTGTTTTGGAAAATGCACAAAATCAAACATCGTGCTGTGATTGAATTGTTTTTTACAATGGAATTGTAGTATTAATGGAAATTCACAAAGAAATGGTAAACGTATGAGGAGATGCTGCCCCTTCCAAATCAATGATGATATGTAAATAGGAACTCAAATTTAAACGTGATCGTATGAGCCCTGAAGGTGATCCCTGAAGTGGATACCTAAAAAGTACAACTCCAGATATCTTAAAAAAAATTCATACACGGTGTTGGAAGACCGGCGATCGAGAATGGATGACATTGCTGATACCATAGGCGTCTCTCATAAGCGTGTGTATCTCACGAACTATAGGGTGTTCCAAACCGGATGGTACCTAAGGGATTAGAAGACCCTTACTCTTGCACGCGCACCTCCCAAACCGTCACGGACCGGCCAGGCACGACCAGGGCGATTTAGGTATAAGTATGGTTCAATTCGAAACTATAAAATTTTTAATTTAGCTTATAATCGAAACTAAACTATAATTTTTGTAATCTCCGTGAAATTGTGAGAAAATGAGTCAAAACAACACACAATTGAGATAAACATGAATATTTTAGGAATTTCTAAAGCAAACCCAGAAGTGGAGTAGTTATTAAAGATTTTATTTTAAAGAAATAAGTACGCTTATGTTAATTTAATTACCTTGTATCCGTCAGTGACTTCGTTCTAGCGTTTTTTATATAGACGCGTTTCGTGACATGTGTCACATCATCAGTAATCCTCGTCAAATGTTAAAATTCACATAAAACACATAAAAACACATTTGCACATATTTACTAAATCACAATAACGACACACACATAACACGATGTAACTTCGGCTTCGTTGGACCGGTCCGACCGCGCGTGTAGTTGCCGAGCCACTAATTAAACTAAGTCAATCCTTATCACTTACTGATGTCTTTATTATTTTTAATTCGATTATTTGTGTTCTTATTTATTCTGTGTAAGTATAATGAGAGTCAGATCCCGTTGAACCGGGACCCTCTTCTTCTCCCAGCGAATTATAGAAAATGCTCTAAAAAGAACACTTGGTACAAGAAAATTCGAATTAATTTTTAGGTTAAGTTTTAGGCCTATCACAACCGCCAACAGGTGTTATGTACCCACACCACGCCACTACCACGACTAGATTTCAGACGCTTAGTTTCATCTCCTCGTGCATCTACAATCAGCAGTAAGGCACTGATAAGAATTTGTGCCGGTCACATAATCTCGACGAAAGCGTGAAACAAGTCTTCAAGACTTGCAGACTCTCGTGTTTTGTGAGCGCAGTCTACGTGGTTGTGTGTGAGCGACGTAATACCAGGAAAATATATTGGATTAGTTGGCAAGATCGCGTGCCCCTTTTCCTAACCCACTTACAGAAAATAAACATGCCACTAATACTACATTTTTTATGTCCATTTTTCATGTCGGCAACAAAAGAGTCACGAACTTTACAAAAACGCACATAATTTATCGTCAAGTCAAACAGCAGTGTAGTCTGATAACCGTGGAGTGTTATTGATTGCTCATTCTTCTCAACACTGATTTTTTAAACGTTCTCAACGCTCGGGGTGGAAAATTATATTATTGTTCGATGACTAAAATTTTTCACATAGACAATTCATGCTTTCTTGTTTTTGCTTTTGTAAATGGAGATTCTTTTCAGTACGGATGCACTGTCTCCTGTGCCTGTTTCCTGTTCCTACTTTTTTCTTTGTCTTATTCCTGTTTTTCTTCTCTCTTACTGTGTAAGGTTGTTTCCAAAATAAGTGCAAATTAGACATTTTACACAGTACTTTTGTATTTTGCTCCATACAGACCTATAAACCTGCTGCTGAAAGACATATGTAGAGTCTCTCGAATATCATTCTGTCTCTCTTCAATTGTGTATGTGTTTCGATAATACACTGCATTATACTTGACTATATGATCGATCAGCACTGGTCGAAAAAATTAAGCACGTTGATTTAAAGTGCTAAGCGCTTAGCACTGCATATCTATTTTGAACGAAGCACATATATTATTACTAAATTTCGATATTATATAATTTTTTTAATTATAGGAAAAATTACAGTTATTTCAATTACTCTACTATGTTTTTAGTAATTATTTGGTGTTCCGCTCTAACGCAGGTCTTCAAATGGTGAGAGCCCTCCAAGATGTCCTATCGCATGACAGTCTTTTCGTTTCTTCGTAACACCCTCTGATATTAATGCTATCTATTAATTTCATTCAGCTACGCCCTCTTCTTTTTTCTCCTTCTACGACACCCTCCATGGCAGTTGTAAGCAAGCAGTCTCTTCTTAAACAATGACCTAACCAAATCCTTTTCTTATTTCTATTACCTTCAGGATTCTTCTCTCTTTCCCTATTCTTCTTAAAACTTCATAATTCCTTACTTTATCAACCCACCTTACTCTTTCCATTGCTCGCCAAACCCACATCTCAAATGTTTCTCATCTTTCCTCTTTTCCTCTTTTCATCTTTTCCTCTTTCCTCAGTGTCCATGTCTCTGCACCATAAAAAGCAACGCTCCACATATAACATTTGGCCAACCTTTTTCTGAAATTCTTATTAATTTTGACACAGCGGTTTTTCCTTCCCATTAAATAGGTTTTAACAATTGTAGAGCTCACAATCACGCAATAAACGTAAAAAATTCGAAACTTTCGGCTTTGGGTTACAGTTCCTTTCACTCTGATATTTTGATTTCTTTTATAAGCCTTGGGGTCCAAAAATGTGAATTTTCCAAAACTTGACACTAGTTTTGGAGGACAGTTAAAATTCTACTTTGATACACCACGTGGATTTTGAAGTTTTATTAAAAATTTTCTCCAAACAATCCCTCTTGATATCTTCGTCTCTTCATTATTTGTTGAAAAAATTAAATCTTAGTAGCAGATGTCATTGACCACTTCAAAGTTACAAGCGTTCATTACAACAGTTTGTCTAAAAACGATTTTGATCAAATTTCCAAACTGGCCACTCTTAAAACAATGCTTGGCGCCTTTACCTGTATTGTCAAAGTAATACTAAATAACCCATTAACCTGGAATATTTAAATTTAGCCTAAAAAGGATGACATCATACAATACGATCAAAATAATAAGCATAGTAGCGCTATTTCTGTGTCAGACCCGGAATGTTTCATCCTACCCTCGTACTTGATCCGAGAGTTTGGGTTCCTTTATATAATGAGTAATCGAACCCTGCAGGTCGCTCCTTCGTTCAGAGGTCCGAATATCCTACGCAACACCTTCCGCTCGAAGATGTTCAGCATGTTGAGAGATTTCTCCGTTAACTACCAACCCTCGGATCTGTAGGATATCATCGTTCGGACAAGCGTCTTATAGAGCTGAAGTGTAGTTTACATGTGCACATTGCGAAACGCTCATAAGGGAGAAGAGGGTGCCATTTCCTGCAGCCAGCCTCGTGGGCCAGCAAATATCCTAAGCAACACCTTCCGCTCGAAGATGTTCAGCATGTTGAGAGATTTCTCCGTTAACTACCAACCCTCGGATCTGTAGGATATCATCGTTCGGGCAAGCTTCTTATAGAGCTGAAGTGTAGTTTACATGTGCACATTGCGAAACGCTCATAAGGAAGAAGAGGGTGCCATTTCCTGCAGCCAACCTCGTGGGCCAGCAAACAGTATCCTAAGCAACACCTTCCGCTCGAAGATGTTCAGCATGTTGAGAGATTTCTCCGTTAACTACCAACCCTCGGATCTGTAGGATATCATCGTTCGGACAAGCATCTTATAGAGCTGAAGTGTAGTTTACATGTGCACATTGCGAAACGCTCATAAGGGAGAAGAGGGTGCCATTTCCTGCAGCCAGCCTCGTGGGCCAATTCAAAGCTGCAAGCGTCCATTAAAAAATCCCATTTGTCTGTTTTCCGGTCTGAGAGAAAATAAGTTTGGTCTTATGTTCAATTAATCTTGAGCCCCAACTCTGCTCAAACAATCTCTCCAAGCGTTAAGCCCCTCTAACGTAAAGATTCCTAACGACATGGTAACCGGGCTATTAGGTCGTGGGGGTACTATGCAAACCTATTGCACCTTTTCAAAGACGAAATCAAGGAAAAACGGACACATTTAGCGAGAAAGAAAGTGCTGTTCGACCAGGACAATCCACCGTCTCACACGTCAATTTTTGTATTGGCTAACATCAGAGAATTCAAGTTTGAATTGCTTCCTCGCCCACCATACTCGCCCTCGCCCTGTTTAGCCCCGATCGACTTTTGTCTCTTTCCTAACCTCAAAAAATGGTTCACTATAAAAAGATTTACTGACGACAATGAAGTCAGCGATGCTATAAATGGCTACTTTGAGGACCTCGACAAATCGGTTTATTAGTCTGGTATAACCGCTTTAGAACATCGTTGGAAAAACTGTATAGAGCTAAATGGAGATTATGTTGAGAAATATTGCAAATAAATCCAAAAATGTATTGTTTTCGTATTCAGGCCCGGGACTTTTCACCCTACCCAAGTAAACATGACATGTGGGTAACATGCCTTACGAGGGTTAGTTGAAAAGTATCGAAGCGACACCTGTAGCTTAGCGGTAGAACTAAAATTTTTCGTGTGTTCTAATATTCTAAATATTTCTTGCAGACACCTGTCGATTTTTAAATGTACCTGCCAATTTATTCAGTGTTTAACAGCTGTTTGAAATTTGCGAGTCACGGGTGTTGTGAAATGTGGACAAAACGTCGTGCTGTGACTGAATTGTTCGTTAAAAAATGTCTAGCAACAATGGAAATCCACACAAAAAATGGTAAATATGTTAGGAGATGCCTTCAAAACAACGATTTGTAAGTGGATAATTGAATTTAAACGAGGTCGTACGGACATTGATGATGATCTCCGTAGGGAGGGATCGCCCAAAAAGGTCCAATCATTCCAGACACAATTTAAAATTTTCATAAACCATATTGGAAGACCGCGATTGAGAATGGATGACATTGCTGAGATCACAGATCTCGTACGAGTGAGAGTATCATATTTTAACTGAAGAACTTGCAAAAAGTTTGTGCAAGTTGGGTAGCGCATTTTGAGTTGTCCGTTTTTTGGGGCGTCCCTGCGGGGATCATCTTCACAGTTCGTACGGGCACGTTTAAACTCCAGTGCTCACTTACAAACGATGGTTTTTAAAGGTGCAGCATTCCTACTACATTTAACATTTCGTTGTTGACTTCCGTTGGCGTTAAACTATTTTTAACATAGAATTCGTGTTTTGTCCATTTTTCAAATCACGCCTGACACGTAAATTTCAAACAGCTGGTAAGTAACGAATGATTTGACAGACAGATTTCGAAATTGACAGGCATTTATATGAAATGTAAATCTTACAACACACGAAAAATTTTAGTTCCACCACAAAGCTATAGAAGTCGCTCCGCGAACTTTTCAACTGACCCTCGTACCAGTGCCGGCTCGTTCATAAGCTTCAATGGTTCAGTGAACCCCCCTAAATAATTTAAATATGTTTAAGAATTTGTTGAGATAAAGTTATATATTTAAATAACAAGATTTGCGAGTTTAATCTTGTTGACTGAACAGTAATGGATTCGCGCAATAGGCGAATTGTTCGCTACTATTGCTTGGAGGTGCAAAGCAGCTCTCAGCACCTCCTGGACTGTGTACACAGCTTTGGAGAGGGAAATCAGTATATGCAAATTACAGTTAACAGTCGCTAATCCCAAGTGTTAGCGATAGAGACGAATAGTTCCGACGAGGGCCAAAGTTCCGCACCAGGAATTTTAACATTTTCACAACACCGCCATTCGCCATTAATGTGATTTTTACCACATGATTTGTCCATTACCATCATGATTTGTCAGATTTCTCTATTTCATGTAGAATGCAATGAAAGTGGGTGCAGTAAAGTCTTAAAATCAAATAAAATAGTGAAGTAATTGTATTCCGAAAATAAAGTGTGTTTAATGTAGGCCTAATCATTAAATTATTGTATTAACGTTAAACTGATCGAAGCGTGTATAACCTTCAAAGTGTTTGCTGGTATTTTTGTGTGGTGTGTTCAGGTATTTCTTATTTTTGTGTTCAGTTCATTGATTTGGTGAAATGAATAGTGTTCAATGTATTTTAAAAACAAATGTTTCTTCTCTCTCTCTCTCTCTCTCTCTCTCTCTCTCTCTCTCTCTCTCTTTCTCTCTATCTCTCTTAAAGGTAAACGCAACATTAAGGAACTCGGTAGGCCGCTTCCCGTTTTAAATATTAAACAGAAATACTAAATATAATTATTTCACTACGACTCGGAACACAAAACTTTTTATGAGTAAAAACGTAAAACCTTTACCTTACAACCTGAACCGGTTTTCACTTTTAAAAAGTTTCTTCAGAGGTTGCCGCTGGTAGTATTATCCGTCTTGTTGTTGGCGACGAAATCGATTTTCGAAAGATCGATGTTGTGTGCGTGAGGTGTGATATGTTCGAATAATGCGTGTGATTTGAATTGCGTCTGTTCGTTTAGGATGTCGTTTTTATTTGTTTTCGTGTGTTTGTATATTTCCAATTGTTCTAGAGTGTCTAGTTTTCGGCCTTTTGTGTGTAGCCTACGTGTAGAATGTTCATGTTATTGTCGATGTTTTTGTATGTGTGGTTTGCTTCAATGAGGTGGTTTGCACTCATTATTCGAACATATCACACCTCACGCACATAACATCGAGCTTTCGAAAATCGATTTCGTCGCCAACAACAAGACGGATAATACTACCAGCGGCAACCTCTGAAGAAGCTTTTTAAAAATGAAAACCGGTTCAGGTTGTAAGGTAAAGATTTTACGTTTTTACCCATAAAAAGATTTGTGTTCCGAGTCGTAGTGAAATAATTATATTTAGTTAAGAAACGGACACGTCATTGACAACGAAATCCAAGAATAAACAGAAATATTAACTATCCTTTTATTTTAACTATAAATTTTTAGAATAATGTACAAACAGCATAAACACAACTTAATATTAGGCCTACTAAGAGTTGTCAATAGTTATGTCTTCATGTTGAGACCCATCCCGTGTGTTATATGGAATGGGGTAATTGCTCTTATCTTAGTAGAAAGATTCAGACATTGAACCCCCAACTGTCAGAACCACGAGCCGCCACTGCCTCGTACAACTGTGATAAATTCGGCCGTTAGAGTTTGCGTTCAAAGATCTCTAAAGTTTTTTCAATGATCACGACGTCACGAACGACGACAATGCTGATGATGATGATAAGAGCGTCGATAATGTTTCACCGGGTCGAAAATGATTAACGAGCCGCTCGTGAACCTTCGACGTTCCAACGCAACGCAACGCGTTTTTACTGCGATTTTACGCACTCACGTTAGGTAATATATTTTGTGTGTTTGATGAATTACCGCGAAATCTGTTAGGATATTGTACGCCCCGTCCACGGACACCAATAAACGTCAGTCCGTCGGATATTGAATCTGGCCAATTTGTGCCGTCCGTTCGTCCGTGCGTGCGTGCGCCCAACTGATATTTATCAACGTTGACGCTACTACAATCGATATTCTGGAAATTTGATTTAGAAACCGCTCTCTGTGTGTGTGTGTGTGTGTGTGTGTGTGTGTGTGTGTGTGTGTGTGTGTGTGTGTGTGTGTGTGTGTGTGTGTGTGTGTGTGTGTGTGTGTGTGTGTGTGTGTGTGTGTGTGTGTGTGTGTGTGTGTGTGTGTGTGTCTGTGTGTGTGTGTGTGTGTGTGTGTGTGTGTGTGTGTGTGTGTGTGTGTGTGTGTGTGTGTGTGTGTGTGTGTGTGTGTGTGTGTGTGTGTGTGTGTGTGTGTGTGTGTGTTACAGTCTGTGGCTTACTGTAGCGGCGGCCGCGGTACCGTGCCCCCACCCCGATACACGGATTTGTGGTTTACAACTCAACGTAACCACGTTCAGTATCACAGCTTTTCAGAATTAAATATGTTAATAACATGCATAAAAATCGTATTATAACGTCATGCGGTCGCCAGAAATTGTTGCTGAGAGAGATTGGCTTGGATTCCACATATAATATAAGCAAAATATTAATAATTACAGGATTACAGGATATATTAAACAATGTAGGCCTATAATTTATTTTAAATCCGCAGCGTTCTATACCAAAACACTTTTTTGACAAGTTTCTTTTTGTTATAAAATATTGTGTTTCGTTTTTACATAGGTTTTTCGTAAGAATTTTAAACGACGTAAATTGAAATTGTAGCGAAATACAGGAGGTTCTCTACTTTCGGACATTCGGCATTCGCAGATTTCGCTCTTCCGGAGTTTCAAAATTGATACGCTTTAATCAAGTTTCGTACTATAGCTTCGGACTTTCGAGCAGTAATAGTGGTGAGAGCAAGTGAAATATCGGTATGGAGAACCATATATGACTTCCGAGTTCCAAGATTTATATTTAAAATCATTTACTTGAATTCGGTTCGATAATGTCTAACAAGTTTGGAGTGTTTCTTGTAAATCGAGTTTTGTGTTTGACAAATTGAAATGAAATACTTCCATATAAACTACTTCTTTGTTGCCGATAACGTACTACACATATAAAAAATTACCCCCTCCCCTTCAACTACCCTTTTCATTTATAGATATTTCATCTAACTTTCTACAGTGGATTATTATGACCTTCTTTTCAGGATATTTTATTTATCAAAATTAAATACTATACTCTAGTTAAAACGTAAAACGTTGCAGGTAAACTACCACTTCTCTTTAACTGATCTTAACCAAAATCAATAGGCCTAGAGTCCTCTATAACTTGGGCACATATGTAAAAAATTATTTGATTCTCTTTGAATTTGGGACAGTTATCGTTCACCATAGAAAAAATTACACACACAATTTTCGGAAAATGACTTTTCTTTATGTTTTGAAGGTAGTACAATCAGAATCAGCCCCTATCTCGAACACGATTTTTTCGCGGTCATCATACGCAGTCATTTCCTTACGGAACATGGAAGTTCTAAGCGCTCAGACAAATGCACATATTCATTATTATTCCTACTACTATGATTTTTCATAATTAATGTTAGTCTATTAATATAAAAACATGGAAGTAAAATCGGTATGGAGAACCATACATGACTTTCATGTTCTAAGATTTAGGCCTATATTTAAAATCACTTAAATATAAATTCTAAAATTTGACAAGTTTGACAAATTGAAATTAAATATTTCCATAGAAACTACTTCTTTGTTGCCGAAAACGTACACATACAAAAATTTACACTCTGCCCCTTCAACACGTCATACTTCTACACCCTCCCGATTCTTCTTCTTCTTCTTCTTCTTCTTCTTCTTCTTCTTCTTCTTCTTCTTCTTCTTCTTCTTCTTCTTCTTCTTCTTCTTCTTTTTCACTTCGAGGATTTGGTCATATAAACCTGTTCCGGCACCCATCCCATCCTCGGACAACCCACGTCTCTTCTACCAATGGCTTTATAATTCAGTGTCGCTTTCGGCAATCGAGCCTCTGTCATCCTTTGCAGATAATCCCACCATTGTCTTCTGTAAATTGACATAATTTCATTTATGTCCTTTACTTCGAGTTCTGCTCTGGTATCTGCATTCCTTATTCTATCTTGCAATGTATAATTTAAAGTATTTCGAATAAACTGCATTTCAGCACTCTGAATCTTGCCGCTTTCCTTTTTTGTCATGACCCACGCCTCACTCGCATGTGTCAATGTGGGTATTGCAATTGTCTTATAAAATTTAATCCCTGTGCTGTACCTTGTTTTATTTCTAAGATTTCTATGAATCGTACAGAAAATATTCCTAAATTTATTTACCTTCTCTCTTTTATATCATATTCAGACTCGTAGCTTACTGCACAGCCGAGATATTTAAATAAAGTCGGTTTCAGTATTTTTTAAGTGAGTATTCTCTTGCTACTTCTTGTAATTGAAACATAGCTCTTTGTAAGTCATCCTCATTTTCTTGAATAAGAACTGTCATCCGTATACAGCAGGGAACCCATACAAATTGATTTGGTAAGCTGTATTCCCGAAGTCACTCTGGATATATTAAACAAAGTTGGGGAAATACAACATCCCTGCCTAATTCAGTTATTTATTGGAATGCCACCTGATCCAGGAGCCTATCATTCAGATCCAGCACTACACATGTAAAAGTAGTCATATTAATTTAAATTTAAGCGAAAATAAGATCCGATTACATTACAGTACAGTGTATTACAGATCCTACTAATTCAGTGCAAAGTTCGCCTACAGTAAATACATCCTACTATGCGATACTCGACTTTCGGCCAATTCGAATTTCGAACACGTTTTGGCGAACGCATTATGTTTGACAATCGAGGACCTTCTGAGTGTACACGTAAACCTCCTCCCCCCTCACACACACACACACACACACACACACACACACGTGCACGCGCGTGCACGCGGTTAATACGCGTACTTGAGACAGAGAGAGACGGTGAGAGAGAGAGCCCGCGCGCATGTACAACACAGAAGACACTATTAATATACCGTGAAATCTTCTATATGACGGTCAGGTCAGGTAGCCAGTCCATTATACACAGACTACTTCTCAAGCTAGAGATCCTATTACAGTTTTGCGTTACGTCCCCCCGCCACCCTCAATTCTGCGTTCCTCTTTAATCTGACGAACCGAAGCAGAAATAATATGACCGTCTCTACACTACAATTCATTCGAACATTGTCATGTAAATGACGCGCAGAGAGAGGGCGACCCTTGGCGCGTTTCGTTTTAAAAGGATCAAATTTAGTCTGCTCCATCTCTTCGTCTGTCTCAGTCGATGTGAATACGCTTTTAGTTTTTTTGAATAAGAAGAGTCTTTTATTCACAGAATCTTTCTCCCTTCTTTACTTTTTTTAACGTTTTCTTTTTCTCTTCAAAGTAAATTACCATAAATAGAAGAAGTAGAAGAGGTTCGCGTTCAGTGGTGGAAGTGCCTTTAGCGGAGACAACTCGTTCCCCCCTTCCCGGGTTTCACAGGGCTTCGTTTGATTTATAGCCGCGGAGAGTTAATTCTTTCAATTATAAACGTTCTGTTCAGAAAATAAAAGTCACACTCATACGCATTCACTAACACAAGGGCTATCATAAACATTTAAATAACGGACGAACAATTTACTTGGTCTATTGAAATAATCGAATGTTTACTTTTTTCTGTCTTAAACGCAAATATTATTTGTCGCTTATGTATTCGCGTTAATTTTGTTCTTGTGCGTGTATTGGTATTCCAAACTTCTGAGCCGTAAGTCACGATACTTCTAACAATGGTTTTAAATATTTTGGTTGTAGTTTCTACTGTAATGTGCTTATCCCACGGGATTCCATTTAATGTAGATATAGCCACATTTCCCAAATTCGTGTTTCGGCAAGAGTATCCAGACGTGAGAAAATTAGAACTGAAGTTATTAAGGACAGAATGAATGTGAAAAATTCAATTGTTGAATTTATCCAAACAAAAAAATTACAACGGATCTTTTCGGTTTAGTGGCAGCATGCAGTTGAGCAATTACGCGACATAGCAATCGCCATTAACAACGAATTTACCCCTCCACATGTAGCGATAACCAGCGACAGTTTGTATTTTTATTTATTTTCATTTTGATCTACATATTTTTTAATATTTAAATTTTTTATATTTATTTTTATATTTTTAATAAACCAATGAAACATACAGGTTTATTATAGGCACTAAAGTCCCTGCTGATCTGTCTGGAACCCTCACAAGGAAGCTTGTTACACTACAAATTCCAGCAAACAGCCATTGGTTTGGTAAAACTCTTCCCCTGTTATATTTCCTTTTCGTGAAACAAGTCTCGCCCACTTCTACATGCAAATGAGGTCCTCCAATAACCTTTAGATTTTGTGATAAATGGTGCTCATACACTTCTCGCACGTATGAATTCCAATCCACGCATGTGGATTGATTCATTTCCAACTCATCTTGACAGTTTTGCACGGTTGTGTATTCCTTACTCAAACAGTAAATGAAGTATACGATTGTGGGGAAATCTAATCGAGAATTATTTAGGAATGTATCCTGTCGCACTTGTTTGGATTCCCGGCAGTCCTTTCTGGAACATACTCAACGGGTTTTACCTGTCGTGTACAGTTTCATTTCATGGCCGTTCGTACAGATTCTTGGGTTATGTAAAATACGACAGTACTACACTTGCGAGTGCGGCATACAGAGTGACAGGGCACGCTGTCACCATGGAATGCTTGCAAAATGCGTTGCAGGGTGAAATGCGTTGTTCCTGGCGATTGCTACGTCGAGTAATTGCTCACTGCATGCTGCCACTTAACCGAAAAGATCCATTACAACAACTGTATAGATACACGAAAAGAATGGCAGAGGAAAGATTGCCAAGGAGAGTTAATGGAATGGACTCCACCAGGAAGAAGGAAAGGAGGAAGACCACCTATCACCTGGATATAAGAAATTAAGACTATATCGAGGGAACGAGAAATTGAAGATCTTTGGATGGACAAGCAGCAGTGGAAGATGAGAATTCAATTAATTCTGTAATCGTTGGGTCCGAAAAATGTGTAAACATTGTACAGCCGGAAATAATAATAATAATAATTTCTATCAGTCGACATGTAATTAATCTGATTCGCTTTTTTATCTAAACCCATGATGTGTCGTGATGGTTTGGAGACAACTTCAAGAAACCGGTAACAGCCATAAAGAAATAACCAGCAGAATCAATAACCGAGAACCAAAGTAGATGCCTACAACGGCGATAAATCTGAAAAAGGTATATTTGCTTTACTGCAGATTAAACACGCCACGTGTTCTACAACCCCTTTTATATAGGCGTACATTCTGTAAAAGCTCTTTTCTTCTTCTTCTTAAAGGGGATGATGTCACCCTTTTTGAGTCTTTTCGCGCCCTTATGTCATAAATTAACTGCACTCACGGAAAAGGAGAGGTGAACGAGCGTGAAGGGTTTACAAGAGAGAAACTGGTGAATGGTGTAGAGGGAGCAAGAGAGAGAGAGAGAGAGAGAGAGAGAGAGAGAGAGAGAGAGAGAGAGAGAGAGAGAGAGAGAGAGTGAGTGAAAATTGTCGACTCGAGTACTGTAAAAGGGGGCAACAATTGACGAAGTGCCTCCCATACGTTCGACGTGTGTGTGTGTGTGTGTGTGTGTGTGTGTGTGTGTGTGTGTGTGTGTGTGTGTGTGTGTGTGTGTGTGTGTGTGTGTGTGTGTGTGTGTGTGTGTGTGTGTGTGTGTGTGTGTGTGTGTGTGTTCTGCGTAAATAATAGTGGTCTGTGTTCGTTCTTATCTACATAATGGCTCTCACTTTTAAATTGAAAATTAAACCAAGACGACTGTGCATAATTTACTTACCCCAGTGTTTTGTTTCCTTTCGAGGTGTTCCGCCCATTAATATTTCACTATCGTTCCATCACTCACACATCACGCTCCGCCCCCTCCCCAAGTTCGTTTGCATCCCTCGTGTGGTGTCATACAGTCATTTTACTTTTTCTTTCGTCTCGCGTCACCGTGTGTTGTGAAGAAGAAATACAGAAACGCACTCTCCTACTCCACGCACGGAATTTTTCATGATTCACGTTTGCACAGAATTCCCCGCTGTGGACTGCGATGATGGGTTTCAAGAAACACAAATCTTTTGACTTATTTGAATTATGCCACTTGAAACAAAGTGCAAAGTTTAACGTTTTCCTTTAAAAATAGAGTAATAATTAATTTTAGATTATAGATAGTTTCACACATGCCATGCTTTTTTTATTATTATTATTATTATTTTTTTTTATAATATTGCTACGACAGTTACAATTACATAACGCTCTCGTAAAGTCGGCAGGTGCAGCTATGTAAAAGCTCAACACGTTTCTCGGCTACTCGAGCAGGTGGAGTGTCTCTGTCAAGGCCGTGCACAAAAGTACCTACCAGACTGTTCGAGAGCACTCTTAAGTAAGAAAATTATGCTGGCATGCTGCTAAAAAAAAAACGGAAAATTATACTTGAACATCTGCAGGACCTATATATATATATATATATAAGCAACAGTGGCCAGCTTAGTGAGCTAGTTACACCTGGGGAGATTGTAGATTGCGGATCAAGTGGTTGTTGCTGATTAGTGGAAAGTGATTACTGTGTGAGAATAGTGCAGAACTCTAAGAATTTACATTATTATTGCGTGTGGACAAGTTTGACTAGAATTACTGTACGAGAGTAGCTTTTTCATTTCGTGTTGTTATTTGTGACCAATTAAAGCTGTTTATTATTGACTTCATTGGTGCCTGTATTTTGTTTCTACTGTAGAATACGATGATCCGTGAGATCGTCAGACCGTCGTGACAACATTAATAATAATGAAAGGGTTAATATATAACAACAACAACAATAATAATAGTTTCATTTTTATTTCAGGAATGATTATGTTTTTAATTAGAACTTCGTTTTTTTTTTGTTAATTCATTTGATAATTTTGTTAATTTCTGGGCTCACGAATTCGTCACACAATATTGTGACACATTATTTTCATAAACCTAAGCGATGATCAAATGTCTGAAAAAAAAAAT
Organism: Magicicada septendecula; assembly: GCA_034769895.1. NCBI lineage: Eukaryota > Metazoa > Arthropoda > Insecta > Hemiptera > Cicadidae > Magicicada > Magicicada septendecula. The sequence goes on from CM068374.1 coordinate 66,969,803, forward strand.
AATAGCGATGGTCGGAACAATGACGTTGGTTTGAAAAAAAAAAAATAAATAGTACAGCTAAAATAAATTATACATGAAATGGGTATCCGGTTGCGTTGTGTCACAGAAGATCTCATTGCGCGTGCGTAGCTTTGACGCGTTGTTTTATGAGCAATTATTGATGTTTACATTTTGATTACGAGATTCACCAACTGTTTACACTGTTTTGTCTTTAAATCAAAGGACAATTATTAGTTCCGCTTTTGTCTCTGGTTCGGAATGTTATATTCCATAGTTGGTTTTCATTTTAGACTAAATTGGATTTTTTGGACAACCTTGCACATTGCCGAACAACTATATAACTAAACACATGACTAGCATGTCTTGTTGAGTCGTCAACACCATGTTGTGTGATACAGATCGCGTGATCTGTGTTCACATTCCTAGTGATCCCGAGCCAACTGCTCTGTAGTCAACACTCAACACATGGCCACACTGCAACAAACAATTACAGATACAAGACAGACACTTCTTCTGGTTGTACACAAACATTCGTGAGTGAAGCCTTGTTCTTGGCCGAAATGTTTGTTTTTCATTTTACAGGAAAATAATGAAGTGTTGTAAAAAGAAGATCATTTAAAAAAACACACATGATTTTTAACTTTAAAACGAGCCTGTTCCTTCAACAAGTCTCGATGTATATCGCTTAAATCAGCGGTGTCCAACCGGCGGGTTGGAGCGGCTGCATGCGGTTCGCGTGCTTATCTTGGAAAAGCAATTGAATCACTACTTTGTTCACTTTAATAAGTAAATGAATATAAAATTATTATTTTAAGTGGGAATGGTGTTGCATGATAAACCTATGAACAAATGTTTCACTGATTCACAACTAAACGTACAATACATTTCAGTTTATTTGATTTTTTGAATGTGTATTTGCATTAGACCTCTTAAATTTTCATCGCATTACAAGTCCTTGTCTGTTTCCCTCCATCTGTCGGCTAAACAAAACAGACAATTCACATACTGTATTTAACATCTTTCCTACGTCTTCATGATGTAAATAAATAAATAAATAAATTATTACTGACATAATAAAGTCTCTACACCTAATGCTATGAAGTAAAATACGTTAAATGTGTAAATTACATTTTTTTACATATCTTCAGTGAAATACTACCTTTTTTGTTTTCCTCCTCTTCTTCTTCTTCTTCTTTTTCTTTTTCTTCTTCTTCCCCTTCTTCTTCTGCTTCTTCCAAACAAGCATTACGCTCACAGCCTGATTTTGCAAACACGTGGACAGACCGTCTCTATTCCCTTTAGTCCTCTTTCTTTTTCTTCCAACCACGCATTAGGCTTATAGTCTATTGCGACCTGATCATTGCCTCTCTTTTCGCTCATGTCTTCCACATCCTTGTATCTCAAGGCAAATCCTCTTGTCCGAACGCTGTCCTCGCATGGGAGGACGTTTTTCATGCTCCCATGAACGTTGAGGACTATGCTTGTGCCCGCGCACACAATGATGCTTATAGTTATATACAGTACACCCCCCCCCCCCATAAAGCACATACACTAACAAACGTACAGTAGATTTCAGTTTATTTCTTTCATTGAATGCGTAAATGCATTAGTCCTGTTTTATTTCGATCATAAAACCCGACCCAGTTTGTTTCCTTGCGTCTCTCGGCTAGACAAAACAGACTATATATATACCGTTGCAACGGTACAACCATTAACGGTACTGTGCATTGCCAAAATAAATTAAATAAATAATAAAAATAAATAAATATGGATTAATAAACATGATTCAGACTGCATAAGCGGTATCGTAGTTAAAAATAGGGAGCGCAGAATTCATGCATAGACACGCATTCCTGGCACACCTGTCGCTAGCGTTGTGTACGCGCGTATTTTGTTTGTGTGTGTGAAGCCTGTCCGTTCCTGAAACGTAACCAACCCTTTTCAAGTAGGATAGTTTTTATGTTTTATTTTAATTATAAGAAAAATATGTACGATATGGTAAAACAAAAGACACCAAAGTGTATAGAAATTAAAAATGAACAAAGGGTTAAAAGACCGTTTCAATGTGACGAAAAATGCAATTACTATACGTAAAAAGTGAATAGCTCTTTTTGTACTTACAATAAAGAAGTGTAATTTACGTATAATAAACATATAAAAATTAGCGATCGATTGAACATCGTGTAGTGTAAAACAGACTTCGTAATTCGCGAAGATAGGCGAAAATAGTGAATTGAACCAGAGTGGGGGAAAAGACGCTTCGACGAAATCTGACAAGTTGAAAATTGTTCAGACCTGAGCTTTTGCACGACCTGACTATAAATACCAGGTCGCGCTAATAAAGTTTCTTCTTCTCGATTCAACCGTTGTCACAGGAGGCTATGTCAGTCGACGACACTATTTTAAATCTATAGCAAGAGTCACAGGACAAACTAGAAGTCCAACCGGAGCAGCAGAGTACATACAAGGAGGTCTATGGACACACCTGCAGCATATGATTTGAGGCGAGACGACTATTAAACAGCACATGCAGTGGAATCCGACCAGACGACAAGGAGGACACGGAGGACACGACAAGAGGACCAGGAGGACACAGACTGAGGACCAAAGGAGGACGTACGGATGATTAACCACGTCAAACGAGGTGATGAAAAACGATTGTAATTACAGACATTTGAAAGACACTAATTAAAGTTGAAATGAAAGACATTCAACCTGTATTAAAATAACTAATTGTACACAAATGTAAAAGCAGAGCGAAATTTAGAATAATATCTCTTGTATAAAATGTAGTAATTGAGAGTAACATAAATGATAAGAGAAATATTTGATTTTTGAGTTAGCGTAATTAATAAAGTCTTTGTTGATAAAGGAGAATGCATATGCAGTAGAAAGTTTTAAAACCAATTAATATTAAAGAAATTGGAATACAAGTAAATTCATTATTGAAGTAAATTAATCAGCAATTGCAAAAAGATTACCACACAATGAGTAAGCCGAGAGCAATAATATTTAATGAATTAAAATTAGATAATAAGATTTATGTATAACCTGTTGTATGTAATTTGTTAGCTATAAGTTGTTTACGAAAGAGTCGTACAAACGATATAATAATGAGTACTATTTCAATATGCGAAATGAAAGATTTTGTTTAATAAAAAAATAAATAATGGAACAATTTTAAACTTAAATAACGCATCATCTTCTTATTACGATTGCACCCATGAATTCAATACATTATATAAAATGTTATGTTATATAAATTGGCCCTGAATGTGGTGCTACCCAAATCAATTTATATTAAACAATTTGTTATGTTATTATGTATATATATATATATATATATATATATATATATATATTGTACTGCTGTTAAAATACACCACAGTACATAAGAATAAAATAACAATTTTAAAAGAAGAAAAGGTATAAATTTAATAGTATTGTGAACAGATGTTAGAATTGTAAACAAAAAAATTGAGTTGTTGGTCACGACCAACATAGAGGTAGACTCCAATATTATATAGAACAGCATTAAGAAATATGTGTTGACAATTATTATATTAAATTTGAAATAAACATTAAAATAAAATGAAAGATTAATAGAATAATAATCTAAAATATACTAATTATAATGGATAATGTAAAAAATCAAATAAATATAATTAATAATAATTAATAAAATTATATATGTTTTTAAGAGTCATATGATGGAAAGATGTGACGAATTTAGTTAGGTATCTAAATGGCAAATTGTAAATTGTTAGAATTGAATTGTATTGAAATGGAAGAAAATGTGTTTAGTTTAATTTTATATTTCAGAAGATACACATTAAAAGAGTCTAATTTTATATTTAAGAAAAGCCACATCGAAAAGTCAAATTTTATATTTATTATGTGAAACATCTAAGAGTGGTCTTGTAAAAGAGTTTAATTTTGTGTTTAATATAGGGAACATTTAAAAGAAGGGAGTTAACATTGATATTCAATCTAATAAACATCAATATTTTCAAGAAGTTTGAGTATATCATTTATAGAACACCGATTTAAAGGAGGAAGCCTGTCCTGGAATATAATTTGATAGTCTACACAATAAAATTCGATATTTAAAAGAAGAATCAATTTAGTAATCCAAGAGGAAAATAGAATTCGACATTTAATCTAATAAAAAATACAAGAGAAGGAATAAAACACGAAGCCTTTCATTATATTTAAGATGATAAACATAAGCAAGAATTGAACCCATTGCAGTTGTGAAGAGCTCAGATTCAAACTATTCACGTTTATACGGTAGCTATTATTACCTTGTTATTTCTTTAAAAAATTGATGAACTAACGTTATTTGGTCTTGATTAAAGAAAAGAATAAATCATTCACAGTATTGAATAATATAAATCAAATTAGTAATTGTCAACCCTGAGATAGAGTTTTTTTATGTTCAGATAGAAAAAAGTAATATCTGTAATTCACTATATATATATATATATATATTACAACACTCTTTACTATTTATGTAATGTGCGAGCCCCACGTTCTTGGAAGCCATTTTACAACATTACAACACGTTAAATTCGTGTGTGTGTATATGATGGGTGTAATCGTAATAATAATAACACAACGTAATTAGTTTAAATTCATTTAAAAATTTATTAAACAAAAATTTCTTATTTTGTTTCGATTTAAAATTATTATTATTTTCTTGTGTGTGTAGTCGTAACACACATCTAATTATTACATATAAGAGATAATCTCGTATTACACATAGACATAATATAAAATCTTATACTATAATACACATTTATAATTATCTAATATTGCTCTCGGCTTGCTTATTAGTATAATAATTATTAGATTATCTAATTTCTTTCTAATGCTCTAATTTCTTTTGACTCTACTGCATATGCATTGCTTTGTTTTCTAATAAAATTTACTAATTACTTTTATATCAATTTAAATATCAATGACTATAATTACTGATTCAAAATTATAGTTTAAAACATTTTAAATCATTACTCTAATTACTATACAAGAAATATTTACATTTACAAAATTTATTAATTCATCTATGAATTTGATTTTCTCCCTTTTTACATCGTTAATGATATTGTCTTTCTGTGAGTCTCTGTTTTATAAATACATGGTTGTTTTTCACCTTATTGTTGTGGTAAATTGGCAGCGTGTCCTTTTTGGTCCTAGGTCCGTGATCCTGGATGCTCCTTTGTCGTCGTGTAGTCCTGGAGTCCTTGATCCTCGTCCCTCGCTGGATTCTATTACTTGTATTTGGCTGCTCCCTCGTCTCCCGTCATGGCCTCAGGTTACAGGAGTTATCACGAAAGTGATGAGTAGTCGTGATGATTCTCCGGCTGCTGCTGTGGTTGATATACAAAAGTTGTTGTCTCTGAGCAGAACCTCCGGCTGCTACTATGGTTGATCGAGAAAGAGTTGTAGTTGTGAAGCGGACACAAAATTTTATACTTACTAAAATTGTTATACTTACTAAAAGTAAAAGTGTTGCAACAAAAAGATGCTTTTGCTAATTCCATTTGTTCCAATGGATTTCGAGCAACAAGCGATCGAAGTGAGAGGTTGTTTTCAGCGTAGCGAGTTTTTGGTAACAACACATCACACAATCATCATAATTCATTTTTTAAATAGTGTTTTAATCTGGTCTTCATGCGAGCACGCTTGAAGTTAGTTCTCTGCCTCTACATCCATTTATTACACACATCACACACATAAATAGGAATGGATATGTAAGGACACTGGACAAGAAACAGATAGTAGTGGGACATCTTCGTCTGGATGTTGGGCTGACGCTTTTCCGGCTTGGGAGAGTCTATCAGTAGCCACGCTACCTTCAACGTAGCCCTCAACTTCCGTCGTAGCACGCAAACCGTTCGGACAGCGCTTCCAGAATCATTATAATGTAATAAGTTCCATCGTGTAAATTGTTAAATATAATTATCGTCTTGATAAAGATTTCCGCAAAACATTTGGCGGCAGGACGGTGGTTTGGTTGGCAGAATCACCAACTACAAACAATACGTTTATGACATACAGAGCACAATGTAGATAGTCACACACCTACTTTGCTAACTAGTTTCTGAAATTAAAAAATGTATATAGGCCTATATATTAAGGCAACATGCTCTGTACCCCGTGATAAAGACAATAATATTTAACGATGGACGGTTGCGAGGATCGGTCAAAAAAGTATAACACAAATTTTAAATTATTTGTGTCGACGTTTTGACAATAATTATTGTCATCATCAGGACCTGTGTACGAATACAAGAGAAACTATCAAATACAACAGACAAATTAGTTGAGTAAATGTGTTTTTGTATGTGTGTGTGTGCGCGCGCGCGTGTGTGTGTGTGTGTGAAGGGGTTGAAACAGTTAACAGTTACATCGCCAAAATAATTGCAGTATTACAATACATCCTTAAATACATTGAGAATATTATAATACCCCAGAATTCATTGATTGACGGTCACTATGAAAATAATAATATTTAATTAATAAAGTTGTGTTAGTGGTTATAATCAAAAAGAGAAATTCCCCGCAAAGAAAAGTTCGCTATTGTACACCACTACATAAAAAAATTCCCGATTAGCGCTTATGAGCCTTTAACGCCATCATCAGATGGGAAATAATACCGTCATCATCATCATCATATATCTGATCTGATGATGAGATGAGAGACTCCAACGCGCTAATGGGGAATTTTTATACAGCGGTGTGCAACAGCGTAATTTATATTTGTCAAAACTATATATTTGTAAAAACAACTGTTGCTACAACTTTTGTAACAATATATTTTCGAGTAAGTTTATTATATTAAAAGTAACTATCAAAAATCGAAGTGCCTAAACCCGGGATCGAACCAGGGACCTTTAGATCTTCAGTCTAACGCTCTCCCAGCTGAGCTACTCAGGCTCACATCGATGCGTCGTGTCCAAATTACTCTTTAGATCACACATAATAATGTGTTAATTTTGCCAATTCGTTGGTGCCGGACATGCTGTTCCTACGCCGATGGTGTGTGCAGTTTTTAAATAGATCGTCAAAATACTTCAAACATTATAACATTTTACTGAATAACTAAACAAGAAATAAGTTCAGTAAAATGTTATAATATTTTGTACAAGTTTAAAACATTTACATGGTTAACGTGCTTGTTCGTCTGGTTTTCTTGAATGAATCACGCTTTTCACTCGCATCAACTTAAAGCGAAAGATTCCTATTTCCCCCGTGCGCTGAGCAAAAGGAATGCTTTCAATCTTTGGATCGACCTATATCTGCGAACAAACGTTATCAAAAATAAACTTTGTAAAATCAAAGTACAGGGCTAACTTGTCAGACGAACACTTGAAATCCATTTTAGTGATAGGAGCATCAAAATTTGAACCAAAATGGACAGACATTATATGCCAGAAGCAACCCCACACATCCCATACGTACATAAGAAAGCCAGATAATAATAATACATAGGTAATAAATATCTTTAAGTGTTATTTTGTCCTTACTTTTACGTTAATTTTTATTTATATTATTTTGAATAAATGAATTTGTTTTTTTTAAGTCTGCTTAATTTTTATTTAAATACCTATTTTATTGACTTGATTATTTCGTAAACATAAAAAAATAAGTTTACTATATATAAATATATATGTTGTTGGCACGCCTGGCATCCAAGATTTTATGATTCGGCCCTCAAGTGGAAAAGTTTGGAGACCTCTGTCCTAGAGAAACAAGATTCGAAGAATAATTATCAAACTTTCACTGAATTCGGTTTAAACCAGTGATGTTTTTAATCAATATCGATAATGAACTGAAGAATTAAAAAGTCGGAACCGACCCCAAAAACGTTAATACTACTTCGGCCAGAAGGATAACATCGGAACCCACTGTTGTAATAATAACGAGTTCTTAATAGCTCGGCACTTCCCGACACTACCACCTCTACGCACCAACCAGATTGTCGGTTCAGATTGCACCAATCAGATTGCGTCGTTAAGATTACCGTTTAAGTCTACGTTGCCGCTATGTTGCCGAACTTTGCATTCATCAAACAAGTGTGTCAGCTTCAGTGGAAACGGCCAATTATATCGTCGCCATTCTGCTGTCGACGTAGCCATTGTTAAACGATTTGTAGGAACATGTCTAAAAAGTAAGTACACGGATGAGAAATAAAAACTTAATAGCCAGTGGTAACCGTTTCGTTTCTTTGATGTCTACGGGTAACGGTTTAATAACGGAGAATTACATAGTTGTACTAAGAGAAATTTCCAAAATAGAGACATTCGCTCGGTAATGGTAATTACGATTATGATCATGACAATGTAGTGACAGTGGCCGTGACGAACAGTATTAAGAGGAGGATGATAATGACAATTATGGTGATTATACTAGTAGTTTTTGTGGTGATGGTGGTGGATGAATGATGATGATGATGAATTCAGTGAATCCTGGTGGCGATGGTGCTGCTGACAATGGCGGCAGGGGAGCCTACAGGGGGGGGGGATCGTGTCGGCATTGGCGACATTTAGAAAATTTTTGGTAGGATTTTTTTTACTATTGCATGAATAATCTTCCCCAATTTTACAAAACTGTAAAAAACTTATAACGGACACGTATCAGACGCACAATCTACCCAGTTGACTCCAGCGGGCTCTAGGTGCAGTGTCCACGAAAAAAAGGATCTTAAAATTACTCGATGCTTCAAACAGGGTACAGATCGAGTTAAGGTGTCACTGTGTGGCGGATTATGGCAAACACTGAGGATGCCGAACGTCGATAAGGAAGCTGAGGAACATGTAAGAGAATTGTGCCGCCGAATCTAGTTAGTGCTGCATTTTAATACACTACGAAAAGGTCCAAAAACAGACTGAAGTTTTTATAGCATTTTATCGATAAAAACAGATTTAAGTGAGACGTTTAAGTTGCAAAACTAAGTGTATTTTTAATAAAGTCATGGAGTACTGGTATATTGTAAAACAAATCTTACTGAAAATATTAATTTGTGATTTATTATTAGAAATCCTTATTTTTTTAGTTTACAACTACCTACAATCAATATATCGTTTCTGTAAAAGAAAATATTTTGTAATAGTTTTGAGTTAGAAAGCACCGTCCTTTGCTCGATTAGGTAAGAAATTTTACTGTGAAAGAGAGAAAAGGTCTTGTCAGAAAAAAGGTGGGGATTTTTATAAAATTGGGGGAAGCGTTATAGGGGTTGGGAGGGATCGGCACCCCTAAATGGTGGTGCATATTATGTTGCAAATCATAAGCCTTACATATCAGTAATATACTGATGAAGTCGTATATTAACTTAATATGCTTAATAAGCAGTCCACTAAGATACGACGGGCACGCGGATCGTCGAATTAAATCATTGGAATTCAAACAACCGTACACCAGAGAAACAGCTATTTAGAAATTTAATGACAGTGTAAGTAAAGAAACTCACACTCATATGCAAAAATTCTTCAAGCTTACGATTGTCTAATACACATATGCACAGTAATGTAACACAAACTCATAAAATGTCCCCTAATTAACTATGTCGTAATAAATAATACACGTCAATAATTACAGACGTCTGCACACAATAATCCGTTTACACTGACTTGCCAGTGAATCGCCGTAACCATGTGACTAATAACACGACGAATAACACTTCGCTCCGCAGTACGCGACTAATTGGCCGGCTTCTTCGTGCCGTTTGAGACTTTTTCATTTGGACGACAGCTGTTTGGGAAACAAGTACACTTTAGCCAGCAGAGAAAAACGTTTTTTGGAGAAAACGGAGTAGAGGGGCAGGCCGGACGTTGTAAAGGTGGATGCACAGAGAAAAGAGTGTGATCGCGCGCGCGCGCGTGTGTGTGTGTGTGTGGTAAGGGGTAGTTTTGGCTATTGTGTGACATACGGTAGTGTAGTAGCGTTGTAGTCGAGCAGGGTGGAACGCGTCAGATGGGAAATGCTTCAAACATACGTCAAGGTTACGGCGAAGGAATCGTTAGTGGGTTCGGTGATAGCGGCTGACGGTAAAGGGGGGGGTGACCAAAAATGTATGATTAGCAATGTCGCATCTTTGTGTTGGTCACCTGCTTTTTGTGCGCGAGGTGTATTTGAAAGAGCCAACAGGCGATGTATAAGACAGTTTGGTCGTTTCGTGTTTCAGAAGGGTCTGTTTATGATAAGCTACGGTGTGGGTGGAACCTTGTTTTTCGGGCGTATCGGCAGTTTTAGTTTTTTAAGAGAAGTGTCGAGTTTATGACTGGCCGATGGCCACTTATGTTTATAGTAGTTTCAGGATCTGCGCCTCGAGAAAGTTCCAGTATATTGTAGGATAATCGAGAGAAATGAAGGCGCACAACAGCTTTAGCAGACGAGACAACATTCCACGTTACTCGCCCAGCCACTTACATAATACGTGTTTAACATCACACAGCAGTTACTCAGCTAGTTGCCTACGTCCTTAGCTTAGGAATATTTCAATTATTATATTTATTTTATTTATTCTGAGATCGCTACAATGTAATCAGTTTCACTGCAATCATCATCATCATCCTCAAGGTTTGCACCAAAAATAGTTTGTTCCGCTCTCAAATAGGCAAATATTACAGCTGGTCACTCCAGCGCTTCCTCGGACGTCCCACATCTCTCCTTCCCCTCGGCTTATAGTTTCATAGTTGTCTGGGGATGCGGCAATCATTCATTCAGCAAAGACGTTCCCACCAATTCAGCCGATACTGGGCAATCCTGTCGAGTATACTCATAATATTCACTTCCTGCCGTATATCTGTGTTTCTTCTATGGTCATGGAAAGTATACCCTGCCACGTGCCTGAGAAATCTAATTTCAGCCGCTTGGATGCGATTTATCTGGCCTTTCGTTAAAGTCTAATTCTCAGACCCATAAAGAAGTGTGGGAAGAGCCATCACCTTGTAGAATTTTAGGCGTGTTCCTTTACTTGCTGACTTAAGGGTTCGCCTAATGGTCCTGCACATAAGGTTGAACTTATGCAATTTATTCACTGGAGACCGAGTGAGAGCCGGTTTAAGCTGTCCCTCCTCTTCTTGCCATTGTCAAGTAGAGGTTATGTCACCCTCTTGTCCTTGGAGTGAGAAAGTGCCCCTAAAGACGGATGTCCTTCCTTTGGTCAACGACGTAGGATGTGGGAGGCAAGGAGAAACCACCACATTAAAGATCCTTATGGATATCTCAACAGGAAAAACTGGTCTCTTTAGTCTGGTAAGACAGCCAGTTTATGGGAAAACACCCAGACAGAATATCGCGCTGGACGTTAAGCCTGAAGGTGGCAGCCCCACCATACGTCTTACCCTGCGATATGCTAGTAACATATCCAGGGGAAACATTCACTACTAAATTGCCTCAAATAAGGAATAGCCGGACTGTTTAAAATTATAAATATAATTATCTCCTTGGTAAAGCTTTTCGCGAAAAAAAGAAATTAGGCGACAGCGTAATGATTTCTTTGCCACAGTCACGTTTGTGATTTCTTTACCACAAACAATACGTTGAAGACATACACAGTAGAATATAGATGTCACACACAACTATAAGATAAAAACAGAAAACAAAAATATTGTAAGGGAAGATGCTCTGTAGTCCGTGCTCAAAATCTAAACATAATATAAAACAAAACTGTTTTCCCATCTTTGATAAAAATATATCCTCAAATAAGATTATTCATATGACTAAAAAAAAGCAAAGTGTTTCTTTGTTGCCGATAACGTAGTAAGTAGGGTAAGAATGAGAGTTCTAACGCGGAAGTGACGTCACAGCCCCCCTTTTGGCGCGAAATTCAAAAATCCATGTGGTGGGGGTAGACTTCCGGCGCAGCGTGTCGTCATGTGCAGAGGTTATGATGGACCGGGGGGGTAGTGGTGTGTCCCACGTGACCTCGATGGGCGTACCGAAGTTGTCGGCCATGTTGTCGGCGTTCGGCCATGTTGTCGTCGTCGTCCATTTTGCGTGGTTCCGTGTGCGTTGATTGGCGGAGGCGTGGCCGCCGTTCGTCGACAAAATGGACGACGACCCCACCACGACGGGCGAGGATCAAGCCAGAACGCCGCCCAGCGACGATGACGACGTCAACGACGACGGCGAAGGGCGAACGGCGAACATGGCCACGCCTGGTGGCCATGTTGGGAAAGCTGTGATGTTGTCGGATTGTGCGTGTGTGCTGGTTAAGGTTTGGCCACGTTGCCGGATCGTGGTGTGTTATAGTGTATGGTTTGGGTATATGTTTTGTTTTTCCGGAAGGGCGGCCATGTTGGAAAAGCGTCGACGTTGTCAACTTGTGCCGGCCACGTTGTCGGCTCGTGCATGTGTTATAGTGTACTGGTTTTGTATATGTTTACACTGCCGTTGTCGGCTCGTGCATGTGTTATAGTGTACGGGTTTTGTATATGTTTACACTGCCACCATTGTCCGTCGACGTTGTCAACTTGTGCCGGCCACGGCTCGGTGTTATAGTGTACAGGTTTTGTATATGTTTACACTGCCACCATTGTTGCCAACTCATGAACTGTAAATTTGAATGTGTGCTTTTGTGGTAAGTATATATTGTAAAAATACAAAAAAATGTGCACAGCATCGATGTGAAACTCTTGTTGACTGGCTATTGTGGTGTAATTGTTTTGATTGACACTTCACTTATAAAACATGCATGATAGAAGGAAAAAGGATAGTTGAAAAGAAAAGAAATAACTAAGCAAATTCAAAAAATTTACATATTTATATACAATATATATACCGAAAAAAAATTACAAATACAATATATATATATATATACAGAAAAAAAACATTATAAATAGACATATAAATAATATAATTTAATGAAAAAATAAATAAAAAGTTCAGTTTATATTACATTTTATATACAATATATATACAGACAAAAAAACGGTTATAATATATATACAAAAAATAAAACATTATATCAAAAAAACATCACTTTGTATATTACAATAGTAAAAAAAAAAAAATACGGATACAATATACAGAAAATAAAACATTATATGAAAAAAAACATCATGTTGTTCATATTTAATGTGCACGACCATCTGTAACAGAAACAAAAACAATATTAGTGATGTATAATTGATAGGCGTAGGATGGATTAGAATAATGTGTACTGTTACATACCTCAAAAATGCATGCGTGCATAAAATGGGTGTATTGGCCTGCTGAATGCATACACCCGACATTGCGGACATCCTGGCGGCGACCCCTCCAGTGCCACGGTTTGAAACCAGTTGATGATGCACAGATAGTGGTATGTGTGCCCACACATTAAGCCGAGGAGTCTCTGCCCCTCAGTATAATTTTCTTGGCACACACTACAAGATGTGTGCCCTAACATACCCTGAATGGGGCAGAGATCTCCACGGCTCCATCGCCACGTTGGAAATCTACTTCTGAGAAGTAGTCTCATCGTGGCGACTTCGCTATGCATCCTTGGTTCCACCGTGTCGATAATATCATAAAACACGCATGGCGCGTCTTCTGGAGGGGACTGTAATCGTGGATCGTGCCGCATATGCTGTTGCTGAGGTTGTGGTTGAGGCTGCTGAGGCTGCTGAGGTTGTGGCTGCTGTTGAGGCTGTGGGGATTGCGATTCTGGTTGTCGTGCTGTACTTATCCATTGCGGACGTGGTTGCGGCTGTTCCTGTGGTTGTGGCGGTGGTGATGGCGATTGTGGTGGTGGTGATTGTGGCGGTGTGATCGTTATTTGTCGTGCTTGTGGACGAATATCACTGGTGAAAAGAAAAAATATAAAAATCATGTAAAAAAAAACATGAAAGTATGTAGACATAAGAAGAAGACTTACATATTAAATGTGATGGTAGGTAATTGTTGTTGTTGTTGATGCTCATCAACATTATTTTCATCATCATCATTATTAGTTCTTTCGTCAAGCAGTAACGTATCACTGTCACTATCATCGTCATCATAAACCATCATCTCATCATTGCTGAAAAAAAGTACACTTTTAATACCAGATGTAAACGCAATAGTACAAGTGAACGTTAATGAAAAAAACGTACCGACTCGTGCCGGCTTCCTGAGATGCAGCAGCAGCAGCAGCAGCAGCAGCAACAACAGCAGTAGCAGCAGCTGAACCGGTAGCATCACTGAAAAAAAAAATACATTTGAATACCGAACGTAAACGCAATAGTACAAGTGATTGTTAATAAAAATGGTCTTACCGACTCGAGTTTTGTTGTGATACTGATGAAGGTCCCAATAAGGCCTGACGTAACCTTTGGGAACTATAAAAAATAAACAGTAAGTCAGTCGAATGTTGTATTCTGTTTGTACTCGTTAAATAAAAAAAATGTTGTAATTTACCTTCGAACTCGTCGCTGCTCCTCACAGACTCTTTTATATAATCTATTATCGCTTCCACTCATTCTGTAAAACGTAACAAGAAAAATGTTGTATAGTAATTTGCTAACATAATAATGTGTGTGTGTGTGTGTGTGTGTGTGTGTGTGTGTGTGTGTGTGTGTGTGTGTGTGTGTGTGTGTGTGTGTGTGTGTGTGTAATGTCAAATATTAACGTAAAAATATAGTAAGTACTTACATGCAAATTGAAAAATTATAATGAATGTGATAATACTTATTATGACGAAATGCTTATATATACGTATATGCTTGGTAGGAGTCTGCTATAGACAAAGTCCCCTTACCCTCAAAGTGTTCACACACACACACACACACACACACACACACACACACACACACACACACACACACACGGCTTGCATCCTGTACGTAACAAAGCCCCTCGCCATCACAAAGTTCACACGCTGCGATAACATATGGCTAGTCAGCGAATAAAATTAACTGCACATGTGCATAGTGTGGGAAGGTCTCAGTGGGAGTCGATTACATCCTGTTATAAATATTAACCATTAATGTCTAATCGTCTACCTCACCTCTCCTACCAATTGAAAATTAAATGAAAGTAAATAAATAAATTTTATATTTGCAATACAAGTTTATTATTACCATGAGTTACTGCTCTGTGTATCTTAGTCTCTTCATGTTAGGACTGGTATCGTCATTGGTTAACGCACGTTTACACACTCTGTAGTGTCCGTACGCGAGTGTAGTTACACCATCGTCCAGTACGTACCTCTTATCGTCATAAGGAGACAGGGAAAGTTTTGTTACACGTTGCGTGTACAGCTTATGACGATCGCTTCGTATACACTCGGCAGAGGTGAAAACTGTACGACTATCGAAAAGACACTCGCTGTATAACTGATGACGTAACCTTTTTTTAATTGCCGTTCTTGGAACACCTTTCGCCACCTTTTTGTCGGTACAGTCGGACAACAGGAGCGAGTAACATTTAGCTCTGAGTCCGACGAATTCCCTGATGGGTTTCCCATTAGTTTCATCCTTGAACTTCCCCACGACTTTTTTGTTGTCGTCGCAATGACAAGGATGATCTGAGGGATAGTCCGACGTGTCGAAAAGGTGGAGATCCTCTTTCATATCCAAGTACACATCGTCAGTCTGTATGCTGTAAAGTAAACTGTCGGTATCGGTCATTAATAATGTTAATCGTTGTCCGTACTTGCTGACAGCGTACCGATAATGAAAATCGTACATTATCAATTTACTGACATCAAGTACTGTGAAACCAACATACACTGGACGGGAAAGGTATATAGTTCTGTTTCGTAAAGCCAATCCGACCAAGTCGTCGGTGTAGCGGATCATACGCTTTAGTCGTGGATTGGAAACAAGTTTCTGCAGCCGCCCTTTGGTAGAGACTAGTTGGAAGTCTATTCGTTTCCTTACGTTCTCCAGCGATTTACCATAGACAGCGTTGACCATCAGTTTGAAAAAATCTTTTTCAAAACTGTTGGTGGCTGCTGCTCTCTTTTGTGTGTTGAAATCGATAAACGGTTTCATCCACGCTTTCTGTTTAAAACTCAACACCCTATGGATCGCTTTCAATTTTAGACCAAGGTTCAGATACAACTTTAAATTTCGAAAATGAAGAACGTATTTTTGCTTATCGTCCAAAGTCGTTAGCAACTTGGGGACGGACGATGAGGGCGTTTCTGATCCGTTATACCCTTTTGTATAGTGTAGTCGTGTGTGAAGTCGTCGAGAGTACGGTGAAAGTATGTCAGGATTGACGCAGGAACGCACAGGTGCTAGTGGATAATCTGAGTGAAGATCATGAAGTTCGGATGGATAGTGTAGGTCGACCTCAAGTATGTAGCCCATGTCACTGTCATCACTCAGAGTACGTACGTCCAGTGAGTCGATCTCGTTACGATCGAGCCATCTAAAGTCACCGTAAGGGAGTGGCTGTGACATGGCTGCACCGTAAAGGTTGTTGCAGTCGGTGTACAATATGAAAGAGGTCGGCTTTGAAGCATCATACTGATCAGCGATTAGCGGGTTGTTGGCCTTGGCATAGCGGTTGGGTACCATGCTAACACCACCGCGAACGGCTGATTCAATAAAAAGATGCTGATCTATATCAGTCAACAGTTCCAGTCGCACACCGGTCATCTTTAACATCGCGTGCCAAGCAACGCCGGGAAGCGAGTAAAGATGAGCCGGATCAATCTGGTAGTACCGTATGGCCATCTCACGAAACGCCTCGAAGACGTCAGCCAGCAGCAGTACATCTGTTTTAAGATAAAGATCGTGATAATCACCCAGCGTGCGGATTCCGAAAGTCTGCCACACATTCTGTGCATGTGCGTAATCTTCGTCCAACACGGGTGATTCACTCAGCCTATTGAAAAAGTGTTCGCGTGCGGGCAGACATGTTTCGTCGAACTTCTCGCTACCTGTCATGTAATCGTAAGGGTACACCCCCTTACGTAAGAGTAGCTCGAAGTGTTCTTCGAAACATTGCTTTGTTAAAGCGAAATCCGCACCGCTCGCGCGCAAGTTTCCAACAAGTGTATCCAAGGACGTGTTCAAAAATTGTAACGTGTCTACGAAACGTAGGGCACCCAACGTGACTGATACGAAGCGTTCACTAGTGGTAGCGATACAAGTGAGAGTTTCATCATTGTATTTACCCAACCCTTGTATCAAGTGATGTGCGTCGTAACCTCGTAAGTTATGGAAAAAGACAGGAATATGTTGGGCGGACTTGGAGTTGAGGTTACATACGTTGTGAGCTGCGCCAAGGTATCGTCCAGTCAGATGACAATGGTTGCGCACCTTGTCGTCATCAGTCAGCGGTTTTTCGCAGAGATGGCATACGACAGCATTCGTGAAAGATAATACGTCACGATCACTCATAGTCATAGGGATATTGGTACGCATGATCCTGTACAGTTCATGTTCTTCATCGATTAGTCTATCTAAAAAGGTTTCTATCACGTTCACACCGCGATAAACGACCTGTGGTTTGAAAATGTTACCCTTGTGGTCGACTATGAGGTAGGAAAAACCTGAAGGAAGATGTAACGACTCTGTTGTGGTGGACGATGTGTGTGGAGGAGCATCGCAACGATGGCAAGGTACAATGAACGATTCAAAGTCTGCATATATAGCGAAAGGGACTTTATGACAGTACGTGTAATTTTTGAAGTACATAACCTTCTCCTTCTCTTTCGTTGGTAAACGAATTCTTTGTTCACCATACGGTGAACAACGAGGGACATGTTCACTAAGGAGTCGTTCTTCACAGAATCTATGCAGACAGTAGTTGCAATAGAAAGAACGTCCGTTGTGTTTGGTTAGTGAAGATAGTAAGCGGCTAATATTTTTTATTAAACAGTAATGTTTTCGGTCAGTGGTGGTGAGAAGTAATAGATTAAAATGGTGTTGTCTGTCACTGAAAGGAGTTATTCTTAGCGGGTAAATTTCATTTTCTTCGTAACCAAAAATATTTATAGAAATGTCAGAATTGTCTCGTTCGAACTTCACAATATCGCATAGGCGGGTGGGATAAGTTATACCAGAAGTGGTGATACTGTGAATATGTGATTTGTATTTGGATACACGCTCGCTGTCTCTGTGTTGTGGAAACAGTGCGGCCAACACTGACCATATAAAACACATTTGATCGCCTGTATTGTTTACATTGATGATGGATTTAGTACAAGACAATTCAGGAGGTGTACGGATGAAACTGGAGGCGGCCAGCGGTTGGTATCGTGAGAGAACGAGTTCTAACGAGATTATATGATCCAACGCCCAACCGCTACCCTCACGAGTGAATTTATAAATCGATTCGATGATTTTTTCGTACGAAGCTTCTAAACGTTCAGGCAATACGTTCTGATCAGCGATCAATGTCGTATGACATCGTCCATGAAAATAGCCTTCACTCGTCACTTCTTCGTCCTCGTTCGTGTCGGCATTTACAATGTACTTGACAAATCTCGCTTTTAGCGCTATATGCCACTTTATAGTAAGCAAACGTGTCAGTTCGTTTAGAATGTCCGTACGTAACATATCGTGAATTTCATCGAAAAAGGTAATGACATCGTTGACACATTCTTCTTCTTCCTCTACAAGAGGTGTGTAAACGTACGACACCAACGAGCCACGCAACGAATGTTTACGATCAACAGAAAACGTCTGCATTGTTAGAATAACGATAAAAGCAAAATCAATTACTTGCTCACTTGAAGAACATTAGAATACTGATACAAAGTTAGAAAATAAGTAACATTTTATAAGCAGTGCGTGAAAGTTAGCCTGCACGAGACTCGAAGGTGAACGCAGGCAGCGATCACCGCTCCACTTATACTATCTATGATGAGTGCGTGCGCAGCTATTTGTTCCCACTACTGTGCTTTATTTCATACCGACCAATTGACGACAGCAATCCCCACTACGATTGCGCGCGCAGCTACCACTGAGGAAGTGAAATGCAGCGCAACAAACCAACATTCTTGCTTCAGATATGGACGTGCACACATATTCTTTTGCAAGCCGATTAAAAAGCTTTTATAACATCCATCGTCGAGGTAACATTAAATTTTACGTGCGTAAATTTCCGAATACGAACGTGAGATTTTTTGACCTAGCCAAAGCCGGGTTTATTTATGAAGGCGATGATGATGTTGTAAGATGCTGCAATTGTAAAATACGAATTATGGATTGGATGGCGGGTGATGATCCTGTCCAAGTCCATAAGGCGTCAATGCCTACATGTAGTTTCGTTCGTGAACACTTGTAGAAGTCGACGCACGCAAAAACGGCTCTTTTCAGAGCCAACATAAACTCATGTACAAACATACCCGTTTGGGTAGTACTAGTAGTACTCTGTGTTAGTACTATACTAGTACTAATAGTACTATATATATTACTAGTACTACTACTAAATGTGTGTACACAATTCAATGTCTGACTGATGGCGCCAATGATAAAAAAATAAAACAAAAGATTTCATAAAAATTATACCTATTAAATATCATGACAATTTCGAAGCTGTATCACTTGCATCGCAGATCGATGACACAATGGATGTTTATCGATACGATGATGGGAAACATTTCACACTAACAAAACCGTTACGAAGCACGATACGTTCCAACTTGTGTTCTATGTATTTTGTGAAGAAAAAACGGTTTTGTGGTAACTACTGTACACGTTATAAGTTTGGTGTTGACAAATATCACGGACGTTGTTGGCGTCACATAAAGAAACGTAGCGGTTATCTCCCGCCGATCGTGCTGTTGATGATAATCTCTGATCGTATACACAACAAATCACGATGGCTTCATTTTATCGAAGAGTGTGATCGAAACAATGTACCGATTGAACTCGTGGTTTATGAAAAGAATATGTTCAAGTGTACAGTACGTCACGCGTGGAATTTTATTTCACGTTTCCGACCGATTCCTGAACTGTATCATGCCGTTCAACGTGTTCACGGCTTACATGATTCACACGGACAAATGAACTATGCGACTGTGTACACAGACATGCTCGCCTACGGAAGTTCAATCCCACACGCTTTGTGTTGCATTGTCTTTACAGAGCGCACTATTCCGATACGTACAGCGATTGAAATATACAGAAGCGCGATTATGATAGCACCAAAGTGCGCAGTGGATCCTAGCTACAACGTAAGTTTTGACGTGCGCTGCCCGCCATCTTCGTTACCGACACTTGCGAGAGGGAAACAGTTCACATTGGTGAACAACAAGGCGCAGGGATTGTTTTCAGTAGCCTTTCTGAAGGAATCATTGCCTACACTCCGCAAGTATTGTGAATACTTCGGTCTGCAGTATTCACATGAAAAAGGGTACACAGTGAAAGATCGACGTTTATACGAACAGTGGCAACGATGTACAGGTGCTATGGCAGACGAGTTTTGGTTGTTGAACTCGTATCTTATACACCTGCATGTGGAGTCGAGAAGTCATCGTCCGATCATAGAACTCAAAGCTAAACACATGTGCGAGCATCTACCCGTAAACGATAACGTCATAGTCGCGCGGAAATGCACGAGTATCGTGCCAACGTTATACGCAGCGTCATGTTCAAAGACATGAATTCCGTCAAGACCGTAAGAGCGTTGGACATGAAACAACACACGCTCATGAGATATTACATCGGTATGAGTCTCGTGCGTAATGGACGTATGAAAATCAGTTTAGCGCATGTTTTAACGTACTTACGCAATCACAAGAAGAACGCGTTGTTTTTCCGTTCGGTCGAGATGATATAACTGGACGT
The DNA here is from genome assembly GCA_034769895.1 of Magicicada septendecula. Classification (NCBI taxonomy): domain Eukaryota; kingdom Metazoa; phylum Arthropoda; class Insecta; order Hemiptera; family Cicadidae; genus Magicicada; species Magicicada septendecula. Next base: position 66,990,520 of record CM068374.1, read on the forward strand.
GGAGTGGAAATCTTACTACAGTCACGCGATGGAAAGCAGACGTACCAGAACGGTACCGAGGAGAGTTACATTCAGCACTGAGTTAACGCTTTACCACGTTCCGACGTATTGTGAATCACGGTTCGTACGATATGAGAATGAAACGACAGGTGAAGAACATACAGCAGAGCGTTCGCAAGACTATCGCGAAGGAGTTGCACAGACCGGTAAGAAGGAATTTTCTGAGACGTGCGGTGGAGTTAAAGGGACTTCACGACTTGTACCAAGCGGACCTGGTAGAGATGATACCGCACGCGAAGGTGAACAAGGGATTCAAGTACCTTATGACAATCATTAACGCGTTTAGCAAGTACGCGTACGCTGTTCCGTTGAAAACAAAAACGGGCGTAGAGGTCGCACGAGCTCTGGAACCGATTCTTCGTGCTAATAAAATGAAATATCTGCAGACAGACAACGGGAAAGAGTACTATAACAGTAGCGTACAAAAATTGCTGAGCAGATACGGTATCACACTCTATTCCACGTATAGTGAAAAAAAGGCCTCCATTGTGGAACGTTTTAACCGTACGTTGAAAACGCACATGTATCGCGCGTTCAGTGAACAAGGTCATTATCGTTGGTTGGATATGTTGCCGGAACTAGTCAACACGTACAACAACAGCGTGCACAGAACGATTGGAATGAAACCGTGTCAGGTGAAAGAATCCAACGAACGTACAGTGCTACAAAGGATTCGTGTGAACACAGCGAGGAGCATCGTTTATAAACGACCGAAATTCAAAGTAGGCGATCGTGTGCGTATAAGCAAACACAAAATGACATTCGCCAAAGGATACACACCAAATTGGACAAACGAGATATTTCTCGTTCATTCGGTGCGTACCGGCAGCGTACCCATTACCTATTCGCTAAAGGATCATACAGGAGAAGTGTTGAAAGGTGGTTTTTATGAACATGAAATCAGTAAATCGAACGTTGGTGACGTGTACTTGGTAGAAAAGATTGTACAACGTAAAGGCGATCGTGTAAAAGTCAGATGGTTAGGATTCGATGGTAAACACGATTCGTGGATACACAAGAAGAACTTGCTATAACAACTATTCGACTCATGGAAATAGAACCAGTATGCATCGATACGTTATGATGACAACATGCACGCTGTGTACAGTGTAAAAGACATTGTGTCACATCCTGGTTACGATGAGTACATCGTGAACACGACTGCAAACGACGTTGAACGCATGCGTAGAATCTTGACAGTGCACGAGTACTGGCAACGGGTTATCAATCGTGTGAAGAGATTCCGTCTTAACGAAATAGTACCAAGTGGTACCGGATTCGATCACTACAAAGAATGTGTTTGGTCGGATCCGAACTGTGAAACGGGTCCGGACACTTGTGTATGCAGTTACATATCTACCGACTGCTGCAATATAGTGCGACTATTAAATAGACTGTGCACGGAACGTCAACATGAAAATATTGCAACAAGCGCACAGATTAAAAATAAAGGACGTGGACTATTCGAAATTGTGCGGTGATGGTGGTGGGGGTGGTTGTGGCAGAAAAAAACGTAAACACGGACGTCTTCTGCCCGATACCGTTCGTTCGATCATCTGCGGACCTTCTGCGTGCGGGAAGACAAACGTCATGTTCAACCTGTTGTTCGATGTAAACGGATTAAGATTCGCGAACTTATACGTGTTTTCTAAATCACTATTTCAACCCAAATATCAGATGCTGGAGACCTTGATGACACAACTTTCCAACGAAGGAATGGGTTATCACGCCTACAACGATAACGAAGAGGTACCGCCTCCCGACGAGGTCGATCCTGATTCTATTATGGTGTTCGATGATGTGTCTTGTGAAAGACAACACAATATACGCAAGTATTTCTCTATGGGACGTCACAGCGGTGTGGACGCGTTTTACCTTTGTCAGACGTACAGTCAAGTGCCAAAACAGTTGGTTCGTGATAATGCCAATCTAATAGTATTGTTCAAACAGGACGATCGCAACTTGAAGCATGTGTACAACGATCATGTCAACACGGACATGAAATATGACACGTTTAAGAACATGTGCGCTGAAGCGTGGAAAGATCGTTATGGCTTTCTCGTTGTGGACAAGGATTCTTCTATCGACACCGGTAGGTACAGAGTCGGTTTCGATCGTTTCATAGTAGTCGCACCTAACGATTAAACAAAAAAAAATTGTCAAAAGTTTAGCTAAATACACGTGTCCTGCTGTCAACGACTTTAGTTGTCGTACTACCGTTTATCGAGATGGATGACAAGAAAAAACGATTAGCACGTGATATCGACACGATCAGTGATGACATACGGAAGAAATACCGTGCGTTAAAACATGGTATTCGTGAAGAAGAAGCAACGTTATCCAAAAGTTACAAACCGATTCTGGAACCGTTACAAAATATTTCACAAGCATTGCTTGAAAAGAAACGTAAAACAACAAATGAAAAGCCGATAAGAGTGAAAAAATGAAACAAGAAGAAGAGGAAGAAGAAGAAGAAGAGGATCCATTAGATGCAATTAGTAAGAGCGATGTAGGAACACCACTTCGTTCCCGAACGAAACCGTCTTTCCTGAAAACACCCGTGATAGCCGAAACATCAGGTGATGACGATGAGGACGATCCTAGTCAAAACATTGAAAAAATGTTAGACACACCGGAAGGAAGACGTGAAGCGCGTAGATATTTTCAGGACAAATACGACAGTGAATCGTTAGCGAACAAGTACATGCGTATGATCGTTTCGTCCGAACGCGATCGTCTGATGGACTATACGTACGGTGTAAGACATGAAAACGGAAAATGGATGATTGGTGATTCACAGTTCGAAATCGATAAGGACGATACGATTCTTATCAACGGTAAACGATACAAAGGTACACCAGGACTCTACGAACTTGTATTCATGAAGCATCCTAATGAAAATATTTACAAGGAATCAGATCTGAAAACGTACAAAGATATACTGCGTAACACCAACGCGCATAAGCAGTATTACTTAGCGAACGCACAGGTGAACGCGAACAGAGGAGTAAAGTATAAACGAATAATATCGCAACTGTTTCCATCGAAACGTACAGGACAGGGGCATAATAATATTGATACATCGTATATGACGCTAACGAGAAAAAAAGACAAAATCGATTACGTGCACTGGGACGATCCGAACGAACTGGTGGACAGATTGCGACTGTTAATGGCATCACAACGTGTTGGAAACAGTGGGCACACGAACGAAATCGTCTCCATAGTGGAAGAACTACGTGAAGCAGACATAATCGTATAACAAGAGCGGTATATATCATCTGACATTAGCAGCAGCAGCATGGAATCGATCTTAAAGGACTCGTTAATGCCATGTGCTCCCTATTCGATTCTGAAAGCCGATAAAGTATAAATAATACTGTCGTACACGCACCGGGGGACATTTCACGATTGGTTGTGACAACATGGATATCGTGCTACTGTTTATTATTGCGTGCACAAGCGCCGTCGTCGTCGCATCGTCCGTTAACGCTAACGATGTAGATTTCGCTATAGATTATTTGGTGCGATACGGATACGTGCCCGACGATAGTTTACGACTCACGGACAACACTACCATCGATATGGACGCCTACCTTCGCACGTTTCAAGTGAATTACAATTTAACCGTAAATGGAGAATTGAACAATGAAACGATGAATCTGATGCGTGCGCGGAGATGTGGTAACGAAGATTTCGTGTCGTACACCTTACGAACGCCGTGGGCCAAGAAACGTCTGTCGTGGCGATTCTTTCACGGTAGCGTCAGTGCTATAGAAGCGTCGCGACAAGCGTTCGTTGTGTGGCAGAAACATTCGAATCTGGAATTCGAATATCGACCCAACGACATAAACGCAGACATGGTTATCGCTATGAAATATTTTAAACACAGGTGTCTGACTTCCAGGTGCACGATCTGCGGGTACGATTTGGACTGACGAGGAGGTATACTCGCTCACGCTTACTACCCGCCCGATTTACCGTATAACACTACTGAAATACATATGGACTACTACGAGTCGTGGAATTATACAAACGCAACCGAAATACCGGACGATCAGACCAGTTTTCTTCAGGTGCTAACGCACGAAATCGGACACGCGTTAGGACTGTCACATTCCCTCGAGAGGGATTCGATCATGCACCCGTTCTACGTACCACGCTCGGACGGACCGTTCGACCTGAGAGACGACGATATAAGAGGCATTCAACGCTTGTACGGGAAGCCGCCGCCGCCGCCCGCTACGACGACGACGACAACGTCAACGTCGACGACGACGTCAACGACGACGACGACACCGACAACGAACGAGACCGTGCGGACGACAACGGATTTATGTCGACTAAAGAACGTTAACCAATTTTTAATAATCAACAGACATCTGTATATCGTGCACGATAACTTTTTGTGGACATTGGATATCGAGTCGAAGCGAACGGGCGAGAGTCCGCTTCTGTTGACGGATTGGTTGACTTTCTTACCGCCGACGTTCACCAACGTTTCGGCGATGTACCAGAGACCGCGGACCGAAGAAGTGGTGCTTTTCATAGACAACTATGTATACATGTTTGATATACACAGTCTGCAGCCGGTGAACGGGTATCCGCGTTCAATCACAACGCTCGGTGTTCGCACGATGACGAAAATAAACGCTGCAATACACACGTACACGGGTCGAACTCTTCTGTTGTACAACGATATGTATTACAGTGAGATAGACGAGTGCACGTTCACGATCAAGAAACATGGTTATGTTAAAGATCGTTTTGTCGGCTTACCAGAAGCCGTTGATAGTGCGTTCCGATATATCGACGGAAAAATTTATTTCTTCAAAGACACACACGTATACGTGTACGATGAATTTCTAGATACGATTGTAAAAGGAAAACATAACGACGCACTATCCGTTGTCGGAATAAAATGCATAGACAGTACGATCGTATCAAAACTAATCGATTTATTACGTGAATACGTATAAATGTCGTGCACAACGAACGAGGCGCATCATTCACGAGATGAGTGTCGACAAGTTTGGCAGACACCAGAGCGCTGTCAGAGCGCGAAGAGAGACGCGACGCAGTCTGCGAGAGGATATTGGTATCACAATGACCGAGGACGGACACTTTGATGTAGCGGGAAAAAAAATACATAATTTGGGCGAACCGTGTGATGATAGCGATGCCGTTTCACTGCGCTTTGTGCGTGACAATTGTCTGTTAGCTGGCGATTCGTCGACGGTGGCGCAAGGAATAGATGCGAAAGGTCGTAAGCTCGTCAACGTCGGTGCTCCTGTCGATCTCGCGGACGCTGTCAACAAGCAGTACGTAGACTACTCGTGCTTACGTTTCACACAATTGGTACCGAACAAGAAGAACGGGGCTGTCGTCGACGCACGAGACCATCGCATACAGTCTCTGAGGGAACCGATTCGTGCGAGAGACGCCGCGACCAAAATATACGTGGACTCGAAAATCATACCGAAGGATACGAACTCTAACCTAATGGTCGGCAATGTGCGGATAACACAGTTAGCTCCACCCATGAACAACAAGGACGCAGTGAATTTGGAATTTTTGAACCGACACACAATCACCGCGGTAAACGATGCTTATTTCAACGCGCAAGGAAAAACCATTCTAAACGTTGGCGATGGTGGCGCACGGGCCACAGATGCAGTGAACGCGCGTCAATTGGAGGACGTGAAGCGGTACGCGAAGAGCGAAACGTACAAACTCGCAAAAGTGTTCCAACATCGTTGGGAGAAAGTGGTATCGTATATCTATAAATTGCATACACGCGCAGCGCGTACTTCACTTGGTGCCGAAGAGGCAGACTTACTACTTATGAACAAGACGGAGACGAGCGTGTTGATTAGTGATCTGGACAAATCCAACAACGAGCAAGATTGGAGATCTCTTTATCGAGAGCAAACGAAACAGTAGTCATGTATGAACTACGTAGCCGTGTTGATAAAAAAAAAGGGGGGCGTGGTCTTATCGGAAAAATAGTTAAAAGCGCGGTACCATTCGTCGCGAAGTCAGTACCTACACTGATCAATCGAGCGGTGGACGTATTACCGGTAGAACTACATCTGCCTGGCTACAGGTTCTGCGGACCAGGAACGAAACTAGAGGAGAGATTGAGTCGTGGTGATCGAGGAATCAACGAGTTGGACGAAGCCTGTCGCGAACACGATATCGCTTACAGCAAGTACAAGGACAACGAACGACGAGGTATAGCGGATCGTGTGCTAGCCGGTAAAGCGTGGGAACGAGTTAAAGCTTTGAATTCAGGCATCAGTGAAAGAGCGTACGCAGCAGCCGTAGCAGCAGCAATGAAGGCGAAATCTGCGTTAGGCAGCGGGCTATGCTGTAGTGGTGGTGGTGGTGTGCGTAAACGTCGACGTCGCACCAGACGACGCAAGCCGGTTCGACGCACGATAATCAGGAAGAGGAGGAGGACGACGACAACAGGGACAGGAAAACGACGAAGAAGGAGTGGTGGTAAAAAGGCTTCAGGACTCTATCTTCGACCGTACCGAAAAAACTAATCAAAATACCCGTGCGTCCATTGTCCGATCATGATCTTTATGAGTACACGAAACGATTGCGTATACCCTATTTCAGAGGTGTGTACATGCGCGACGCACTTCCTAGTACATCACCGTGGGTGAACGAAAGTGCGATCGTGAATCTGGACGATGCTAGCGGACCGGGCACGCACTGGGTATGCTACAAGAAGCGAGGCGACAGAGTCTGGTACTTTGATGGATTCGGCAATCTACGTCCACCTGTCGAGCTAATGCGGTACTTTGGATCGAACGTGACCGACGTTCATTACAATTACATGCGAAAACAACCGTCGGATACAGTCATCTGCGGACATTTATGTTTAGAGTTTTTGACATCGAACGATCAGTAAACTACAAGATGTCTTCGCTTACGGTCACCGTCACAGGAACGGATCCGAGCGCACTGGTTTGTGACTTTTTTCCACCGCTTGAATTGACGGACGGTGAATGGTACGCAGGACTGCTGGACTTTACCACGTACAACTCTATACCGAACGTGGAGAGTGGAAAAAACAATGTCTTTCCTGTACTAAAGGGAGCACGTAAAACGTTAGAGCTTGTCAATATACCGACCGGTGTGTATGAAATCAGTGATATTGAAACATACCTGAAAAAAGAACTAGGAGACCCGAAATTTTCTCTACGACCCAACAACAACACATTGAAATGTGAAATTTATTGTTCATACGATATCGATTTCGGATGTACGGAACACACGATCGGTACCATGTTGGGTTTTTCCAAGAGCCGCAAGTTAGAAGCGTATATATTACACACGTCGGATGCGCCTGTAAACATTAACAAAGTGAACGTTTTGGAGATAAGGTGTAACGCTGTTCAAGGTTCATACAAGGCGGGCCGAAACGAGCATATATTTCACTCGTTCTATCCAACAGTTGAGCCAGGATTCAAGATAGTCGAAACGCCTAGAAACGTCATTTATTTTCCGCTTAACGTACTACACTTGCGTAACGTTACAGTGTCCGTACACGATCAGGACGGTGATATTGTGAATTTTCAAGGGGAAGTCATCACCGCACGTATACATTTGAAACGTGTGTAGTAATCATGGGAATTTATTTCACCGAAACCTCCATGATGATGAAGAGCGGAGGTAGCGACGGCTTGCACTGCAAGATAAAAGAGGACAACACTTTTGGAAAAGGTATCAGTAGACGTTCGTCGTTGACACGATTAACAGCAACTAACCGACGCTACCTGATTTCACTAGGATTCAAACTCAAGAGAAACAAGTAACATGACGGACAGCGGTATAGTCTTATCGGTTGAACGTCGACCGTTCTTTGAAGACAACATCACACATTATGAATATCATCCTCATGCACCGTACGCGTCGGCGTCACTATATGGAAATAATGATGAGATACGCATACCTATCCTGCAACAGGAAGTCTTCACTTTACCGATGGAAAGTTTCCTGTACGTTGAAGGCAAGTTGAGCAAAAAAACCACTGCCACTGGTAATGTGAACGTGAAAATGATAAACAATGCGATTGCGTTTCTCTTCGAAGAAATCCGTTACGAATTGGCCGGCGTGGAAGTAGATCGTACCAAGAGTGTTGGCATCACATCCACTATTAAAACCATACTATCTGCCAGCAAGCAGGACATTGTTTCGATGCAAAATGCCGGTTGGGTTGCTCCTACAGCTGACGAGCTAACACCATCTGGTAAAAATAATGAATTCAACTTTTGCATACCGTTGAGGATGCTGATGGGATTTGCTGAAGATTTCACACATGTTATTTTAAACATGAAACAAGAACTGATACTATTACGCACTTCCACTGACGTTAACGCTCTGTTCTCGTCTACGGATGCGCCCGCTAACGCTGATATAGAACTAACAAAAATCTCTTGGATGATTCCGTTCGTGTACGTGAACAATGAAGTACGGATACGATTATTGGATATCATACGCAAAGACCTACCACTATTCTTACCGTTTCGTAGTTGGGAACTGCACGAGTACCCGGTTTTACCAACGACTGACAGACAGACTTGGACAGTGAAAACAACTACACAACTGGAGAAACCGCGGTACGTGATACTCACCTTCCAGACCAGCAGAAAGAATAATCTGAAAAAACATGCCGGCGAATTCGATCACTGCAATGTGACAAATGCGAGACTCTTTCTGAACGACAAATACTACCCGTACGATAACCTGATATCGATAACGGACGTTATGCATTGCTGTACGACATGTATACACGATTTCAAAAGTCATACTACCACAGAAGTCAACCCAACGTACTTCTAACGCCTACTGAGTTCATAGCAAAAGCACCGTTATTCGTCTTCGATTGTAGCAGACAGGATGAGTCGCTCAAGTCTTCACCAGTCGACGTCAGATTGGAATTCGAGTCATCGAGCAATTTCCCCGCTCAGACCGCGGCCTACTGCTTGATACTGCATGATTCGCTCAACGTGTACACTCCGTTATCCAACACAGTGCGCAGACATAATTAAACATTAACTATAAATTATTGTTTTTTTTTGCTGTAAATATAATGTTGCTTTTTAGAATGTAATGTATGTGTTACATGTATGCGATTTTTATTTAAAAAAAAAATGTAATCAATTTTTATGTATTTGCTGTAAATAGAATGTAATGTATGACTTACATGTATGTAATTTTTTATTAAAAAAAATGTAATCATTTTTCATGTATTTTATTTTGTGGAGGGGGAAACGATTATCCTCTTCTTCCTATTTTTTTTTGCTCAGTGTTTCATCAACACGACTCGCGAGAGGACGCACAAGATGCTTTCACACGATTTCGATGATGATGATACCAAACCCAAGAACGACCGCTATTTCAAACAATGCGGTGAAGCGACAGCAACAACAATCAAGTCCTTATCACCAGACGATAAAGAAGTGCAAGTCATCTTAATTCAAAAAATCACATCTCCGTACCCGCGTTACAGAAGCTTGGAAAATCGTTTAAAGAGTTTTAAAGAATGGCCTGTATCGTTAACGATAACACCTAAAGAATTATCAGAAGCGGGTTTCTTTTACACTGGATGCAACGATAGAGTGATTTGTTTTTGCTGTGGAGGCGGATTAAACAAATGGGAACGTGGAGAATATGCTTGGATGGAACACGCACGTCATTTCCCTGCGTGCTCTTACGTAATGTTAATGAAAGATAAAAATTTTATCATCAAGGCACTGGGTATCGTTACCGAAGCGCAAGCACCAACAGCAATAGCGACAGCAGAGAACGAACAACGCGTCGACACTATCAAGGAGAATATAAAAAACATAGAAGGAAGCTCTAATCGTGATACAATGTGCAAAGTCTGTTACGCACAAAACGTGGAAGTTGTACTTATTCCCTGTCGACATTTTATCACATGTGTGAATTGCGCCATAACCCTACATACTTGTCCTTTATGTAGAACCACATGCACCGCTTACATGAGAGCGTATTTCTAGTTCATTTTCACGCCTTAATTTAATCGATTAGTGAACACAAGGTTTGAAAATATATGCTGCCGTGGCAAAAGTGTTTAATCCAAGTCCACTAATATCGCATACCTCAGTGTTTGAACAGCACGCGTTGAAGACGGACGCATGGAGCTGTTATCTCCGTACCAGTACATACGCTGTAGTGAATTAAAGCACACAATACTATACCCTATAGACATTTTTGTATACAACATTTTGACCTGTAAATTTGTTGCACTGATCCGTGACGAAAATATAAGGTACAAAATAAACGTTCCGAAAAAATTCTTTACGAGCGTTTCACAACATACAACGTGTCTGTTCCGTAAGACGGACGGATCTGCAGCGTTCTTAGTAACACCAAACACATTATTTATAACGAAAAAAGGATGTGCGAGGATAATCTAGCAGTCATCCTTGACTTTCACTGTTTCATCGACAACGATGGAAACGAACTCGTTAAGGAACTATCCATTATGGATGTCACTGCATTTGCCAGCAGACATTGGATATTTTCACCTCCAGCAAACATGATTGTTTCGAATCATAAACATGTGAGGACAAACAGATGGTTAACAGAGCATTATCATGGACTAGCGTGGACGGACGGGGACACATCGTATGAACATCTTGTGCCGATATTAGAAAAATATACATTTCCTTTTAAATTTGTGTTCGTAAAAGGATTGCAAAAAAAAAAAATTCTACAGAAGCGTATCGTACATTTTAATATTATAAATTTAGAAGATTTCGGTTGTCCTAAACTCGATCAATTACAATCAATACATGGAACAGTCTGTCTCGTGCACCACTTACTTCCAGAAATATGTACAAATACTAGAGTACACGCTTTACGCGAGTGGGTTGTATCAGATTTTAGAGTAATCAATATGTTTCTAATAAATTACTAATTGAAAACATTATTGTTTAGCGCTTACGTAAAACAAATTAACCTTTCTGACGATTACATCACTCTGTATAGTCATATAAAAAAAATTAGATTCACCGACATGTTCTAACACGCATGAGTGCTGTTAATTAAATCATTCTGTCTATTCATAAAAAAAATAACCGAGTCGTCTCCTCTTCCCCGCCTACCCATCGAGTCGTGAGAAGTCAAGTCGTATCCTGTTCACACGGATAAAAATAAACGCTTACTGTACGATAAAAAATTTAGCTTCAGCAACATGTTCTAACACGCATGAGTGCTGTTAATTACATCATTCTGTCTATTCATAAAAAAAAATAACCGACTCGTCTCCTCTTCCCCGCCTACCCATCGAGTCGTGAGAAGACAAGTCGTATCCTGTTCACACGGTTAAAAATAAACGCTTACTGTACGTTATGTAGTTCCCCCTCTCTGGTTCCACCTCCACAACTACCTCCCTATTTATTCCGCTGTGCGCGAGCGTTATTCGTTCAGTCCTTGAGAGACGCGCGAGACAAATATAAAATTCTTTATTTTAAAATGGCATCATTCACTGAAAAATTTGCAACTATTAGCGCAATTGAATATAAAAAAATAAAAGAATTAATAATCGGTGTAAAATATCCGATAGAAGAAATGCAGAATATAGACGCGAAGTACGGGAAAGCCGTACTCGTCACTCTTCAAGATTATAAAGACCCTAAACTAAAATATCGCGTATATCTACCTAAAAGATACGCGAGCGTTTTCGAAGATGATGAATTAAAAGATTTAGTACCGTGTTCGCTGCATCTAATTTTTCGTGGAGAAAAGGATAGAGCGTACATAGTAGAAATTGTACAGTAAGACCGAATGGACATACTCACTTACCATGTATAATTTTCATTGTAAATACACATAATTGTCATTAGCTGCACGTACAATTATATATTAACATGTACTTAGTTGTATTTTAATTTATAATATATTGTGCTTACACATATATTTCATTTAATTTAATTATATTTAATCATCAATGTATTTACTGTATATCTAGATAATAAAACAAGGCTTACATGGTGTACATTTTAGAGTAAGCCTGGATAGACATCTTCAAAATTAACAAATATATTTGTTCAAAATTGTCATTGCACACGTACACAAATAGTAAATATAATGTGCTTAAACTTATTTATTTTAATGTAATTCAAAACAATTATTAAAACAATTACAAATAATAAATTATTATGCGTAATGAATTTATAAATTAAAATCTAATTTGCTTACACATAATATAAATGTATACAAATGTATTTATTAGTTTTACTTATTTGTAATTCATACACAATTGTCACACATGTTTACATATTAATTTTTGTCATTACTGTGTACGTCATCATATTTTAATTTGTAATTACTTTATTTAGATGAATATTGTACACAAATGTCATATTGTATATGTTTACATATTATGTATTTTGTACTTGTCACCACTGTTTACTGTTACATAATATTTATTTTAAATTGTAATATATTTTGATTACTTGTATTTTAATTAAATAATATTGCTTTAACATTTTTATTCTATATTTATTTCACAAATCCTTGAAAGATTAACACTAATCATCACTCAATATACAAGCTAAAAGAAATGTTGCGCAATGTGCATTCATGTGTTATTACATATAACTAATTTAAAAAATCAATATTATTAAACAATAATTGCTTGATTAGAAATTACAAAAATTATTTTAAAATAAAACTTACCTTGTACGAGCTCTAGTTGAGAATTGCTTGATTATATTATATTTTAGAAATTAAAAAATTATTTAAAAATGAAACTTACCTTGTACGAGTTCTAGTTGAGTTACTGAATGTGAATCTCGTCGAACGAAAATTAAAAAAATTATTTAAAAAATGAAAATTATTTTTAAAAAAAATGAAACTCACTCTGTACGACTGAATGTGAATCTTAACGAACGAAAATTAAAAAAATTATTAAAAAAATGAAAACTTATTTAAAAATGAAAAACTCACACTGTACGAGTTCTAGTCTCGTTGAACAATGTGATGATGTGAGCAATTCGTACAGCGTATATATACGCTATCTCAAGGATGAACGCGAAAGCAGCTGGTATCAACCAGAGCTGCTACACGTGCAGTCAAGGACAACCATTTAGCTTGCCTTTTCTGTTTCGACGACAAAAAAAACCTAGAGCTACTACACGTGCAGTCAAGGACAATCACTTAGCTTGGCTTGGCTTTCTGTTTCACACAATAATTTATGTACGGTCATCACTTCGTTCACACACACACACACACATTAACAAATGCGCAGACAGCTGGAGCCCAATTAAAATATTACATCACCAACGACTTGTGTTCTTCAAATTATGTACGGCTATTAAAGCCTCAGCTCTCACGCTTTGGTAATAGATGGCTAGACAATTACATCATCACCAGCATGTGTAGATATGCTCAGATAGGCGAAGCCAATTATTATTCATTAGTTAGTCAACGGCTAGGGTTCTGTTATTAAACAAATGGATGTACGCACACACAAGCGCGCACAGACAGCTGGAGCCCAATTAATAATATTACATCACCAACGACTCGCGTTCTTCAAATTATGTACGACTAATAAAGCTTTCGTTCACACGCTTTGGTAACAGATGGGCACACAGATGGATTGATTACATCATCACCAGCATGTGTACATATTATGCTCAGATAGCCGAAGCCAATTCATTACAACTAGACATTCAATTATGCAATGCATATCATGTGTATTTTCTTACATGTACACAACACTACTCATTTTTTTTACGTTCGTGCAATATAGATTACTATAGTAATAATTATTTATGCATAAATATATATTTCATGAGTTGGCAACAATGGTGGCAGTGTAAACATATACAAAACCTGTACACTATAACACATGCACGAGTAATAATTATTTATGCATAAATATATATTTCATGAGTTGGCAACAATGGTGGCAGTGTAAACATATACAAAACCTGTACACTATAACACCGAGCCGTGGCCGGCACAAGTTGACAACGTCGACGGACAATGGCGGCAGTGTAAACATATACAAAACCCGTACACTATAACACATGCACGAGCCGACAACGTGGCCGGCACAAGTTGACAACGTCGACGCTTTTCCAACATGGCCGCCCTTCCGGAAAAACAAAACATATACCCAAACCATACACTATAACACACCACGATCCGGCAACGTGGCCAAACCTTAACCAGCACACACGCACAATCCGACAACATCACAGCTTTCCCAACATGGCCACCAGGCGTGGCCATGTTCGCCGTTCGCCCTTCGCCGTCGTCGTTGACGTCGTCATCGTCGCTGGGCGGCGGCCTGGCTTGATCCTCGCCCGTCGTGGTGGGGTCGTCGTCCATTTTGTCGACGAACGGCGGCCACGCCTCCGCCAATCAACGCACACGGAACCACGCAAAATGGACGACGACGACAACATGGCCGAACGCCGACAACATGGCCGACAACTTCGGTACGCCCATCGAGGTCACGTGGGACACACCACTACCCCCCCGGTCCATCATAACCTCTGCACATGACGACACGCTGCGCCGGAAGTCTACCCCCACCACATGGATTTTTGAATTTCGCGCCAAAAGGGGGGGGCTGTGACGTCACTTCCGCGTTAGAACTCTCATTCTTACCCTACTGTAGTACACATATAAAAACGTATCCCCTCCCCCTTCAACTGCCCTATTCATTTATAGATATTTCATCTACCTTTCTACAGTGGAATTTTATGACCTTCTTTTAAGGATACTTCATTTATCAAACTTAAATACTTTACCCTTGTTAAAACTTGAACGTTGCAGGTAAACTACCCCTTCCCCTTAACCGATCTTCAACGAAATCAATAGGCCTTGAGTCCTCTACAACTCGGGCGCACAAATGCAAAAAATTTATTTGATTCTGTTTGAATTTGCGGCAGTTATCGTTCGCCATAGAAAAAGCTCTACACATAGACACTTTTCGGAAAATGACTTTTCTTCATGTTTTGAGGGTAGTACAATCAGAATCAGCCGTTATCTGGAAAACGATTTTTTTCGCCAGCACCATACTTCCATTTCCTTACGGGACATGAAAGTTAAAGGTAACTCTTGGGATGCATACAACTAATGCCAAATGAGTTTACGTTTCACCTGTCATCAAACCAATGGTTGCCACAATCACCAGCTACAAAAAAAAATTCGTTTATGACATACAAAGGCAGAATGTGGATAGTGCTCAAAAACAAAAAAGTAATATACAAGAAAAACAACTGTTGTTTCACCTTTTGTAAAAATATATCCTCAACTAAGATTAATTAAATTAAAAAGCGAAGTGCCTAAACCCGGGATCGAACCAGGGACCTTTAGATCTTCAGTCTAACGCTCTCCCAGCTGAGCTACTCAGGCTCACGTCAATTTGTCGTATCCAAATCTCTCTTTAGATCACTCATAACAACGCGCGGACAGCGCTTTGTTAGGGTGAAGTCCGTTGAGGCACAAAGTTATAGAAGACATGATCAGGTCACAACAGACTACTAGCATAATGCTTAATTGGACGAAGAAGAAGAAGAAGAAGAAGAAGAAAGGCGATGACAAGGGCATTTGAGGCTCAAAGATGTGGAAGGCAACTCGAAGTAAAGGACATAAATGAAATTATTTCAATTTACAGAAGACAATGGTGGGATCATCTGCAAAGGATGACAGAGGATCGATTGCCGAAAGCGGCACTGATCTATAAAGCCATTGGTAGAAGAGAGTGGGTCGTCCGAGGATGAGATGGGTGTCGGAACAGTTTTATACAACCCAAATCTTGAAGAGGAGAAAAAAGAAGTCTGTTATTTTACTTTCAATAATTTCGTTCTATTTGAACTGAATGAATAAAGATAATCCGTTAGTGTATTTACGTGTAGAAGAGACATGGGTCACCCAAAGATGAGATGGATGCCAGAACAGGTTTATATAACCTAATCCCTGAAGAGGAGAAGGAGGAAGAAGACATGGAAGACAGGGGAAAAGTAGGTGGAATGATCAGGCCCCAACAGGCTATTAGCATAAGGCTTGATTGGAAGACGAGAATAAGAAAAAAAAATAATCTGATACACTACAGACTACCTGCATACATCATCATCTATTCATCATCATCATTATCTATAAAAAACATTTGGTTGTCTGTAAAGTCGGTTTACGGACGATAGTTTTACGTGATAACGTCATAAAGAAACATTGATGAAAAATTGCATACTTTTATGAATTGAATTGAATTATTATCACTGAATTATCATTATTTTTTATAATACAAAGAAGGAGTTAATTGAAATTAAAAACATTAATTTTTAATTTTCAAATATTATTTACAGTTTTTGGAAATTTAATTTAAATAATTTGTTTAAATATAATCACGAACATTTAGTTATAGTCATATTATGTCATATTATTCTTTATTTATTATTAGTCATATTATTCTTAAAATGCAAGAATTAATTACCTTTTTTGCCGCTATTTTGAGAAAAACAGTTAATTAAGGTGAACAAAATGAAATTAGACTGAAAATTATGAAGGAAATCAATTAAATCTTATTAAATTGTAGAAATAAACACAACACGCTCAGGCTCAGACGGAACGTGACACTTTTTCGTGCGTGCAGCCGGTGTTCATCAATTTATAAGACGTTATCACGTCAATGAATTGAATTGAATTATTATCACTGAATTATCATTATTTTGTATAATACAAAGAAGGAGTTAATTGAAATTAAAAACATTAATTTTTAATTTTCAAATATTATTTATAATTTAAGAGATCGTCTAGTCGTCCTCAAATATCAGCTGGTTCCAGTGTTGCCAGGTTTAATATTCCAGCCTTCAAGAGCCGCCCATGGTGTAGTGAACGAATATAAAGAAGCGGCCATGGCTTTGATACCCAGAAACCAACACAAAAGCGGAACGTGACACTTTTTCGTGCGCGCAGCCGGTGTTCATCAATTTATAAGACGTAATCACGTCAAAAACAAGAAAGGGGACTACAGGGAATATAGAAACGGCCTGCCTGCGGGTTTACGTGATGAACGCACGCAAGGTACTGGTGTGG
This sequence comes from Magicicada septendecula, assembly GCA_034769895.1. Lineage (NCBI taxonomy): Eukaryota > Metazoa > Arthropoda > Insecta > Hemiptera > Cicadidae > Magicicada > Magicicada septendecula. The sequence goes on from CM068374.1 coordinate 67,007,674, forward strand.
CAAATAAGGGGTTTTAGTGGCTGAGAGCCCCACAGGCGAATTGGTTGTTGCACTGGTGTCAACGATGTATTTTCTCTCTCAAAAAAGAAGAAAGGAAATATGAGTAGGATGGAAATGGTTATCTCGAGTAGGAGACAAACATTTAAATAATTTATACTACAAAAATGAGTCTACGGCACTTTTAAATATGGCGGTACACACTATGGAAGTAAAGTTATAATTTCACCAAGTAAAGTAATTAGTAATAAAATAACATGATAAAAATTATAAACGTAATACGATCGGCTAAGGTTTTCTTTAGAAAAAATTGTAATGATTCCAAGAATAATTATCAAACATCCACTGATATTATGTTAAACAATGCGCGCTTTTAATAAATGTCTATAATGAACGTGCCAATAAGAAACCCGTAAACCGAGCCTCAGAACGTCGCCCAGAAATATAACATTCGTATCCTTTGTTCTAATAATGTGTCCTTAATAGCTCGGCACTTCCCGACACTGTCACCGCGCACCAATCAGATTGCACTGATAAGATTACCGTTTTGAATCCACGTTGTCGCTGTCACCGTATATAATACGTGTCTAACATCACACCAATACTACGCCGGTTGCTTATATCCTTGCCGTAAATATACTAATTATTTTAATTTATTTAATAAGTTTATTTTATTCAAAATAAAACCACTATAACGTGATAAGTCCCACCGTTTAAAATTATAAATCTAATTACCGCGTTGACAAAAATTTGGGTAAAGCATTGGGCGACATCAAGATCCTTTGTTTTCCACAATCACCAACTACAAACAACACGTTTATGACATACAGAGTACAATGTGTAGTTAGTTCACACACCTATTTTGCAAACTATTTTAAGAAATTTAAAAAAAGTATTGTTACGACGGTCTCACTGATCGTAGTATGGTACTGTGGAAAACCAAATACAGACACCAATGAAGTCACTAATTACCAGCTTCAGTTAATCACAAATAACAGTTTGTAATCAACAAGGTACTCTCGTACAATCATTCAAGTTAAATTTGTCCACACGCAATAATAATATCAATTAATGTAGTTACACACTAATTATAGCACAGTAAACACTTTACAATAATCTTCCACAACCACTCGATCCGCACTAAGCAGATCGCTCAACGTAACTAAGTGACAAAGCCAGCTGCGTGTGCTTATATAGGTCGCGGTGAGGTTCCAGAATAACTTTCCATCCTTACTGCGGCACGCCAGCATAATGCGTATTTCAAGTGCTCTTCAGAACAGTCTGGAACGTACTTGAGTGCGCCCTTGACTGAGGCTACACCTGCTTGAAACGGGCGGAAGGACGCTCTCGGCTGTTCGAGAAGGTTCCATTGTTACAGTATGTTAAGAAATGCTCTGTAGCCCGTGCTCAAAAACGTAAGAATTATATAGAACAAAATAACTGTTGTTACACTTTTTGTAACAATATGTCCTCAAGCAATGAAGTGCCTAAACCCAGGATTGAACCAGGGACCTCTAGATCTACAGTCTAACGCCATTCCAACAGAGTTACTTAGAATCAAATAGGTTGTTCGTATCCAAATTCCTCTTTAGAAACACATAACAATTATCAATTCTGGGAATTCTTTGATATGAACGCATTGTTACTATAGAAGTGAAAATTTATGGTAAATTTCTAACTTCAGTATAAAATTAGATGTAATAGAATGTCATGTTAAAAATTACAAATTGAATACGATCGGATAGAAATATGTGTAATAATTTGAAGTATATTCGCCAAAAGTCCACTGACTTTGATTTAAACAGCGGACGTTTTTAGTCAATGTCTATAGAAAAAAGGAAAGTGCCTAAACCCGGGATCGAACCAGGGACCTTTAGATCTTCAGTCTAACGCTCTCCCGACTGAGCTACTTAGGCTCACAACGATGCGTCGTATCGAAATTACTCTTTAAATCACATGTAACAAAGTCTTATTTTCGCCAATGCGTTGATAACGGACGTGGTGCTCCTGCGTGTTCCCGCGCGCTTAATGATACAGTTAATGGCATACTACATTATATAAATGAGTATATGCTTTCTGTTTGGTTGTATATAACATTATGTGAGCGCGCACATATATACCCATGTTGTGTCTATCTGTCTGGCTATGTGCGCGCGACTATAGTCTTATGTCTTATGAAAAAGTGCAATACATTGACGATGGAAGACTATTTTTGGTTATTATAGCATTTCTTTATGAAACTAAAATGGTAATAATATAGTGGGTCACCTACTACGCCATTCATACCGGTTCACCACCCTGATCGACGGAATGATTGAGGGGAGTAGTGGGAGAGGAAGGCCCAGTTTAGGGTATATGGGTGACTTAAAGAAGGAAGAAGTTATATGGTGATCAAAAGGCTTTCTACGGAAAGTAAGAAATTCCAAGCGCACCAACCTCTTGATTGAGGAGAAGAACAAGAAATGAAGAAGAAGAAGAAGAAGAAGAAGAAGAAGAAGAAGAAGAAGAAGAAGAAGGAGGAGGAGGAGGAGGAGGAGGAGGAGGAGGAGGAGGAGGAGGAGGAGGAGGAGGAGGAGGAGGAGGAGGAGGAGGAGGAGAGAGAGAGAGAGAGAGAGAGAGAGAGAGAGATCCATTCCATTGGATAGAGCGTGGCAAGGACATCCGTGGTATCCATTTCACGTAAAGAAGTAACAGGGCAATTTCTGAATTTTTTTCGAGGGTAGGTGAAAATCTCTACAGACACTAGGAACCCCGTAGTTCCTAGTAATGTGGGACTCTAACCCACTAGAAACACCTCCCTTAATGCTAAAACTCAGCAACCTCATCCAGCAGCTTCTCCTTCATGTTTCCTCCACGGGAGTGAAGCCCAGTGGCTAATCCCAAGATATCGTCGATAATTGTTATCTTGCGATTTCCATTTTTTCTGATTTAGTTTGTAATCCTATCTGCTATTTTTTTACAAAAGGAAATATTCCAGATGCATTACTTCTTGAAGAGAATATTGGTTTTAGAAAGGGTAGGTCGACTGAGGATGCGTTGTTTCTATTACGACCAGATAATAGAGAAAAGACGGGAGTATAACCAGGAACCCATTTCTCTTTCGTTGATCTGGAAAAAACATTTGATAATGTAGGACACCAAAAGTTATGGAATATTATGGATTCAAGGGGATATCCATAGCATTTTATAAATTCAGATAAGATCCTTTGTAAAAGTACATCTGTAGTCCTGGATCTGAATGTTAGGCTCTTAGGTGATATTCCAATAAATAAGGGAGTTTGGCAGGGCTGCTGTGTTTCCCCAACCTTGTTTAACATACACATTGACGACATGTTGAGAGCATGGAAATCCAGAGTGACTTCGGTAATATAGCTTAACGAATTAATTTGTATTGGTTCCCTGCTATACGCGGATGACATAGTTCTTACTCAAGAAAAAGAGGATGGTTTACAAAGAGCTATGTTTCAATTACAAGAAGTGGCAAGACAGTACTCACTGACAATTTCAATAAGAAAGACCAAAATCATGGCCTTTAAAGGTAAATATCCAATGAGGATTAAGATAGTTATAAACAACAGCACTTTACAAAAGTGAGCCGTTTCAAATATCTCGGTAGCGCAGTAAGAATCTGAATATGATATAAAAGAGAATATAAATAAATTTAGGATTATTTGTGGTACGATTTATAGAAATATTAGAAATAAACCAAGACACTCCACAAGGATTACATTTTATAAGACAATTCCAATACCCACGTTGATTTATGTTAGTGAGACGTGGGTCGTCCGAGGATGAGATGGGTGCCGGAACAGGTTTATATAACCTAATCCTTGAAGAAGAAGAAGAAGAAGAAGAAGAAGAAGAAGAAGAAGAAGAAGAAGAAGAAGAAGAAGAAGAAGAAGAAGAAGAAGAAGAAGAAGAAGAAGAAGAAGAAGAAGAAGAAAACTTTAATAAGACCGGTCTTGATATATGGAGCAAAAACTAGGATCACTAACAAAGTAAATGAAAAATGTCTTTTAACTTTTGAAAGAAACATATTATGGAAAATTTATGGCCCTATAACTTAATCCTTGAAGAGGAGAAGAAAAAGGAAATCTTCGTAATACATGTCCTACCCAATTAACTCACCTTTATTTCTCCTTCCTTTCGTCAGCCATCTACGGCCTCCCGTTTAAACAACCTCCTTCACTTTACAGAGCCCTTCCTCCTTTGCCAATATAACCTTCGTTCTCCTGATCGCTATTGCTTTCCCGATAATTCTCTCTTGGTTTTGTTTGGTTTCTCTTCGGACAAATCTCTCAGTTCCGCAATTTTCATACTGAACCCCGCCTCTGTTTCTGACATCTTCTTCCCTAATTTCACATTTTTCAGGATCTCGATGGACTTCTATCATCCGTGGTACTTGCGTCTTTCTTGTCGTCCTAGCATATGAGGACCCTGTTTGCTATTTTTTCTGGTTATGTTCTTTTGAGGTGTCGTAAAAAAAGCCATTCGTCTTTTTTATCGTGGTTGAGATTTTCTCAAACGTTCCTGCAATCGTATATTGGTTTGATCTCGAATCAAATGTAAACTCATTTGCCCCGATAGATTTTCGGGGCCCCAGGACTTTCCACAGAAATTTTCTTTCTTTCTTTTCTAATTTTGTGAGCCCTGTACCAGCTATCGTCTCTACCGCATAGAAGTAGTCCGGTTTCACAATATGTGTGCTTCTCAGCCACTAAAACCCCTCTTTTTCGCACAACAGTGCCTGCATGCGTTTATCACGTGTCTTTATAAACTCGCAAACAGACCATTTATATTCCCTCTAATCGCCTTTCTTCTTCTTCTTCTTCTTCTTCTTCTTCCTCTTCTTCTTCTTCTTCTTCTTCTTCTTCTTCTTCTTCTTCTTCTTCTTCTTCTTCTTCTTCTTCTTCTTCATCCAATTAAGCATTATGCTAGTAGTCTGTTCTGACCTGATCATGTCTTCTATAACTTTGTGCCTCAACGGACTTCACCTTAACAATGCGCTGTCCATGCGTGGGAGACGTTTGCGTGCTCCAATAAAAGTCGATGGCTATGCTTATGCGTGTATATGTGTGTGTGTGTGTGTGTGTGTGTGTGCGCGCGCGCGCGCACTCACACAATGATACCTACTGTTATATACACCCACGCATAAATCACATGCACATTTATACGTCTGTTGTGTGGCATTCACTGTGTAATTAAGCGAGACAGTACGCCTGGTAACTCAAGCAGCACGTCCATTACATACGAATTGGCAAAAGTAACACATTGTTATGTGTGATCTAAAGAGTAATCTGGATACGACACATCGATGTGAGCCTGAGTAGCTCAGCTGGGAGAGCGTTAGACTGAAGATCTAAAGGTCCCTGGTTCGATCCCGGGTTTAGGCACTTCGTTTTTTAATTTAATCAATCTTACTTGAGGATATATTTTTACAAAAAGTGGAACAACAGTTGTTTTTTAGTATATTATTTTTTCGTTTTTGAGCAAGTTCCAATAAAATACGTACTTTTATTTTTATTCGTTGAAATAGTTTGTAAAGTAGCTATCCACATTCTGCCTCTATCTGTCATAAACGTATTTTTTGTAGCTGGTGATTGTGGCAACCATTGGTTTGATCTCAGATGAAATGTAAACTCATTTGACGATAGTTTTGTGCATCCCAAGAATTTCCTGTTTTACTTTCATGTTCCGTAAGGAAATGAAAGTATGGTGATCGCGAAAAAAATCGTGTTCGAAATAATGGCTGATTCTGATTGTACTACCCTCAAAACATGAAGAAAAGTCATTTTCCGAAAAGTGTGTGCCCGAGTTGTAGAGGACTCAAGGCCTATTGATTTTGGTGAAGATCGGTTAAGGGGAAGGGGTAGTTTACCTGCAACCTTTTTCGTTTTAACAAGGTAAAGTACTTAATTTTGATAAAAAAAATATCCTTAAAAGAAGGTCATAATAATCCACTGTAGAAATGTAAATGAAATATCTATAAATGAATAGGGCAGTTGAAAGGGGGGGTAATTTTCTATAAATGAAAATGATAGTTGAATGGGGAGGGATAATTTTTACTTCCATGTTCCATAAGGAAATGAAAGTATGGTGATCGCGAAAAAAATCGTGTTCGGAATAATGGCTGATTCTGATTGTACTACCCTCAAAACATGAAGAAAAGTCATTTTTCGAAAAGTGTGTGTGTGTGTGTGTGTGTGTGTGTGTGTGTGTGTGTGTGTGTGTGTGTGTGTGTGTGTGTGTGTGTGTGTGTGTGTGTGTGTGTGTGTGTGTGTGTGTGTGTGTGTGTGTGTGTGTGTGTGTGTGTGTGTGTGTGTGTGTGTGTGTGTGTGTGTGTGTGTGTGTGTGTGTGTGTGTGGATTTTTTTATGGCAAACGATAACTGCCGCTAATTCAAACAGAATCAAATAATATTTTGCATACAGTTCTGAATTGTAGAGGGCTCGAGGCCTTTTGATTTTGGTAAAGATTGGTTAAAGGGAAGGGGTAGTTTATCTGCAACATTTTACGTTTTAACAAGAGTAAAGTGCTTAATTTTGATAAATAAAGTATCCTTAAAAGAAGGTCATAATAATCCACTGTAGAAAGGTAGATGATATATCTATAAATGAAAAGGGTAGTTGAAGGGGAGGGGGTAATTTTCTATAAATTAAAATGGTATTTGATGAGGGAGGAGATAATTTTTTATGAGTTTTATATGTGTACTACGTTATTGACAACAAAGAAGTTTCTATGGAAACATTTTATTTCACTTTGACAAAATTCTATATTTTTTTAGGAATTATCGAACCGAATTCAAGTAAATGATTGGAACTGTATGAGTACCCGCAATATATTTCTATGTTTTTAATATGCGATCGTATCGATATATTACGGTGTGGAAAAGAAGTGTACTAATTGTAAATTGCCCTATTTCTTAATGTAAAGCAAAAATACGTGTTGCTTTCATTTGGTAGTTAGGTAATAATGGTTTCGGGTTTTTAGTTTACTGCTAAAATAAATAAAAGCTGTGGTTGAGAAAACATAACATTAAACGTGTAATACAATGCGTATAACAGAGTAACACTTAAAATAAAGAACGTAACGTTTTTAAGTTTACAAATTGGAAAAAACAACAGCATATACAAATTAAAAATACAAATATTTATGGTTAATGAAAAACAAAAAACACTGTATTAAGGAATGACAACATATGCTCTACAAATTGTACATAATGGATGTTTGTTTTTGTTAGTCACTTGTTTTTTGTTAGTCACAAAACGAGTACTTGTCGGAAAACGAATTTTACCAAAAAAACGAGTTCTGCCACAAAAAAGTGACATGTAGGCCTATAATAATAGGCAAGGGGTTGACCCTTGGGCCACTCTCGCCTTACTTCGAGTTGGGTTTTTCGTGGTTTTAGAAAAAAATTAGTTTTACATTACACGCGTATTGGTTTCCATGTATAATTTCAGTTTTCATGTTAACCTAACATAATCAATTTTTGGTGTCACAGACACGACCCGGTGATAAATTACTACTACAGTCATTTTCCATTAAAAATTGACAAACGAAATCAATTGCAATCACCAGCCAACTATTTTGCAACATACAAAATTAAAATTTGTATAATTCTTTCACTACATAAAATTATGTGCGATATTCACTACATATCGAAGCCCAAAAATCCCATTATCGAAATAACTGCGGATACGCTTAAAGGCAGTACCAAATGATTTTATATATAATCTGAGAACATGGAAGTCATGTATGGTTCTCCTTACCGATTTTTTATATGTGTACTACGTTATCGGCAACAAAGAAATAGTTTGTTGTTAAAATCCCTTTCCGGGCTGTTTGGCCGTGGTCCAATGTTTTCTGCAAAACCAGACGTTTTGGCAGTGCCATCGACTGCCACCGTCAGTGAAAATCGAGTGCGCTAACGTGAGGTGGTATACGTTAGTGCCCACAATACTGTGGTTAAGGCTGAAGAAAGAAGTAGTTTCTATGAAAATATTTTATTTCGAAAATGATTTTAAATATAAATCGTAGAACATGGAAGTCATGTATGGTTCTCCATACCGATATTTCCTTTTCTATTTCTGAGAGCTCTTTACCAGCTATTGGCTCAACCACTTCTAAGTATTCCGGTTCCATTTGGATTTTGAGGCAAAGTTAAAATTGGTGTGCTCAGTGATTTCTTTGATAGTAGTACTTTTTTCAGACAGGGCGATGTTTTGTCCTGATTGCTCTTCAACATAGCACTTCAGAAAGTCATAAGAGACTCCAGAAAGTCAAAAATACAAAAACAATACTCACAAGGTGGGTTCACTTATTGATAGTCTCAGATGACGTCGATATCATTACTCGATATTATGGCTCGATAACTGTGCATTCCTAAATGTGGAACGTTGCGCAAAGAAAATCGGAATAGTTATAAATGCTAATCAGATTAATTACATGTCGACTGATAAAAATGATTATTATTATTATTATTATTATTGTTATTTCCGGCTGTACAATGTTTACACATTTTCCGGAACCAAAGATTACAGATGTGATTGAATTCTCATCTTCCACAGCAGCTAGTCCACCCAAAGATCTTCTACACTTTTTCGTTCCCTCAATATTGTCTGAATTTCTTCTATCCAGGTTTTTAAGTCCAGGTCGGTCACTTTAAGTATCTGGATATAATAGTGACAGCAAACAGTGATATTACAAATGTGATCCAACAGCGAACCTTAGCTGCAAACTGACGCTCCTTTGGATTGTTGAAGCAGATGAGAAGTAGATTAATAATGTCAAGGTCAACAAAAAACACTCTCTATAAAACTTTAATTTTATGCGAGTGAGGCGTGGGTAATGACAAAATAGAAAAGCGGCAATCTTTAGAGTACTGAAATTAAGTTTCTTCGAAATACTTTAAACTATACATTGCAAGATAGAATAAGGAATGGAGATATCAGAGAGCAGAACTAAAAATAAAGGACATAAATGAAATTATTTCAATTTACAGAAGACCAATGGTGGGATCATCTGCAACGGGTGACAGAGGATCGATTGCCGAAAACGGTACTGAAAACGGCAATAAAGCCACTGGTAGAAGAGACGTGTGTCGTCCGAGGATGAGATGGGTGCCGGAACAGGTTTATATAACCTAATCCTTGAAGAAGAAGAAGGAGAAGGAGAAGGAGAAGGAGAAGGAGAAGGAGAAGGAGAAGGAGGAGGAGAAGAAGAAGAAGAAGAAGAAGAAGAAGAAGAAGAAGAAGAAGAAGAAGAAGAAGAAGAAGAAGAAGAAGGAGAAGGAGAAGGAGAAGAAGAAGAAGAAGAAGAAGAAGAAGAAGAAGAAGAAGAAGAAGAAGAAGAAGAAGAAGAAGAAGAAGAAGAAGAAGAAAACTTTAATAAGACCGGTCTTGATATATGGAGCAAAAACTAGGATCACTAGCAAAGTAAATGAAAAATGTCTTTTAACTTTTGAAAGAAGTAATAATAAAGAAGTAATAAAGAAGCAGCTATGAGTTGTTAGCACCATTTCGATGATGATGAAATTTCGAAAACATTAGTGAATAATATTATTAAATTAAAAATAATTTGCAAAAATTATATTTTTTTATAATGATAAATAAGTGATAACAATCGTTTATTGTACATGAATAATTTGTAAACATTGGTCAAGATGAATACTGAGCAGACCGACTGTTATAAAACAGCATGAAGTACAGTTGATTTAGTAATTAATATAAGTAATTAAAAGTAATATTATCATCATCATCATACTCAAGGTTTAAACCAAGGATGGTTTGTTCCGATCTCAAATAGTCAAATATTACAGCGGGTCTATCCAGCGCTTCCTCGGACGTCCCACACCTCTCCGTCCCCTCAACTTATAGTTCCATAGTTGCTTGGGGATGCGGCAGTCATCCATTCGGCAAAGATGTTTCCACCAATTCAGCCGATACTGGGCGATCCTCTCGAGTATACTCATAGTATTCAGTTCCTGCCGTATATCTGTGTTTCTTCTATGTTCATGGAGAGTGTACCCTGCCACGTGTCTGAGAAATTTCATTTCAGCCGCTTGGATGCGACTGGCCTGGCCTTTCATTAAAGTCCAATTCTCAGACCCGTAAAGAAGTGTGGGAAGAGCCATCACCTTGTAGAATTTTACGCGTGTTCCTTTACTTGCTGACTTAAGGGTTCGCCTGATGGTCCCGCACATAAGGTTGAACTTATGGAACTTATGCACCACGTCGTTGCTTGCGCTATAGGCCTAAGACACACTGTAGCCCAGGTATTCAAGACTGGTAACTTGTTCAGGACAGTGCCGTCTATAACAATTTTTGCCCGTACAGGATCAGTTCCACAAAAAGCCATCACCTTGGTTTTAATTGTGGATATTTGCAATCCAGAGACTTTGCAGATTCCACTTAACAAATGTATACCCATCTGCAATCTGTTTTCAGAGTCCGACAGAATAGCCTGATCGTCTGCAAACAACAAAATGTCAATTTTAGAGTGACCAATCATAAAATGGTCTGGAAGACACATCCGCCAGTTTTGTATGACATCGTCAATATACAAATTAAAAAGGGAAGGTGATAATGGACAGCCTTGTCGTACTCCACAATTGATCAGGCCAACTCTAGGGGCTGTTCTCGGTCTCCCTGCTTCTATTAAGATTTTATTCTCCATATACAGACTCTGTATTGCTCTAATTAGATGTTGTGGGATCCCTTTCCTTGCCATTACTGCCCATAGTTTGCTCCGACTCACTCTTAAAAGTAATATAAAGAACCAAATTAAAAGAAAATGAAATGTAAACAATAGTTTAAAAGAAAAATGAGATATTAAGGGACGATATAATTTCTTTATTTGATATTGTAATGTATAAAACTATCCTCCTCCTCCGACTATGGCGCTACAGCCCGAAGTCGAGCCTTAGCCTCCTCTATCCTGATCCTCCACCTCTCTCTATCAGTAGCAAAGAACTTCCATCCTCCCACTCCCAGCATCTCTCTTCCATCCACAGCGACAGCATCTTCCCATCTTTTCCTTGGACGGCCTTTTGGTCTTTTGCCATCAATACTCCCCATAAAGACTCTTTTGGGTGTTCGTTTGTTATCCATTCTTACGACATGGCCAGCCCATTGCAGCCTCCTCAGTTTTATGTACACTTCTACCGTTGGTTCGTTGAAGTGACAATATACCTCATCATTATGGCGTATCCTTCATTCCCCATTTCTATATATGGGCCGGCCCAGGAGTCGTCTCAGGAGCTGCATTCAAATATCTTCAGGCGTTCAATTGCTCTTTGTGTTAACATCCAGGTTGCACTGCAATAGCACAGTATGGGTCGTACGATAGCTTTATATATGCGCATTTTTGTCTGCCTATGAATAACTCTTGACTTAAAGGTGGTGATAAGCGCGAAGTAGACCTTGTTGGCTAGAGTTATCCTTCTCATTATCTCTGCCTCTTCATTCCCATCTTCAGATATCCTCGCTCCTAGGTATGTGAAAACATCTCCTAGGTGTCGTCGCTCCTAAATCGTCTGATCCTAGTTTTTTAATCTATAAAACTAATAGTGCAAGGAAAATAAGAAATATTAGTATACAGCACTCCAATAATGAAAATGATAGAATTCGGTCATTCTAAGAAAAACTGTTGACTAATTTTTGAATGATAGAAAGAAACTAAATAACTACAAGACGTTTCTATAAAATTCCCAGAAGAGAATTAATGTAGAAATATTCTATAACATAACCAAGACTTACGGGAATGAAAACAAGAGGATTAATTAAACAAACCAAAGAATAATTCCCGATAGGCAACAGAAAATTAATAAGTTTGGTAACTTGAAAAAGACTCATAATGTAAACAAACTTAACACACCACATTTGGAACAAAAAATAAACTATTTTTTCAACAGCACAACAAGCTTTATGAAAAGTCTACAAACATGGGTTCACTAACTGCATAACATACATTTACAGTAAAACCCGGTATACAACCGACCGACAACAGCCAAACGTGTGATAGTGACGAATGCAATAAACTAATATTATTTTATCTGAATGTATAAACGAAACTTAATGACGACGACAAATGACGCATCGATATCATTTCGTGTAATGCATAACATTGTTATACTAGTCTAAACAACGGCCACTAGATAGTGTAATATTTTCTCAGCCCCGAAAATTTGAAAGTACTTATTAGTTAAATGTATTAGAAGGTTGTTATAAGGTTATTGTTTATTTATTAAACAATATAAGGTTATAATATTTATTTATTATAAGGTTATTGTTGTATTTTCCTTTAGAGTTGGGATTATATTATCATTGTTAATTTGTTTATTTTATATGTAGAGCTAAAAGAGTTAGTTTTATTACTTAATTTCACCAGAAACCTTGAGAAATAGTCTGTCATCATCATCATCATCATCATCTGCAAGGATTAAACAAAAGATGGTTTGTTCCGGTCTCAAACAGTCTGGACCTGGTCACTCTTTCTCGGACGTTCCACACCTCTCCGTCCCTTCGGTTTATAGTTCCATAGTTGTTTGGGGATGCGGCAGTCATCCATTCGGTAAAGATGTTCCCACCAATTCAGCCGATACTCGGCAATGCTGTCGAGTATACTCATAATATTCAGTTCCTGCCGTATATCTGTGTTTCTTCTATGATCATGGAGAGTCTACCCTGCCACGTGCCTGCGAAATCTCGTTTCAACCGCTTGGATACGACTGGCCTGGCCTTTCGTTAAAGCCCTATTCTCAGACCATAAAGATGTGTGGGAAGGGCCATCACATTGTAAAATTTTATGCGTGGTTCTTTACTTGCTTACTTAAGAGTTCTTTATTTGAGACAATTGAGAGATATGTTACTAGCATATCGCATGGTAAGACGTATGGTGGAGCAGAAAGCGTTTGTAACATGCTTAAATATATGTACCAAATTGAATGAGCTTTTTATTGAACGAACCCGTAGTGAAGTATGAACAGAACTGAATTTATTTACTGAACGAGCGAAGTGAGTGCTCAGTTTTAACTCCACCACTTGGCATTTGTCTGTGTAATTGCATGTCTATCTATCTTAACTGTCTGTCTGTCTATCTATGCGTTACGATAACGTTTTAACGCATCAACCGGTTTTCGTAAAACTCAGCTGCACACTTTATACTCTACACAACCTTAATCTTTTCAAGTCGATTCCTCCAAAAACAGGGGCGATGGGAGGAAAAAATGTGGAGATTAGAATTGTGAAAACATCGCAAAAGCCCATGTGGGGCATCAAATTAAAGGCATTTTAAACCACAATTTTAATATAGTGTTCATTTCTTGACGTCATTTCTACATTTTAAAACTTTTTGGACCACAGGGCCCAAAAAGTGGGTGAAGATTTTGATAAAAACCCAAAACGTCATGTGAAGTACCAAATTAAAGAGAATTGGATGTTCCCACTAATTCAGCCGATACTGGGCAATGCTGTCGAGTATACTCATAATATTCAGTTCCTGCCGTATACCTATTTGTGTTTCTTCTATGATCATGGAGAGTATACCCTCCCACGTGCCTGAGCAATCTCATTTCAGCCGCTTGGATGCGACTGGCCTGGGCTTTCGTTAAAGTCCTATTCTCAGAACATAAAGATGTGTGGGAAGGGCTTTATAATGTTAGTGAAATTTTATAATATTTCACTAACATGTGAAGGTAGTGTTAATATTTGGAAATTACAACTTTTGGGACTCCAAGGCCCAAAAAGAGATTAAAAGTATGAAAAAATTGTGAAAACAATTTTTCACATATAAAACCAGGATGTCACACAGGGTAAAGTATTTCATACGGTGTCGGATAAAAACAATTGTAATCCAAACTTATTGAATTGTGTAGTAAAATAAATCAATAAAGAATATTCAATAGGTACTTACATATGAACGTTTTATTTATTCTCCTGGACTATTATACAGTAATTAATTTTTCTTAAAATGTAAAGTTATTGTAGTGACAATGTTCAATTCTTTTTAAAATAGTCCGTCATTTTCATTTGTACAGAATTCTGCACTACTTGATTTTCAACAAATTGTTCTAGTTTATCAACATGCTCAAACATTTCACCTTCCGAGTTGGCTTCTAAAAATCGACGAACACGTCTCAGCAACGAAAGCGTATCGGTAGCGGTAGGAACTCCTGTCATATCATTTTCTGTCTCAGGTTCGTCGGCACTCTCATCATTTTCACAGTTTTCAGCTTGCACTATTTCTACGATATAACTGTCTGTTAATACGGGAGCTGTAGTTACGTTCTCGTCGACAGACATGTACTCATTTAGAGAAAATGAAACATTTAATGCTGATGATACGGGATTTAAACACCTCAGACAGGGTAGGCCCAATTTCATTTTCTTCGCATTCGGTTTGTTTAATCTCTGAATTCAAAATGAATCGAGCATGAGTGAAACAATTTTCAATAGTTTTAGATGTCACGAGGTTCCATGCTGTTCGCAACAAATTACAAGCGTCCAGTAAATTTATACAGAAATTGTTTTTCGCCTCTATAGCGGCCAAGTATGTCCGCAGAAGTAATTTTCTATACTGGAATTTTAAATTCTGAATAATACCTTGATCGCAAGGTTGTAGGACACTAGTCGTGTTCGGTGGTAGAAAAATAAGTTTAACTGCCGTCAGTTCTACGTCACTCGAATGGGCAGGACAGTTATCAACAATTAACACAACTTTTCTCTTCTGAGAAGCGAAATGTTTTTCTAACGAAACTAGCCAGTCGGTAAATATTGTAGACGTCATCCACGCTCGTTTGTTACCTGTATATTCTACTGGTAACTTTTTAACATTTTTAAAACAACGAGGCTTTAAACTTTTACCTGTAACAAGTAACGGAAGTTTTTCTGACCCATCAGCATTGCAGCCTACCATCACTGTCACTCTCTCTTTGGACTTTTTGCTGCCAGTGCATTGTTCACCTTTAAATGAAAGTGTTTTATCGGGCACGCAACGGAAAAATAGTCCTGTTTCATCCCCATTGAAAATATCTTTTCATGGGTAGTCTTTTAAAATTGCAGGTAGCGTCGATTGCAACCAAGATGGTGTCATTTCTTGTGATACCTCTCTTGACTCGCCACAAATGTTTTTGTACGTTATACCGTTTCGTTTTTTGAACCTTTCTAGCCAGCCACTACTTGCAGTGAAATCCAAGTTCATCTCTTCAGCAAAAACGTTTGCTTTCTCCATTAGCAGTGGTTCAGAAATAGGAGGATCTTGTGATATCGCTTGCTTAAACCAGACAAGAGGAGCAGCTTCCAAGATTTCGTGGTTAGCCTTACCCTCGATAACAGCTTGAAGGAGTTCAATTTTCATTTTTAATGATATGGAGTTTTCTTTACGCACTTTCTTCTCCATTTTTTACACTTTGACACTGCAAAAACGAAATTTACAGAATCGTAACCTCACTTAGCACCTGTATGTATACGTAGGCCAAACGGTATCCATATTAGCATGTTTAGCACACCTTCTATTTTGCTCGTACAAACTTTAACAATGGTGACTAGATAAGAGGGCTTTCCTCCGCTGCAAGTTTCTTTACTGACCTACTCAGAAATATAAAAAATCCCGACCATTGTAAGTAATAAGAGTTGAGAAGTGAGTCGGTACAATAGTTTTGTTAAAGCCGATGAGCAAACACAAAGAGAATGGCGGCCAAGTCATTACAGAGTGAAAATTTCTCTGCGCTGCAGCCTTCAAAAGAAGTTCACGCCAACTGATGCACAAGATCACCAGACTGTGTCTTGGCTGAAAAGAAGAAAGACGATAATTTATTGCAGATAATGATAAAGAGTCTGAAATAAAAGGTTCCTTGTTTTGTATTAACTGTCAGATCAAAAGTCATTGGAATAATCCTGTTACATGGTCATAGAATTTTTATCTGCGTCTTTTTCCCTTATTATATACACTAATCCTCCTTTATAACGGAATAAAAGGGCCTCTGAGGTGTCCGTTATATTGAAAGTCCGTTGTAACCTCATATACCAAGTAGGTCTTCTAATATGGATACTACTTATTTAAACTGCGTGGATAAAACACTATTTATTTTACTGCATTTATATAAAATACATAACAGTATTTTCAGAAATAGAAAATGTATTTTCTGTTGTTCAGAAAAAAAAACAGTTATATCTCATGCAAAATATTGTATACGTAACTCAATTAAAAACTTAGTCCGTTGTAAAAATACAGTTTATATGTTACACGAAATATTCATAATACGGTAAAAACTTTTTAACTCTTCAAAAACTAGGTGGTTATGTGTCAAAATCGCTTTCAATATTTTTTTGGCTTCAAAAAATTATTAATTTTTTTAGACTGATTAGAGTTAATTTCTTTAATCAAGAACTCAGGAAGGAGTCGCAAGTTCTCATAGTAGGGCGATGTGTTTTCATTTTTTTGATTACTGAACATTACTGCACAGTTCAAGTGGTCTTTTACTTCAATCGCTTTAAAATTTGGCCGAGAATTGTCGTCTTCTTCATCTTCTTCCACCTCTGAACTTTCTAGCACCCCTGTTACACTATCAGCAACCTCATCTTCAGTCATGATGTGGTAGCCTGGATCATCTTCATCTACTTCAAACCAGAACTCGATATCCTATAACTACACAGCGTCTTCATCTTTAGAGCTGCCCGGTATAACGAGGGATTGCTGTAATTAATCGTCGTGAAATAATTTCACTTCTTCGTTTCGAACTTTCTTGAACTGATCAATGTGAAAAATCTTCCCGACTTTAAAATAGTCTTATCAATTAGAGAAACAAGCCTGACATTTGAATCTTTTACTTATTTCTCGTTTCCATGAATAACGTCAATTTTCTTCACTATTTACTAGTGAAATATTCCAATTTTGCTCATGAATTTTGAAATTAAAAAATTGGGTTGCCAACACTGAGGGCTCTTCAAATGTTAAACCACTTCAAGAAAAAATTAAATAGGAAGACCATAAATGGCAGATCTGAAGGTAATTGCCATCTTATTCGGAATGCAGTTAAGGTGTACCCTATACTGCTCCTTTCTCTATATGTGGGATAATCGTGATAGATCTTCACACTGCATAAGAACAAAACTATCCTAAATGGAAGTTGGTGAACCCTGGAAGCAAGAATATTCTGTGTGTTTCCTTAGTTGCTCGTGATAATATCATACTGTCATCTGAATATATTAAATTCGGGCTGATAAAAATTTTGTGGGGACCATGAATTAGGAAGGAGAAGCTTTCAGGTATTCTTCTTCTTCTCCTTTTCAAGGATTAGGCTATATAAACCTGTTCTGGCACCCATCTCATCCTCGGACGACCCATATATCTTCTACTAATGGCTTCATAATTCAGTACCGCTTTCGGCAATCGATCTTCTGTCATCTTGTGCAGATGATCCCATCTTTGTCTTCTGCAAGATGAAATAATTTCATTTATGACCTTTACTTCGAGTTCTGCTCATATATCTTCATTTCTTATTCCATTTTGCAATGTATAGTTTAAAGTATAATACATTTGAGCACTCTGTATCTTGCCGCATTCCCTTTTTGTTATGACCGACGCCTCACTCTCATATGCCAATGAGAGTATTGCAATTATCTTATAAAATTTAATCCTTGTATTGTGTCTTATTTTATTTCTAAGATTTCTATGAATCGTACCACAAATATTCCTAAATTTAAAAAGAAAATTCCGAGTGACGCTAAGCTCAAGGACAGAATCTTTGTTGGACAACAGATTCGTGAGCTGTTTAAGGATGAGACCTTTAAGGATGAAGCTTGAAAGCCTTGAAATCTGTTGTTGGCAACTTTTTGGATAATTTGTAAGAACTGAAAAACACTATGTAGCTGATAATGCATATGATGTAACTTCTGACGACATATCAAGAATTGTATTGCAATACGTCGTTTAAATTTTGGTTTTTGATACAGATCTTAACTTCTTCCCAAGACAGGTAGATAAATGTCAAGCAGTCGAGTTAAAACTGAGAACTCGCTTTATAATAACAATCATTTGCGATGTACAGGTGTCGCATATAATATGTAGTCGGTTAAACCGTGTATTGGAATGCTATCGGATTTATTAATGATAACGACAAAATGCACTATGTTGATGTAATACTGTTTATATGAACAAACAGACTAATTATTCTGTCACCGTTGACCTGACTACAATTTTAATATAATTTTCCCTTACAATCTACAAGGTGCGTCTGGTGCGTCCGAGACATGCAACAACGTATCGTATCGCGACACCGACGCGCAACTCAACATCGCGACATAACATCGCAACAGAACATGGTTGTGTAACAGACGCTCGCAACACTACGCCGTTCCGTCCATCAGGTGACAACGTGTACGTGTAGTGTGCAGGACAAAAGTATGGATATTGCTACGGCAGCCTGTATAGTCATGGACTATTTAGTAAAAAAGAAGAAACGTCTGGAAAGACGGTGGAGGCATACGTAATTGTATAACAGAAGAATGTACAGTGAATCGGTTACTTTTAGATTTGAAATTTCAAGCAGTTAGTGGGCTCAACCAGAATGTCACCGAGTTTTGTATACCACAATATTACTTTACTGCGATACACCTCAATAAATTGCAGCATACGTTCTTCAGCCCACTCCAATGTTGTGTACTGATAAAGCATTGGTCACGCGGTCCCGTCCAGACATGCAAAGAGCGTGCGTAACGCCAGTGCGCAACATTTCTTTGATGCGACGCTGGAAAACCGACAAGCCACGGATGTCGCGCTCCCACGTTACATGTTACGAATTTGCGGTTGCGGGTGTGCCGTCTAAATATGTTCGTAAGTTTATGTAATTTTATAACAAAAAATAAAGTCACTTCCCTTTATAACGAATGTACTAGATAGAGATGGTGATCCAGTCTGGAATATAGGTGTGTAGGTACAGCTGGAATACAGTCTGTTCTCTCTGTGTAGGTACAGTTGTGCTCTTTCTGGTCCCCGGCGGTCAGGGTCGTTCTCGGCTTTAGCAAATTCTATAAATTGTAGTTAATTAATTTTCACCGTAATTTTTTTTTGTGTATGAAGCTTACACAATATATCCAGTAAAATTCAAGTGTCTTTTAATCCCTATACGGACAATCTTATACTTTCCCGTATTAGCGCTACTTAAAAATCAATTCTCGAACTTTCTAACTTTTTCGTACGCCTTAGTAGACCTAACGTCTAGACTTCGAGCGATACGTCCTAACGTTTTCAAGTTCAGAGAGAGACTGTTTTACTGACCAGAAATTAGAATTAGTAGGAGGAAACTGCCGGTTCTGGCTCACCCCCCCAGGGCATATCTGGACCACAGCATCCGCGACTTTTTCGTTGATCTGTGTCCTGGACCCGCAGCATCCCAATGGGGCACAGTAAGACGTAAAACTTTTACGTCTTACGTTTTACGTTTTACGTCTTACGTTTTACGTTTACGTTTCACATCTTACGTCTGACGTCTTACGTCTTACGTCTTACGTCTTACGTTTACGTTTTACGTCTTACGTCTTACGTCTTACGTTTTACGTTTTACGTTTACGTTTCACATCTTACGTCTTACGTCTTACGTCTTACGTTTTACGTCTTACGTCTTACGTTTTACGTTTTACGT
Source organism: Magicicada septendecula (assembly GCA_034769895.1). Lineage (NCBI taxonomy): Eukaryota > Metazoa > Arthropoda > Insecta > Hemiptera > Cicadidae > Magicicada > Magicicada septendecula. The sequence continues at coordinate 67,027,309 of CM068374.1, forward strand.
TTTACGTTTTACGTTTTACGTCTTACGTCTTACGTCTTACGTCTTACGTCTTACGTTTACGTTTTACGTTTTTTTATTCGCGGAAATTCGCGGATGCTGTGGTCCATTGGGATGCTGCGGGTCCAGGACACAGATCAGCGAAAAAGTCGCGGATGCTGTGGTCCAAGTCGCGGATGCTGTGGTCCAGATATGCCCTGAGGGGGTGAGCCAGAACCGGCAGTTTCCCCCTACTAGAATTCAAATGAAATTTTTGCCTATTTCTCGCACGGGTATAATTGGCTAGCCCGTAACCGTTCTCTGCGTTTGAAGCCAGGACAAAATCTTGTATTATACTGTCCGAGAGCAAATTGCAGCATGTCAAAAAAAAACTAGTAGGCCTATAATTTTATTACTTTTCCACAGGACCATAAAACTTTCTTTATTAAAAAAATTCGTAGATTCCGTTCTTCAAATTATAAACAAATACTGCTATGCAAAAGGTCTTTTTATTAGGCGTATTCTGGTACAAGTCTCATGTCAAGATCTTAACAAAAGTTATTTATTTTCATAAGTTTCTTATTATTATCCTGTAAAATAATTACATATTCTCAAACACGCGCATTCGCCACATTCCTACGCATATTTTCGCACCACTTCACAACCCTAACTGTTTTCTTTACTATCTAAAAATTACTTGAAACTAACAATTGAACATGTCCCTTATTGCCTATTATACAATGTCCAAACCTCCAGTCTTTAGTTAGACAAATTTTTATTTCAACATGCTATCATATGCTTAGAGTCCCAATACAAATGTATGTGCATATTCTACCCATTGCACATTATAGATATGTGCTCTGTGAATTAAGCTTACAATAATGTTCTACAATAAATATGGAAAAAATTATGTAATTTAACATATGTTTGATAATCTATTTTGTAATCAACTTGTACTATTTAAACTGCGAATCTAATACATAATAAATTAAAGCGTTAGTTGGTATCGAATGAATAAACAACATTGGTCGTTTACTGTAACCATTATGTATTCACTAATAGCTACCGAAATTAATCCATTTGAAGTACAGCATATATGTAATTTATGGCTGATTCTTTATCGATAGTTTATATGTTGAAACAAACACACAATGTAACTGCAACTTACATTAAATTACACTTTTAGAAGTTCTCACGTAGTAAAGTACATACTGTTACGCCGGTCTCATTGATCGTCATACGGTACAGTGGAAACAAAATACAAGACGCCAATGAAGTCTCTAATAACCAGCTCTAATTATCACAATTAATAATTTGTAATCAACTCGTACAATAATATCAGTTTAATTTGTCCACACGCAGTAATAATCAACTATACAACCGGCAACTATAAAGAATCTCGCACTAATAATAACACAACAACACTTCCCTACAATACTTCTACAAACACTCTATCCGCGCTAAGGAAAGTCGCTCACGTAACTGACTGACAAGCCGGCTGCTGTGGCTTTTTTTAGTCCCGCACGCCTTCTAGAGATTTTCCATCCTCAACTTAATTGCTGACAGTAGCGTAGCTAGGCTTTTTGGCGCCCGGGTCAAGGAGATCGTCGGTCGCCTCGCCTTCACAGTTAAAAGAGGACAAAAGAGCAATAATTAAGGCCAATCCAGTAAACAAAGTACTTAATAAATATAAATCTGTAGATTTCAGGGTCAAATTTTGCCAAGTATTTTAACAAAGCCTGAAAGTTTCCAGGGTTTTGATCGTTAGTAATTGACTCTCGATGTTCTTTCTGTGTCAGATTTTGTTGTGCAACAATTTGTACTGTGGCAATGACCCGCTCAAGGATTTATTTCCATGTCTTAGCTGCTTTACTCATTTGTTCCTGAAGTAGATCATCAATAAGTCCCCCTTTGTTTAATGAACGTTCCAATTGTTTCCATTCCCAAAACGCAGAGAGATGTGCAGGACTATCTTCATGATCCTGAATACGGGGATTTAACTTTCGCCACGACGAAAACCCATTTTCACAATTGAAATGGCTTCTTTGTTAACATTTTTGTGGAAATAAAGTGCAACAAAAGCAAAATAGAGGTTTTTTACTTGGATAAAAACACATCTAAGTGCGATTTACCTGTCGCCATTTTGCAAGGTTTAATTAAAGCAACACTTGTTTAAGGATAGTCCAGCTTCATCTTCAGGAAAATAGCTGTCCTTGTTCTGCAACTGACATGTTCCTCTATTCATCATTATATGTAAGTATGATTGAGATATTTCGCTTGGCCAAGTTTCCATATCTTGCACAGCAGCACCGGGAACACGGTCTGTATTGTTACTAGTAATGTTCTCTCCTTCATCGCCTGTAATTTCAAGATTTCACGGTGCAACATCATCCATGGTACTAGAACCAACTGAATCTTCTAACTGTATTTTAACACTTTCACAGTTTGAAGTATTCACGTCGTTAACTTTACTGTATTTGTCGACGCTAACAACATCCATTTTATGATCACAAGTTGATTCCTTGTTAAGTGGAATATTTTGACACTTAGGGTTCGATTTTCCTTGAATAAAAGACGTCATAAATTCTTTGGAACTTATAGTTCTTAATCTTATGTTAAGAAAATCTTATATTCTTGTAGTTCTTCAGGAATAGTCATATCAAAGAAACAAGTTTTTTGTAGTTTTATAAACTGAAAACAATTTTTTCAAGTTTATGTTCACTTTGCCGCCCTCCTGGCTATTCCGCCCGGAGCGGCTGCCCCCTTAGCCCCCGTAGCTACGTCCCTGATTGCTGTCGCTAATGGGTATTTCAAGTGTGCTCTTGAAGAATCTGGAACTTATTTGAAGGCGGCCTTGGCTGAGACAACACCTGCCATACTAGGCGGGGGACGGGTGGAAGGACGCGCTCTGTTGTTCGACAGAGTTCTCGTTACAATATAAATTCCGTTTACTGTCCTTTAAATTCAAATACACTTAAGGGTGTAAGAGTTAAAGATAACTTCGTTCAGCGATCAGTAGGCCTACGTTTATAATTCAGATTAGAAAAAAAAACCGCTCATTCCTCTTTCCTGATCAGAAGTATAAATTTTCATCACAGAGAGCACTTTTTGTCAGGCGACTCATTATTTGCTTTTTATGATTTTTATTACACCACTGTAAAGAGAGAGAGAGAGAGAGAGAGAGAGAGAGAGAGAGAGAGAGAGAGAGAGAGAGATTTCGCTCGCTCTTGTAGTGGTTTCATTCATTTTAGGATGAGACGGAGGTTTCGAATAACTTTGTTAATTGATAAGATATACAGTAAAACTTTTCTATTTTTTAAATATCATAGAATTCCAAAAAATAATTAATTTTGCAAAATAAGTTCGATGTTTAATGCCTAATAAAATTTCTACATTTTTACAAAAAAAAAACTAGTGTTTGATACATTAGTTTAACAAATTCCTTGAAGAAGTTTGGTTCACTTTAGGATGAGATGGCGGTTTCTCATGGAAGATGGTATAATACTGCCATGATATAATGTACAACTTCCATAATTCAGAATATCATAGGCACTTCCTGATTTACCATTAGGATGAGTAAGCTGTAGCCGAGGGCGCAAGCTTTGGGGGGGGGGGAGTTTAAGAGAACAAAACAATAAAAAACGTATGTTGCCAATGTAGGCTAAAAAAAAGGGAAATTCAAATATATAGAGGAAAAATCTAGCAACTCGTTCAAAATATATATTTCAGACTTAGATCATTCGTTTCCTGTAGAGTGTGTTTATTTAAAAACTTTTTGAAAGAAAGTAAATTTTATGAAACATAAGAAACCGAAACTAAGAAACCAAAGCAAAATAAAAAGAAATATTCTGATCCTCGTTGACTGCTGAAGTTCTTAAAATCATGTAGCGTGGGATCAATATTCCCGAATGTTGAAGTAGCCTTGCAAATTTTTTAAGCCTGGAAGTCACAAATTGTAGCGGAGAAAGATCGTTTTCAGCCCTAAGCCGGGTGAAAAATTATTTAAGATCTACCGTGTGGCAAGAGAAATGAAATCCCTGGCAGTTTTAGGCCTATTCATTGAAAATTATTTTCTGCAAAGCAATATTTCTAATGGAATAGTTCATCATAGTTTATCGTTTTTCTACTGCAAAAGCCAGAAAAATGAAGCTGTGAATAAACAAAAATTTTCAGCAATTAATAATAATAGACATGAACCTCAACTAGCGGCTAGCGACGCGTTGTAACACAATAGCCGTGCAGTATGCCTTGGTCCTTTACGGACTGTTGAGCAGAGGTTAATTTTTAACTAGTTGCAGGAACGGATAAAGGTACAGTTACGATGCCGCTAAATAGTATTTGTTTATTTACTTGTTTCTGTGGTAATTAATTCTGATCTCCATGGTGTTTTGACACATTTATACGCGTCAACAAAAGGGCATAATTTAAAGGGGCTAAATCGTGCGAACGGAGCAGAATATCCAATTCCAAGTTAGACGGTGTTTTTCGCCTTGTGTTAAATGCTACCTGTCCAAACATTGGTAGCAATCGGTGTATAATGGTGGGTTTGTATTCAATACAAAGAAACTCAGACTTTGAGTTTTATATAAATAGATAATAGACATGAAAAGTATGTCAAAAAATTTTATTCCTACAGTTTTGATTTACTTTATAGTAGTAAATTAAGTATAGGACTTTCGTAATATTGTGCTTGTCACTTATTATAATTTTTCAGTGTGCTCATACTATTGTAATAAACAATTTTACGTTATTAAAATGTAAACAAGATGAATTTTTGTTTATACAAATCACATGATGCCAGAGGCGGCTGTTGGTTCCAATTTTTGGTGGTTGCAGTAGTTGGTTGAGTGTGTGGGAGAGCGGTTAAAAGACGTTAATCGACCATAGAACTATAATTTTATAACCTCAAACAACGGATAACGTTTACCTTGGACCAACGTAAACACTAAACCTGACAACTTACAAATCAAGAAGGCTGTGCTGATTTCATGATACTGTACAACTATGGATGCGCTACAACGCTACTAGTGGAGCGTTGCGGAAGCTTTGCAACCACCAAGCTCACATATCGAACATAGGGCAACTGTGAAGAGTAACTCACGTTCTCTCATATGATTGAGTAGTAAGCTCTGCCATTTACTGTTCAAGTTGCAAGCGGCCTCCAACCACCAGCCTGCGCGCCAAATTTGAATTGTACGCGAGCATTGCCTCATAGAATCTAATACTTTCCGTTGGAACTGCTGACACTTCAATTGGTTAATATTTTGTTATATTATTTTATAGTTCAGTTATTCTATATTGGTGGTTGTGCAACGTTTCAACCCTATCAACAGCTGCCACTGCATGATCCTACATAATAAGCAGCGTATAATATATGAGTAAATAGTCCGTAACACTCGTTGTTTGAGAGGTTGGAAGGTGGTATGGGGGGGGGCAAAATCTTCATCACGTGGTAAACGTTTAAGTCAGGTATTGATCATAGAATCCCACCAAATAAGTTTTCTGAAAAAAAGTCGATGTTTAATAAGTAATACACATTTACAGATTTTTACAAACAAAAAAGAGTGCTTGGTACATTTGTCCAAGAAATTTATAATCACTTGTGGAGTCAAGCGTACAGATAAATCTGTTTGGCGACGTTTTTTTGTGTTCCCGTTTTGGTTGAATTCGTTTCTTTTCATTCTTTTTGAACAAGCAATAAATAAAAGGTGGAAAATGGCCCGCACACCATCCCTCCGTTACAAGTGTCCTTCGAAGAATGGATATTTGTGCCAATGCCTACACACAGACAACAATAGCACACACCGGTCTAAGTTACGCACAAAGCTGTTTCACTTTGATCCCCATTGTCAAGTGGCAGCCAGGCCAGCAGCACACCACCGTCTCTGGCTATAGAATTCAGCAGGCAGTGGACAACGCTCCGAGTCGATTTATTTTGTTTAGTGTCACCCCGTCCACCTACTACACAACAAAATGCCTACAATTTATGTTATCCTGTACGTTTCACTTACTTCATGAATGAACGCTGTACCCTTATATGTGCCGCATACACGATTTATGGCTTCAGTTTCTTGCAGAGATTCGTCTCACGTCTAACAAGATTCGAAACATCGCGTATCGAATATTTTTGTTTTTCTTAAAAAGCTTCCATTTGACGCGGCTGTTTCTTCTCAAGGGGAGTGGATTACATGAACCGTAGGGATTAAAGTGATATGTTATTACAAGTATTAGGTTACCGACGTTAGCAATCGTATATTCCGATTAAATTATAACGTTTTTACTCCTAAACAAATCTGTATTTGTCCTCATGTCATGATTATAATCTAAACAGCACACAATTAAAGACGCTTCCACGTGACGTAAACGTAGACTCTTCACCTATGGCACTACAGCCATTGTTGGGCCCTGGCCTCCTTCAATTTTTCCCCCCCATTCTTTTCTGTCGGTAGCCATCCTCCTCCAGGAACGCACTTTCAGTATTTCTTTCGCATCCTCATCCACCGCGTCCTCCCATCTTCTCCTCGGTCTTCCCACTGGTCTTTTTCCGTGGACTCTGGTATTCAATATTTTACGTGGTATTCTGTCTTCCTCCACCCTGGCTACTTGACCAGCCCAACCTTAGACACTGTAGTTTTATGTATTGTGTTAGCGGTGGTTCTTTATAAATTTGATACAATTCAAACGTAAGCCGATACTGTGACTATTTAAAAACAAATTTTAGAAATTGAAACTTCTTCGAACTGTATTGCTGATGAAATTTACTACTGCAATTAATTACTGACTAATTGCACAAACTAATACTTTATTATATAGTGATTATTTCACAAGGAAAGTGTTAGCTTTAAGAATCCAAGTAAACCTAAAACGTAAAGATATTAATTGAACAATGATGTCCTGGTTCCAAGGCTTTGCGTGGTCATATGAGGATGTAGAGTGTTCTATCCAGGTAGGTTGGTAGCCTGGGCTGGAACCCTCCTATTTTTTCCGTGCTTGAGAGCGGCAGCATCAGTATCCAGTGAGTTATTGAATCTACTCTATTACAGAATCTACTGAATCTGAAACTGTTGTAATTAACGATTTATCTGATGTTCAAAGACGACCATTGTAACAATATGAAAGCCTATACGTCATGTAATATATTGACTGTAAATAATGTGAAGTAATCATCATCATCATCATCTTCTTCTTCTTCGTCACAACACGGCATAGGCAAGGTGCTGCCTGTTACTGCCTTCAAAGATCCTCCAGCCACCTCTTCCTGGGTCTACCAACACACCTGTGTCCTATAGGTTTGTATAGGACACACCTGAGTCCAGACTTGTTTGGCCAGTATGGAATCTGACATTCTTTCTAAGTGTTCTTTGCACCGTTGTTTGAACACTTTTAATTTTTCATTCAAGTTAAAAACTTGTAACTCTTCTCTTGTGGACTCATTCCTTATACGGTCAAGTTTAGAAGACCTTTTAACTCCACTTAAGAATGCCGTTTCCGAGGCCTGCATTTTACTGTCTTGTTTCTTGGTTGTTGCCGATAATCTACAGGGACCTTCATAACTTTGTAGGACTTTAATTTTGCACCTCGACGTATTTTGTTTCTAAAAATACGGTTGATCGTCTGGAACTTACCTAACTTAACATCAACAACATAATTCATGTCATATCCAATATCATTTCAGTTGGCTTCAGGTGAACCAGTAAATTAATACAACACAATATCTTTCAAACAGGTAAATCAAATATATTGTTTAAGTAATAGTAATAAAACTAAAATTAACAGTCAACTTATCGAGAAGGCCGAAACGCGGGGTAAGAGGAATTCCATCGCTGGCCATTTAAGTAACAACCCCTTGGTAAGTAGACTGTTAATTTTAATTTCATTATTATTAAATAAATAAATATTAATTCTAAATAATATTTTTATTTATTGCACTGATCGAATGTAAGTGGTATAATGGTTGTATTGTAATGTATAGTAGTCCTTGCAAATTTTTTTATTTTAAAAATTTTTGAGGTTTGATTAAAATGTTCCAGCCCATGTTTTTATTTTTTAAATGTTGTCTGGTGCATCGGCATTGTCAGTGGTCACAAGTGAGGTGTAATACGATTACGGTTAACGTTTCTTCAGTCTTCAAAATATTTCTCGAATCCACCTTTTCGTGTAGCCTTGAGCTCGTTCAGCGAACTTTTGTTTTACGTCTTCGACCTTCGCGAAACGTTGTGCTTTCGTGGGAATGGTAAGGAAGAGGGAAGAAGGCTGGAAAAAATCTTCACGTTGTATTTTCGTGGGTAGGAAACTTCGGTAATAATTTTTCGGGCCAACCATCGTCAAGAGTTCATTCCACGCGGCCATACAGTACGAGACGCTTCACATTTACGGTGTCTAAAATTTGTTGGTCTGAAATTGAGAACCAAACTCATTAATCACAACACAAAAATATTATAATATATATGAGACACTTATCAGACCGGTTGTTATTTATGGAGACGAAACACGGACATTAGCACAAAAGGAACAAGTAGCACTAAGCAGATTTGAAAGAAGGATAGTAAGACGTGTTTATGGCCCGGTTAAAGAAGATGCCGTATGCAGAATAAGAAATAACCAGGAGACAGATGAGCTAGTGAAGCGTGAGGAAATTGTAAGATTCAGTGGACAGAGATAAGATACTAAGATGGAAATAAAGCCTCAACGATTACAACGGCTAGGTCACCTAGAGCGGATGGATGATCTCCGTATGTCAAAGAAAGTCTTCAGCGCGCAGGTCTAGATAAAAGCAGAAAGAGAGGCCGACCTAGGATAAGACGATTGGATGATGTGCTAAAGGATCTCAGAAGAATGCACACTGAGATTGCAATGGACAGTAGACTTTGGAGAAGATTGGTGTTGGAAGCCAGGTCTCACATTACGCTCTAGTGCTGAAAAAGAAGAAGAAGAAGAAGAAGAAGAAGAAGAAGAAGAAGAAGAAGAAGAAGAAGAAGAAGAAGAAGAAGAAGAAGAAGAAGAAAGATTGCACTGTGACATTTCTGGCGAACATACAGCTGTTGCGATGTCACTACATCTTTTTGCGTAAAATTCTTAAATAAGCCATGACGTGTTCCAGAGGTGGCACTATCGGGCTGCCATTTCTATAGTAGTAGGCTATATCTTTTCGTAAACCTGGTAGTTTCCTACCAATAGTTTGACACAGGTAGCATAACATGTCCGAATATTACACTTTCTTTACTGTTGCGGAAAACTCACAGAACACGAAACCATAATCTTCAATTTAGTATCAAGATCTTCGTTTCATTCATGATAGTTTTTGAAGCTTTATTTACCGCTTGTAAATCGCCAGCTAGTCCATGCATACCACACTCTTCATAAGTCTTCTCCAACACTTTAACCACGATAAAGTAATTTATCTCATTCCTTACATACGGTTTAATCAGTGTAATTCGATCTTGCATTATAGAATGTCAAACGAATCGCCACAACTTGCCCAATTAACTGTTAAATCTAAAGTATACATCCAACAGGGCTAAAATTGTATACTTGTTCTTCTTCAACACTACAGCGCAACGTGAGCCCTGGCTTCCAACACCAATCTTCTCCAAAGTATTCTGTCGGTTGCCATCTCAGCGTAACCCTCACATCCATTCTTCTTAGATCTTCCATCACATCATCCAACCATCTTATTCTAGCTCGACCCCTCTTTCAGCTTTTATAGACTTGCGCCCTAAGAATTGTTTTTGCATACGCCAATCATCCATCTGCTCTAGATGACCTAGTCATTGTATTCGTTGAACCTTTACGAATCCTACAATGTCTTCATGATTAAATAGCTGGTATCTACTGGTAATTTCTATTCTCCATTCGTCATCTTCTTTAACCTGGTCATAAACATGTCTTAATATCTTTCTTTCAAAGCTTCTTAGTGTTTCTTGTTCTTTTTTTATCAGCGTCCATGCTCGCTTCCATAAGTAACATCCGGGCTGATAAGTGTATTAGACATTTTTTTTTTGTTACAACTAATGAGTTTACTTCTCAATAGTCTGCTGTTGGCATAATATGCCCTATTTCCTATTTGTATTCTGTCATGTATTGTCGTGTTTATGGGCCCTTCATTGCGTATTGAGCTAGCCAGGTAACTGAACTTATTAACTGCATCACATGAATTATTCTCTTGGCATAAATTATAAAAATAGGTTTCTTCTCCTTTCTGATGCAGAAATCAGCATGTATTCAGTTATGCTTACATTTGCATTGAGTCACATTCCTACGGATTTTTGATTCAGCTCTTTGTATACCTCAACTAGCCGCTGTCTTGGTCTGGCTATTATCACAACATCATAAGCACATGCTAAAATTTTATACGTTTGTCATTAAGATTTGTTCAAATTCTCATTAAAAAAAAACAGATTTTCAATAAAACACTTGTAGCGTGTAAAATTCCAAAAATTGCACAAACTTTCGATCAAACCTCGTGTAATTGTTACTAGTGAAGCAAGCTTATGATCTTAGTTACGAAAAGGCCGCAGTGGATAAGATTGAGCTGTAACGAGGAGACCAAAGTAACCTCTTATCTGATAAGGCGGCTCAGCTTTGTCCTCCCCTCGTAGGGCGTGGTAGCTTTGCGTTTTTGACAGCCGACGAACGTTTTAAGAATCGTCGTCACATCAGCCCCCCCCCCCCGTATAAACAGCGTCGTGACACTGCAAACAAGCACGCCATCCCTTAAATAAGTGCTCCTGTCAACTGGCAGTATTGGGGTCGTAAGGGGTCGAAACAAATCACGTTGTGCGTGCGTGCCCACTACTGCTCTTGTCGTATTGATCCGCTTTCAGGTGATGTCCTCTTTCTGATTTGGAAAACCTCTGCTAAAATGTCTTCTTTTTGCTATGTACTTCCGCGTAGTGTTAGGCCTATAGTACGTCTCGGCCTGGAAGCAGTTGGGAGGAAGTCGGAAGATCAATGGGACGAGGAAGGGCAGTCACGCAGCTCCAAGGCACTGGTTCAGTTTGGCAGTAATATTGTAGATTTTCTGTACGTATTATAAATGTTCGTGCCGTTATTCACACACTGATAAATTTGCTGATAAATTTAAATTTTCGTATTCTGGTCAACGGAGGTGTTTAGACACGATGCAACTATAAAATTCTGAATATTATGCAAGGGTGCCCCCCCCCACCTAGATGACTCACCGCCCCAAACGTGATGAATAAACCTCCCCCCCCCCAAGGAAAGGTATTTGAAATTAAATGAAAATGTCATTGTATTAAGCGATTTATATTACAAATAAGCTAAAGCTAAAAATAGTACAGTTTTCAAATAAATTATAATTTGAAATTAAACAAATATTAAACAAAAAATCTAATAAAATTAATACGTGTAAGACAATATTTCAAAGCAAAGTAACAAAATATGAACAACGCGGTTTGTAAAGAAGAAAAAATTCAAAAATAATGGTTAGATGAAGTCCTAGTTTCTTTGGCTTATATTCGGCACAGTAACTTACTTCTTCCTCTGCGATGACGATAAAGAAAAGACATCAATTATTTCTTCATTAGGAACTGACTCTAATTAGTCTTTCTCTGAAGACCACAAGGTTCGAAAGCCATGCGTCTCGGTCTCGGCCAACTGTCCCTGCCCCTGTCGACGACCGTGAATCGTCCTCTAAACATTTGAATTCCTAAAACTAATTGTTGCATTGAAATGCTATGATCGCTTTCATTCTTCACTAAGAAACCATGGACTTTTATAAATATTCAATTTGTTGTTAAAACTACTGTCCGACGGGCCGCGGTCTTCCATTTTCGATAACAGACGTTTCAACCTCGCCACTGGAAGCCACCTGCAGTGTCATACAGGTTATAAACGTCAGCAGTGTGCAGTTTTATAAACGTACTGACAAGATTTCTCCGCCAGTAACTCCAAAGACATTGCCACAGTACTTTGGTATTACTGACGGTCATCTTGTCAGTACGTTTTTTTAAGTGTTTTGTGACACTGAAGATGGCCTTTAGAGGCGAGGTTGAAACGTCTGGAAGACCACGGGCCGTCGGACAGTAGTTGTAATAAACACGATGCCGGGCGTGAAAGCGTAAGGAATCGATTCAATTTTTAATTACAACGTAGTTATAAGTTTTCATACTTTTCCAAAGATTTTTGTCAAAACAGCCCCCTTCAAAAATGTCAAAACGCAGGCTGCGTCACGAACCCCCCCCCTCCGTGGACACCACTGCATTATGTTTCTAATTTACAGACCACTATAAAAGCGTTCGGTAGACGATAATCGGTAGTCGCAAATTGAACCACGAACAGCACGGGCGGCAACGGCAGCGGCAGCCACTCAGGAAGGCCGTGCCTCGGTACGGAAATGCAAACGGCAGAGTGAAATCCCGCGCGATAATATGTAGGCCTACGCTAAAAGAGTTACATCAATGAATAATATTCAACATTTTAGGACACCAACAATTTTGTTTAAATCTCTAATCAGAATTTTCACCGAACAATGGATAATTCGGAGTGCGGAAATCGGGTCAGTCACTCGAATGAACGAAAATTTTCCGAGGCCAAAACTATAAAACGGCCATTTTAGAAAGTTCACATTATTTGCACTAAAACTTGCACTTCTGACTTGGAAAAAATTGCCAAGTATTTTTTGCAGCAATGATAAATTAGTTTTGCATTATCCTATAAGTGTATTGTATATTATAAAGCATTGTAATAAATTTAATGCAGTCTATAAATTATACTACTTCTATTATTTTTTAAACTTTATATTTACAATGAGAAAGCGGATTTTTATTTCAAACATTACAACAGCTTCTTATTAAGTTTCCTAACTAGATATATCAATACAGTAATTAGACAATAAATATATAACAATAAAGTGTTTTTGCTATGTATTAGTTAAAGATAAATTGGATTATAAACACCCGTGTTAAGGGAGGGGGACCTCAGAAAGAAATCCGCCCCGGGCCTCCAGTGGCCTAGGTACGCCACCGCCTACAGAATTACCTAATATTAATAACGTTAAAACGGTCAGCTAAAACGAAATGAAAGAATGTCTCTTTTGTCCACATTCTCTGGCGACCGTTCTGAGTCGATTTATTCTGACTCCATTACCGCACGAAATGTCATAGCGTGCGCGCAGCACATTCACCGAGAGACTTCTGTTAAAAAAAAACCTATATCCTCATTTCTGTGTCGCGTCATTTTAAAAATACAGATTAATACGATTCGCGTGACTTACCGCAATTTATTTATAAATGGTCAGAGTTCGTGGAACCTGCTTTCAAACGGTTATTACTAATCTTTTCTAATTAAATATGTGTGTGCGCGCGCCCGCGCGCGTGTGCAGCTACCCAGTGGGCGTCGACCTCTATTAATTATACATTTGCTTGTGTGGAACTGCAGCCAGACCCCGCGGGAGAATCCCAGACTTTATAGTTCAAATACCTATCGCTTCTTGCTTTTAATGTGGCGGCGGGCGGTGGGACCTGTGAACCGTACAAGGTAAATAAATAGTTAATCAAAGGGTCGCCAGTCGTAAACATTCGTTTAGTCTGACAGTTACACGCGAAGCGTTCAACCCCTCGAGTAGTTTTTGTGTCTTTTGTATGCCATCAAGTATTATCGAATCGAATCGAATCTATCCTTACCACAAAAGTTTCTATTTCACAGTTTTAAAGCTCAAATCAAAGTTTATATCCTACTTATATCATCATTACCCTTTGTCTTCTTTCGTTTTGTTAATCACAATCACATGCACTCGCGCACACGCACACACAAGATTATAAACAACGTGTTTGTTGTTGTTTAAAGGCTGTCTATATTTTCAGGGAAATGGTGGAGCAAGAACATATCAAAACTTATAATATTAAGGATATAATATGGTGCTATAGTAAAGAGTATGACAATTTTTATGGCGCCGAGGTTTGGCGGCTGAATGAATCAGACAGGAGGAGACTAGAAGCGGTAGAGATGGATACGCCCCCTGAGGAGATCTGCTAGAAAATCACGACCGGCCGGAGTTGGAAACCATACCTTCAGAAATGTTATGGGAACTGAGGAAACTGTATCAGAAACTATAGGAAGACGTCAATTGATGTGGTATTGGCATATCCGGCGAATAGCGGATATTACACTTCATCATCATCATCACTCCAAGGATTAGGCCCTAGACCTGTTCCGGAACCATCTTCCCCTACGTCTACCGACATCTCTCTTCCCAGTAGGGTGACAACCCAAGGCAGCACGGGTAGACGGATATCCGATTTCCGGGGCTCGCATGAGTTCTGTAAATACATGTTTTTTACTTGAGCAGATTACTGCCCTGCTGTAAAACCCCCAACCTGGAGGACTAAGAACTTCGATTTCGGGCTGCTCTTCCCCTAGAGAGTTGCTCCTCCACCTCCACACTAGTTGCACACCCTTTTGCCGATGTGCACCATGCTGCCAGGCCAGGACCCAGCATACCTTCAGACTGCCCTGACAGAACCCCCATCTCTCGTTTTATTTACCGATCCGTTTCGTCGAAGGGATTGACCACCACAACCTTGGAGTGGATTGCTCGGCGTAACAGGGCCCACCAACGTGTAGGTGAGAGTGGAGTTGGGGTGGAGAGCCTAGTGCATTTCTCTTCAATGAAAGCATATGTTCGCGTCACACCCCGGCCCCGGATGTTAGTCTTCCGAAAGTAATTTCGGAACGGAGGTTACCCGGAAGGAGGAAAAAGGACGACTCGGAAGAACGGGGGACGACAACTTCACAAGGGCCAAAAGAGAAAAGATTAGATCTACTCGCAGAACAAGCCGTAAACAGAGAGGAATGGCGACGAATTCTGGAGGTCGAAAGGCGCGTTCTGAAGCCAACATTTGCGTACATATACATACAGTAAAAACTAAAAGCGAAAGATAATTACTGCATCATTAGAGCCAACAAAACGTCTGTATAGGCTTCTATCTCCGCTTCAAAGTTCACCAACGTTCAAATACGAGAAGAGATCGTTGTCGCTGATTGGCTAAACGTTGGCATCGTTTCCATAGTTACTGGCAGAGAGTAACGTTTACGTTTATTCACTAAAAAAATCCAGTCAATGCACAACAGTTAAAACCACATCTGTAACGTATTTTTTAAAGTAAACTTCAACGGCGTGTCGTAGCCTATATTTAGGGGTATCGTAAAGACACCGCCGTTGAACCGAATCTACCCTTACTACTGAAGCTTTGAGTTCGCAGTTTAAAAGCCCAAATAAAAATTACGTACACACTCTCTCTCTCTTTCACACACATACACACACAAACGTAACCCCTAGTTGTCTTTAGTGGCCGGCAACCTTAATGACATCAGCATACGCAATGCCGTGTTTTTGGCAGTACAACCGGACATCACATAGAGTACGAAAGCGTTTATGCGTTTCAACAAATATTTACCGTCAAACATACAAAATGACTGAATTTGATTTAATTGTTTTGTTTGTATCGCTGTTAGTGTTTAGCTTGGAATTGTGGCGTATAGTAAATAATTTATTACTAGATTTGGAGTTTAATTTAATACTGTCTTCTTCTTATTATTATTTTTCTTCTTCTTCTTCTTCTTCTTCTTCTTCTTCTTCTTCTTCTTCTTCTTCGTCTTGTTGTTGTTGTTGTTGTTGTTGTTGTTGTTCTTCCTTTTCTTCTTCTCCTTCTTCTACTTTCTCTTCCTCTTCTTCTTCTTCTTCGTCTTGTGTTTGTTGTTGTTGTTGCTCTTCTTCTTCTTCTTCTTCTTCTTCTTCTTCTTCTTCTTCTTCTTCTTCTTCTTCTTCTTTTTCTTCTACTTCTTCCGCTTCTTCTACATTGGTGCAACAGAGACACGTAATCACCCTTGGCCTCCTCAACTACTCAACCATTGGAGTTTAATTTAATACGGTTTTCTTCTTCCTCTTGTTGTTGTTGTTCTTCTTCTTCTTCTTCTTCTTCTTCTTCTTCTTCTTCTTCTTCTTCTTCTTCTTCTTCTCCTTCTGCTTCTGCTTCTGCTTCTGCTTCTTCTACATTGGTGCAACAGACACACATAATCACCCTTGGCCTGCTCAACCACTCAACGACAATCCTCCATCCATATGTCTGTCCTGAGCAAGGAAGTTGTTTATTCTAAGCTGCCGGAGTTCACGCAGGACACTGCACCTCCACGACTCCTATGCCGTCCTCTAGGTTACACTCCACCAGTAGAACCCTCGTACAGCTTTCTGACTGTCCTACTGTCTTCCATTCCCAGGACATGACCTAGCCACTTGAAGGACGTAACGCTGAGATCATCATATGCTGCGCACAATTCTCCTCTCCCGGCATAGCAATATTTCATATGTTGGGTTTATAATGCTCTCAATTATTTTTGTTACAAACCTGTCCAGTAGCTCCATTGCCTACCCGTTAAGATCACCGCCATATACCACGACTAGTCTAATTAAGTAAGATATTATACCCTCTTTACTTTGTTGATTGGCTTAATAATCTACTCTTCAAGATTTTATTCAAGACAAAGTATGCTCTATTCTCAGCTGCGCTTCTTCTCCTTATTCCTTCTTTACTGTTTGAGGTGTTCACTGATAGTAGAACCAAGGCATTAGAAACTAGAGGCTGCTCCAAAACAGTAATCACTAAAACAGAATTAACACTAAAAATTATGTTACACTGTTTCGGCAGTACATTATTAATGTCATCTTTAGAAATAGGGCTATACAAAGAAATAATTAATCAATGTTTGATTAATAGCTGCTTTTATGTACATAAAACTGTCTTATGCACTGAATAGGTTACGTAATATAAATATTTATTATTTCATTGAATTAGTTATTTTGAAAATACTATCGTCATTGGTGTTAATTTGGATTTGTTTTTTCGATCTGATGATGAGCTGTAAAGCTTGAAAGCACTACTCGGAATAATTTTTCTATAGTGGTGTAACAGTGATACTCCTGTTTGTGATTATAACCACTAACACAACTTTCTTAATTAAATTTGGATTTGCTCAGATATTCATTTACTATTTATTTTATCGTAAAATGTTTCCAAATTTCCCCAAAGGTTCGTTTTCTGACATTTGGATAATGTTTCAATAAAGTGACATTATTTAAATTTATGAATGTACGATCAATTTTAATTGAATGGGTAGCAATATTTGAAGTAAAGTAGTTAAATAATTGTTACTTTTAATTATCATTACAAATTTCGGGTTGTCGGTACTGGACGGGGCCGTGTACCTGGTCGTCCCCTTCACTTCAAGAAAGGTTATTTTTATGGCCACCAAAAGGGTGCTTCTATTGTTAAGGGAGTTTTACAGTAGACTCTTTGCCACGGCCCCGTCCAGAGGACTAAGTGGCATTTTATTCCGTCGCATGTAACTTTAGTTGGATCAAATATATTTATTTTATCATTATATAATGGTAACAGGCATTATGTCATAATATAATAATAATAATAATAATAATAATAATAGATAAAGAATTATGATTATTATTTAGTCATAGGCCTAATTTAGCATTAAAATAATTATTTCATTTTTCTATAAGTGATATTTCATTTTTTATTCATATAACATTAATAAAGATATAACTTACGTAGACTGCGCCCCTGAGAACAGTCACTGTTTACAAAAATTACACAAAATACAGTAAATGAAGTGAAGTTAATAGTTGCACAATTGAGTTATTAATTTATAGGCCTACTCGTTAAATTTTTTAAAAATAAAACAAACAAAAATAAATAATTAATGCCAGTAACGGCAAAAATACTATCCGTAATTGTCCTTAAGTATGATACAGGCCTATATACTGAATCGCAAAGATACTTATCATAAACAAAATCGTAAAGAATTTAGTCATTCTGGTAAACTGAAACTAATATTATATGATTTAAAAATACATTTAAGCTATAAAATAAATACTACAATACTACAACTCCATATTACAGTAATACAAATTGGTAAGTGAATATTATAGTCTCAATGGTACAATTTACGTAGCAGGCCTACAATTAAGACAGACTGGCTAATCAATAATTAACACAAATCGTTTGTTCACTAATACACTTGATACAGTTTACTTACTACAAGCGATTAATTTATTAAAACTGATTTATTTTTAAGGAACATGGAACACCTACTTTAAGGGTAAAAATAGTTTATTGCCTTTAAAAAATCCTCGAACAGTCCTCTATCTGTAGAATGCATGTTCCTCCAAACATACTCTACTAGACACGATTCAAAGGAAATCATCGACATCCTTCCTACCCGTCGCCTCATGTCTCTTTTCATTTTTGGCCAATGGCTCTCGATGTTCTGAGTATGGATGTTCGTGTCACTGCGGCATACAAAGTTCAGAGAATGGTTAACTCGTAAATGAGTGTAACCTTTATTTTGTAGAGAATTGTAGCCTCTCCACATTCCGTAATTATCGTAGTTCCAGGCTGAACGTTTCCTTCAATGACATCCATCAAAGTGGTAGCATCCCGTTTATTTACAACTTTCAAGAATCATTTTTTACTCCTTCTGTCTATTCCATCGATTACCCACCGAATCTTTATCACTCGACCCCTGTTATACTTTCTCTTGCCAAACGCACTCTCGTCTATTTCCACTGTTTCACCAACACCACCAATTTTTGTACTGTTCTCCAGCAACCACACAGTTAATATTTCCTGAAACTCGGAAATTAATTTTCTGATCGTTTTCGGATTTAATTCGGTTTCTTTTGTCATTATATAAATCGGATATTTAAGAATCCACGCAAATAAAACGCACAATAACGATTCGGGTGGAATCCGCACTATGCCAAAAAAGGTATTGTCTCGCAGATTCTTTTTTGATCTACATTGGTTTCTCCCGCACCTGTACATCAGATTTTTATTACACCCCTTATTTAGATACATTTTATCACCACACTTCAAACATTCAATTTTGTTTCTTATAATCTTCCAATCTGTGATACATTTTCTTATTCCGTTGTCCCTCACGTAATTTCTAAAAGAATTAATACTTTTAAAATACATCATAGAAAGCACTGTTAAAACTTGAAAATTTGACTGTGACTATGAACTTGAATAACTGCTACCGATTCTTACAGTATCGCACGTGTTGCACTTATGAGAAAAATGGCAATGCTTTTGTAGGAGTGAAGAAGAAGGGGAGTGCCTCTTACTCCACCAACTTGGTCCTTCTTCATGTTACATAAACATAGACATCCAGAATAATAGTCATACTTTTCCAGTGGTCGTAAAAGTAACCTTCTCTTCAGTAAAATGAACAAGCAGGTAGGCGGACGGCCATCACCCACCCCTATTAGTATAGCCATCACCCACCCCTATACAAGTAGGCCTATATACAAAGTTGCTTCTGCAGTGAATAAATTATATTAATACTATGTAATATCATATAATTATAATAAATTATATAATATATACACTGATATTATGTGTAATTAATTTTCATCATTATATTATTTTCATCACTATAAAAAATTATTACTTCTACAATATACAAATAGGCAGGTCTATTTGTCTATACAGTAAGTAGGCGGTCGTTATTTATATATATATATATACAAATATACATATACATGTGTGTGTGTGTGTTCAAACGCTTTTTTATACAGTCAGTTTCTTGATGCATATATAAATTATATAATATTTAAATTGGTTTACCTCAAGATATGTTTATCCTTATTTGGACCATGTTTCGGTACTCCAATTGTTCCCATCCTCAGCCATCTTAATTTTGAATCTAGTTGCATACTTGTGTTCTGCTTGGTTGTTGCTATGGTTTCCTGTTGGCTTTTGGTATTTTATCTTGGTATTATTGTGTGTGAGTGTGGTGTATATATTTAGTTTTTGGGTGTTTTCAATGTTGAGTATTTTGAAAAGTTACAAATATACGAGGGCCATTTGTTGTTCAACCTCCGATAGACCAATAAACAGACACATGAATGACATCAATAATTTTATTATATAAAAAAGTTTCATATATATGTAAACTACTTTTCTACATAATCACCACAATTGTTGTGGCACTTATCATAGCGAGGCACCAACTTTTCTATCCCCATGTTGTAGAATGTTCGCTCCTGAGTAGTCAGCCAATCTGCCACACTGGTCTTTAACTCATCATTGGTGTTAAACCGCTGCCCACCTAACCACTTTTCAAGTCAAATGGTAGTCATTTGGTGCCAAGTCTGGGTTATAAAGGTGGGTGATCAAGGACTTCCCAACCAAATTCATGAAGCAGGTTTTGTGTGAGTGCAGCTGCATGAGGTCGTGCGTTGTTTGAGTTGTTTGGGAACCCACTGAGCACAGAGTTTCCTATACCCAAGCTTCTGAGTAAGAGTATCATAAAGAGCAGACCTACAAATTTCAGGAAAATCAGCAGAAAGTTCAGTAATTGTGAAACGACGGCGCTCTCGAACCATCCTGTCTACCCTTTCAACATCAGTAGCCATGGACTTTCTTGCTTGTCCTCCTTCATCTTAAACATCAATTCGCCCTTCTTTAAATTTTCGACACCATTCCCGAACTGAACCATCACTTATCACATTTTTTCCATACACATTACACAACCTTCGATGAATTTCTGCACCACTATGACCTTCAGGTTGAAGAAATCTAATAACAGACCGAACCTCACACTTTGAGGCAATTTAAATTGTAGTTGGCATAATTAAACTGTCGTCACCACAGTAGTAGACAAAATAACTATAAAACCAGTGGTTATAGGTTAGAACAAAGCCTCAATAACATTAACCAACAATCAGATTGTTGCTATGACAACAGAACCAGGTTTGCCAACTCACCGGAGGTTGAAAAAAAAAATAGCGAACACAAAACAAACTAATACCTGAACAAATACGAGTAAGCACAAAGCACGACAAAAATTTCAAAACAACTTAGATATATTCCCCCCGAAATCCAAAAAAATTTAACAAAATTTTGAAGCAAACAATTTTAAACTGGTTGTGGTTTTTGAAATGTAATTAATTGACAGTAGAGGGATAATGCCGGTCCTGACAAAAGTACCGTTATTCCCCCACCACCACCCCATGCCGCCTTTCGCGCGCCAAGTTCAAATATATGCCGTCCTTCGCGAGCCTAAATCACTTTCACTTTCTATCAGCTGGACCCGCAGCATCCCAAATGGACCACAGCATCCGCGAATAAATTTTTGTATTTTTTTTAATTTGATATTTTTATTTTTGTAATTAAATTGATTTGCATATCCGCGAATATATGCCGCCTTTCGCGAGCCTAAATCACTTTCACTTTCTATCAGCTGGACCCGTAGCATCCCAAATGGACCACAGCCCGCGACTTTTTCGCGTATCTGGACCACAGCATCCGCGAATATAATTTTTTATTTTTTTATATGCCGCCTTTCGCGAGCTTAGCTCACTTTCACTTTCTATCACTTGATGCATTATAGTGTATATATTAAATATATGATCAGGGTTACCAACCTTGCATGAGTTCAAATTTGTTGTGTGTTATAATGTATATTAAATCTATATGATCAGGTTTACCAACCTATGGTGGGGGGGGTTCCGACTTGATGCATTATAGTGTATATATTAAATATATGATCAGGGTTACCAACCTTGCATGAGTTCAAATTTGTTGTTGTGTGTTATAATGTATATTAAATCTATATGATCAGGTGTACCAACCTCTGTATTATTATTATAGTGTATAGATATTTTATATGAGCAGGGTTGTCAACATTTTCTGTGGCGGGGGGAGGGAAATTCAAATATGTGTTATATAGTGTATATATTAAATTATATGATCAGGGTTACCAATCTTACATTATTGTGTGTGTGTATAGAGCAGATCTACCAACATTTTTTTCTCTTCTGTAGTGGGAAATTCAAACTATATGATCATAATTGTTACTCTCTCTCTCTCTCTCTCTCTCTCTCTCTCTCTCTCACATTTGAATGTAAGTAAAACTATCTCTCTTGTTGTCAAACGTTATGTTCAAGCCGTTTTCTCCTCTCCCTCTCCCTCACTTTCTCTCTCTCTCTCACTGTGTACATTGAGTAAATAATTTTAGCTCTCTCTCTCTCTCTCTCTCTCTCACACTTGTTGTGTATGTCTCTCTCTCTCTCTCTCTGTGGTCAGTACCGTGCGCATGTATATGAAATTAGAAAGTTTATATTTATTCGACAAATATTAACGCCCCCCCCCTCTCTCTCTCTCTCTCTCTCTCTCTCTCGCTCGCAGACATCGGAAGCAATTCCTAGTTTATAATGTAATTACCTGTGCGTGTATGTCTCTCTTTCGCATAAAAAAATGTCCTTGAAATAAGGTATTTTCAAAAGTTTTGTGTACACATACAAATCGCTATCGGACGATGTACGTGCTGCTCACACACACACACACATTGATGAAATTAGAAAGTTTATATTTATTCGACAAATATTAACGCCCTCTCTCTCTCTCTCTCTCTCTCTCTCTCTCGCTCGCAGACGTCGGAAGCAATTCCTAGTTTATAATGTAATTACCTGTGCGTGTATGTCTCTCTTTCGCATAAAAAAATCTCCTTGAAATAAGGTATTTTCAAAAGTTTTGTGTACACATACAAATCGCTATCGGACGATGTACGTGCTGCTCACACACACACATTGTGTATGTCTCTCTCTCTCGCTGCAAACGTTGACAAGAATTCCCTTATTCAAAGCGATTACGGTGTCACAAATTTAAATATGCCTTACGGACCATTGTAATTTTAAAAATTCATTTTTGCATTAATTAAATATATATATCGTAAACAATGAAATAATAATAATTTGTGTGTGTGTTCTATGTAAATTGTTTGTACATCAATGAATAATATAATCGTGATAGTTTTAATGTAATGTGTATTGTGTATTGCTACTGCTGCTGCAAACGCCGGTAGAAATTCCTACATACAAATATTTGACAGCACCAATAAGGTATGATTTGAATCTTTCGATGTAGCATTTCACATAATTTAATGTACTTTACAAATAATTGCTTACATGTTCAGAGGTTTATAATGAAATAAATTAAAATAAACCATAATTTGTTTTAAATGATTAAATATATATTTACAGCACTGTACACAACTTAAAATATAGTTTACAAACCGTTATAATACAATTATTCAAAATACATTTTACATTGATTAAATATATATATATAACAAACAAACATTGTTATATAAAATAAATACAATATTAATAATTTTGACATTGCAAGATTTTTAAATAATAATTTCACGGCTGTAGATACAGTTCACAAGGAAGTTTATCTGTAACATAACAATACAGTCGATATTAGAATCACGGATACGATAAATATTCAATTATCACATGCACACACACACAGTCAGTGGAAAGAAAGAATCAAATGCGTTAAGTAAGTAAACTTTTTTCAAATATGTGTCATTTTTCATAAGTTAATGTACTTTCAAATAATTTCTAATCAAACCAAATATTATTCACTGGAACTTTGTAAATACTGCTTAGAATCAATGATACATTTATCACATAAAGTTAATGTACTTTCAAATAATTTCTAATCGAACCGGATATTATTCAATGATACATTTATCATGTACATACAAATTCAATTATTAAAGTGTTAAGTACAGAGAGTTGAAACTACACACACACACACACACACATACATCAATAAATTGTTTGTTAACACGATTGCTACTTACGACACAATCTCCACCTGTATTGTTTGGTTCCTCGTCCCTCGATACACTAAATGTAGTTCTTTGGGTTTGATATGCCTGAAAACGTTTTTCTCAAAACCTTTCACAAACACATATTTATATATATACGTGTATGTGATGTTAACAATGAAACAAGATTGTCGTACGGTGTCTCTCCTTCGCTCCATCTAAGTCTATGATAATTTGACGTTAACCAGTGGTTTGTCCTAACGTATTTGGGATTCGTAACGGATGTAGCAGGCGGAGTCAAAATCCAATGTCTACCAGCAAATCTCAGAACGTCCATGATTGACAGTTCCTTCACAATATATTTTCCGTTGTCGTCGAAAAAGCACTGGAAGTCAATTATAACCGCAGTGTTATCCATAATACTGTAAGACAAAGAAACCACACATTACAAACTTATATATATATATTATGTTTAAACATACAAATATCGTTGCGATATTAATATGTGAACTTACGTTTACAGACGTCTGGACTGAAGCACCGAGAGACGTCAACTGACGAAAGAAACAAGTGTTGAGGGGGTTACTATACATGGAGACGAATTTTTTTAGCAGGTGGAGAGGTGTCGTCGTCGTCGTTCCCCATGTTGATGCATTGTCGTATTCGATAATGACCGTATGCAAGCGTATAATGACCATTGTCTAATATATAGCGCTTATCATCATACGGTGACAACGCTTGCTTATTTACACGCATCGTGTACAGCGTATGATGATCGCTACGTAAACAAAGCGCACTGGTAGCAAACTGACAATGATCAGTGAGACACTTGCGATACATATCGTGTCGCAGACTCCTCTTAATCGCAACTCGAGGCACACCTTTACATACACGTTTTTGACACTCTTTGGTAGGATCTTCGTGGGCCACAAGGAACGAATAACATTTCGCACGGAGACCCACGAATTCTCTAATAGGACGACCACACGTTTCATCCTTGAACAGTCCGACAACCTTTTTGTTCTTAAGGCTATAACAAGGATGAGACGTAGGGTAATCCGATGTGTCAAAAACGTGTAGGTCCTTCTTCATGTCTGCATACAAGTCTGATGTTTGAATGCTATACATCAGACTGTCTGTATCTGTCATTAACAATTTAACGTTGCGACCGTACTTGGCGACAGCATAACGATAATGAAAGTCGTACATTATCGTTTTGCTAACGTCAAGCACCGTGAAGCCGACATACACGGGACGGGAAAGAACAATGGATTTTTTACGGAGTGAGAGCCCCACCAGATCGTTCGTATAACGAATCATACGTTTTAGCCTAGGTGTGGAAACTAGTTTTTGAAGCCGTCGTTCATTCGAGACTAGTTCAAAGTCTATATGTTTCCGTACGTTCTCCAGCGACTTACCGTATACGGCGTTGTTCATCAGTTTGAAAAGGTCTTTTTCAAAGCTGTTGACGGCTGCTTGCCTCTTGCGGGTGTTGAAATCGATAAACGGTTTCAACCAAGTGCTTTGCTTAAAACACAACACCCTATGAGTCGCTTTCAGCTCTAAGCCAAGACTTCAATACAATTTCAAATTTCGATAATGGAGAACGTAATTTTGTTTGTCCTCCAAAGTTGTTAACAACTTCTCTACGGATGACCCTGATTCGTTATACGATGATCTGTATATACTCTCGTGTAAACGTTTGGAAAAGGGAGAAAGGATATCAGGTGTTACGCGCTGGCGCACAGGTGCAAGCGGGTAGTCGGAATGCAGGTCGTGTAAGGTATTAGGATAGTGTAGGTCGACTTCGAGGATGTACCCGATGTCGGAATCATCACTCACATTACGTACGTCCAAGGACTCGATTTCGTTACGATCGAGCCATCGGAAGTCTGCGTAAGGGAGTGGTTGCGACATGGCTGCACCGTATAAATTATTACAGTCCGTATACAGAATGAAGGAGGTCGGTTTCGATACATCGTACTGATCTGGAATCAGAGGATTGTTAGCGACTGCATGACGGTTGGATATCATCGCGCAGCCTCCGCGAATCCCAGACTCGACGAACAGATGCAGATTTATTTCTGTCAACAGTTCTAATTCGACCCCTGTCATTTTTAGCATCGCGTTCCAAGCGAGTCCGGGAAGCGAGTAAAAATGACACGGGTCCAAGCAGTAATCGCGTAAGGCCATGTCTCGGAAACTTTCAAAGACATCGGCCAGCAGCATTACGTCTGTCAACAAATACAAATCATGATAATCTCCAAACGTACGCAGATTGAATGCACTCCACACGTTTTGCGCGTGCTCGTAATCTGCGGTCGAAATAGATGATTCCATCAACCGGTTATCAAAGTGTTCACGAGCGGGTAGACTTGTTTCGTTGAACCGATCAATACTGTCAACGTACTCGTATGGGTATACCCCCTTGCGTACGAGCAGATTGGTCTGTTCATCGAAACCCCGTCTAAGCATTTCCTCTCTGAGCAAAGGAAATTGGCTCCCGGACGTGGACAGATTGGTAACGAGTGTGTCCAGAGAGCGATTAAGAAATTGAAAAGAGTCTACGAAACGCAAGGGACCCAGGGAGAACGACACGTAACGCTCACCGGATGTTGCAATGCAGGATACGTGTTGGTCCTTATATTTTCCTAAACCCTGCATTAAATGGTGACAGTCGTAGCCACGAAGGTTGTGAAAGAAGACGGGGATATGACGAGGCATCCTGTAGCTTAGATTACAGCTATTGTGGGCTGCTCCCAAGAATTTCCCCGTAAGATGACAATGATTGCGTACCTTGTCATCGTCTGTCAAAGGGCGCTCACACAAATGACAAACGGTGGCGTTAGTGAACACAACATTGTCATCATCGGACATAATTATTTGTACGTTATGTCGTACTACCTTCATCATATCCTCGGCGTCTTTCATCAACCACGAGAAGAAAGTGTCTACGACGTTTTCACCTCGATAAACTTTAGCCTCTCTCCAGAGTCTGTGTGTATGATCGACGATAGCATAGGAGAAACCTGACGGAATATGCATCGCTTCGTATGATGTGGACGATACAGGAGGAGAAGTTATTTTCTGACGGGCACCGTTGCTATCAACTGAGTAGAATTCACCTAACTCGTGCACTGTCGTCGGGACGTTGTTACCAGGTGAACACGATTGAAGCGGAGTGATGAGGGACTCGAAGTCGGCGTAGACGGTAAAGGGTACTTTAAGACAGTGCGCGTAATTTTTAAATGACATAGACTTCTCCTCCTCTGTAGGCATTTTGGTTTTCTGCTCGCCGTGAGGTGTGCAGTAGGGGAGATGATCGGACAGACCATGTTCTGTGGAGAAACGATGCAGGCAGTAGTCGCAGTAAAATGATTTATGCTCATGTTTTGTAAGGGATGATAACAATTTATTAATGCTACTGATAAGACAGTAGTGTTTTCGGCTATTTGTATCGGACAGAAGTAAAAGATTAACGTGATGTAATCTGTCCTTATTGGGGGTAATTCTTAACGGATAAACCTCATTTTTTGATTCGTTTCTGATATTGTCTTCTATATCATAGCCGAAAACGTTTATAGAAATGTTGGGATTCTGTGTTTCAAATTTAGAAAGTGAGTTTATAGAAACAGGGTACTCGATACCGGACATATTTAAAGTGTTTATGAAGGGGGCGTATTTTGAAACAAATTCTTTATGCTTTTGTTGAGGGTGTATGTGAGCTAGTACGGACCATAGAAAACACATTTCATCTTGGGGGTTCTTGATGTTGACTACTGCCTTGGTGAGTGAGAGTTTTCGCGGGGTTGGAAGGTAGGAGGACGCTGCTAGAGGCCGGTACCGTCCAACAACCAGTTCCAGCTTCAGTACAGCATCCACCGACCATCCGCTCCCGTCACGGGTAAAATTGGATATGCTATTCATGATCTTATCGTAGGATTCATCGAGTAGACAGTTCAACTCGTCGTTGTCGTCCGTGAGCAACGTACGACAACGTCCGTGGAAGACGGCGTCTTTGCTTACCTCTTTTTCTTCGCCGTTGTCACCATCTAACACAGTTTTAGTGAAACGTATCCTGCACGCAATATGCCATTTGATACTGCGTAAACGCGCTTGTTCTGCCAGAATATCCTTGCACAATAAAGGTCGCACCTCAGTCATTATCGGTACTATATCTTGATCTTCTTCTGTGTCCGTGTACACAGGCAGATAATTAAACGTTACGAGGGATCCTCTAATACTCGTTTTTCGCACGATATAAAATCGTGTCATATCTGAAACAATAGAAACACATGTATTAGCTAATAGGAATGATGAATAACACACACACAAATTCATGTTTGTGGTAAATAGATAGTACATGTTAGTAATACGTTAGTTTATTGCAAACTGTGAAGATGACAGCTACTCCTGATTTTAGCATTGAAAGTGAAAGAAGAAAATCGTTCAAGTATTGGGAAGTGACGTTTGTCAGTCCCGACGAGTTAGCGTTTGCTGGGTTTTACTACTATCCGCTAAATTATGATGTTTGTGGACATAGTATGTCATTCATAGACGATAGAGTTAAATGCTTTTGTTATGGAATTGAATTAGTTCATTGGAGAGAAGGTGACATACCTATGGTGGAACATGAAAAATTTTCTCCGTCATGTCAATTTCTAAACGATGTCAAGAGACAATACATTGGGGAAGAAGGCGACAAACCTATGTCAGAACATAAAACATTTTCTCTGTCATATCAATTTCTAAACAACATCAAGAGACTATCTTGTACATGTTAGACAGAGTTGAATCATATGTTAATTCATATCAAGCAAGTTTTGTTTGCTACATAATTATAGAGAGAGAGAGAGACAATTGGTATTTAAAAATTTTTACCTTGTTGAGGATGTCCCTGTTCCTGCTGATGTTCTGGATTCTGTTGAAGGTCAGACATGGTGATATTCAGACGTGAGAGTGAATACTGAAAAACAAAGAAACTGTTATAACGCTGGTATTATGTTAGTGTATCTTAAACGCTTTATATCACACAAAGTAAATTAGAATATCAATTTGTAACATACAATTTGTAGCGCAGTAGTGTTCAGCAACACGAACGAGTGTAAGTAAGACGCCACAGCAGGGTCAGGGGCTGTGCGGGACGAAGGGCTTGCCCGTCGCCCGCTCGTGTACTACGTCCCGAGCTTCAAAAGAGCTCCTGCCGTAGGGACTACTGATGTTCTGGATTTAGGGTGTGGCCTGCTACCGGCCGTGGGTTGTCAATTAATTATTTAATTGAGGGTGAGTGTTCGCCGAGGCCGGGTCCAAGATTCTCCTGGCACAGATTGGTAGCGACCGAGGGCGCTAATGAGATGGTTGCCCTGGAATCGGGCGGAGCGACGATAGAATTTGCGGGACAGTGTCCGTATAGTGGCGTCCAGGGAACGGACACGCAGGGATTCACGGATGGTTTTGTTAGATGTCAGATAATGGGCTTTGCATGCCCAGCGCAATCCTCGGTCGAGGAGAGACTGAAGCTTTCGCTTATGGGTCTTGGCCAAGTAGCCCCAAACGGGCAACGCGTAGGTAACCATCGGCGCCACATACGTGGAGACGATAAGCTTCCCTAGGCGGCGGGTCATGGCGTTGCTACATAGTATGGGTCGGAGTTGATAAAGACGATGGGCGGTCTTTCGGGCTACTTGCGCAGAGTGTGTCCGCCAGGTGAGACGTCGGTCGAGGTGAACCCCGAGGTACCTGACCTCTCGAGACCAGGGCAGAAGTGTGTCGCCTACGTAGAGTCTGTCGGGGAGCCTAAGGCGTCTGGAGAAGACTACTGCTGTGCTCTTGGCTGCGTTGATGGCAACTCTCCATTTCTCTGCCCACTCAACGTATTCGTCCAATTGCTCCTGGAGCCAAATAACGGCCGTCTCAGCACGACGATCGACAGCATACACTGCCGTGTCGTCGGCGAACATGGCCAACCTGGTGCCAGGCAACTTGGGCACGTCGTTGACGTACACAGAGAAAAGCAGGGGGCCCAAGACGCTTCCCTGAGGGACACCATCAGTAATAGCCCTTTCCGAGGAAAGGGTGTTATCAACTCTCACGCGAAAGGTTCTGTTCCGAAGAAAGCTAGCAATCAGATGAAGGTAGCAATCCGGAAGCAGAATCTCCGTGAGTTTGTAAAGTAGGCCTGGATGCCAAACACGATCGAAAGCCTTCTCGACATCAAGGAAAACGGCGACGGTCTGCTCCCGCGAGCAACCGGCCTCGGCCACGGTCTCCACGAAACGCATCAATTGATGCGTCGAGGAGTGCCCAGCACGAAAGCCGAATTGCTCGGGGACCAGAATATCGAACCGTTGAAGGTGATCCGTTAGTCGCCGCTGGACTAGTCGTTCGAAGACTTTCGAAGTGGACGACAGCAGGCTGATAGGCCGGAGGTTCTCGGCGAACTTGTGGTCTTTTCCCGGCTTCGGGATCATCGTGACCGTAGCCGAACGCCATTTCTTAGGAAAATAGGCGAATCGGAAGCAGGCATTGAACAAGTCGACCAGGAAGCGAACTCCCCGGTCCGGAAGTCTCTGTAGGGCGGTGTTTGTAACACCGTCCGGTCCAGGGCTCTTCCGGGGTCGAAGCGCTAAAAGCCTGTCCGTTACCTCTTCCACCGAAGTGGGTTCAGGTTCGGATGTGATCGGGCTGCCGAGAGAAGCCTCAACTTCGGCTTCTATCTCCTCGTCGGAGTCTGGGTCCCCGGACGGGTTAGGAGCAAATTGAAGCTCCAGGTACCCGGCCAGGAACTCTGATTTCTCGTCCGGCTTGGCAAGGGGATGTCCACCAGGCCCGTTGATGGCCGGGAGTGGAGGACGGCGCCTCTTCCCGGTCATCGCGGTAGGTATCCTGTAAACGGAGGAGTCCCCCTCCGGTGCATCATCTGCCATTTTGGCGACCGTAAATTCCCAGCAGCTTCGTCGGAAGGCCTGCAAGTCACGACGTAACTTGCCGGCCGCCCGATTGAAGCTGGCCTTGTCGTCCGGATCTCTCGTCCGCTGCCACCGTCTCCGAAGTCTGTTCTTCTCTAAAGCGAGAAGACGGACTTCTTCTGGGATCCGGTGATAATCGGGCGTGAGATTAGGCTTCATCCGTGAGCACACGCCGACGGAAGAGACCACGGCTTCATCGAACAAGGCGACCGCCTCGTCGATGTGCTGAGTGGTATCAAGCGGGACCTCCTCGGGAAGCCTGCGACAAAAGGCAGGCCCGAAGCGGTCCCACTCGACCACTCGTCGCGCTGCTCTCCCAATCGTGTGACGGGTAGGTACGTGCACCTCGATGGGACAATGGTCAGAGGACAGTTCCGTTAACACGGACACCTCGATCTGGTTGACAACTCCCTTGACAACTGCAATGTCTAGTATGTCAGGTCGGGCTCCAAGTCGGAGGGGATAGTGCGTCGGTTGTCCGGGTCCGTAGGCTCGTAGATGGTGGTCGTGTAGGTACCTGCTAAGCGCCCTCCCGGATGGCGTAGTCAAGCGACTACCCCATTCGGGGTGTTTGCAGTTCAGGTCACCTGCAAGAATTACCTTCCTATGCGCACTGAAAATTGCGGACAGGTCGGCGTCTAGAACTGGTTTGGTCGGCGGTTTGTAAGCCGAAACCAGGAGGACACCTCCGAGAACTCCGGAGAGTTCAACGGCTGTGGCCTCGATATTTTGGCGAGGAGGCAAGACCACGCGGTGATGTGCAAGGCAACGTTTCACCGCTATGGCCGTACCACCCCCCGCGTTCCGCCCAGGTCTATCGTCCCTGTAAAACGCATAGTTGGGCAATCTCACGTTGTCATGTGCCCTAAGCCAGGTCTCAGAGAGGAGAAGCACGTCGGGCTTGCGACGGGCTAGGAACTCTCTAAGTTCCTCGAATTTGGGCAGAAGGCTGTTGGCGTTCCACGCTATAATGGAAAGGTCGCGCTTGATGGAGGTAATTCTGTTAGCGTGGAGCATTACAGAAGACCTATGGCGGCTGCAGCTTCCGCGAGGAGGAGGAACTTTTCAGTCGGGTTCGCCGTACGAAGACGCTCCCGGATTGATCGATAAAGACGGGCCACTTCTTCGAGGTCGTATTCCTCGAGGAAAGACTTTACCTCGGCAAGAGCTGAGGGGGATGTGGACGACGATGAAGCAGATGGGGCAGGGTCGCTGCGGGCTGAATTCACCCGAGATGTGTTTCTGGGTGGGCGCTCGGTCCTTTCAGCTGCAGGACGGGGCTCTACTCTGGACTGCCGAGCAACCCCAGCGCCGGAGCGCTGCGTTGGTCTGGTTTGCGGTTTCTGGGCAGGGGGAGCGGGAGCAGCGTTTTTCTGTTTCTTCTGCTTCTTCTTCTTCCTAGACCTGGGTTTGTAGCGAGCCGCAGGTTGGGGATATTCAGACCTCTCAGGGACCGGCTCGACTACTTCCGGGGCAGGTTCCTCGTCCATTGGAACGGGCTGATCTAGGGTCGATGCTGGCGTAGCATGCTCTTCCCGAGCAGGTTGGGACGATGCACGTGGCTGAGCACGTGGGCGAGGTCGGGCGGGAGGTTGTGGCACAGATGAGCTGACCTTCTCCGGGAGACGGGGAAAGGCAGCACGATCCGGGACGACTGGAAGCTGCTGGCGGGCAGGAGGGTTGTTCCTGTCCGCAGCCTGCCTCAGATGCTGCTGGAAAACCCAGCATCCTCTGTAATTGGCCGAGTGAGGGTCGCCGCAATTAATACAAAAGCGGCGCCCCGCAGCCGGCAATTGACAGGCCTTGGTCGGATGCGGCTTTCCGCATCTGACGCAGACCTCAGCGTTGTGGCAGCTGTCCGAGCCGTGCCCGAACCGTTGGCAACGATGGCACTGCGGGACGTGGCCAGCTTCGCGGCTCCTTTCGACTTTTATTCTGAGCCCGCAAAGACTGGTCAGGCCCAGCAGTCTGTCTGCCTGGTCCCCCTTCAGGAGTATCACCCGGAGGAGGGGTAACTTTCGCCTGGGTCCATACGTGGTGTAGAGCCTAATGCTCTCCTTAATCGGGAAGCCGAGTTGGCGGAGCTCGTCCGCCACCTCGTCCGGATCGGTTTCCTCGTCCAGGCCGCGAATAATCAGCCGGACGTGAGCCGCCTTCTCATTGGTGAAGGTGTGGAATTGCAGACCATTTGCCTGTAAGAACAGGTAGACGGCACGGTACTCTTCGTCCGTCGCGCAGCTAACGCGCAGGCAGTCCCTTCCACGAAGAGACATCTGCACGTCCGCCGAGAGACGAACGCCGAGCCGGAGGCGTCTGGAAAAGTCAACGACGTTCTTGACGCCGTTGACGAACAAGGGTGGAGGGCGGCTTCGACGGGAAGGAGCATTCAGATCAAGCTCCGGTTCATCGGGGAGCGGAGTTTCCTCCGCTTTCCGCTTCTTTTTTGATGTAACAACTGTGAATGACGACCCAGACGACCCATAAAAAACAACAGTGATTTATAATTTCCCTTTAAATGGTTAAATAAAGAAGTATACCCTCTCAACAAGGCCACCTGAAAAATATTAACTGAGTCCACGAAAATAATTGCTATGTCGCCATCAATGAATTGAAAATTTAAAATAATCATTAACCTCCAAATAAAACTCCCATTAACTATTTATTAAAATATAAAATTTATATTTTAAGTTTCTTTTAAAATGCAGCATATAAATTGATGAAGGTAAATGATATCATTCACAGTTACTATTAATAATTAAAATAATTACTCATCCAATTTAAATGAACTTTAAAGGTGACACTTACTATACTTGTTAAATAAAATAATTAATTTTCATAAAGAAATGATCAGCCACGATTATTGAGATAGAATACTCGTCTACTGGTGTATATAAATTCTAATAATAATAAAATCCCTATATCCCACCAAAAGTACAGCAATGCATAATATTTATATATATATATATATCCCCCAAAATGTACACAGAAATATACAGACATAACATGTTCCACAAGACAAATTACATATACAATAGTATACAAATACATAAAGGTCTCTTGCCACGCCCTTTTTTATATTAGAGCCAGACCAACCCCACAGGACCGCCCCAATACGTCACACTCTCTGGTGACCACCACCTACTCCTCCTGCTGCCACTCACACACGCGTCCGAAGACCAAAACAAGGTAACTAATACCTTGGTATGTGAGCGCCCATAACTTTATTGTCCACATATGGACTGACCAGCCATATGCTAAAACAAGGCATCACATATCCTTGACATATCTAACTAGTCGTTAAAAAAAAAATCCCTATTCTAGGGCGGACGGCCCCTATTAGCCGGACAGAGAAAACCGCATCGAGGGCACGCGAACATCAATCCCTTTACTTGGTCTTCAATACTGCAGAACTAACGAGGGGGTTTTGCTTCAGCACAGCAACTTCGAACAACCTACACTTAATCAAAAATAACTACCACGGAAAACAACTAGGGAATGCGGCATGGCCAGGACTCTACAAAATCAACGACAACCTACAACAAAGAAAAATGAAAACGACACTAAACTTACTATTCACGTAGTCACCACTCTTCCAACTAACTTCTCTCTCACTCCTCTCGGATATTTTTTTCTTTTTCCTTTCTAACTTTTATTTGTTTTTTGGTTTTTACTTTGTTTTCTGAAGGGAGGGGTAGGAAAATTGGGAAGATGAAAGGGGCAAGGATCCTTGAAAGTTCAACAGCTAGGACTAAGGTAAAGGACATGGTTCCCTCCGGTAATAAGGATAGGTGGAGAAAACCAAGGCTCGCGGAGGCAGGGGCGCAACCCTGAAGTAGATGGACACCACTGGGATTGTGGGGAACATCTACCCGCTACCCATTAACCGCTTTGTCTCACCCTTTTATGACGAACTTTAGGAACCCGTTCTTTATGACGAACTTTAGGACGCCGTTCCTTGTGGACATCCTTCTCTG
This sequence comes from Magicicada septendecula, assembly GCA_034769895.1. Lineage (NCBI taxonomy): Eukaryota > Metazoa > Arthropoda > Insecta > Hemiptera > Cicadidae > Magicicada > Magicicada septendecula. The sequence goes on from CM068374.1 coordinate 67,061,882, forward strand.
AGAAACTATCTTGTGTAGAGCAGTACTGATTTATTTCATGTAAATTATAATCAAGGTAACTTACCTTTCTACGTTCACCCCGATTTGGATTATCCTCAGCCTCTAACTCCTCTGCTTCTACCTTCTCCTCTTCTACAATTGCTTCTGGTTCTATTTCTTCCACCTCTTCCTTTTCTTCCTCTACATAATCCAAATCATCATCACGACACTGCACATCTTCATCTTCTAGTTGCTCACCTGGTCCCCCTGGAACTTCTTTCCACTCCTCGGAATCCTCAACAATACTTACAGAAAGCGTCTGCACATCTTCACACACTACATCATTCTCACCCACAAACTCTACAACGCTGCCACCCAGTTTCTCCCCAACTTCTACCTCATCTACTTCTACTACACTTGCAGACTGGACATCCCCTAGTCCATCCGCGACCTCAGAAACACCTGCAGCCTCCGAAACACTTACACTTATACTCCCCTGCGTAGCATGTGCAGACCACTCTTCTGCCTCCTCCTTCGATTCCTCTTCTTCACCTCTCTCAGCAACTACAACTTCCTCAACAGTACTCAACCTGGAATCCAGCTGTCCAGGTCCATGTGCAATGTCTAAATTAACTTCTACTGACGATGGTAAAGCTCCACCATCAAGTGACTTATCATCTTCCGACGTAGGCGATGATGATGTTATCGGCTCTGGATCCACCTTGGGCAGAAATGGATTCACCGGAACAATTACTGCGACCTTTGGTCGGACCGTATTTGTAGCAACACAACACCGGGCCATCTCCACGAAATTATTTGGACGATTCCCAAACCTTCCCAAACGGTAACCGTCTTGGGAATTCAGTCCTCCTATAATTATATCTAGGACTTCGGTGTCGGTCAACCCTAATCTTAATACCCGGGCAGCTTTTCGTATGTCCTGCACGTAGTCCCCCAACGGCTCTCCGTCGGCCTGATAACGATAGAACCAATCCAGCCTAAGCTGGGCTCGTCGTGGAGGATACATGAAGTAATCCAACACTTCCGCATGAAAAGTGTCGACCGTGCCGCCCTGACGCCAAGTGTTGGTGACCTTCTGTTGCAACGTACCCTGGCAATACGGGTATATAAGGCACAAGACCTCCCCATCGGATATACCCGGATAGGCGGCCAACTGCAGGACAAGGTCCAAGAAAACCAGCAGCTGGTCCTCCTTAAATCCATCTACCACCGAAAATTTCTGGAGAACTGGGGTGAGAGGGTGGGGCAATTTCTGTTCCTCCCGGTGGTCGGGGGACGACAATTTCTGGAAGCATAGCGCCGCCAGAATTACACAATTCGCAAAACACTATCAACAAGCACAACACCCTACAAATACCTAACACCTACAAACATAATGACAATGATAAGATTGGAATAAGAAAAACTCACGTACTATTCTTCCAAAGAGTAGACTGCGGGTCCACCTAACGATGCGAGAACTAGCCCACTACCTGAACAGCTCACACTCGATTACACCAGACAAAAGGAACGCGACACACACACAACACACACAACACGAAAAACAAAATACCGACCAATGAAAATTTATTTCAACCATTTCTTAGGTTACCTCCGGCTACCATTTATCGGCAGAAACCGACTGCCGATCGGGCCATACCGCCTAATCACAAAAACAACCGCAACACCTCCCCAAACATGGGTAAGGTAAACTCAAACTAACTAAGCACCGACTGCGATAAGACTTGCCCAGGGATTTCCCCTTCTAAAATTTCCTACCACGTGGCACTATTCACTATGCAAGGCGGGCAAGTACATATACATATGTTTCAAACCTTAAAACTAACAAAATATTTTCAACCTTGGGATATAGGGCCTTTAAAATTTTTCAAAGTTCAATTTGAACTTACCATTGTGAAAATTCCAAAATATTTCCTAAGTTTGCAAGCCCCGTCACACCCACAGGACCCTTGTCGTAATCGCGCTCTGCTACCAAATGTAACCGCGCTCTTCATTTTGAGTAGTTAAAACAAAAAGAATATTTCTTTTTGTAAAGAGGGGCTACAAGTTAATTAAAACTAGGCTAAGGCCTAGAGAAGCTAAAAATTGCGCTGGATCCAGTAAGACGGGACTTGCAATAAAAACTCAAGAATTAAATAATTAACAATCCCATTTTATTACTCTATCTCATAATAAACATAACAAAAAACAACAGTGATTTATAATTCCCCTTTTAAATGGTTAACTAAAGAAGTATACCCTCTCAACAAGGCCACCTGAATAATATAAACTGAATCCAAGAAAATAATTGCTATGTCACCATCAATGAATTGAAAATTTAAAATAATCATTAACCTCAAAATAAAACTCCCATTAACTATTTATTAAAATATAAAATTTATATTTTAAGTTTCTTTTAAAATGCAGCATATAAATTGATGAAGGTAAATGATTTCATTCACAGTTACTATTAATAATTAAAATAATTACTCATCCAATTTAAATGAACTTTAAAGGTGACACTTACTATACTTGTTAAATAAAATAATTAATTTTCATAAAGAAATGATCAGCCACGATTATTGAGATAGAATACTCGTCTACTGGTGTATATAAATTCTAATAATAATAAAATCCCTATATCCCACCAAAAGTACAGCAATGCATAATATTTATATATATATATATATCCCCCAAAATGTACACAGAAATATACAGATATAACATGTTCCACAAGACAAATTACATATACAATAGTATACAAATACATAAAGGTCTCTTGCCACGCCCTTTTTTATATTACCCTTCTGGTGTATATAAATTCTAAACTTCTTCTTTATAGGAATCCCAATTAGGATTAAATATTTATTTCTATAAATGTACCCCCATGGTGTGGGTTAATTGCACGTCATGTGTATCATAAAGTATTGCATACAAATGTCCCCAGGACATTAAAATTTAAAACCAAGTGCCTAAGTGGCTAAGTGCTAAAATACTTAATTAAGGTGAGAAATAAAAATTGTTTAAAATAATTAACGCCCCCCAGTTACCATGATTAATATAAAGAATTTATATAGACTAAAATAGGGCCAATTAATGAAAGAGAAAAATTGCACAATATTAGCACCTTATATAAAAAAAATACATTGTGTGTCAGAGACGGACATGTTTCTTCAATTTATAACCAGTCTCAACAACCTTGTTTCAACAACCTTGTTTCGACAAACAAGTTGAAAAGTGTTTCGACAGGCACAGCTTGGTTGAAACTAATTTAAAATAACACCTACCTCCCCAGTAATCTTTTTATACAAATGACATAACCTGATTTTAAAAATAAGGGAAAATATATGTTTTTATGCCTGGTAAATTAAACTTGAGAAAATTACTAATAACAAAACTGACTTTAAATCTGTAGCGAAAGTTCTATAAAGAAATGAGTGGAAATCTAAGTTGGATGCTGTGTTGTAGACATGTCAGTCTCTGAACTGACAATTTACTATATATGTATTGAAATTTTTACAATTAATACTTAGTGTTCACACTAAACTGTCCCATCAATTGGGGATCCAAATGAATGTATACTTGAACGGTAAAACTGATGATTATGTATAACTGGTGCCATGTTGATTCTACGTGTGAATATAAATGGATATTTTTCACCTGCTTATATGTGCCCAGAAGGATGATCTCTTATTTATAGCGTGGCGATCTCATGATTGGCATGTTGTTGCGGTCGTTGTTCTCTTCGGTGTCGAGTGTGGAGCTTTTAAGATGTCATTTCGTTCAGTGGCAGCAGGACTTGTCTCTGTTCAGTGAACCCTGTTCACACATTACATTTTTAGTGAGAGACCACACACAAATGCCCCCACTGTTTGGACACCCTCCAAAATACATAAATAAAAACAACACCTAGTTGTGTTGTACATAATAAAACTTGGTAACATTATTTTGGCCAACATGCCTTACTTAAAAAGTTCTCTAACAATGATTCTTTATAACGCTTTATAACTTGAACCTCACTGAATGTGAGTTGCTTTTGCAATACAATAATTTATCTTGGCTCTGTAACATCTTATGAACTTATTACTTTGAGTGAAATTGAGGTTACCACGTGGCGAAGAATTTATTTAAAACACATAGTTTTTTACTCCATAGAATCTGAGAATACTACTACTTTGAATGAGACATGATTTACGTTTAAAACGTGCCTGAGTAAGTTCCCAATTATATATGTATAAAGTTTTACTGTCATTGTAGCAAAACTTTATACCACTTAATGACGACACATTGTGAAATAGGTTAAGTGCTCAACCGAATCTCGTTACATCGGTGTTAATGAAAGTGCAAAATTAAATATATTGTGGTTATTGTACCTTAGGTATTAAAGCCGAGATTCTGACACTCCAATAATCAAGTTTTGTTGGTTTATAAAAACTTTACGAACAATTACGTCTTTCATCATGCATGATTCAACAAGTGGCCACGCTTACTCAAGCTTACTAAAAAAAACGTTTTCTCCTTTAAAAATTTAGTATATAATTAATATAATGAAATCAAAACTCACCGCAGTCGTTAAGAAACTTATCTCATAGTATAAGAAGTAGATGCTAGATTTTCACACTTCTCTCCACCGAAGAGATTTTCTACGAGGCCATCAGCTAGGCTTCCATGTTGAGACAAAAAAAACGGAACGCCTCCCTCGTTTGGGTAACGAAAATCTCACCAGGCTGCAGCACTGTTGTTTAAAACTGCTGGAAAAACTCAGCAGATGGAAACACCGATCAAACGGTGAAAACTCGAAAACGGTAGCCTCTCCTATCCGCGGGTAGAGAGCAGCACTCCTTATTACATTAACTTTTGTACTGTCTTTACCGTCAAAAAATGCCAATAAAATAACTGAACTCGCGCTGAATCTTTTGACTCAGCACAACACATGATGGCGATGAATAAGGAGGAAAGACTTGCGTATGATATAAGGAAAAACTATCATGCATTACAACATGGTATCAGAGAAAGCGACGAGAAGTTTAGAAAAAAATTAAAGACCGATTCTGGAACCGTTAGAAGCTATTTCACGAAAGTTAAGTGGTGATATAATGGAGGAGGGGAGGAGGAGAAGAAGAGCCTACACAACATGTAATAACTGAAAACGAAAGTGGCACGCAGAGTCATAACGCTTCTCATTTCAGTGACAATAGCGCATGGAACCCTAACACTTTACATTTCAGTGACGATTCATTAGCAAACAAATATATGCGTTTGTGCGAATCGGCTGACTGTAAACGGATTATAGATCGTATGTATGGTGTTCGATACGAAGGTGGTAAATTTATGATAGGTGATTCAAATGTGAAAATCGATGATAACGACAACTTTCATGTCAAAGGAAAAATTTACGAGGGTACACCTGGTCTGTATGAACTTTTGTTTATGAAACTACCGAAAAAATACAATAAGGACGATATGAGGAAATACAAGTTCATACTACTAGCAACCAACAGACATATGATGAAATTAATTTCTATTTTTAATTTATTTGTGTGTGCGTATGTTTGACTGTAGTGCAGATTCTAATTTACAAAGTTTTGATGAATACTATTTGAAAGGACATTAATTTATGAGGAATTAATTTCTATTTTTAATTTATTTCACTATACACCTCTGAACCTATATGTAATTATTTGTAAACTGCGTTACCTGTTGCAGCAAACGTTAACACTAGAACGATTATATTATTATTATTCAGTGATATATACAATTTACTTATCATATAATCTGTATTTTTGTTTTACATATTTTGGATGAAAATTACATACCACTCTTTCATACAGTATTTTTAAATTAACAAAACAGTGATTTTGTATTATTACTGTGTGTGTGTGCGTGTGTTTGAATGTAGTGCAGATTCTAATTTACAAAGTTTTGATGAAAGGACATTAACTTATGATGAAATTAATTTCTATTTTTAATTTATTTCACTATACGTCTCTGAACCTATATGTAATTATTTGTAAACTGCGTTACCTGTTGCAGCAAACGATAACACTAGAACGATTATATTATTATTATTATTCAGTGATATATACATACAATTTACTTATTAGACACTTCAAGGATTGTAACGTCTTACAATGACTATAGCATATTTAAATCTGTTATCAGTTTTATTGGACCTTGTGTGTGATTACGTTGCGTGTGCGTCTGTGTGTGTGTGCACGTTGCGTGTGTACGTTGTATGTATGTGTGTGTTTACGTTGCGTGTGCGTCTGTGTGTGATTACGTTGCGTGCGCGTCTGTGTGTGTTTACGTTGCGTATGCGTCTGTGTGTGATTACGTTGCGTGTGCGTTTGTGTGTGTGTGTGTGTGTGTGTGTGTGTGTGTGTGTGTGTGTGTGTGTGTGTGTGTGTGTGTGTGTGTGTGTGTGTGTGTGTGCACGTTGCGTGCGCACGTTGTATGTATGTGTGTGATTACGTTGCGTATGCGTATTAGATCTTTCTTATGATATATATGTCAGCTAGAAAAACCACACTTTGTTGTGTTAGCGTTTCAGACAGCAAGAAAAATGTACTGCCAGCACGCGCCGATGAATTTGATCACTGTAATGTGATCAATGCGAGACTGTTTCTAAACGACAAGTATTATCCTTACGATAATTTAAACTTGGATATTGGGAAAGACTGTTTTGCATTATTGTACAATATGTACGCCAGTTTTCAAAGTTCGTATTACCACCGTTTAGACGGCAGCCCAGTACTGACACCGGAATTATTCAAATCAAAAGCCCCGCTGTTTGTATTCGATTGTAGCAGACAAGACAATGCCCTTAAGTCTTCAGCAGTTGATGTACGTTTAGAATTTGAATCGTCAATGAATTTTCCTAGACAGACGACTACCTACTGTATGATACTACATGATTCGCTTGTAGAATATACGCCATTGTCCAACACAGTGCATAGACGTGTTTAAGTCTTATTTTATACATATTTTGTAAATACTAGTTTTAAATATATATTTTCATATTTGTAACATTATAATATTGGAGCTGTGTGTGTGCGTGTGTGTGTGTGTGTGTGTGTGTGTGTGTGTGTGTGTGTGTGTATGTGTGTGTATTTTAATTGTACAACTAGTTTAGATATATTTTAATACTTAGATATATATATTTTCATACTTGTAACACTAATATCTTGGAGCTGTATATGTATATGTATTTTTAATTGTAAAACTGTTTAATATAATCTTGGAGCTGTGTGTATGTATTTTAATAAAATGTATATATTACAAACACACTTTATTATTATTATTTGTATAACCCACTCCATAATGTATACTTACTTACTTGCAGCAAACTAGCGAGCGTTGTCCACACACAAACGTACCCTTAAATGACAGACGGACGTTGTACGCTTAACATTCAGCTATACCTAAAATATATCTTCAATTAGAAGTGAGACATAATAATTTGATCATACACACACGCGTGCGCACACATGCATTAAATTCAATAAATAATAATGCGCTTGATGATGTTTTAATGCAAATAATTTAGGAAAGTCTACATTCCACTTTCATAAGGAAATGGTCACTGCTTACAGCTATGCATGTCCACAACAGAATTAGAGAGATATAAATGTCATCATTCGCTGTGACCTGCTTTCTAAATTTGTTACATTAAAAATGTTTGTTTAAAGCAATATTTCAGAGAATTGTAACAGACATAATAATTTGATCATACACACACACACACACACACACACACACACACATGTATTAAATTCAATAAATAATGCGCTTGATAATGTTTTAACGTTTAAATAAATCTGTACACTCACCAGCTAGTATGTGTGTTGTCTATACACCCTTAATGATGAAAGTTGTGTGTGTATACTGACGCTGTACAATACTACAACAGTCTTCAACTATTTAAAAAATGCGGTGATAGCTTTCACGCAGGTGGTCAAATGAGAAATTGCTACTATAAAAAAAAAAAATACGGTGAGAATATATTTCAGACAATTGTACAGACATAATAATTTGATCATACACACACACACACACACACACACACATGTATTAAATTCATTAAATAATGTGCTTGATAATGCAAATAATTTTTACGTTTAAATAAAATCCTAAAATATATCTTCAATTAGAAGTGAGACATAATAATTTGATCATACACACACGCGTGCGCACACACACACACACACACACACATGTATTAAATTCAATAAATAATAATGCGCTTGATGATGTTTTAATGCAAATAATTTAAGAAAGTCTACATTCCACTTTCATAAGGAAATGGTCACTGCTTACAGCTACGCATGTCCACAACAGAATTAGAGAGATATAAATGTCATCATTCGCTATGACCTGCTTTCTAAATTTGTTACATTAAAAATGTTTGTTTAAAGCAATATTTCAGAGAATTGTTACAGACATAATAATAATTTGATCACACACACACACACACACACACACACACACACACACACATGCGAAATTGCCACTATAAAAAAAAACAAATACGGTAAGAATATATTTCAGACAATTGTACCAGACATAATAATTTGATCATACACACACACGCACACATGTATTAAATTCAATAAATAATGTGCTTGATAATGCAAATAATTTTTACGTTTAAATAAAATCGGTACATACATTAAGAATATATTTCAGAAAATTGTAGCAGACATAATAATTTGATCACACACACACACACACACATGTATTAAATTCAATAAATAATGCGCTTGATAATGTTTTTACGTTTAAATAAATCTGTACACTCACCAACTAGTATGTGTGTTGTCTATACACCCTTAATGATGAAAGTTGTGTGTGTATACTGACGCTGTACAATACTACAACAGTCTTCAACTATTTAAAAAATGTGGTGATAGCTTTCACGCAGGTGGTCAAATGAGAAATTGCTACTATGAAAAAAAAAATACGGTAAGAATATATTTCAGACAATTGTACAAACATAATAATTTGATCATACACACACACACACACATGTATTAAATTCAATAAATAATGTGCTTGATAATGCAAATAATTTTTACGTTTAAATAAAATCCTAAAATATATCTTCAATTAGAAGTGAGACATAATAATTTGATCATACACACACGCGTGCGCGCGCACACACACACACACACATGTATTAAATTCAATAAATAATAATGCACTTGATGATGTTTTAATGCAAATAATTTAAGAAAGTCTACATTCCACTTTCATAAGGAAATGGTCACCGCTTACAGCTATGCATGTCCACAACAGAATTAAAGAGATATAAATGTCATCATTCGCGGTGACCTACTTTCTAAATTTGTTACATTAAAAATGTTTGTTTAAAGCAATATTTCAGAGAATTGTAACAGACATAATAATTTGATCATACACACACACACACACACACACATGTAATAAATTCAATAAATAATGCGCTTGATAATGTTTTTACGTTTAAATAAATCTGTACACTCACCAACTAGTATGTGTGTTGTCTATACACCCTTAATGATGAAAGTTGTGTGTGTATACTACAACAGTCTTTCAACTATTTAAAAAAATGTAGTGATAGCTTTCACGCAGGCAGTCAAATGCGAAATTGCCACTATAAAAAAAAACAAATACGGTAAGAATATATTTCAGACAATTGTACCAGACATAATAATTTGATCATACACACACACACACACACATGTATTAAATTCAATAAATAATGTGCTTGATAATGCAAATAATTTTTACGTTTAAATAAAATCGGTACATACATTAAGAATATATTTCAGAAAATTGTAGCAGACATAATAATTTGATCACACACACACACACACACATGTATTAAATTCAATAAATAATGCGCTTGATAATGTTTTTACGTTTAAATAAATCTGTACACTCACCAACTAGTATGTGTGTTGTCTATACACCCTTAATGATGAAAGTTGTGTGTGTGTATACTACAACAGTCTTTCAACTATTTAAAAAAATGCAGTGATAGCTTTCACGCAGGCAGTCAAATGCGAAATTGCCACTATAAAAAACAAATACGGTAAGAATATATTTCAGACAATTGTACCAGACATAATAATTTGATCATACACACACACACACACACACACACACACACACACATGTATTAAATTCAATAAATAATGTCCTTGATAATGCAAATAATTTTTACGTTTAAATAAAATCGGTACATACAATAAAATTAATATAAAAATACATTAAGAATATATTTCAGAAAATTGTAGCAGACATAATAATTTGATCATACACACACACACACACATGTATTAAATTCAATAAATAATGCGCTTGATAATGTTTTTACGTTTAAATAAATCTGTACACTCACCAAGTAGTATGTGTGTTGTCTATACACCCTTAATGATGAAAGTTGTGTGTGTATACTACAACAGTCTTTCAACTATTTAAAAAAATGCAGTGATAGCTTTCACGCAGGCAGTCAAATGCGAAATTGCCACTATAAAAAAAACAAATACGGTAAGAATATATTTCAGACAATTGTACCAGACATAATAATTTGATCATACACACACACACACACACACACACACACACACACATGTATTAAATTCAATAAATAATGTGCTTGATAATGCAAATAATTTTTACGTTTAAATAAAATCGGTACATACAATAAAATTAATATAAAAATACATTAAGAATATATTTCAGAAAATTGTAGCAGACATAATAATTTGATCATACACACACACACATGTATTAAATTCAATAAATAATGCACTTGATAATTTTTACGTTTAAATAAAATCTGTACACTTACCAAAGACGAAGTGAAGACACGTAAGACGTACAGTATCAGCATGCGCTGGCAGACAAATGAGAAATTATCGCTAATTTACTTTGCGTATATATATTGTACACTGTAGTGGGGAAAGCTGGTATGTGTGTCCGTTTTTGGAGTAATTACTGTCAGCGGTGCTAATGCTTGTCAGGTGTCAAATTAGAAAGTAGAGTTGTCCGTTTTTAGAGTAAATACTTTATAATCCATAATTAATCCTAATTACTGTCAACGCTGCTAATGACTGACAGGTGTCAAATTAGAAAGTAGGACGTCGTACACAAGGTTAATGACCTCTGGTTTAAGTTAGCGAATAATAACTATATCTAATTCAGTATCGTTGTGTGTGTGTGTGTGTGTGTGTGTGTGTGTGTGTGTGTGTGTGTGTGTGTGTGTGTGTGTGTGTGTGTGTGTGTGTGTGTGTGTGTGTGTGTGTGTGTGTGTGTGTGTGTGTGTGTGTGTGCATAGACTTGTTTCGTTGAACAGACTGGTTTGTAAACTATATTTTAAGTTTGTGTAAATATATATATTTAATTATTTAAAACAAATTATGGTTTATTTTAATTTATTTCGTTATAAACCTCCGAATATGCATGCAATTATTTGTATAGTAATCAGAAATGTGTGAGAGAGACATTTTAATAATTTGTAGGTTGTATCTTACAATCATGAAAATTATTATTTAAACTGATAATTGTTTTATTAAAATCTTACAATGACGAAATATTATTATTTCATTGTTTACGATATATATATATTTAATGCTAAAATGAATTTTTAAAATTACAATCGTCTGTAAACTATATTTAAGTTCGTGTACACATACAAATCGTTTGAATAAGGGAATTCTTGTCAACGTTTGCAGCGAGAGAGAGAGACATATACAATGTGTGTATGTGTACACAAAACTTTTGAAAATACCTTATTTCAAGGAGATTTTTTTATGCGTAACACTTTACCACACACACAGACTTGGCAGTATATTAATTTCTAAATCGTGGTCAATGACTGTCATGTGTCAAAAAAAAAATTATAAGTAGGACGCAACGAGGTAGGTGATAAATATATATAGTCTTAAAAACAAAAGGTTGTCGAACCAACATCATTTTTATTTGAAAATAGTTTCATTGTAAATATCACTTATTTGAAGCTGAATAATTTGCAGATTGTATCTTACAATCATGACAATTATTATTTAAACTGATAATTGTTTTATTAAAAATATTATTATTATTTCATTGTTTACGATATATATATTTAATTAATGCAAAAATGAATTTTTAAAATTACAATGGTCCGTAAGGCATATTTAAATTTGTGACACCGTAATCGCTTTGAATAAGGGAATTCTTGTCAACGTTTGCAGCGAGAGAGAGAGACATACACAATGTGTGTGTGTGAGCAGCACGTACATCGTCCGATAGCGATTTGTATGTGTACACAAAACTTTTGAAAATACCTTATTTCAAGGAGATTTTTTTATGCGAAAGAGAGACATACACGCACAGGTAATTACATTATAAACTAGGAATTGCTTCCGACGTCTGCGAGCGAGACAGAGAGAGAGAGAGAGAGAGGGCGTTAATATTTGTCGAATAAATATAAACTTTCTAATTTCATCAATGTGTGTGTGTGTGTGTGAGCAGCACGTACATCGTCCGATAGCGATTTGTATGTGTACACAAAACTTTTGAAAATACCTTATTTCAAGGAGATTTTTTTATGCGAAAGAGAGACATACACGCACAGGTAATTACATTATAAACTAGGAATTGCTTCCGATGTCTGCGAGCGAGAGAGAGAGAGAGAGAGAGAGAGAGGGGGGGCGTTAATATTTGTCGAATAAATATAAACTTTCTAATTTCATATACATGCGCACGGTACTGACCACAGAGAGAGAGAGAGAGAGACATACACAACAAGTGTGAGAGAGAGAGAGAGAGAGAGAGAGAGAGAGAGCTAAAATTATTTACTCAATGTACACAGTGAGAGAGAGAGAGAAAGAGAGGGAGAGGGAGAGGAGAAAACGGCTTGAACATAACGTTTGACAACAAGAGAGATAGTTTTACTTACATTCAAATGTGGAGAGAGAGAGAGAGAGAGAGAGAGAGAGAGAGAGAGAGAGAGAGAGAGAGAGAGAGAGAGAGAGAGAGAGAGAGTAACAATTATGATCATATAGTTTGAATTTCCCACTACAGAAGAGAAAAAAATGTTGGTAGATCTGCTCTATACACACACACAATAATGTAAGATTGGTAACCCTGATCATATAATTTAATATATACACTATATAACACTTATTTGAATTTCCCTCCCCCCGCCACAGAAAATGTTGACAACCCTGCTCATATAAAATATCTATACACTATAATAATAATACAGAGGTTGGTACACCTGATCATATAGATTTAATATACATTATAACACACAACAACAAATTTGAACTCATGCAAGGTTGGTAACCCTGATCATATATTTAATATATACACTATAATGCATCAAGTCGGAACCCCCCCCCACCATAGGTTGGTAAACCTGATCATATAGATTTAATATACATTATAACACACAACAAATTTGAACTCATGCAAGGTTGGTAACCCTGATCATATATTTAATATATACACTATAATGCATCAAGTGATAGAAAGTGAAAGTGATCTAAGCTCGCGAAAGGCGGCATATAAAAAAATAAAAAATTATATTCGCGGATGCTGTGGTCCAGATACGCGAAAAAGCGCGGGCTGTGGTCCATTTGGGATGCTACGGGTCCAGCTGATAGAAAGTGAAAGTGATTTAGGCTCGCGAAAGGCGGCATATATTCGCGGATATGCAAATCAATTTAATTAAAAAAATAAAAATATCAAATTAAAAAAAATACAAAAATTTATTCGCGGATGCTGTGGTCCATTTGGGATGCTGCGGGTCCAGCTGATAGAAAGTGAAAGTGATTTAGGCTCGCGAAAGACGGCATATATTTGAACTTGGCGCGCGAAAGGCGGCATGGGGTGGTGGTGGGGGAATAACGGTACTTTGGTCAGGACCGGCATTATCCCTCTACTATTGACTTCCAAGTTTTGTCAATTTTAAAACATTACTATTTGGATCAATGACGAGTTTAAATAATCTACAATAATAGGCCTTAGAGTCGATACTACATATAACAGGTGTTGAAAGAAATGGTGAAAAATGAAAAGAAGTCGACTTGAAAGAGAGTAGGGTACGGTATGTTTTTCCGCTGGTTACGATAAATAGGGAAATATCTTTTAATATTTTAACTTAATTTTACATGTTGATAACTTCAAACACATAGCACATAATGTGAATGAGTTTTAATTTCTTACCATTATTTTTCATAATGGACATGGGTTGTTGTAATAGACTCTACCTAGCTCTAAGAAACAAAATATTGTAAAATTAAACATACGTTCATTAAAAATGTTTCGTGTTGTTGCATGTGTTAAACCTACAACACAAACACACACATACACATACAAAATTTACTTTCTTAATTTTAGCATTCTCTTTAAAGTATTTATATTCCACAGGAAGGTATTATTAGGCTTCCAGGTCAAACTGTATGTTATCAATTTTATGAAATTAGTGAATTACAGCCATTATTTACCCAACAATTTTAATTTATTGGTACGATTTTCATTATAATACAAGAAAAAAGGTTAAGAAAACGATATGTGGTTGAAACAATTCGCCCCCCCCCCCGAAATTAAATGTAGGTTCGCCCCTGGTGAAAGCCTAAGTTGCCAATTTTTAAAGCAGTTTTATCAAGCCAGAATATGGTATTTTAATTAAAGAATAAATTAATTTAAAATAATTTTCCGTCGACAATGTTTGGCATCATCTTCATTGTATTTTGCTTCGTAGTAGCGTAAACAAAAGCATATAGACCTCGATCACAACGAAACAAAACGCTTTTATAGTTTAAAGCCCTGTTCAAAGCGTCTTATATTATGTTTGTTTGTTTGGTGGTGTGAGAGTCGCTTGTTTCGTTCCAAACAAAAACACTTGAAAGTATTTTCTTTAAACACGCCAAAACATTTACTTTGCTATTATCTCGACAGGGGGTTGGGGCGGGGGAGGTATGTATCGTGAGTGCTCACTTGCCAAAGCTGTTGTTGTGCAAACTTGTTTGTTAAATGGACTGTCTCCAGTGCTCGCGCTTCACTGACGTGTCTGTCGTAGGGGTTGCAGGGGGTGGAAATGCACGTAATTACCCTCTCGCGATGACATTTATGGCGAAATAAATCATGAAATAGTTTTGTCAAGTGCAGCAGCTCCGCCGCGGACTGCTTCCTCCTTATTCTATTAACTAACCCCACCTCCCCACTGCTTTGCTTGTCTACCCACACCCCCACCCATACCACCACCGCCACCGCTCACACAAACTAACTACACCACCATCATTCTGAAACTCTCTTCTATTCGGTTTAAGTTACCTACCTAAGTTCTCACGTTTTCAGTTTTAAACTATAAACGATAGTTTTGTGCTCTTTGAATTTATTCAATTTTTGCTATAACTGTGATGTAAAAATATAAATATTTTAACGCGAGTTTAGTGGTTTGTTTTTCTTTGATTTATTCTGTGATTCTTTTTCTTACAACGAGTGGATAAAAATGTGAGAATGAAATTATGGATAAACCTATGATGGATTTGTGAACCGAAAATTAAATACTCGCACAACAGGTAAGAGTCATGACGTAACGTACCATATTCTTTTAGCGTTGAGCAATTAAACTTTAATTAAATTTTAATGTCCCGTTTCACGAATGTCTGTTAATTTTCTTTTCTAACGGACCGTTTGCTAACTGACGATATAATTTTTAACTGCCGTTATCTTAATAGCCGTTTCATCGACACGCGTTTTCACCCGGTTAGTAAAACTCTCGTTAACACGATTACGCTACCTTGATAAGCGTCGATTTTGCTCCAGATACGCCGAAAAATTAAAGTAACTTATAAACTATCTGTGTGGTGGTGTTCCTGTTTCACGATTTTCAATTTGTTAACAATATTTGTAAATATTATATTTCATTGAACTTTTTGTTTAATTCCTGCTACTAGAGTATTTCTGTGTAACCTCAGTTTTCCAAGAATTTTGAAAATCATATTTTTTTTTTTTTTTTGAAACTGTATTAGTATTCTATAAATTTTGACTCGCTCAGGTGATAAAACCGGTACCGGTAGGCTTATTTCTGTTACCGATGACCTTTCTTTTTTCCTCTACGTGTAGATAATTTTTAATACCAAATTAAATTACACTATTTAAGCGTAAAATAAAAATTCGTTGATGTAGTTGTGTTAGTGCTTATAATCACAAACAGAAATAATACTGGTGCATGGTGCACACCACTATAGTAAAAATTCCCGATTAGCGCTTTCAACCTTCACAGCACTTCGTCAGATTGGAATTATCAGATATCAGAGATATGAGAGATATTCCCGATCTGATGACGAGCTGTAAACCTTGAAAGCGCTAATAGGGAATTTTTACTATAGTGGTGTGCAACAGTATTATTTCTGTCTGTAAAATTAAAGGTTTTCTCTGTGATCCATTTTTTGTTGTTGTCACAATAGCTTTCAATCTATGAGTAAGTGTAACAATTGAAAATAAAATAAATAGTTTTCAAACGGGGCATAAGCTCAGTAAGCGACAGCTATATCGTAACAAACAACACAAACATGGTATACCGGTAGACTATGACTTTAGTTTCAGCACAGTTATGCCCCGTTTCACCGACCTCCGTTATAGGCCGGTAAATCACCCGTTAAGCATCTAACGAGAGAACCCGTTTCACGAAGTTCAGTTAAATATAACGACCGTTAAAATCGTCTGTTAACTTAACGGAAGATATTTGGTCGTTTAGATAACTAACTAACGGACCGTTAAAACACGAGAACTAACCTTGAAATTATATTACGTTTGGCGTGTCTTATGTAGGCCTGTGCGTGGTTGAAAACAGAACTATTGGACAAGTTTCATCGTTTAATTTCTTAGGATGCAATATATCGTATCTTGGGGAGGTTGACGTATAGAATAAGATAGAACGTTTTAATAGGATGGACAGCGCTATCAAGCGTATCTTAAGGAATAAAGTTATGCAAGAGACGTTATTAAAATTTTACATTAGTGATGATGTCCATTCCACGCTGTCTCTATGGTAGCGAAACATGGACAAAGACGAATGCACATGAAAGTCGACTGCAAAGTGCAGAGCAGATGTAACCCGGAAAGGGTAACTTAGTTTACGTAGATAGGAAAAGGAATGAGGACATCCGTCATGAGTTAGCTGGCCGACCAGTGAATGACATGCTGAGGGAAAAAGACAGAAACGGTTTGATCACGTAGAACATATGGACCCATCAAGAATACCACATATGAGTGCAAAATATGTGCCTAAAGGTAGAAGAAGTCTGGGACGGGCGATGAACAGACGCAGAGATCAGTTGTAACAACGGACGACGTAATAGGCTTTGAGCCTTGTTCTTGCAAAGAAGAGGAAGAAGAAATAACCGTTTTGAAATTCGCTAACCGAAATCACCAACTTTTCATAATTTCAGTAAGCTATCGATTTATTTTGATAAACGCATTTTATTTTATTTCTACACTCTCCACGCATAAGGAGGTAATACGTTTATTTTTTTATTATTTACATGTATATTTGTTTCACACAGAAATTAAACTGTTGCACACAAGTGTGTAGATAAATCCCGGTATATTTCCGATCCGCTGAAAGACACTAAAGGCACGAAAGTGCTAATCGGGAATTATCTATATATTGCTGTTCAAAAGTTCAATTTTTGTTAGTGAATATAATCACTAATACAAATTAATTATTTAAAATATAATACACTTTTTGTGTTCTTGGATTTTGTTGTCCATGACGTGTCTGTTTTATTAATTAACTACATATAACACTACCGACTCGGATCACAAATTATTATTGATAAAAACGATAAATTTTTACCTAATGGCCTAAACTAGTTTTCGCTCAGTTAGAGTTCGTCAGGAGCTGTCGCTAGGAGTGCTGTCCGTCCTGCTTTTGGTAATGGCGCCGTCGTTCAAAAGATCGTTGTTCTCTCTCTCTCTCTCTCTCTCTCTCTCTCTCTCTGTGTGTGTGTGTGTGTGTGTGTGTGTGTGTGTGTGTGTGTGTGTGTGTGTGTGCGTGTGTGTGCGTGTGTGTGTGTGTGTGTGTGTGTTATTTAAATTGTATCCGTTCATCAAGAATGTTGTTTCTAGGCGTTTTGTTGACTGTATATTTCTAGTTGTTCAAGAGCGTCTAGTTTTCGGCCTTTTATGTGTACGTGTATGTGTGGTCTGCCTCAATGGGGTGATTTGCAAAGGTGGATTCGGTGGTGGAGTTTAATGCTTTTTTGTTTTCAATGTATCTCTGTTTGAAGGTGCACCCTGTCTGGGCTATGTATTTTTTGGCATTTTTGTGCTTTTCTGGTTGTGAAATGGCCAGAAAATTTTAAATTGGTGAAAAAAATTAATACGTCTTATATTTAACTAATGTCTATAATATTTTGGTTACATAATATTTTAAATAAAATTAATATTTTTAAAAGTAGTTTAAATTAGTTCAAACTATCAATTGCTTTAAAGACTACTGCAAAATCCAATCAAAAAATTCTGATTACGACAATTTGTTATTCTATCGACACGTGTTCATAAGCATAAGAAATTATACGTAACTTCGTTCTTCCGCAAAACTGCTCATTGACTGTCGATCCGAATTCTCGTAGAAACGTCTTCTTCTTCACCACTACAGCCCAAAATGAGCCCTGGCTCCCAACATTAATCTTCTCCAAAGTCTCCTGTCCGTTGCCGTCTCAGTGTAACCTCTGACACCCATTCTTCTGAGATCTTCTAGCACGTCATCCAATCATCTTATCCTAGAACGGCCCCTCTTTCTGCTTTTATAGACCTGCGCCCTCAGAATTTTTTTTGGCATACACTGATCATCCATCCGCTCTATGTGACCTAACCATTGTATTCGTCGAGCCTTTATGGATCTTACAATGTCTTTGTGATTCAGTAGCTCGTCTATCTCCTGGTTATTTCTTATTCTTCATTCGTTATCTTCTTTAACCGGGCCATAAACACGTCTTAAGATCTTTATTTCAAACCTTCATAGTGTTTCTTGTTCCTTTTTTATCAGCATCCACGTCTCACCACGTTTGATAAGTGTCTTACATATTTTGATTCTTGTGTTACGACTAATGAGTTTGCTTCTCAGTAGTCTAGTCTTAGCATAGTATGCCATATTAGCATAATAGCGTATTATTTTCTATTTGTATTATGTCATGTATTGTCGTGTTTATGGGCCCTTCATTATTTATCGTAATACCCAGGTACCTGAACTTGTTAAGTGCATCAAATGAATTATCCCCTATACACAAATTATGTCGGTTTCCTCTCCTTCCTGATCCATAAATCAGCGTGTATTTACTTTTGCTAATATTTACATCGAGTGCCATTCAAGCGGATTTTTGATTCAGCTCTTTTTATAGCTCAACTAGCCGCTGTCTTGATCTGGCTATTATCACAACAGCGTCAGCGTCAGCATTTATACGATTCAATAGCAACATATTTGAAACGTAGGAAACAAAACGTAATATCACAAACAAGTAGGCCTAACGTTTCAACCAAGTTTTCTGTAAAAAAAAAAAAAACATTTTCAACATAATGTGTGTCATTAAATACGTTAACTAGGGCAAAACAAAAATAATTATTGGTCATTGCAAAGTTAACAATAACAACTGCACTGCCAACTATATATTTTATTTAATTACTTCCCGTACTCTGTTTCTCTCTCTCCCTCTGCCCCGTCTCGCTCTCTCTCAATGCCCCCTCACTACCCCTCCTTCTGACTATCTATCTCTATTTATCTACCTATCCCCCTCTGGTGCGCGCGTAGAAGTGATGTTATTAACAGTAATTAAATCCTTAAATTTTTAGTGACCGTCAATCAATCAATGTTTTAGTGGATGGTTAGTGATATCCAATTGTTGATTACTGTTTTTTTAATTAATTAAAATAACATTACATTTAGTAAGATAAATTGTAATACTGTATAAATTAAGTTCTCTCATACTGTAATTTGCTCGTTTTCTTAAAGATAATTTTGAAGATGTAAACAAACTATCATAAGTCTTCACATATAAAATGATACATACATACGCACGCACGCACTCACATCACCAACACGTTCACCCAAATATTTAATTGTTTCGTTATGTTTGATATTTCTATTGTATTTCATAAACAGGTCCTGAAGATGACAATAAATATTGTCGAAACGTCGACGCAAAATATCTAAAATTTGTATTATTGACCGATCCTCACTAACCATCCACTAAAACATTAATAGTAATACTCCATCAGCCAAAAAAGTATAACATCCGGCATCATATCAACTGTTATTATAACGGTATGAGCTGGTTAGAATGACAGCCGTGTAAGTTATTTAGCCGCGTGAAAAGTAAAAATTGTGAAAATTTCAAATATTATTCTGTACCTAAGACTTTCACGGCCGGTGGCAACAGTGTAAACTCCGGACTATTGGTCCGCGCGGTCCGCTCCTGTTGCTACTAACAGACGTTTCGACCTCTCCTCCGGAGGCCATCTTCAGTATCCAAAACGACTCACTAACTGACACGGTCTTCGTCAGTCAACCACAGTACTATGGTTGTGCAAACCCTCCCCCCTATGGGCATCCCTGGGTCTGTTGTTCCCAGCACCAAGTTGCAAGCCTCTTTTGGTCGTCTGGTCGTGTACCCACGAACGACTGGGTATACCCCGCAGAATCCCAGTTTAACACCTTTCTCTGGGTCAACGACCATCAGACATTTGTTCCACCACGTGGCCGTACCGTATCGTACGACGCGCTTTGTATGTACAATAATAATTGTAATTCATAATCATCGTCATCATATTCACGGATTAAACCAAGGCTGCTTTGTTCCTGTCTCAAAGAGGCAAAGATTAGCCTGTCCGGCTAATCCAACTATCCGGTCATTCCAGCGCTTCCTCGGCCACGTCCGACACCTCTCCGTCCCCTCGGCTTGTAGTTCCAGAGTTGTTTGGGGATGCGGCAGTCATCCATTCGACAAAGATGTTCCCACCAATTCAGCCGATACTGGGCGATCCTCTCGAGTATACTCATAATATTCAGTTCCTGCTGTATATCTGTGTTTCTTCTATGATCATGGAGAGTATACTCTACCACGTGCCTGAGAAATCTCACTTCAGCCGCTTGGATGCGACTGGCCTGGCCGTTCGTTAAAGTCCAATTCTCAGACCCATAATGAAGTGTGGGAAGAGCCATCACCTTGTAGAATTTTAGGCGTGTTCCTTTATTTGGTGATAAAGGAAGTAAAGATCCGCATGATAAGGTCCTTAAGAGGACTAGCAGATAATGAAATGGAACTTAATTTAATGTATGTAATTCATAATAATAAAAAATATATACAATTTTAGTGCAGACTGAATTAGCGAAGTACGCGCGCGCGCGCGTGAGAGAGAGAGAGAGAGAGAGAGAGAGAGAGAGAGAGAGAGAGAGAGAGAGAGAGAGAGAGAGAGAGAGAGAGAGAGAGAGAGAGAGAGAGAGGAGGTCATTCGTTGCTCAGCTTGACATCTGCGGCTAAGCAGATGTAGCAATCATCTTAATGATCTTCATTAGCCAAAAAATTCTTTTTTAGCTTTTTGGGTAGAACAAGAATTTGTGTGTGTGTGTGTGTGAGTGTTGTTTGTGTGAAGGAGGGACACAAGGGGAACCACAACACTAACTAGACGTGTGTTATTAAAGACCTTACCCTCGCTTGAAGGGTCGCTGTCATAATACGAGACATCTTCCCCTGTCAAGTCTAGACCTGTAAGAATGTCACATGTGCTGTAAGAAACGTGAAACAGTTTGTTCTAGCTAAATTTTTTTCATCCTAAGGTTAACAACGTCTCAGACGTCATGATTAAAAAATATTATATTATGTATAGACATACATATTATATTATATTAATTAAAATATACAGGACTGTACAAATTAATGGAAACGAATGATCTTTTCAGAGATTGTTTATTATTCTACTTATTTATATTGATTGGTCTTTCAGTCTTTCGACTGGTTTGTACCCTCCACGCATATACTCGTGGTGCGTGTGTTACGCAGTCACTCATGGGACCTACAGTTTAACGCCGGTTCCGAATGGCATAGTTGGGGAGGGTTTATACTAAGTTTGCCATCGCCTTGCGAGTGGGAATGGTTGTATCTAAATCAGGTGGCCCCGGCGGGAATGTAATTGTTTATAAAAAAATCAGAAAATTGTGACATTTGTAATTAAAAATAGTACATGGAACGGAGTTATATAAACTACTACTAGTATATTAGACACTATTTCAGCTGAGAAGGTAAACTTTGTGAAAATATTCGTGAAAACTATAGACTATTTCCATTAGTCAGTTATCTGCATTCCTGTACTAATAACTGACGCAATTTTAAATCTACAAATTGTATAAACAATCTGGGATGTGGGCAAATTAAATTTCTTATAACTTTTATTTGAAACCTATTTCTTTGTAAGCTATTGTTTTTTTCATAAAACGTACGTAGCTAAAGCGCATGAAGTCGTTCAAATACCAAAAGGCCGAATTCAATATACAATACCGTTGGCCAAATACAATACCGTAATTGGCCGAATTCACATTGTAAAAAAAAATTAAAAACAAAAAATTTGAAGGAAATTAAATATATCTTATGTAAAAATAGTAAAATTCCCGAGAGCTAAAGGCAGATATTTCTTACAAACCGATTGTTTGTCCCTTTCAACACCTGCCATGTTTAAAGAGACATCCCTGTAACTCGAAACTCTTCAGATCCTGGAACCTTCCCCAACCTCAATATCCAGGTATCCAGGACACCCAATTTGTTTTTTTTTTTAAGCTCAGTTCTCGATAATTTCACTGTATCATATTCCACACGTGATTACTTGTAAGGGTGTGGCTAGGGCAACATAGCTGTCAAAAAATGTTTGCTATTCTTTTTAATACATAGACAATCAGGGCTTGATGTCAGGAGGAACGCGCCGGAACGCGTTCCTAAACCTCTTGGATGCAAAAATAAATTACCGAAAAAAATTGTGAAAAGAAAAACCTAATTATTAACAAATTTAATACTACTTTTAAATTGTGCCCCTCATCAGCCCCACTATAAAACTAAACATTTGTCAAAATCAAAGACCAGCACTAATCTTATCTACATTCATTGTTTTTGTTTTTTTAATACGTTCTACCTAAAATTCTCTTGTAAGTATAAGGTATTTAAAAACATTTGAACAAGGCTCACTCGAAGATGACGTTCGTAGTTTTTCGCAAATTAAACTAATCATTATATCTTTCTGAGAATCTCTAAAGACAAAAACTGTATCCACCCTCTAATTTGTGAAAATTAATGGACCTCCTCTCCGTTTATTTGATCCATCAAAGTACGTGGTGGATTCATGGCTGATTTCTGGTCATAATACAGCATTGGACACAAAGAGTAAAGAAAGGTCAAGAAACAAACAATATGACGACACAATGATGAAACTTGAAACATTTTTAAAATGTCCGATCCACTGCAGCTATCACTTATCGTTTGATTGAGGCTCCTGGATGACGCCATCATGAGTGACATGTTTTCGACTGACGTGCGGCTAACCTGAAGATGAAGCGCTTTACAAATATCTGTAAACTTTATTCTCTTTTTAGATACAAGTTTATATGTATACTACATATTTTATAAGGCTTTACAAATGTAGACCTTCTTTGTAATAACGTGTTGTAAACTTATACCCTGATATAAAATATAAGTATATTTGTCTCTGTACAACTTTTGAATTGATGCGTTCCGGAAATTTTAGAAACCAACCACTGGTAATAATAATATTTTTTTTGACGAGAGCATACGGAATTTGCTGTACAAATGTCTGGAAGGGTCCACGCTTCCGGGGTCTGTGGGTTTGACTATTACACCCGAATCACTAAAAAACCACCTCCTTTTTCTTTTCTAGGACACACTACTTCGGGCTAGGCCTATTGTTCTTCAGCCCTAGGACTCATATCTGACTTGTTATCCTTGTATATTGTATTATCGAAATTTATCTTCTTCGCCCGAAGAATCTCTTCTGCGAAGCGTAGCACACAGTTTCAGGTGTCCTTCCCTTGAAGCATCGCTTGAGCGATGTTATGCAGGGAGATCTCCTTACCTAACGTCTTCTTGCAACGATCTATAATGTTACTCCCGTCTGTTGCAAACGAAGAATGTATGGCTGGCATTGTCCCCAGCTCCCGGACAGTATAGGCACTCTAAAAATAATAATGATAATAATTATTATTACTAATTATTTTAAATATTAATTATTAATTTTTTTTATTATAATTATTACACATTATTATTATTATTATTATTATTCGGTTGCGAAATCTGGGCCGATGCACTAAAGATGGAGAAGTACAGAAAACGTATGGCATCGGTGCAGAGAAGAGGAACCTTCACCCGCCGCCTAGGGAAGCTTATCGTCTCCACTTATGTGGTGCCGATGGTTACCTACGCGATACCCGTTTGGGGCTACTTGGCCAAGACCCATAAGCGAAAGCTTCAGTCTCTCCTTGACCGAGGATTGCGCTGGGCGTGCAAAGTCCATTATCTGACCTCAACAAAACCATCCGTGACTCCCTGCGTGTCCGTTCCCTGGACGCCACTATACGGAAACTGTCCCGCAAATTTTATCGTCGCTCCGCCCGATTCCAGGGCAACCACCTCATTAGCGCCCTCGGTCGCTACCAATCTGTGCCAGGAGAATCTTGGACCCGGCCTCGGCGTACTCTCGCCCTCAATTAATTAATTAATTGACAACCCACGCCCGGTAGCAGACCCTATCAATAGACCCTGCGGCAGGAGCTCTATCTGAAGCTCGGAACGCAGTACACGAGCGGGCGACGGGCATGCCCTTCGTCTTGCACAGCCCCTGGTCAAGGAGCCATCAGAGTAGCATCCTCTTACCGGACAGTACCAGAGCCAGTAGTCCTGGTGATAGCGGGAGTGATTCCCATAGACCTGTTGGCTCTAGAGCGGAAGCATTTATTCAAAAGAAAAGAAGAAATTGGAAGAGATGTCGCAAAGCATGAAGCCAGGGAACTCACTCTCCGGCACTGCCAAGGTCGTTGGGATAGAGAGGATAGAGGAAGATGGACCGCAAGGCTCATACCAAACTTGAAGGTTTGGATAGACCGCTAACACGGTAAGGTCAACTACCATCTGACCCAGTTGCTCAGTGGCCACGGCAATTTTAATGCCTACCTCCATAGAATGGGAAAGGTGCAAAGCCCAGCATATCAAGTGGCTGAGAGTCCCACACAACAGAGGAAGCACAAGCCTCCTCTGATGGTGCATAAAGCATTTTCCCCTTTATATAAAAATAAAATTATTATTGCAGTAGACGGCCCCAACTTCCACCCAACGGGTAGTAGAAGATAATTGACAATTATAAGGAGCCCGATAAGGGCGCAATAGGAGGTGGGTTTTTTTTAGTGGACGAGAGTCCAATACACCAGGGGAAGCACGTTTACCTCTGATGATGCATAAAGCATTTTCCCCCTCTATTAATAATAATAATAATAATGATGATAATAATATAATATTTATTAATTTTCCGTCGTACGATTATTATTGCTGTTGTTTTTGTTGTACTGTCGCTTTGTCCACTTCAGAGAACTTGACTGGCCTCTCTGACATACGTTTCAGACCCCACATGATTAATATTACACTATTAGGCTTTTTCGCTTTACTTCTTTTCTAATTACCGCTGCCTTTTTTTCTGTGATATTTCTTGTTAAGATGAATTATGAAATTCCAGTTTTATACGTGTGCGCACGCACGCAAGTTAGCGTCTGTTACCTGTCAAGTCCAGAGTCACACATGTACGTATGACATACGTGTGTGGAAAATTAAAAAAGTTTTCTACACTTAAAGTGGAGTTTCAACAGTTGTAACCGCGCGTATGGCAAGTCGTCTCGCATTCTGGTTCTACGCCAGATTTTTCTGCTCGCGCTTGAAATTACATGAACTTGTTGTAGTGGTTTCCGTCTCTGTGTGTGTGTGTGTGTGTGTGTGTGTGTGTGTGTGTGTGTGTGTGTGTGTGTGTGTGTGTGTGTGTGTGTGTGTGTGTGTGTGTGTGTGTGTGTGTGTGTGTGTGTGTGTGTGTGTGTGCGTGTGTGCGTGTGTGTGTTTTCCTACGAATTAACTTTATGAAAAAGAATCTCTGTAAGACTAGCAATCTGTTTGTTAAAACCAGATTTTTTCGTCACAGAATAATTCTTGAGTAACTTTGAAAACGTGTTTATGGTAACACACTGAAACATTGGCGTAAATTTTCATTGGGCTTGACTTTCTCTTTGTGAATCACAAAACGAATGATCCCGTATTCTCACACACGCGCGCTCTAATTCTTGTCCTTGAAATGCATCCAAACCGCTATACATTTTGCTACCCCCCCCCCCACCATTCTCTGACTCTTTGAAACGGCGTTCACGTCGCGGTTTCAATTCCATTAACCGTTTTCTGCTGTGGAGCCAAAACAATGAGACTCACTGGCTGAAAGCGGTCGGACTGAATTTAAAATACTGTCTTAGTCTCGGCTTCGATACTATACTATTTCTTTCGTTTCGATGTGAGTTTATCACACGCAATTAATTTAGAGCTTTAATGTCACTTAGAGTCTAAACAAACACACAATTGGATGTAAAAGAGCGGAGTTGTGTAATTATGAGTATTAACACGTTCCCTCCAAGTCTCGTCAGTTAGAAATTTCTGATAAGGCGCGGGAAAGAAAACAAAGAGAGATATAATTTCTAATCGCTGTAATTTCTTTTTGGCTAGTAAACATGCCTGCGGTTGTTCACCGTAACTACTCTGCTACATTGAGCAGCCGTGGGACTGTATCTCACATACAGTACACTATTTTTTCTCGTAATTTAAAATGACTGATTACATTCATACGATTTATTGAATAACCGAAACTAGGTGCAAGTTTATACTGTATAATAAGCGCTAAAATAAACAATCGGATTTGCATTAAAATATTGTTACGACGATATAAAATATAAGTATATTTGTGTCTGTACAACTTTTGAATTGATGCATTCCGGAAATTTTAGAAACCAACCACTGGTAATAATAATATAAGATATACGTGAGATATGGACGTATATCTTGTGGACTCACACAGAAGGACTGGCAGGACAACATGCTTGCTTCAGCATTGTGATTTGAGGTAGGTGTAGGAGGAAGAAAAAACTTGGAAGAGGAAGGAATGTGACCACCAAAAGTACAAGCAGAGGATGTTGATGTAGAAGTCAGAGCAGATGAAGATGTGGAAGAGATATGCACTGGAGCTGATGATGAAACGTGAGCGACTGATCGTCGTATGGTACAATGGAAAACAAATACAGACACCAATGACATCACTAATTACCAAATATAATTAATCACAAATATCTGTTTGTAATCAACTCGTACAATAATTCAAGTTAAATTTGTCCTCGCGCAATAATAATGTCAAGTAATAAGAGTTACACACCAATTATAACACAATAATCATTTACTAGTAATCTTCAACAACAACTCGATCCGCACTAAGGAAATCGCTCAACGTAACTGACTGACAAAGCCAGACGCTCTTGCTTATATAGGTCGCGGTGAGGTTTCAGAATAACTTTCCATCCTCACTTTGACGCGTCAGCTTAATGCGTGTTTCAAGTATGCTCTTGAACAATTTGGAAGTATAGTACTTGAGTGTTACGTGAGTGGACGGCCTTGATGCAGACGAGGCACGTTGGGATAGTCGAAAAGCGTGTGGAATGACATTCTCGCCTTTTCGAGAAGGTTCCCTCGTCACAATATCCTTTAATCTGATACCCCCCACTGAATTTTTACAGTTTTTCAAATTTTTTATTCCTTTATGGGCCCTGTGGTCAAGAAATTTTGAAATTTCCAAAACCGTACACTATATTTAGATTTTGGTCAGAATTATCTTTCATTTGATATCGCACATGGTTTGCGGCACCTTCGGCGTCGCAAAATTTTGAATTTGCCAAATCGTAACACAACGTTCACATTTTAGTTAAAATTCCGTTTAATTTGCTACGTCACATGGATTTTTCCAATTTTATCAAAATGTTCACCCACTTTTTGGCCCCCCGGCGTCCCAAAGTTTGAAATTTTCAAAAATGAAGCTAATTTCATATTACGTTTAAAATTATCTTGAAATTGATACCCCACATGGACTTTTGAGGGGACTTTTAATACTCCTATTTTTTGGGGCTATCAATCTTACTAAACAATAGGGGTCTATAGGTCAAGGATACGCATGTCATACCTTAACGGACATTGGATGACGCGTTTACGATTTTCTGTTTACGAAAATCGGATGACGCGTTCAAACATACCCCACATATACAGACAGACAGACAAAAACCAAACAGTCGAGTAAAAACCGAGACCTCGCTTCGCTCGTTCAATAAGATATTTAAAAATATCAGGCAACGATATAAGTATGTAAGAATGTAAGTATAATACAATTTTTAAAATAACCTTACTCTCAAATAACGTTTCATACAGCACAATCGTAATATATTCTTTAGTACTTCACAATTATTGAGTATAATGTATGCGATAAATTCTCTATTAAAATTATCGTATAGATAGACTTGTTTCGTGTATGTTACTGCATTCCTTGTTTTAGGTTGAAGCGATATTACTGTATCTGACTTTGCTGTAACTTCTATGTCAAAACACGTCATTGATAAAACTTTAAAAACATGAAAGATTTTATGAACGATGATTTCGATCGTAAGACCGATAACAGCCCCAATCACATTTGACAAGTCTTCAATAAATAGGCATTATCAGACTTGATAGACATTAGACATGACTTAAAAGGTTTAAGTATTCCCGTAAGGTATCATTTGAAATTGTGTTAAACCAAGTAACCCTATCGTTATTATTATTTTTTGGGGGGGGGTCCTGCAGTCTTTCGACTGGTTTACCCGCATATACCCGTGGTGCGTGTGTTACGGAGTCTCTCACAGGTATATGGGACCTACAGTTTAACGCCGGATCCGAAAGGCATTGTTGGGGAGGGTTAATACTAGACAGGATACCTCTCGCTGGTTTGCCATACGAGGGGGAACGGTCGTATCTAAATCAGATGGCTCCAGCGGGAATCGAACCCGCACCGACAACGTAGCAGCGCCGCGACACGCTAGCCACGACCCCTCCTATCGTATTATAAAAAGTAAAATTTACAAATGTTTCTGCAGTAAACATTAGATATTTGTAAAAAAAGAAATAATACAATACCCGTCGGGCAACATCCCACAGTGATTATAAACCACTAACAAGTTTACAAGACTTTAAATCATAAAACTTAACCTAAATTGGGCCAAATACAAGAAACTTAACCTAAACCTAAAAAACTTTGGCACAAATATAAAACCAAATTGTAACAAAAAGCATGAAAGAAGGCGGTCGAGACGATAGAAAAAGAGGAGCACGCGTCATTCTGCGTCGCGAACGTGACGTCATTACTGTATACACTGATAGCGGCACACGCCCACGACCACGTGTGTAGAATCCGAAACCTCTTTGCCTCGGTCTGAAGCGGCGGCGTTTTCTGACAAACGAGTTTTATTTGTGAGTAGACCGTGTTTGCATGCCATTAAAAGTATAATGCTCGCGTGGTCGTGTTAATAACAAGCAAATACTGTGTCTTCTTAAATGCGTTTCATGTGTACGCGAATCACGCCCACTGTAGAGACTAATGCAAACAGAACACATTAGGTTACTGCGTCGAATTGATACAGATAGCAACCATGCTATGAAACTGAAGAATGCCAAAACAACCCCCCAACGACATCTTACAAAAAATAAACCAATTACATAAAAATATAAAATTCTCAGTTAAAATAGAAAACAACACACAAATCAATTGCTTACGTAGATTTCACGTTACAAATAATCAGTAACAAAAATAATTATGATGCCATCAAAATCATTAAATACCGGGCTGGTAGGCCGAGGCCGGTTGCTGTAAATTCTCGACATCGTCGGCAACGTTTCCCGTCCCATCGTCGGGAATTTTCTTCAGGCCGCAAAAAGTGACATACTGTTGAGAAAACAGTTACGGCAGATCTTATAGACCGAACGATACACGACAACTTTCGTTACTGTAACGTAACGCTACGAGTTACGAATAATCACCTTAATAAATTGTAAATATTAGTATTACATCACGATATAAATCATCAATGTTAGTATAAATATTGTAATATTAGTAATAGAGAACCGTATAAGATTTTGTACAGAGTATTAGATATGAGCAGGTGTTAAGAGTAAGGCGAGACCGACACGTTGGCGTCAGGCAGCTTAAAAATGTATTGCACATCCAAACTTTCTATGTCATAAAGATATAAAACGCTTTGTTTACACGAACCGGCAAGAAACAAGAGATACCGTTAGAAAGTGGGTGCGTTAGCCTTCAAAATACAATAGCTGACATACCGAAACGGGGTGTGAATTTTAGAAAGTAGATTTCTTTTTTACGACTTAACGGTTGTGCGGGAAAGTGCAAATATGATAGCCAATAGAAGATAGCGTCATCTCTGCGCGCGAGGAATTTGCAGATTTTGACTGGGTATTTTAAAATTCACCAGCGACACATTCAAAGTATGACCAATAGGGGTGGTTGCAGTTGTGACAGCAGAGAGGGAAGTTTTGAAGAAACTATAAAAGTGACTCGCAGAGGAACTGAAGGGGGTCATAGCAAAAAAAAAGAGTGAGTGATAGCAGAGAGTCAAGCATAGCAGTCGTAAAGCAGTCAGAGTATTCAAGTTACGTCAGTCAAAAACAGTCATAGTATTTACATCAGTTAGCGATGAACTAAATCAATCAGTCGATATTTAAGAACTCGGAGATGTAAAGGTGTGAACAATTAGTTAGTATAATTAGAATTGGTGTGCGGGCAGAAATGCGAAGAATTATTCATTGAAATGTGGGCGAAAGGAATAGTTAAAGCTAAATATCAAAGTGAGCGACGCCAAGTAATTATCGCGATCGTGTGAAATTCTAAAAGCAGAGCAATAGAGTTCAGTGATAAGTGATACCGGTATGTGTTGTGTAAAGTTGAACGAGCCAAGCAGTAAAATGGATTGCCTTTTCCAAGTAACAGTATCAATTTATATTGCGTAAATCAAATAATCTTTATGTAGCTGTAGTTGTCTACCACAAGTTAATCCCGTTTCATTCTCAAAGGACCCATGATTGCGTTCAGATACTAAATTGAGCATTTATATTATATGACATAAAATTGGATGATAATTTAATATGTGTAATGTGTTAGGTAATAAGTCATGCTTGTTAGTCAAGGTAATTTATGAATAGAGCAATTGAAACTCATATTGTCAAGAAGAAATATCTTAACGTTATAAATGATTAAGCTACTTGTTTAAATAATCTGTATTGGAAGATTAAGGGATGATAAAGATATGTATATGTTTGATAAGTAATTCAATTTGAACAAGTGATGTTAATAATGAACTTTATGTATTGAAATTAACTAAATGTACGTAAATTTGATAAATACAACGCTATATTATTTAGAATCTGAACGAAGAGTTGTTATTTAACAATAACCCTGAGATTATTGTCTCTGGCGCCAACAGAAATTACAGGCAGTAAGTAGTTTTTGAAAGAATATGTTAATTGCCTGATAATCACAAAATTTTAATTAATATTTATCGCTAGTAACCACAAGTGCAAGTTGTAAAATTGGCGCACAAACGTGGAGTAAATGAGAAGTTGTAGTATTGGCAAACAAAACGTGGAGCAAAGAAAGCTTATTATATTACTTTTACCCGATAAATGTTTGTCGCTTTTTGCGGCCTGAGAAAATTCCCGAGGGTGGGATACGAAACGTTGTCGACGATGTCGAGAATTTACAGCAATCGACCCCCCCCCCTAACAGCCCGGCATTTAATGATTTTGAGCATATTGGCACTGGGCGTGTATAAGCTTAAGACAAAAATAATTATCATGCGTCCAGAAAACCCACCCTATCTAAGTAAGTAACAAATAGGTAAGTAAACGCTGGCAATAATAAGTAATTGCAGCTTACTCATCAAACACAGATATAAACACTGGACACTGGAAATCCCACTTAACATTCGAGACAGAAATTAGAGAAAGAAAATCGTACACTTGTGGGGCTGAATGTGGGAAATTACAGAACACGTGAGGAAAAGAGTACGAGCCGTGCGATAGCTCTACTGGAGAAGATGCTGTAGACTTACATCGTAGGTGATAAGGTTAAAGATAAAGAAATAAGAGAAAGAATTAATATATATATATACCAGCATAAATGACACGATCGATGTAAAACATTAAGATGGGCCGGCATGTGTGCCGTATAGATGGCCAAAGAAATTACTAGAATGGTCCTCTGCTGAAAGAAGATAAAGACGGATGCCGGAAGACTTGGATAGAACGCATAAGGAATGCAATGGAGTAAATAAATCTGAAGTTATTGTATGGTTCTGAAACTTGGGTCCCAGCAAAATAAAAAGTAGGATACAAGCATCGGAGATGAGGTGCTTGCGATCTGTTAAAGGCTACACACGAAGAGGTGGACTCTACAACGAAGACATTCGTAAAGAGTTGAACATTTTAAATATCCAAGATCGTTTTGCAGAGAACAAAAAGAGATGAATTGCTCGTCTAAATAGTACACCTGATGGCAGGTTGCCTAAGGAAGTTTGGCAATACAACCCTGTTGGACAGCGAAGTACAGGAAGGCCTGGGAAGCGATGGTGGACAGTGATGCCCCTTTACTGTGGATGTAAAACGGACCCCGCTTTTAACGGACAGTTCTAATAAACATGGAATATTGAAAAATGAACGATAAACAGGCTCGAAAACGATGCTCAGCAACGCTGAACAATGTATGCAGTGTCTAGATCGTTCAGCTGTACGACCTATTCCGATCACAAATTTAAAGCGAGCGAAGTAAAAGACCACTTGATCTTTGTGCGTTCAGCAATCAAAAAAATGAAAACATGTCACACCCTATTATGGTCACTTGTGATACCTTCGTGAGTTACTGATTAAGGAAATAATCTCTAATCAATCTCAAGCGAAAATTAGTAAGTTTTTGAAGTCAGTAAATATGGAAAGTGATTCTGAAACGTATCCATCTTGTTTTTGAATACAGGTAGTCAATGGGGAACGTTTTTACTATAATTATTAATATTTTGTACAAAATATAATCTGTTTTTTACTATGTTTTCATTACAACTATGCACGCAGGATCTTGTATAGGATATAACTGTTTTTTTATTGCTGTAGGCAATTGCTGTCTATTTTATATAAATACAGTAAAATAATTGGTTTCTATTCTTATCCACGTAACTTAAATGAGTTATATCTTTTCTTCTTCTTCTTCTTCTTCTTCTTCTTCTCTTCAAGGATTAGGTTATATAAACTTGTTCCGGCACCCATCTCATCCTCGGAAGACACACGTCTCTTCTGCCAATGGCTTTATAATTGAGTGCCGTTTTCGGCAATCGATCTTCTGTCATCCTTTGCAGATGATCCCACCATTGTCTTCAGTAAATTGAAATAATTTCATTTATGTCCTTTACTTCGAGTTCTGTTCTGGTATCTTCATTCCTTATTCTATCTTGGAATGAATAATTTAAAGTATTTCGAATAAACTGCATTTTAGCACTCTGAATCTTGCCGCTTTCCTTTTTTGTCATGACCCACGCCTCACTCGCATAAATCAACGTGGGTATTGCAATTGTCTTATAAAATTTAATCCTTGTTCAGTGTCTTGTTTTGTTTCTAAGATTTCTATGAATCGTACCACAAATATTCCTAAATGTATTTATCTTCTCTCTTATATCATATTCGGGTCATAGCTTACTGCACAGCCGAGATAGTTGAAACGGCTCACTTGTTTTAAAGTGCTGTTGTTTATAAATATCTTAGTCCTCACTGGATATTTACCTTTAAAGGTCATGGTTTTGGTTTTTCTTACTGAAATTGTCAGCGAGTTCTCTCTTACCACTTCTTGTAATTGAAACATAGCTCTTTGTAAATCATCCACATTTTCTAGAATATATCATATGTCATCCGCATATAGCAGATTGATTTGTTAAGGTGTATTCCCGAAGTCACTCAGGATTTCCATGCTCTCAACACGGCGTCAATGTATATATTAAACAAGGTTGGGGAAACACAGCATCCCTGCCTAACTCCCTTATTTATTGGCATATCACCTGAGAGCCTACCATTGAGATCCAGGACTACAGATGTACTTAGGCGTACGTACAGATGGACTTATTCAGGGCAAGTAAGGGCGTGGCTATATACGTGGATAAAAAATGGGAAAGAAGGGTTAAAGACTATGATTTTGTGAGTGAAAGAATAATAACACTGAAGACTAAGTATGGGTTATGTGTTATATCTATATTGTTATAATGCATATTTGCTGTATTGAGGCCTACTTACAACAGAGTTTCAATATAACGGACACCTCAGAGGTCCTATTACTACGTTGTAACGGGAGATTACTGTAACTGCTTTGGGACCGGAACAGGTGATTCGTGGATAGCCTGATATAAGAAGAAGAATAAATAAACACGCGCGCGCGCGTGTGTGTGATGGAGAGAGAGTGAGACGGGAAAAAGGGAAACAGTGGATACATATTCATGTATGTAGGCTACACTACAGTACGTAATTAGGAGCAGAGCCAATGTAAGCGCACTTGGTGTGTTTTCAATAAAGGGCAGTCGGCGTGGGTGTGTGGGTGTGGGTGCCCACGCCGCCCGCTGCGTATATAGTTTTTGTCGTGTGTTCGCACTCGGCTGCAGTAAATTCATTACATTCGGCTAAACGAGCCCTCAGAGACTCAGTTTGTGTAAAAGGAAACCCTGGTTTCATCCCCGCTTTTGTGCTTGGTCAATCCTCCACCCCCTGCGTGTGTACACACAGAATGAAACCGTACCACACCGCTACTACGCAACCCCCTCCCTCAAACTTACAGCTGCCTTCCGTTTCGCCTCTCTCTCTGTGTGTGTGTGTGTGTGTGTGTGTGTGTGTGTGTGTGTGTGTGTGTGTGTGTGTGTGTGTGTGTGTGTGTGTGTGTGTGTGTGTGTGTGTGTGTGTGTGTGTGTGTGTGTGTGTGTGTGTGTGTGTGTGTGTGTGTGTGTGTGTGTGTGTGTGTGTGTGTGTGTGTGTGTGTGTGTGTGTGTGTGTGTGTGTGTGTGTGTGTGTGTGTGTGTGTGTGTGTGTGTGTGTGTGTGTGAAAGCTGTGATTTTTTGTGTCAGTGGTTTCCTGTGCAACCCCTGTGAAAAGAATTTGAACATTCTAAAGACTACCATTGAGTTTACTCTATCTGATTCTCTTTTGTTCGTGTTTTTCTTTATGTTTTATTAGCGTTTTCATTCGTCTCACCTTCACAGATTCGTCTCACAGATACGTGAGTACGTACAATTTTCTTTCTCGCGATTTTTGATTCGTATATATTTTCCGTCATCGTTTCCTACTTCCGTCACCACACTCTACTTCCTATTCACCTGTTTGTTGTAATTCGCTACGAGACGAATAAGATACCTTTTGTGTGCGCGGAAAGTCTCCGCGTGCACATAATACAGAGCCCAATGTTTGACAGTTGCATAACGTAAAGGCGCTTTTATTACGGGGTTTTGGGGTAAAATTATGTACAAATATTCCAACGAATGCATAAGACACACACAAATATATTATTTAATATTCATCATCATCATCATCATCATCTTCTTCAAGGATTAAACCAAGGATGGTTTTCCGGTCTCAAACAGGCAAAGAATAGAGCTGGTCACTCCAGCCCTTCCTCCGACGTCCCACACCCCTCCGTCCCCTCAGCTTATAGTTCCATAGTTGTTTGGGGATACGGCAGTCATCCATTCGGCAAAGATGTTCCCTCCAATTTAGCCGATACTGGGCGATTCTGTCGAGTATACTCATAATATTCAGTTCCTGCCGTATATATGTTTCTTCTATGATCATGGAGAGTATACTCTGCCACGTGGCTGAGAAATCTCATTTCAGCCGCTTGGATGCGACTGGCCTGGCCTTTCG
This sequence comes from Magicicada septendecula, assembly GCA_034769895.1. Taxonomy (NCBI): domain Eukaryota; kingdom Metazoa; phylum Arthropoda; class Insecta; order Hemiptera; family Cicadidae; genus Magicicada; species Magicicada septendecula. The sequence goes on from CM068374.1 coordinate 67,097,942, forward strand.
TCAAAGTCCAATTCTCAGGCCCATAAAGTAGTGTGGGAAAACCCATCACCTTGTAGAATTTTAGAATTTTAGGCGTGTTCCTTTACTTACTGACTTAAGGGTTCGCCTAATGGTCCCGCACATACGATTGAACTTACGCAACTTGTTCACAACGTCGTTGCTTGCATTATAAGACACACTGTAGCCCAGGTATTCAAAAGTGCTAACTTGTTCTAGGACAGATTATTTAATTTATTACTATTTTACAATCAAGATAGGCCTATATTATTTCCTTACTTGGAACATGTTTCGGTAATTAGATATTTTTCACATCGTCAGCCATCTTAGTTTTTGATAAAACATGTTCCAAGTAAGGAAATAATATATCTTGATTGTAAAATAGTAATAAATATTAAATAATATATGTACATCAAGAAATTGACTGTAGCAAGAAGTGTGTTCGCGCGCGCGCCTTCTCACATTATTCTTGTGTAATTATTTTTAGTAATAAATGAAAAATATTTGTTTTAATCATCGTATTCAGCAAGGGTTAAACCAGAAATGGTTTGTTGCGGTCCCAAGCAGATGGACTACAGCCGGTCATTGGTTACTCCGACGCTTCTACGGACGTCCCACACAAGGAGTTTCGGCTTGTAATTCCACAATTGTTTGGGGATGAAGCAGTTATCCATTCCGTTAAGTTGTTCCAGTCACTTAAGCCGATATTGAGCAAGTCCTATCAGGTGTAGGCCTACTCATAATATTCAGTTCTCACCGTACAACGATGTTTCTTTTGCGATCTTGAAGTAGGCTATAGCCTACCATGTGCCTCAGAAATCTCATTTCGACTGTATTTATTTTTCACTGTTTTCTGACGAATGAGTCAGAGGTTCGCGGAATCGAACTAGCTCTCCTAACAAATCCTACTCTCACATCCTCGAAGACATATGTCGCGTAGCCCTTGAATATAGACTATGGCGTGCTATGGGTGTACGTTATGTAGCAGACGAGAGAGGGTGAAAAGGCGAGTTTCCAGCGCCTATAATTAACTGTAACATATCGGCTAAGGGAAGAAAACCTAACAGAAAATCTGGGTCCTCTTGGAGGGGGTTGTGACAATGGGCTTTTGCTCCTCATTTCACATTAAAAATGTTTTAATGCAAGAACCGTAATACTACCCTCGGACAAAAGGACAGTCTAAATGGAAAACGACAAAAGCATAGGAAATGGATGATGATTTTTGGAACTTTAAATACACAAGGTTGCAGAGGAAAATCAGTAAACAGATGATGTTGAAATAAAGTCAAGAATAAACAAATCAAAACAAATAATTGTATCATTGAATTTGATTCTATGGCGCACATAAATTGGAAAAGAAAGGAAGAAAAGAATATACGATAGTATGATTAAAAGTACGTTGATGTACGGATCCGAAACATGGAGAATAAATGAACAGGTAAAAAGAAAGTTAAAAGCTACAGAAATGGATGCTTTGAGACAAGCTGCCAGAAATTCAAGGCTAGAGTGAACACGAAATGAAACGATCAAAGAAGAAATGGGCGTACAAAAGACAATCATCGACTGTAGGCTATTGAAGAAAAACAACTAATTTGGTACGGACACGTACAAAGAATTGGACAAGAACAACTACCAAAGAAAACAATCAGATGAACACCTAGAGAGCATAGAAAGAAAGGAAGACCCAAGAAGACATTTATAGAGTGGACTAGAAGATCAATGAGCGACAGAGGACTAAACGATGAAAACTGCAACGACAGACAACAATGGAGGTTGGGCATCAGACAACGTCGTAGGACGTTTTGACCCCGAATTAGTAATAAAAATATATTTATATATTTTATATATTAACACTTTTTCATCCGGGATCGGACTAACTCATCAGTAGAAGAAATCTTCAACCCTCGCATGAACTTGGCTGGCCGCTGAACGATTAATCAGTTTTAACATTGAAAATGTTTATAAAGACGTGTCGCACATTTGCGGCCGATCCCTGGGCGTGATCGAAAATGGGAGCCGGTGAGTTTCCATAGAAACTACTTCTTTGTTGTCAATAACGTAGACAATTTTGAATTTTTTGGTGAGTTTAAATGCCATATCCCCTTAAATTTATCGTAAGGTAGTACATCAGACAAGAATTTATTACGGAGCGATGGAGCAGGAGGAAGCGAGTGGAAGTACGGCTCAGACTTCCACCGTTCGAGTGTAGAAGGAACTAAATTGAAGCATTTTCAATGCCCTTCTCTGTGCATTGCATTTGTGCAATGCCTGTAAATTTTTACTTATTGAAGTAATATGGTGTGAAATTTCAATGCAAAAGAAGGAGAAATGTCACTTAAACAAGTTTCAGAACCTTGTGCGGAAGAATATTTTACCAGCATCAAAGCCAGTAACGTGCTTGTGAAGTCTGCGTTCGCTTGTCGAATAAGGGCACTGGTCTATTAACTCATGACTTATATAGAATAATGCGTTTTTCTCAGTCGTAAACCGTTGATGGAAAGCCAAGCAAGTTTTAATCATCGAAACGTGACCAACAATATGGTTTCTCCCGCTGTAGGTAGTAGTAGTAGTAGTAGTTTAATCAAAGTCTGAAGGAAATGAAACTTGTAGTGAAGAGAAATCCGTCCGCGGGCTTGTTGCTGCCTCTCTCTTCAAGTTATTTCTTGATTAGCAGTAACTCGAGAAAAGGAGACTTTCGTCGTATGAGATCATATTGTTTTTGTTGTTGTTGTTGGACGGCCATGTTTTCTCTGTCTATAACAAGTTTATACTTAAAAATTAATACATGCCGTTGCTCGATATCACAAGCCGAACACATCGGTACATCGGTAATATTACAAGATATTTCTGTTTTTATTTACTCTTGTAAATTCCTGGATTTTGTTGTCCATGACGTGTCCGTCGATCAACTAATTATAAATACAATATTACTGACTCGGAACACTAATTTTTATTATTGGTAAAAATGTAAAACTTTCAGCTTGTAGCCTGAACCAGTTTTCGCTTATTACAAGCTTCGTCAGAGGCTCTTGCTAATTGTTGACTGCGTGTTTCTCTGTTTATAAGATGTTACTCCATACACCAATACTTAATTTTCAAATAAACTTTCCATAGGTGTGGGCAGCGTCCTTTATTAGGGGTTGCACCGCGGGGAGCCCGGGAGTCCTTCTCCGTAGAAATTTTGAAAATTTACTTTCGAAAATCGCATTTTAATGTCTTCATTCCGGACTTGTAAAAATAATTAAGAACCTCAACAATTTCTCAAAAGTTTTTTTTTTTTTAATTTGTCTGTTCCACTCTTACAATTTTATTGTTAAGTGAAGTTTTATTATAAAGTGATATTATAAGGATTTTGAATGATATCAAAAATACACAAAAATCAGATTTGAAGTTGAACATTTTATTTTATTGAATGTAAGTCTGCAATTGTGTTATAGTTTTACAATAACATTCGTCTGCCTCCAGAAATCATCACCTCATCATCGTCTTCAAGGACGGTTTGTTCCGGTCTCAAACAGAAAAAAAATTAGACCTGGTCACTCGCAGCACTTCCTCGGACGTCCCACATCTCTCCGTCCCCTCGGCTTGTAGTTTCATAGTTGTTTGTGGATGCGGCAGTCATCCATTCGGCAAAAATGTTCCCACCAATTCAACCGATACTGGGCAATCCTGTCGAGTACGCTCGTAATATTCAGTTCCTGCCGTATGTCTGTGTTGCTTATATGATCATGGAGAGTAGCCTATACCCTGCCACGTGCCTGAGAAATATCATTTCAGCCGCTTGGATACGATTAACCTGGCCTTTCGTTAAAGTCCAATTCTGAGACCCGTAAAGAAGTGTGGGAACGGCCATCACCTTGTAGGATTTTAGGCGCGTTCCTTTACTTGCTGACTTAAGGGTTTGCCTAATGGTCCCGCACATAAGGTTGAACTTATTCACAACGTCGTTGCTTGTATTATAAGACACACTGAAGCCCAGGGCCTCCAGGGATTAACACTTTAAATTCTTCAATACCACCACTATAGTTTATATTAATGGCTAGTTCTTGCTCAGTGGTTGGAAGTATCAAAACTTCTAAACGATCTTGGGTCATAGTGGTTCTAAATTTTGATTCCACGATACTCAACTTGGGAAAAAATTCTCTCGCACGAAGACTTTGTTACTGATATTATAGAAAAGAGTTTAACAGCTTTATAGAACTTGGAAAAAAATTGGAATGATTTTCTATGTGTAGCCGTAGACCTACTATATATATTTGTGACAAATTTAGAAATAATATTATTACTCCAATTAATTTTCAAAATAGTAAAAGTCCTGTTATGCAAGGCACTTTTAAAAATGTTTACTGCTTAATGTTTTTTTTTTCAAACTGGGATTTTATTAAGTGGTGCCTATGCACCCCCGGCACCCCCTGTGCGCACGCTACTGAACAGCAGTGTTATTTCTTTAAGTATACGGAACGCCAAACACAGAGAGAGATTCGTGCTCCGGATTGTTTAACACGATGTTGAGGTATAAAATGTTGCGTTTTAAATAATAGTCTTCTTCGTCTTCTTCTTCTTCTTCTTCTTCTTCTTCTTCGTGTCCTTTTTCAAGCGTCAATGTTCGTGACCCACTGTATCTATAGAACCGTTAATCTTCCACGTTTCTCTGTCTCTCTGGCCGTTATCATAACATCCCCCGTCGTTGCCCCAAAATTGTCAGTGCTCTATCTCGGTACACAAGTCGACCTCTTCCTGGGCCCCCATCGATTACTCGCCCTGTTTCATCCATAACTCAAATAATGTTTTCCCTTTACTGAACACGATTCTACCGACTGCGCTGCCCGAGGAAAATTTTATGCTCGGTTTCCACAGATAAACTGTATCACTTGTATATATACTTTTTTTCAGTTATGACGTGCATTATAACCAGCGTTTGTTGGCCCCGTGTGCATAAACATGAATATACACTGTTACGACGGTCTCATGGACCGTCGTATGGTACAGTGGAAACAAAATACAGACACCAGTGAAGTCGCTAGTTACCACCTTAATTAGTCACAAATAACAATGTGATATCACAAGGTCACTAATCACTTCACACAATCACTTATCCGCACTGAATGAATCCCCAACTGTAACTAACTGACTATCTGACAAAGCCGGCCGCTGTTGCTTATATAGGTCCCGCAGAGGTTCCAGAATAAGTTTCCATCCTTTTGGCGGCGTGCCAGTATAGTTTGCGTAGTTACAGGTGCTCTCGAACAATCTGGAAGGTAGACTACTTGAGTGTCATGTGAGTGGACGACCTTGACACAGAAGAGGCACACCGGGCGTGTAGAACGACACTCTCACCTTTTCGAGAACGTTTCGTAATTGTCATAACACAACATTTTTTGAATGTGGTCGTTTTTACGTCGGCAAGCAGTCAGTGTTCAGAGTTCTTTTTTGTGATCCATACATGGAACTGGAAAAACAACAACTGACTTAAGCAGTCTCACCTTCGTTTCTTCACTAACATAATTATATGAAAATATAACATCGAGTAAGTATCTAAGTAGCTCGTTTAGTCTTCCCTTAGTATCCAAATAAATAACTTTCTTTTAATCTAGTACGCCACACACACACACAACCCATATTATTAAGAGTCTTTCTCGTTTATTTCTAATGGAAATAGTTTTCATTAGATTTGTTTATCGGTGCCCACTCGTGTGAGCGTGTGTCACAGAACAAAAGGGAGAGAAGCAGACAGTAGGTAAATAAGTATATAGGTAGACAGATTAAATATATAGATATACGCGAGGGCGTGAGAGGGGGAGAGACCGGCTGACTGACAAGGTGGAGGGAGAGTGGGTGACGTAGAGAGATAGAGCCAAAGAGAGATGGAGGAGAGAGACCCACTGACAGGGTGGTGAGAGAGCGGATGAGAGAAACGATGAATGACTGACAGGATGGGGGAGAGGGTGACAGTGACAGGAGGGATGGACTGAGGGAGAGAGAAAGGATGATTGACAAGGTGGAGGGTCAGAGGGTGACATAGAGAGAGGAGGAAGAGAGAGAGAAGGAGGAAGACGGGAAGGCAGACCAGCTGATTGACTGACGGGGCAAAATACTTACATAAGTTTTCTTGTGCAAAATGTTATTGCTTCCTTACATAATCATCTCAAAACAACGTCGGCAGAATCTATTTGCATGTGGAAGCGCGCACACTAGCGCGCGCGCATGAGGGTGTTTTAATCTGCATATCCAATTAAACCAATAACCAACTCGCGCTCACCTGATTAGTTTCAAACTTCACGCCCTTCGTGAATTAGTTGCTTCTCCGACAGTTCAAAACTCGTGTTCTGGCAAAACAACTTTGCAAGTGGTTCCCGTGTTATAGCGTGAAAACTTCCGGGCCTCGTGGCCGGTCATTGTGACGGATAATTTCTACAAGTTCTAAACAGCAGACAATTCATGACGCTTCCACGTGAAATGAGACGTAAGCCTATACTGTAACTATTTACAAACAAATTTTAGAAATGAAAACTTGGTCGAACTGTGTTGCTGGTGAAATTTATCACCGCAGTTAATTACTCACAAACTGACTGAAACGAATATTTGATTCTATAATGATGGGGTCTTTTTCGATATAACCTCGCAAACTATTCACCAATGTCCGGCTTTCATGAAACTGACTATATAACAACTAGCACCCACGGTGCGTTATTGTTACTCTACCTCGCATTACGTAGTTATCTGAAACACGTAACGGACGAGTAAGTGATATTTTGCATGGTCAGCCGTGTATAACTACAGCAGTGGGCGTTTGGCGGTATCTGCCGCGAAGATAAAGAGTTTATTCTTTATGCTGTACCAGACAGAACCGCTAAAAACCTTGCTTGACACAATTAGAGCGTGTATAAGGCCCGGCACAATAATTATTTCTGATTTGTGGAGAGCGTACGATGGAATACCAAACTTGCCAGGCATGAACATCCTCCGTTTGACGGTCAATCAGTCAGAATTTTGGGGATCCTGTAAGTGAGGCACTCATGTAGACGATCGAGTCCTTATGGGCGGCCGTTAAATGTCGCAACAAGCGTGAATGCGGAACTAGCCGGAATCTACTAGATTCATACGTTTGTGAATTCATGGTGCGGTATGCCACAAAGACAACACGATTTCTTTCAACAAATTTGAACAGATATTTATTCGTACTGGCCGCCTCGAGAGCTACTTAATAATGTGTATTAATTATATTACGTTTAAATGCAAGTGGTAATGTTGAATTAAATGTATTGTGTGTTTACCTTTAAGAATTGTATTTGAGTGTTTTTGTTTATTTTTACCTGCAATAAATTAAAATTGTAATTATTGGTTTCAACTGCTGTCAGTTATTCTGTTTCCACTGTACAACACGGCGATCCGTGCTACTGTCGTTAACAATATAAATTAAAGAGAGAAAAAAGTTGAAACTTGAAAGAGAAAAGATCAAAAACCATTTTTTGCATTTTTTTTTTTTTAATTTGTAAACAAGCCCTCGCCCTGCGGCTGTTTGTATTCATCAATTAAACAGACAAGACTTGAGTTTGTTTGTCTGTTGTGTTGACACAGTGTATGTGTGTGTGGGATAAACAATCCGTCCTATCCACCTGCAGTGCAACAACAGACAGATGTTTACGAGGGTGTGTCGCATCCCTCATCGTGTCTAACCAACCACTGCAGTCAGTCAGCCCTTAGGCCATCTCTCCCCACGTGTTTTTCACCCATCATCAATTTCTCTGTGGAACCAGAAACCAACCGCACAACCTCTCTCCCTTCAATTTCTCTCCGCCTCGTTTCTCACTTCCCTCTGTGTGTGTGTGTGTGTGTGTGTGTGTGTGTGTGTGTGTGTGTGTGTGTGTGTGTGTGTGTGTGTGTGTGTGTGTGTGTGTGTGTGTGTGTGTGTGTGTGTGTAAGTCGAAACGCGCGTGAGCCCCGGTTTTCTCATAAATTACGACATCTTAACAAGGTTACTTGAAACTGCAGATGTGTAAGAATTCCTCCATCTATTTCCTGAAACCGTTACGTTTTAACAGGAACATTTAAAAACGGAAATACCGTGTTAAGGGTTTGAATATTTTACGTTTCTATTTTCTGTTATTTAAAAGGAAACACGGACATCAGTATTAAATTTCCATTGCTGTGATTACTAGATCACTTATCAAAAATAAAAGAATATAGTTAGTAAAATAGTTTACCTTTTTCTTGTCCGTCTGGTGGCCTTTTCTCTATATTTAATTCTACGCGTTTCGGGACATATGCCCCATCATCAGGAATATCCCTTGGTGAAGTTCGTCGATCATTAAAATATTAAAAACACTTTATATACAATTTTACACATAACAATAAATATAATATAAACATAAAAAACACACATAAAATCCCCAAACTTGAGACACACACGATATCGGTGGTGCGCACCACGACATGCTATAGTCGACTGCAGTGTTCATGTTGTTATATGTCGTGCGCTATGGACCTTGTTATGTATTCTTATCGCAGTGTCGTATACTGGAAATTCAATTGATCGTTAAGGATGACTTCTTCTGTTTTTTTATTTTTGTAAGCCTTATATATTTCGTATTCTTCGATAGCATTCATATAATTTCCTTTTCTGCATATATGGAGGGGTTGAAAGTTCGTTGTGAAATCAGTATAACTATGGATTTTGTCCATCAGATGGCGCGCGTAATTTGACACTTTTACTAAATTCTTTTTTAGGTAAATGTTCTCTTAATCGTTTTTTAAAAGGTCTACCAGTTTGGCCAATGTAAAAGCTATCACAGTCATTGCATATTATCTTATAAACGCCCGTCCTGTCCTCAACAGACTTTGAATGTTTAGGTAAGAGTATCTTATTAATGTTAATATTAGTTCGGTAATAAGATAATAAGATAGTCTGTGAGGCAACAACAGTATTTTTAGAAACAACGTACGTCGACATACAAAATTCAAGTCCTAGACTACAAAGTTCTGACAGTCCCTATACTGTCCTATATATGTGAATTATGAACGACAATCAAGAAACAAGACAGTAAAATACAGGCCTCGCAAATAACGACCTGAAGAGGAGTTTAAAGGTGTTCTGAACTTGACCGTATAAAGAAAGAGGGCATAAGAGAAGAGTTGCAAGTTGTTTAACTTGAATGAAAAATGAAAATAATACAAACAACGGTGGAAAGAACGCTAAGAAAGAACTTAGCAGACTGAAGGACCCAATAATATATACACCCTTGTTAAAAACGTAAAACGTTCCTGGTAAACTACCCCTTCCGCTTAACCGATCTTCACCAAAATCAATAGACCTTGAGTCCTCTACAACTCGGGCACATGTGCAAAAAATGATTTCATTCTTTTTGAATCTGCGGCACTTATCGTTCCCCATAGAAAAAAATTCTACACGTAGACACACAGACACAGACATAGAGACTTTTCGGAAAATGACTTTTCTTCATGTTTTGAGGGTAGTACAATCAGAATCAGCCCTTATATCGAACACGATTTTTTCGCGGTCACCGTACTTCCATTTCCTTTACGGAACATGGAAGTAAAAAGAGTAAAGAAAAATATACGAGGACCACACTAACCGTATGTTTACATTTACGGAGCAGAAAAACTAGCGGAAAATGCACAATAGGAATTGCGGGTGTCCCGTAAAGAGAAAGGGATTAAAGGTGGAAAGGCGGCAGGTGCAAACAAACACGGTATAATAACTTAGAAAAACGTGAAAGGAGCGGAGTAAGGGGCGGTGGCGTCGGGGAGGGGTGCACAAATTTATGGACGCCATAAACTACTTGTCTCGTCCCAGTTGCAAACAACACGTAGGCTACACTACCTACAACAGGTAAGACACGGATAATCTCCCGTGCTCGCATATACTGTACTGTACGGAACGAATCTACGTAGTTACACAGAACTGTGACACTGGTTATTGGGAATCAAGGATGTAGTTATCCACTACCCTTTTAGGCCTACTTCCATGTTCCATAAGGAAATGGAAGTATGGTGATGGCGGAAAATCGTGTTCGAGATAAGGGCTGATTCCGATTATATTACCCTCAAAACATGAAGAAAATTCATTTTTCGAAAAGTATCTGTGTATCTATATGTAGAATTTTTTTTGCCAAACGTTAACTGCCGCAAATTCAAACAGAATCAAATAATTTTTTGCACACCTGCCTGACTTGTAGAGGACTCAAGTCCTATTGATTTTGGTGAAGATCAGTTAAGGGGAAGGGGTAGTTTACCGGAAACGTTTTATGTTTTAACAAGAGTAAAGTACTTGAAAATTCATTTAATCTTTTTTAACAATGGTAATAATTAATACAAACAAATAAACTAATTTTGTTGCCAGGTAATAAAATTATAATTTTTTCATTATAATTTAAATCATGTATGAGTGAAAATATTTCATTATTGGCAGGCAAGCATACCTCAGTTATGTAATATTTCCGTTTCCAAAGTTTTATTATTGTGATTACCGCAATAAAAGGCAGGCAACACACACACACACACACACACACACAATTCGCGTTATTTCTGGCCTCACTCATGTTTATTTTTTCTATGGCGACGATAACTGCCGCAAATTAAAACAGAATCAAATATTTTTTTACATATGTACCCGAGTATAGAGGACTCAAGGCCTGTTGATTTTTGTGAAGATCGGTTAAGAGGGAGGGGTAGTTTACCTGGAACGTTTTATGTTTTAACAAGAGTAAAGTTCCTAATTACTTAATTTTGATAAATAAATATCATCAAAAGAAGTCCGTAATAATCAACTGTAGAAAGGTAGGTTAAATATCTATAAATTAAAAGGTTAGTTGATGGGAGAGGGGGTAATTTTCTATAAATGAGAATGATAGTTTGATGGGGGAGGGGATAACTTTTTATATGTGTACTACTACGTTATCGGCAACAAAGAAGTAGTTTGTTGTTGGGCCGTGGTCCAATGTTTTCTGCAAAACTAGACGTTTCGGCAGTGCCATCGACTGCCATCATCAGTGAAAATCGAGTGCGCTAATGTGAGGTGGTATACGTTAGTGACCACAGTACTGTGGTCAAGGCTGAAGGACGAAGTAGAAAGAAGTAATTTCTATAGAAATATTTCATTTCGAAAATGATTTTAAATATAAATCTTAGAACATAAAAGTCATGTATGGTTCTCCATACCGATTTTTTAATATATGTAGGTTAGGTTATATTATGTTGTACCATTATGTTAAATAAAGTTTGATACATTTTAATAAGATTAAAAAATTCAGATAAAATAATTTTTTCGAAAGATTGATTATGTGAATTAATCAATCAGGAGGTTCCTTGATGCTCATCATACACAATTAGGTATTGTCAAAGAAAATTTTACAATAATTTTGTGTCGATTCACATAATGATAATACAAAGTTCATAATACACAGTTAATAAGTTTTATGTTCCCTCTTCATTGCAAATGAAATTTTCCAAACCACCTCTTCAAAATACATCACACATACACACGCAGCAAGAACAACAAAAACCTACAGTTTCTTGTTAAGCAAAGTTTTTTTTTATCTCTGTAGAATTAAGGGTTAGACGACTTGTAAGGGTAAAAGATATTATGTAGATCGACTTGGTGAGAAAGTGGAGGACAGATTTCATATTGGGATTAACATGAATAGTACGACTATTTTGAATACTTTGTTATATGCAGATGACCAGCTCGTTATGCAAAAAACAGTAGATAATTTACATAGTGCCATTCACAAACTGACCCATCACATTGCTCAATATAATTTGAATAAGCTATATATATATTAATAAAACAAAAGTGACGACTTTCAAAGGCAAATTGCGATCAATTATAAAGTGCTGGAGCAAATATCCCACTTTCAATACCTGGGTTGTGATATTACATATCAATTTGGTGAAGACATCGAGAGAAAGATAAACAGATTTCAGGCGATTTGTGGCACTATTAAATGAACTTTAACGGAGAAAAAGAAGAAAGGAAACTCGAACGAAGTTCTATAAGATTATGGCAGTCCCCACTCTATAAGGTTATGGCAGTCCCCACTCTATAAGGTTATGGCAGTCCCCACTCTATAAGGTTATGGCAGTCCCCACTCTATAAGATTATGGCAGTCCCCACTCTATAAGGTTATGGCAGTCCCCACTCTATAAGGTTATGGCAGTCCCCACTCTATAAGATTATGGCAGTCCCCACTCTATAAGGTTATGGCAGTCCCCACTCTATAAGGTTATGGCAGTCCCCACTCTATAAGATTATGGCAGTCCCCACTCTTTTATACGGTTTCGAAACATGGGTATTAGGCCTATCTAAAAAATATACAAGTCATATGGAAGATGGAGAGAAGAATTTCTTGACACGCGTAAAGGGATGTACACGATACGATAGAATTAGAAACGATGTGCTAAGACATGAAGTGGGTATATTCTCTGGAAATGCAAGAATCGAGGAATGGAAGGTGAGATGGATTGAACGTTTAGATAGAATGGAAGCGAAAAGGCTACCTCAACAAATTTTACAATATGCGCCTAAAGGGAAAAGAGATGTGTGGGAAGACCTCGCAAAACATGGCTTGACAACAGAGACTGGAACAGGTGATGTCGCCTAATCCAGGAATGAAGAAAAAGAAGAAGAAATTCCTTAAGCAAAAATCTGTCAGGTACAAAAAAAGGAAACACCAAACCGTTAAGTAAATTAAAGGTCCATTTAACTTGGGCTATTGTTTTCCCCGGCGTAAAACGCTCCTCGCTCTATTGGCCGTAGAACAGAAGAAGTAGGTCAACCGCCGGTCGGTGCCAATGAGCTCGATACCAACACCCCCACCCCTACAGTTCACCATCGCCAGGTGTTATTAGGTCAAACGACGTTCGCTGGACCCTTACAACTTTACACGTTGTTAAACCGTGCAGTCTTGGGGTAAGTTTTACACCCAGGAGAACACTATACGGAAGCCGTAAACAGGTCTGTTAAATTATACAGGAAATTATACGTTCATGCTGTTAACTGAAATTACATATTTCACTAATGAGAAAATTACGAAAATGACATCTCGGGCTTTAGAAAATGATATGATGTAGTGAATAAAATTAAAAACTTTAATTTAGAAATTTTTTCGATTTAAGATAATTATTGCTACGTATTCAGACGTTTATGAGATTATTTGTGACGTTCATTCATTTGTAGTGAATTGTAGTGAATATGATGGTATGACAATAATATTTTTACTGGGGATGTGGCAGTACATTCTACATAGGTGTCTTCTTTTAGATGTCTTGAGGTAACATTAACAACAGATATGTAGACGTTATATTAGCTAGCATTCGCCCGCACGCCGAAAGTATAGCACTTGCCCACGCGTACTGAAATACTAGTGAAAGCAAATATACATTGATCTTAATTAAACTTGGGAGATTAATAATGTAACTCCTGAAGGCTCCAAACGGTATTTGGACTTTTGGACCTTCTTCTTCTTCTTCTTCTTCTTCTTCTTCTTCTTCTTCTTCTTCTTCTTCTTCTTCTTCTTCTTCCAGAAGAAGAAGACAAGTTTTCTATGGAGATAAGTTCTTCTGTCTCTATGAAGACTAGTTTTTTAAATTAATTATTTCCTCATGTCTAAATCGTCTTTGATAAACTGCTCAGTTAAATAAGACAAGTCTTGACTGGATACTAAACTGAGAAGATGTAACCTACTCTGTATTTATTTGTTTTTCGGAACAGTTCGTTCATTTTTTCACAGAAACCATCCTTCTTCGCGCTGTTCGCCATTCGTTGCACTTCTTCCTCCATAACGACAAACACAACATATCAAACAACACAAGAACACGCGGTCTTCACAGTACTTACTGAGGTTATGGTCTCCTGAGCCGTCCGCAGTATGCGCGGCAGGCGAGTTGCATGCACAGTGTAATACGCTACACTTATATTAACGCAACACATGGAGCGCGTGAAATTAATAGTCGCACGAGCAGAAACTCAAAGGATAACTCCAAAGTTTTTTTAAAAATATATAAACACTTGGTACGTTTCACAGATTTTATTTTACTCTGACAGCTGTTTCGACTTCCTAAGCCATTGTCAAAGAGATGAATGAATTAAATACACAGGATGTAAGTAAAGGTGGTGGTGGTGGTGTCTATCTGTTTAGGGCGTGTATTGGAACATCTGTGAGGGTGTTAAGAAGTAGAGGGGGGTGCAGGATCCAAGGGAAGGTCAGGTGTCTGTAAAAACTAAATAGAATCTGAATGCAAAATATAAAATTAACTGAACTAAATATAATCTGAATGCAAAATATAAAATAAACTAAACTAAATAACAGCTTTTAATAAAGGGGATACACAGAATTCAGTGAATAACTTTTATTTTTTATTGCTTTTTACGTTTCTAGAAAATCCATTTTTTTTACCTTTTTACCTTTTCGACAATGGCTTAGGAAGTCGAAACAGCTGTCAGAGTAAAATAAAATCTGTGAAACGTACCAAGTGTTCATATGTTTTTAAAAAACCTTTGTATTAATATGTTTCAAGAAGTGCCCAACGAGTCATCAATTAATATCGTGGATAACTCCAAGCCCTCTGCTTATACCATCCCCGGGTCGGCTCCCCCATCGAGCTGGAGATTTGTTATTCTGAACACTGACCAGGCGCCTGACGATGTTATGGTCAGTGCTCCGCTGGTTCCGACTACGTAGCAGCAGATGTAGCAAACGGCTCCACCACACAAGACGGACACAGAGCCGGAACTACAGACCAACCTGGAATCCAACTCAACCCAAGCCGGACTCGGAGCACGAACTGGGCGTAACCTGTTTACGGGGCTCCCCACCACCCGAGGAGTTGATTGAGACGGGCCAGGCTTAATCTCCTGACACGACCCCCATCAACCACGATCACCTATCGCCACCCATTCTGGGGGACCTATCATTGGCGGCGTATCACCATTTTGGGTCTGCACACCAAGGGCTTAGTCTTACGAGCTGTTGAATGGCTTGTAACTGTCTTGAAATCGATTGCAGACCGTGCAACCTATTGCAGTAAGTTTAATAGGTCTAATTTAAAGCTAAGTCCCACAACTTTTATGGATTCAGTTGCCAAGCGTACAGGGAAGCATGGAGGAATATTGTTGAGGAAGCTAAAGCCCACCGAAGACTGTAACACCAGATAAGAAAAAGAAGAAGATGGAGGAGGAGGAGGAGGAGGAGAGGAAGAAGAAGAAGAAGAAGAAGAAGAAGAAGAAGAAGAAGAAGAAGAAGAAGAAGAAGAAGAAGAAGTTGCCAAGTGTGATGGAGGCCTTAGTCTGTAACGAAGAGCGAACAAGCGTTATTCGCGGTGATAATTAGCCTGTAGTTGTGATCTTTTACTGCCTTGGGTTCGGGTCAGCGATCAACGCTCCCATGGACTGAATTCTCAGATAACAGCATTTCACATAACGTTCTCTCTGTAATCCAAAATGAATTACAACAATTCATTTCTTAAGTTTTGCCATTTCATAACTCTGATGAGATTTACTTCAGTATAATATTACTGTTAATTGTCATATAGCCGTTCGTAACGTTCACTACATCAGTTAAATAACCGTTGACTGCTTTTAAATTAAATTAAATGCAGTCTTTAACGATGTCGTTAAACTAACCTCATAAGATTCATCGCTGACTTGACTACAAAGAACTCTCGGAGGAAAGTAAAAGAAAACGAAGATAAAAGTATATTGTTACTGCTGCCCGCGTTTCTTAATTGTGAATAATTATTAAACTTTTTTCCCTTTTTCCAAATAGAGTTGTTTATAACCGTTGCGGTCGCCATGGCAACGACTCTGTTAATTATACCTAATTGGAGAAAATTAAAAGTTGACAGCGTTGGTTAATATTTCACGCTAATATAACTTTCCTAATAAGTTCAGTACATTTTCTATACTATAAATCTAAATTAGGCTACGTGTAATTTTTGACACATTTTTGTCTTAAAAGTATTAAGTATATTACATATATGATGATATAATTTAATGGTGAATCGATTTTGCCACATCCAGTGTGTGTGTGTGTGTGTGTGCGTGCGCGTGCGTGCGTGCGTGCGTGCGTGCGTGCGTTTTCGATAGAAATGGGAAACAGAAGTTAGAGCAGTGAAGAGATTATAAATAATAATAATAATAATAATAATAATAATGTTCTAATATTACTCATGATAAAAATGTAATAAAACATCGATTTATTGCTGGCACTATCAGTTCTGAGTTTCTTATCTTTAAGATGAATAATGTTACAGTACATTGTTTCTTCAATGTTAACAAACATTTTAATGGTACTGAGTCAGCTGTTAAGTAACGCTCAGCGTCGGGAGTCAGTTCCGCGGTTGCTTGTATATTGGATTATTATTGGTGAAAATAGTTAGTTAGCTATTAAATAGTTAGCTGTTAGTTACAACAGGATTAATTGTCCTTTTTTTTTTTAGTCTAATAAGTATGACATGTGAAAGTGCAATTTTCAAGTGATTTGTTCTTAATTCAAGCGCACAATTTTCCTGGCATCGTACGTGGTATAAACTTTAGTTTTATCGGTTAATTTAAAGAAGGTACGTAGTTGATTTACTAAAATTCAATTTGAAAACATTAATGTTTAATTCCCCATTTCCGAACATATTCACGTGATTCATCCAGCCTAAAATGGCTGCAAACGACACTGAAATTTATATTTTATTTTAAGAAATAAGCTAAAACTCAACTATGTTGTTCTGTATGAAAATGTTGTTCATACGGGAAAATGTATGACTTTTGACATTTTTGGAAAGGCATTAAAAAATTAACTATATCGCGGGGTTATTGATAAAGTACCTAAGTCCACTTAGGTAAATTTACGTAAAACTGAAATTAAAGGGTGAGACGTCATAAAATTATTAAACTAATTTTTAAGGTTAACTTATATTACTACTAAAGCTCTCTACTGATCATATAGCTTTTGGAAAATGAAAATGAAAATAGAAATGAATAAAGAAAATAAAATATTTTTTTAAACAACATTGGATTGGGTAGTTTTACCACCCCCCCTTCGATATGAGAAAAAAGGTTTGGATTCCTGCGGCACTGAGAAAACTTTTGTTCCTTCAATTTACAGTATATACTGTGTGTGTGTTTGTGTGTGTGTGCGCGCATGTGTGGGAGACAGACAGACAGACAGATACAGAGTGATTGAGAGCGAGAAGGTAGTACACTGCATATTGTGCTACTTTATATTATCAGATTTGAAGATATTTATTGAAGTACCGTATATAAAAAATAACAACTTCGGTAAACTATTATTTATCATTTATCCCAAACATTCAGAGTGTAAACACGAAAAAAGGCAAAAATTTGTTATCCTCTAATCGTGCATAACTTCCTCAACTGGAATCAGAACGTCAAGTTATTGCTTTAGGCCTCGGTTGTGTATTGCTGGTGATGTTACATCGAACTGGCCAAAATAACAACAAGGATAATAGTATTAATAATCATTATTTTTACTGTGAGAGTTTATAACGTCGGGACGACATTATAATATCGGGAACCTGGTTAATTGGCTCAGGTCAATTAAACAGGCTGCCATAATATTCACAAACTCATAACTATCTGAAATATAAACAAACACTAAATAGGTCCCGTGAATTGAGGAATTTTATGACTTGGGTTTGTAGATTTATTCACTCACCTTTTTGGACCATGACATCTCTTTATTACATACTGTTTCAGCATCATAGAAGAAAATTAGTAATGTGTATACTAATGATAAAAATATTTGCGCATTTTGTACAATTGTAATTAGTGTAAGTCATGGGTGAACATAGCTTGTACTGTCCTCGGATCCGAGTGTGTATTCCTGTATATGATATTAAAAATAATAATCTTTACTTTGTGCCATCTGAAGAATGGGCTTATTTAACTTTAGCGTGTTATACTCATTAAACCCATTAAACTTAACACATCTTATTACTTATCATGAAATTACAATTTTATGCTAATTAGGTCAGTCTTTTGTGTTTTACTTTACTCTTATGTTGTTATTTAAGTGTTTTTTCATATATTAGTTAAAGTTAAGTTCTGAACCACAGAAGTAGAACTTCCGTGTCACCTGTGTGTAACATATCCTCGGCGAATCGGGGCTTCTATCTGTCGTGCAGAGTGTCTGGGAGATTTTCTGTCTATCGTGTGTTGGTGAAGTTTGGTGTCATTCTTAAAGATGAGTAGTCTGTCTCTTCTGTAGATTCTTGTGGTCTGTTTCTTCGTGGTAACTTTCACTAGTGTTCACATTGTTGTACCGCACATATTACTTATGGTTAACAGTTACACTCTAGAAGTTTAACATCACATTAGGTGATGTTATTTATTTATAGAGATGTCATCGCCGCACACTCAAGTCATTCACATCATTCACCTCATCCGGTAATTACGTAAGTTTTACTTAGTCTACATGTTTAATATTTTCTAGCGGTCTACATAATGTGCTGTACGCTGTATCACCAGGGGAGTCTCTGATTCAACTGGACTAACTAACTATAGGGGTAATGGGGCTGTCCGCGAGGGGGTAGTTTCTCAGCGCGAAAAGTAGTTCTTAATTATTATTAATTATTCTCCTTTAATTTGCTTACAATTTAATTACATCACTCTATACTTTTATTATTATTTTATGTAACGCGAGGTCGTTATGGATTTATTGAGTTTCTTAAATCTAATTTTATTAACTGATACATCGGCAAATCGGCATGTTACTACCGGTTTGGGGCATAAAGAAAGGGTTCTTTGGTACCTTATAAAATTATTTTAGTATTATAATTTTTTATTTAATTTTATTGTGGGATTTAGGCATATTAAATCGTCACAAGTTGTACATGTTAATACTGATATGTAAAGTTATTACACTAAATATACGATATTATAACGAGCGAAACGAGGGTGCTGACGTTTGACTAGATCGTCTGTCTGGCTCTCAACGCGTCAACCGATTGTCCGTACTTTTTCTCTACAGAACTGTATTATTTTCAAGATTAACCCCACAAAAAGATGGGGCGGTGCGGTGAAAGGCAAAAATGTGAGAGGTTCAAATATTGAAGAAATTCCAAAGTCTATGAGGGATAACAAATTAAAAAAATTTTAACTAAAATATGTATTTAGTATTCACTTTTGAACACTTTGTCCATACTTTTGAACATTTCCTTCATACTTAAAACACTTTAAACTCATTTTGGGCCAAATAAAGAGTGAACATTTTTATTAAACCGCAAAAATCCATGAGGGGTATCAAATTAAAACTAATTTTTACTAAAATCTGAATGTAGTGTATTGTAGTTTTGGAAATTCCAAAATTTTGGTACGCCACGGAATAAAAGGTCGGGCAAACATTTGATTAAATTGCAAATTCCTCTTGGGACATCAACAAATTAAAGAGAATGTTAATCAAAAACTGAATAAGTGTAAGGTTTTGAAATATCAAAATATTTTGACCATAAATGGGATCACTAATTTGAAATCCAGTCTGAGTCAAACTTAAGGGAATTTTAACACCAATCGGATTGATTGGATTTTTTTGCTTTATTGTATGATTGCTCTACAATTGTTACTTTACTAAGAAAAAAAAATAGAATAATCGGTATTTTTTTAATTTTTCTGATAATTGAAAAATTACCTAATATGAAAATTTATTCAATATTGAGTGTACTTCGTTCAAAACAGTGAGCGAGTTCTGTAGCTCAGGGAGGGTATTAGCGATAAGTACAATAAAAGTGTTACTCGCAAGTCTGGTCTACAAATAAATATATATGTTGTTTGATATGTTACAGGTTTCACAACAGTTATGAACACTGCACGGAACAACAGCTATGAACTAAGTGATTTTGTCTATGCCCCAACTGAAATCGTCAACTAATAAGGCTAACAGGTCAGTAATAAGTATATTATATCACTAATAATATATGAAAATACACAACATATATACCCAGAGGCGTAGCTAGGGGGGGCCAAGGGGGCAGCCGCCCCGGGCGGCATAGCCAGGAGGGCGGCAAAGTGAGCATAGACTTGAAAAATTGTTTTCAGTTTATGAAACTACAAACGACTTGTTTCTTTGATATGACTATTCCTTTCATAAAAGAAGCATAACCAGCCAGCTTGTCTGGTGTCATAAACTTTTCGTGATAAATAGTGTTAGTCTATTTACACTCAAGAATCGTAATTACGGTTAGGAAGAACGGCTGAGAACCCTTTTCAACAGTGAAAATGGGTTTTCGTCGTGGAGAAAGTTAAATACCCGTATTCAGGATCATGAAAATAGTCCTGCTCATCGCTCTGCGTTTTTCGAATGGTAGGAATTGGAACGTTCTTTAAACAAAGGGGGTCTTATTGATGATCTACTTCAGGAACAAATGAGTAAAGCAGCTCAGACAAGGATAGAAATCCTCGAATGAGTCATTGCCACAGTACAAACTCTTGCACAAAAAATTCATGCACTGAGAGGGCGTCGAGAGTCAATTACTAACGATCCAAACCCTGGAAACTTTCTGGCTTTGTTAAAATACTTGGCTAAATTTGACCCTGTCATGAGATCTCATTTGGATTCAGTCTCTCGTAAATCTGGGTGTACATCGTATCTTTTGCCAACTATTCACAATGAAATAATAAGCCTTTAGGAGAAATAGTGCGCAAATATATTATTACTGCATGTAAGAAGGCGAAGTACTTTAGTATTATACTTGACACTACATCAGATTCTGCACATGTAGAACAAACGTCTCAGATGATAAGATTTGTTGAAATTAATCCCAATTCTGTTGATATCAAGGAACCCTTCTTAGATTTTATTCCTTTAGAAGTGACAACAGAGGAGGGGATCACAGAAGCTATATATGTAAACTCGAGAGAGATGGATTGAATCTTAGCGATTGCAGTTGTCAGTCGTATGACAATCAAGGAACAATGGCTGGTATTCATTCAGGAGTTCAGATAAAATATTAGATTTGAATCCACTGGCTGTGTTTGTTCGCTGTGACAACCATTGACTTAACTTAGTTGGAGTTCATGCAGCTCATGTAAATGTTCAGGCAATGGCATTTTTTGGGACGGTAGAACGTCTATTCACCTTCTTTTCCTGTTCCACTCATAGGTGGAGTATTCTTAAAGACTTCGTAAATATTACACTAAAAGACCACTGTGATACCAGGTGGAGTTCAAAAGCAGATGCAGTGAAAGCAATATCCACTCATGTGGATGAACCAATCGCTGCACTGGAGAAACTGAGGGAAACAGTAACAGAAACAATCGATACGAGGGAAAATGCAGCATTAATATTTATTGAAATAGAAAACTTTAATTTCATGACCTTTCTCTTTTTCTGGACAGATATTCTTTCTTCTGTAGACAAAATCCAGAAAATCTTACAGACCAAAGGTATAAGCTTTATTCAAGCATTGACACTTCTGGAGACGCTAACGGACAAATTAAAAGTTTGGAGGAATGAGCTGTGTGACAATGTCATTACTAAGACAGACCAGGTATGTAATAAATGAGTTGTCAGTATCACAAAAAGGGTAAGAAGGAAGCGCACGATGCCAGAAGAGTATGCAGACGATTCTGCATTAACCGTTCGGCAAGAAATGGGACGTTCTCTAGCAGAAAGTTTGGACAAACTGTCAGTTGAAATTTCAAGCCGTTTCTCTAACATAAAAGAGTTAGAAAAACGCTTCGGGTTCCTCTGTAAATTTGAGGCGTAGGTAAATGATGGGATATACATTTTAAGAAACAGGTTGTCCAAATCAATGTTAAGTGCAATTGATATTGTTCAGTGACTTTAAAGACGTCACACTTTTACAAAACACTAGCAACAGCTTTAAAAACTTTTATTACGGTTACCAGTGTCTGTGTCTTCTTGTGAAAGATCCTTTAGTAAACTTAAATTTATTAAATCGTAAATACGATCAACAATATCTCAGGACAGGGTATCAAATCTAGCGATACTTTCAATTGAAAACGACAGCGATTCGTCTTTAGAATATAGTGACTTAATAAACGACTTTGTAGCAATTAAGACCAGGAAAGTTACATTTTAGAACGTCTAATTTAAATATTTATTAAATATTAAAAACAAATATTAAATGTTTATTAATAGAAGACGGAACCATTAACCTGTAATGGGCAGTGATTTATTTTATTACTTTTAATGTAGTTCTGTGTTTAACCTTATGATGCTTTAGGATATTGTTTTGACGATACGCTTTGACTTACAAGGAATTTGCATGCTTATTAGAACATTTTTATGTTATACATTTTTTATATTACTGCATTTGTTACTAATAAATTTATACAAACTGAATACCGATAATATTAAACTTATAATATGGATGTTATGTGATGTATTTAAAATAGTGGATTGTATACACACACAAAAAATAAATAAAGAAACTTATTTAAATTTTGTTTATTTTCTGCTACCACTGCACATTAAAAATTAGCACACATACATCAATTCACTTGCAGTTCCATACACACACTGACTCTGCCCTTTAAACCCTCACGAGAGAGCCAGTCATTCACCCCACTCCTTTGACCTCTCTCTCTCTCTCTCTCTCTCTCTCTCTCTCTCTCTCTCTCTCTCTCTCTCTCTCTCTCACGCTCGCGCGCACGCACACACTCACACACACACACACACACACGACCTAACAAAGTAATTTCTTAATTTTGACTTAAGAAGTATTCTTAAGACGCTTTCTGGACGTGCGTATACGCATATAAAAATCTACACATTTGCATTTATTAAGTACTTTGTTCACTGGTTGGGCTTTCATTTTTGCTCTTTTGTCCCCTTTTAATTGTGAAGGAGGCCGACGATCTTCTTGCCCCGGACGCCAAAAAGCCTAGCTACGCCACTGTAGGCCTATATACCTATATAATAACATAATAGCGAACATACATTTGTATATGACGTACGACTATATTCGTTTATGATTCAAACGAAATACTTTATAGGTTACAATGAGAATAGGCTATATACTAAAGCTAGTTTCTGCATTGCGCTGTGTTGATTTTATTGTAGTATAGCACTTCAGGATTATCCCTGGTCCTCCAGGTTGGAGGTTGGGCGGTAGGCCAGTAATCTACCCCGGAAAAAATACCACACCACGTAACCTTCAAGGAAGACTCGGACCAGTTAATGACGTACACGGCTGGAGAATAAGATATAACTTGGAATTGTATCAAATGCGTAAATAAATACTAAAAGTGCGTTCCTGGAGGAGAATGGCTACCGACAGAAGAGAATGGGGGAAAAATCGAAGGAGCCCAGGGCCCAATAAGGGCTGTAGCGCCATAGGAGAGAGGTAGCACTAGACAAGTTTGCACTTTGCTACCAAGTCAATTCAATAACTACACTAAAAATTGTCAGAAAAAGCAAGAGAAATTGTATTGAGAGAAGCAAAAACACCACTAAATACGAGGAAGATTAAGCAGTGTTGGCATATTCCTAGTGTAAGGGCTACAAACTATTATAGAGAGCATTGTAAGAGTAGAGAAAGGTTGAGATTGAGGTCGAATGTCGGAAAAACCAAAGTGATAAGAATAGCAAGAATGGAGGCTTCGTTAACATATCCTTGGAAGAATGAGAGCGATAGAATTCATTTAGGTATTTGGGAAATACGGTGAAACGGAATAGAAGCTGCGCGGAGAAAATCAGAAGTAAAATATCGGGTGAAAGAGAGTTTCGAAAATATAAAACATTGCTGGTAGCAAGAAGGATTCCGATTGGGATGCGAAAGAGATTTACTAAACGTTTTATTTGGAATGTGGTTGTTTTGTATGACAGTGGAACATGAACCATAAAAGAAGAAACAAGGAAGGTGCCGAAAACTGTGGTTATAGTGAACAATGATTATGGCAAATTGAGTAAAAGTAAAAGAAACGATGAAGTATTGACGAGAACAGGAAAAGCAAGAATAGTACTGAAAGTAATAAGAAACAGAAAAACATCTTGGTTGGGTCATATGTTATGTAGAAACTATCTGTAGCTAAGGATCGTAGAGGGGAAGGTGGAAGGACAGAGTGGACGGAGAAGAAGAAAGGTTGTATGACGTCAGAAACGGAAGTAGCTGTAGGAAGTATCCAGTTGGAGAGTATCCAGTTGCAATCTGTTATAAGACAGTTTTATTCAGAAAACGTCTAACAGAATGGTTTTATATTGGGTAATATGCACGTAGAAGACATATAAGTAGGCCTAATACCTTAGCATTGTAGGAAGCAAAACTGGCAGATGTGTCTTCCAGAACATTTTATGATTGGTCACTCTGCAATTGACACTTTGTTGTTTATGTCGGACTCTGAAAACAGATTGCAGATGGGTATACATTTGTTAAATCGAATCTGTAATGACTCTGGATTGCAAATACCCACACTTAAGGCCAAGGTGATGGCTTTTCGTGGAACTGATCCCCTACGGGCCAAAATTGTTATAGATGGTACTGTCCTGGAACAATATAGCAATTATGAATACCTGGGCTACAGTGTGTCTTATAATGCAAGAAACGATGTTGTGAATAAGTCGCATAACTTCAACCTTACGTGCGGGACCATTAGGCGAACCCTTAAGTCAGCAAGTAAAGGAACGCGCCTAAAATTCTACAAGGTGATGGCTCCTCCCACTCTTCTTTATGGTCTGTGAATTGGACTTTAACGAAAGGCCAGTCCAGCCGCATCCAAGTGGCTGAATATTATGAGTATACTCGACAGGATCGCCCAGTATCGGCTGAATTGGTGGGAACATCTTTGCCGAATAGATGACTGACGCACCACCAAAACAACTAGTGAACTCTAAGCCGACGGGACGGAGAGGTGTGGGACGTCCGAGGAAGCACTGGAGTGACCAGCTCTAGACTGTTTGACAGTTTGAGACCGGAACAAACCGTCTTTGGTTTACTCCTTGAAGATGATGATGATGAGTGAAACATTTTATCACAGGATTCTCCTGCGAATCGATCTAACTTTAAAAAATAGTGTATTATTCACTTACCTATTAAAATAAATACAATAATTATTAAAATAGTTTTCAAAGGATTTAGAAAAAATAATATGAATGCAGAAGAAGCAATTGAAAGAGAAGTTTTTCGGGAAAAAGTGTGAAAAATGGAAGGTGTCCAGGATAGGAAAGAGAAAAACGCAGGTTCAAAGTAGACTGAAGACAGGAAGAAGAGACATAGTGAAAAGACAAAAGGATATTGGAGAAAAAGAAAAGAACAAAGAATAAAGAATGGAAATTGGCATATGGTCTTCAGATCGCCGATACAAATAGAAAAAAAAATGGTTTTCCAAGATAAGGTGGCGGGCCGCATGAAAAGGGTGTCGGTGGACCGGACCGCGTGCCTTTTGGAAATCATTGGCCCGTAAAATTTACTTTGTGTTTTTGTCATAAACTTTGATGCTGTTATTTGATGTTGTATTCGTTACGTGTTCATCTCTTCTTTTTTTAATCAAACTCAGTTTTACTAGAAAATAAATATAGCTCAGTGTTATACCGGGGCAGCGCTAAGGGAAGTATGCAAGTACACAATATTAGAACAGCACAGCTAACATTAGTACCAGATGCTGCTGCTGAATACATGCTATGCTGTAACGTGTTCGCGCATGTACGCGTACGCGCGCATACGTATTTTAATTTAATCAGACTCACTTTTGCGGTATAGACTACGTCAGAAGGATAAACTGCTTGTTAATTACCTGGTCTACTTCCCCTCGTTTGTTTTGTATATAATTTTCATAGCGTTCGTCCAATTTCATTTTATTATCGCCTGCGTGTTTGTAAACGGTGATGGCGTTTCGAACTTTCGCTGTGCGGAATTCAGTGTGTTCTGTCAGAATTAACGCTGGAAACACAGAGTTTACACCCTTACGCCATTTCATCTCATCGACGTTCAGTCGATAAATGCCGGATTAAAGAGTTTATAAACTTAAACTTATACTATATACATTGACGACATGTTGAGAGCATGGAAATCCAGAGTGACTTCAGGAATACAGACAGCTCAACAAATCTATATGAATATATCCCTGCTATATGCGGATGAAGTAGTTCTTATTCAAGAAAATGAGGATGATTTACATAGAACTATGTTTCAATTACCAGAAGTAGCAAGAGAGTACTCATTGATAATTTCAGTGAGAAAGACTAAAAACCATGGTTTTTAAAGCTAAATATCCAATGAAAACTAAGATAGTTATAAACAACGGCACTTTATAACAAGTGAGCCGTTTCAAATATCTGGGCTGTGCAGTAAGCTGTGAATCTGAATATGATATAACAGAACAGATAAATACATTTAAGAATATTTGTGGTACGATTCATAGAAATCTTATAAATAAAACAAGATACATCATAAGGGTTAAATTTTATAAGACAATTGCAATACCCACGTTGATTTATGCGAGTTAGGCGTGGGTCATGACAAAAAAGGCAAGCGGCAAGATTCAGAGTGCTGAAATGCAGTTTCTTCGAAATACTTTAAATTGTACACTGCAAGATAGAATAAGGAATAAGGATATCAGACCAGAACTCCAGGTAGAGAACATAAATGAAATAATTTCGACTTACAGAAGGCAATGGTGGGATCATCTGCAAAGCATGACAGAGGATCGATTGCCGAAGGCGTCACTGAACTATAAAGCCATTGGTAGAAGAGACGTGGGTCGTCCGAGGATGAGATGGGTGCCGGAACAGGTTTATATAACCTAATCCTTGAAAAGGAGATGAAGAAGAAGATAAACTTATACTGTTATTATAAAGAGGTAAAGTTTGTTTGTTTGTTTGTTTTTTAATTGCCTGGGCTAATCTCAGAAACTACTGATCCGATTAAGAAGAAAAAATCTTTTTTGAAGTTGTCAGGGTGGTGTCAGACGTGAATTTGAACCTTAACGATTATCGAGAACAGAGCTTTAAAATAGTCCAATATCATGAATTTTTTGTTGATTTGCATGTAGTGAAATTTACGGCACGCTAAAAACATTCGTTCACTAAGAGATAGCTTTTATACGGTGTATCAGAGAATTACTAAGGGCTGGCGACGAAAATGGTTTCGGTATTTCAGTACACTTTATACTTCGTATAAAAATTCATCTTGACTTACTAGAAACGGAGTGGGCAGTCTGGCGACTTACTACCGGTTCCCTTGCCGCCCTCAACGCTTCAAAGGGCTAAAAAATTAATGAGTGGCAGTATGTCTGGCTCTTTGATATATTCAATTTGACAATATAATAAATTAAAAAATACAATGGCCGAACACTTTTTTCGGTTCCAAGTTGCTGACAGACAATTTTAGAGTGCTGAAATAAATGTATTATTAACGTTCTAGCAGTAAAGCTAAATTTTAAATATGTTTTTCGAAACATATTTTTATAACGTCTTGCAAAAGTAGCCAGACAAATATTCAGGTTCCAACATCCGGCCAGACCACGTGATGAAAGGTCGGCAAAGCGTGTCAGAGTAATATGCGATTCTGTGGTTGTGACAGAGAGCATTTATTTATTTAGTGATATATAAATGAATAAATAATAAATAAATAAATATTTTATGAGTTTATCTAATATATAGTCATATTTCAAAACCCAGCAGATGTTTTTGAAATAACTTCCAATCACTGTTGCGAGCCCTCAAGCTTTTTGCCTAGTTCTAATTGGAATAGGTTACTAAACTACAGTGGCGGCTGGTGGTTGAAAAAATTTGGGGGGTTGCAGATGGGTTGAATGGAATAAAATTGTTTTATTCTGTGAATATAAAATGTCCAAATCTCTCGGCCTCCAATCAGTAGGCTACACAAGAAAAGCAAAATACTCCAATTTTAGTGTCACACCCACGTAACAACGAATATTTATTGTATAAATCTTTTTTTAATTTACGATTAAATATTTTGTTATCTGATTTTACTCTTTGATTAAAATTTTATAGGTCTGGTGTAGGTCTACCTACTCTCTTAATTTCAATTTTTTCCTCAATAGGACCTAAACTGAACGCCGTTTTCGTTAAGTTTTTCGGCAGAATTCATTGCGTCCTACCAGTTAAATATAATAAATATCTTACACTATGACACCTTAATCCTTTATATGTACTATTATTTACATTTGACGATGAATTAGATTGACACTGACAACGAACTTACAGATTCTAACTTGGCGCACCACGTGTTATTTACCATGTTTTGGACAAACAGACTGATAGCGCCGTGACGTCCAAGCGGGATTTGCAGTCCCTAATCACACCAAGCGAGCCTATACCGCTATAATAGGAACAACCGAGTCTAGCCAGCCAGAGCACTACTCCATTTAATAATATATATAAACTTTCACTAATGAACTTACTGTTGTCACTTCCCAAACGTTTCGAGATGTTGTTTCTCTTCTTCAGAAACGTTTGGGAAGTGACAACAGTAAGTTCATTAGTGAAACTGAAGAAGAGAAACAACATCTCGAAACGTTTGGGAAGTGACAACAGTAAGTTCATTAGTGAAAGTTTATATATATTATTAAATTAATAAAGTGAACGAAGAGGATGCAACAACAAGATAATTTTCACTACTCCATTGTATTTTCCTATATACAAAGCGTGTCACAGTTGGTGCATATACTGCGGCAAGAGCGCGTACGGTTTTTAGTATTGCTCTGCGCTTTTCAATCGGCAAATGATTAAGTACGATGATTTAGCTTCAAAACCCTATTATTAGTTATTGTTTTATTCACAATTCTACAATTTAAAATACAATTCGAGAATTATTGGTGGTTGCACAACCGTGCAACCTAAGCACGGGCCGCCACTGCTAAACTATAGAAGAGAGGGAAGTCCTTCTTTAGAAATGAACAGCTTTGTACAAGTGGAAAAGAATTTAGAATTTGGCTAAAGGCGTCAGACGCTTGTCGGCGGAATAGGATAATGAAGGAGAGGGATAAGAAGAAAAAAGGAGGAGGCTAAGAAGTCGTCCAACAAAAATTAAAAAAAAAAAATAGATGAAAATGAAGATGAAAAAAATAAAAATTTTCTTTCGTGAAAGTAGCATAATAATGAGTTTTTGAACTATTGATAGGAATATTGCCGAACTTAGAGACGCGTATAATGGGGAATGAGCGATCAAAACAGCGCGAGAGAGAGAGTGAGAGGGGGTGGATATCATAGTGTGCGAGTCGGTTAAATTCTAATAAACTAATACCAAAGGAGAAAAATAAGAGAGCGAAAAACGGCTGAGACCGGGAGTAGGGAGGAAGGAGGAGGGAGTAAAGGTGTCACAATAAATTGAAATGTAAAAGTTTGACTAGGCCGCGCCGCGCTGTTGAAGGTGAAAGTGAGAAA
The DNA here is from genome assembly GCA_034769895.1 of Magicicada septendecula. Lineage (NCBI taxonomy): Eukaryota > Metazoa > Arthropoda > Insecta > Hemiptera > Cicadidae > Magicicada > Magicicada septendecula. Next base: position 67,127,272 of record CM068374.1, read on the forward strand.
GGGTTTGTTTATGCTGTTTTTTCCTTTTGTTTTTCACCCTCAGGTGACATTTGAACTGTAACCCGGTCGGTGTGGCGTGTGGTGGAATGAGAAAGGTGATGTGTTTGTTAGGAGAAAATAAAAACTGTACGACATTTCGGAGGAAGCTCTAAGCAACAAAACGTATTATAGGAACGCGGGGCGACAAAGGCGACAACAGGCATTAGGGTGCTGCTAAATACGTAATCCCCCTTTGCTTTGTGTGCCTCTGTGTGTGTGTGTGTGTGTGTCCTACGCAGAGTTTACGTGAAGTGTTTTCATTAACCGAGTAAAACTGGCTAATCTTCTACTGCGAACATTAAACTGTAAGCATGGGTAGTTCTGTTTATGCTTTATAATTAGATAAAATGCCAAGCAGCATTTCTCCCAATGTAATTAGGCGTACGTACATACAAATTCGTAAAACAGCGTTGCGACGACTAGCCATTTATAGTTTTCAACTAGCAAGACATATATTTATGAATGTAAGTCTAAAGACTCCCGCACACAGAGGCAACACGTAAGTCTAAACGGTATCTTATTACATTGCGGTAAATGAAGTTACCGCACACGTGCGGGATACCGTGGAGCGCGATATATTTGTACTCGGTATATCGCTTTGATACACCGCGTGGTACGTAGAATGGATTCGGCTTTTTTTGCGAAGAAGTTCTACTGTTGTCAGTCACTCTTGATAAAAAAGGAATTGAACTCGCATAAGTACATAACTTGGTCTAATTTTGTGTATCTTTTCTTCTTTATAGAATAATAAATTTTACAATTTAATAAAAACTTATAAGTAAATGAGGATTTTACAAAGTCATTATAAGTTCCATTTGGTTCGTGTTGATACACAGTGTTACCAGGTCTAAATATATATTTTTTTTTTTATGTTTGAACGTAAAAATTTTGGAATATTATTGAAAATTTCGGAAGTTGTTTTGATAATTCACAAAAAACTGTAATAGCTTAAACGAATAAGTAAGTTAATGTACGGTATTATGGAAAAAGAATTTTTACTCACCGACGCTGTGTTATATTCTAAGTCTTTTCTTCTCCGTCTTCCCCGCCAGTAATGTAACATACTGTAGTTCATCAAACTTATATACTCCGCGTCAATTTTGAAATCGTAGCAGGATGCAGTTTTATATTTCTTTTGGAATGCAGAAGTCCTGAGATCGAGTTCGGTTGCTCAACCTATTTGTAGTTTTAGTTTTCGTACTGTTTATAGTAAAAAAATAACCTCTCACCACTGGAGGACGAGTGGCGTAAACACAAAAGTGACACCGCCAGGTTTGACAGCAAAATAAAAAATAAAAAAAAACTGATAATTGAAAAATACCTGATACGTCATTGTGTGTTGGTGGTCCTAATTGTTTGTTACAGGAGGAAGAAAATATAAACGTGTATTGAAAGCAGTGGTAACCATGGTTGCAAATAAATACCAGATTTGATGTCATACACAAAAACAAAATTCTATAAATGTGACACAGGACTTTTCGTATTTTCTAGAATACTAAAAATATCTTGCGAAATTTCGGAGAACCTGGTTGTTCTGAGTCTATAAGTGATTCGGTTGGGACAGTAAAGAGCGTACGAATCAAAGCCAGTTGCGTTTCCGACTTACCGAATGTACTGTAAGCAGTGATAATCGTACCGAGTACTGTACCGACTTGAGTACCGCGTTTGTGTGGGGAGCCTTAAAAGTGAAGAGAAATTTTAAAAAAGGTATTTTTATTTCAGTACCAATTACGAGACTTACCTTATTTTTCACTAAATCCTCCGCTAGAAATAAAGTAGTTCCCAATTGATTGTAATAATTCATTTTTAAAAATATCAATAACCTTTTTTAACACAATTGCGATTAATACAACTAAAATAAGGTAATTTTATTTTATAATTCGTTGGATCTGTTAGGATAGTTTCAACTTTGTACTGTACACGTCTCTGTTGTATCACTCCTCTTTGTTTACATCAGGCTCCAATCTAACAGTGAACACACTTTAGAAGTTGTTTTAAATTAACTTTCAAACACAATTTCCAATCGCTTATACTTGCAATTACATACAGACAGACAGACGCGTGCACGCGCACACACACTTCTTCTTCTTCTTCTTCTTCTTCTTCTTCTTCTTCTTCTTCTTCTTCTTCTTCTTCTTCATGGCTTAGACTGTTTAGTCTGATTCGGGTCCATCCCGGACCACTGGTCGGACCATCTCTTCTTGGGTCTTCCCAGGCTTCTCTTCCTTTCGGCTGATACACCTTGGGGAATCTGTCACTGCCCATTCTGCTAATGTATTGATTCCAACTTTCTCTGTACTTACTGATGATTCCGATTACTTCTTCAACTATCAGTTCTTGTCTTATCTGATTGTTTCTTTTCATATCTAATTTTGTGTACCGAGCTATGAAAGAAAATATTTCATTTCGTAACCTCAATTCTTGATATTTATCTAGCAGACATTGTCTATGTTTCTGAGCCATAAGTAAGGGTAGGAACTGCAATGGATTTGTATAATTTTATTATGGACTCTTTCCTTGCCTTGTGTTTTAGAGCACGACGTAGAGTCCCTGTTATCTGGTTAAGTTTATTAATTTTCCCATTAATATCTTCTTCGTTTTTATATGAGAGCTTACAGCCTAAATAGTTAAGCTCTAAGACTTGTCGTAAAATTTTATTATCCAAAACAATTTTAGATCTAACTGAACATCTAAAATGTTCCTTCAGAAACCATACATTTTGTTTTTTGTCAGATGTTTCCATATTAAATTCTTTCGCAATGTTATTTAAGCAGTGGAGCATCCCTTGCTGGTCATTTTTATTTGTGGCCAATAAAATCCGATCATCTGCAAACATCAAAGTCTTAAGCATTTTCCCGCAACTTTGATTCCTCCATTTACATTGTTAAGCCAAATCCTAACAATTCCATCCAAAAACAGGTTAAAATGAGCGGTTGATAAAGGGAAAACTTGTCTAACGCTTCCATCTATTTGTATGGGGTTCCGTTGCTTTATTTGGATCCTGGTCCCTAGATACATGATCTTGCTGACTCTATTTATTAACGAAATGTAATGGAATGCCACACACACATTCACAGAGAGAGAGAGAGAGAGAGAGAGAGAGAGAGAGAGAGAGAGAGAGAGAGAGAGAGAGAGAGAGAGAGAGAGAGAGAGAGAGAGAGAGAGAGAGAGAGAATATAAAGTTGGCAAGAAGATTACCGGCAGCGAAGAGCTTAGTAAAAATAATTCACATTCAGCTGTCAAGAACGCCATAATTTGCTGCAAACGTTCGGCCGGCATTTTACAGAGTCTTGAAATCCGCCTGTGGGAGAAATATCATAAATGGTCACGTGAATTTTTATTACCAAAAAAGAGGGCAACATTCAAAGGACGACGTAACATTTAAACCTGAACAGACTGAAAGTTAAACGATATAAAGTGACAGTTTACTATATTCGTCATAAAGCAACGTTGGAAAAACGTTTTAAACTCGTGGAAATGTCATATAATGATAGTATTAACCGCAAAACTGTAAAAGTGATAAATTCAAAGTACTAAATGTCGCTGAAGTGCCATTATCGTACAGTTTTAAAGGGACAGTAGTCAGATAAATACATTTCACCATTAAAAACTCCCACTTTTGTTGATAAAGGTTTTTATTTATGAATAAGTTGTAACATTTTTTTTAACATGATAATGTTTTTAGGCTGGGGGTCATTCCACAAAATGCGTGATGCAAAATGTGTAACGTCATCGAAAAATGAAACGCTCCAGGTGATGTTAATAGCTTAACACTATATTTTTTCCACACTTTCGATTCCCCACATTCTAGAAATCTTCGGTCTCTGTCGTTTTTAACATGATAATGTTTGTTATATAGTAAATATATTTGTTATCTATATATATAAAAGAGAAATACCACTGACTCACTCACTGACTCATCACGAAATCTCCGAAACTATAACACCTAGAAACTTGAAATTTGGCATGTAGGTTCCTTATGTGATGTAGGTATCCGCTAAGAAGGGATTTTTGGAAATTCGACCTTTAAAGGGGGAAAAAGGGGGGGAAAGTTTGCCTGACTGACTGACATAGAATCAACGTAGAGCAAAACTACTGAATGGATATCAATGAAACTTTGAACATAGCTTCATCATAGGTCTTAGGTGCTCACTAAGAAACGGTTTTAAAAACTTTCACTCCTAAGGGGCAAACCCCCTCCCCCCATTGTATGTATGTATCTATGTATGTATGTTCCACATCTCCTCCTAAACCACTGGACCGATTTCAACCAAACTTGGCACAAATGTTTTACGCGACGGGAGAACCAACATAGGATAGGTGTTTTTTTCGATGGGGTCCTTTGGGGGTTCTTTGGGGTTTTTCACATCTCCTCCTAAACCATTGGACCGATTTCAACCAAACTTGGGACAAATATTTTACGCAGCGGGAGAATCAACATAGGATATGTGTTTTCTTCGATGGGGTCCTTTGGGGGTTCTTTGGGGTCTTCCACATCTCCTCCTAAACCACTGGACCGACTTCAACCAAACTTGGCACAAATATTTTACGCAACGGAAGAACCAACATAAGATAGGTGTTTTTTCGATACGATCCTTCGGGGGGTCCTTTGGGGTCTTCCACATCTCCTCCTAAACCACTGGACCTATTTCAACCAAACTTGGCACAAATATTTTACGCAACGGGAGAACCAACATAGGATAAGTGTTTTTTTGATACGATCCTTTGGGGGGGTCCTTTGGGGTCTTCCACATCTCCTCCTAAACCAGTGGACCGATTTCAACCAAACTTGGCACAAATATTTTACGCAACGGGAGAACCAACATAGGATAAGTGTTTTTTCGATACGATCCTTTGGGGGGTCCTTTGGGTCTTAAAAACTATTAGATCTGGTTACTATGGCAACCCAATAGAATAGATTCTGGTTACCATAGCATCGGTGGAAGTCTCCCGCGTAGGAAATAGCGCGGGAGTCGTCCGACGGGCCTTCCCCGGAGTTCATCCACGGAACCCGGGGAGTCTTAGGTCGGATCCCGCGAAAGACGGCGGTGCCATAGTCCACGGTTCTTATAAATAAAGATATAGGTTATGATATCAAAGGTGGTGTATGCATCTTAAGAAACTTCTTAATAGTGTGTGAATTCAGAGTTGTTTCAGTTTGAATTTAAAAGTGGATAAGTTAAGATCGAAGTAAGTTATAGGCGAGTATAAAAAACAAAGTTTTTATAGCAAATGTATTCAGATCATAGTGTTCAGACAATATAAATGCACTTGCTTCAGTTTGAATTTAAAAATTGATAAGCTGAAATCTATAGAGGTATTGTATTGTTAGAATAAGTTTAGGAGACACTAATTTAACAAATGCCTTATTTCAACATTAACACAATGAATTATAAAAGACAGTAAATACTCAGCGCGTGCAAGTACTGTAGACATTTTATTGAAAACTAATTTAGCTGTTCGCCTTCTCCCAGAGTTAGAAATCGAGCAGGAGCATCACGCGCAACAGAATACTTCTCCAGATATAAGAATACAGTTTATGACATGTACTTAAACAGGTGCGCTACAGAGTATTCCTCCAGTGAGAATGCGAACGTAACAATATAAGGAAGAGTATACAATATACAAGTAATATAACGTTAGAACAAGAATAGGTGCCTATGAGTCTATGGATAAATTATGAACCCGAGCAACGCTGGGTAAATCGGCTAGATATAGATATAAGCCAAATACCACTGACTGACTCACTGATCACGATATCTCTGAAACCACTGAATGGATATCAATGAAACTTTGAACGTAGCTTCATCATAGGTCTTAGGTGCTCACTAAGAAACGGTTTTAAAAACTTTCACTCCTAAGGGGCAAAAAACCAAATAATGAAATTTATCGCGGGAATTGCATACTTTGTAAATGAAGTGGTTGACATCTCAGTTTATTGGAAACCCCGAACACATTTAGTTCTGAGTTTTTAATCATTGTTTTAAATTGAAAAAACTTCGTTGTTTGGAGGTTCTTACAGTCGAGAAAATTTCGAAGTTCAATTAATTAATAAATGTATGTCCTTTTTTTTCTCGGAAACGGCTCTAACGATTTTCTCGAAATAAATAATAAATAGCTGTTGCTATGAATGTAAATAAACAAACTAAGAGTTGAGAATTTGTACAATCTATCTAATCCTATACTATTAAGCGAGCAATAATTGTACAATTACGTACAACGTGAAACTCCGTAGCGAAGCACGGGTATTTTGCTAGTATAGTTATATAGAAAACATGATAATACTTTCCACAAAATGCGTGATGCAAAATGTGTAACGTCATCGAAAAATGTAGTTTATGTGTGAGTCTGCAGTTTATGCACATTATACGTTTCGAAAGCCTAAAACAATATCATGCTTCGATGTTTCGGTTTCGTCGAAATTTCTTAGAATTGGTTTATGTCTTTTTGTATCGGCCATCTAAGGACCTCATGCCAATTTCAATTCTTGATTCTTTGTTCTTTTTCTCCAATATTCTTTCATCTTCTCACCGTGTCTCTTCTTCCTGTCTTCAGTCCACTTTGAACCTGCGTTTTTCTCTCTCCTACCCTGGACTCCTTCCATTTTTAACACGTTTGCCCGAAAACTTCCCTTTCAATTGCTTCTTCTGCGTGTATATTATTTTTTTCTAAATCCTTTTGGACTTCTTTAATCCAACTTGATGTTGACTTCTTCCCCCACAGATATTTGAAGATCTGCTTTGTTAACCCATTGTCGTCCATTCTATATAAATGTCCACAAAATAATAGTCTTCTTTTTCTCATTGTTTCTGTTATATTTTCTATACTTTGATATAATTCATCATTATTTCTGAATTTCCAGCCTTCTGAAGTTTGTCGTGGGCATAATATTTTCCTAATAATTAGTCTTCGTTATAACATTTTATTCTTAAACTTCTTATGTTAATAATTATAATATTGCAATTATTTTAGCTTTTAAAAATGAGCTCTCAGAAACAATATTTATCAAACACTGTTAATATCATTTTGACTATACACCGGACTGTTAGTCCATGGTCCAATGCTGCCGCATATAACAGACGTTTCGGTCCCACCATTAGAGACATCTTCAGTATACGACTTGAGAAAAGCAACTGGTTCTTTTGCCCAGTACTGTTGAAACTGGTGAACAGCGTACCAGTTTCTTTTACAGCGTACCTATAGCAAATTACAGCAGACAATCCAAAAGAAGTAGATTTTAGGTAAGTACAGACTGCATATTAACATACCGTCACATAATTTTCTTGTTTCAAAAGAAAAAATGTTAATTACTAGAAAACTGTACCCAGTAGGAAAAAACTGTTAACATATTTGAAATCAGCGCTAAAAATACTATAAGAATCAGTTATTCACGTTCATTTAACAAACAAAAAATTAAATTTTGTTGACCAGTGTTATCAGATTTGATAAGGGCTCTACAGCTTAGCCCTTCTCGCTACTCAGAATTTCAAACCCTTCTTCTTCTTCTCTTCTTCTCTTCTTCTTCTTCTTCTTCTTCTTCTTCTTCTTCTTCTTCTTCTTCTTCTTCTTCTTCTTCTTCTTCTTCTTCTTCTTCTTCTTCTTCTTCTTCTTCTTCTTCCTCCTCCTCCTCCTCCTCCTCCTCCTCCTCCTCCTCCTCCTCCTCCTCCTCCTCCTCCTCCTCCACCTCTTCTTCCTCTTTTTCTTCTCTTTCTTCTTCTCTTTCTTCTTCTTATTCTTCTTCTTCGCTACATGGCTTGGGCTATATCCCGTTCCGACTTCACAGAGTCTCTGACCATTTTTCCAAGTTCTCCACGATCTCTCGTTTCAACTGGCCTATATTCAATATGCCTTCAACGTGGGGCTTCCAATTCTGCCTGTCCTCCTTTATTCTATCCAGAATCAACTGTAATTTCAGGCCTTTTCTTATGTCATCGTTTCGTAGATGGTCCCTCAAACTGCGTCCCTTAACTGCTCTTAAAACTTTCATTTCCGAGGCATCTATTTTTGAAACATCTTTTTGGAGGAGAATCCATGTTTCACACCCATACATTAAAGTCGGCAGAGCCACGACCTTATAGAACTTTAGCTGTGTCCCCTTCAACGTTTTATTTTTCAATAGATCTCTTATTGTGGTTCCAGTCTTTTCCAGCAGCGTTGATGGTACGATCGCGTCTCTTGCATCAGCTCCATGATTGGACAGGAATCTCTTAGGTCTCTGATCATCTGCCACTCCACTATCATCATAATCATCATCACTTCAAGGACTAACCTTAAGCCTGTTCCGGAACCCATCTCCTCCTCGGTCTACCGACATCTCTCTTCCCAGTAGTGTGATAACCCAAGGCAGCCACAGGTAGACGGATATCAGGCATGCGGTTCAAGTGTTAACACCATCTCCTTCTGTGGTCTTCAATCTTCTGGTGCAATGATACGAATCGCGTCTAAAATCCTCGTTCCTTCTCCGATCCAAGAGAGAACAACCTTGCGTCCCTCTTAGAAATTTCATTTCGGCTGCCTGAATCCTCTCCACGTCCCTTGTACCAAGAGTCCATGTCTCACTAGCATCATGGGGACAACCACATTTTTCTAAAATTTCATTCGGTTATCCTATCGTGTTTTATTTTTCAGATACTTATGAATCGTTCCACAGATGCGTCTAAACTTTGTCAGGTTACTATCCCAATCAATACCAGTTCCATATGAGATATTACAATTAGTCCCTGGTAATTAAAATGACTAACCTGATCCAAAACTTGATTATTCACGACTATCTTAGTTCTTATCGGATACCTGTACTAATATAAATTGCACGTATGAGCTTGCGTAGCAGAAGATCATTGGACCGGCTTCCCGAAATTGGCGTGATGAACGACGTCTTGGAACGTCTCGCTACGAATTAGAAAGTGTTCTAAGTCTAATTCTGTGGCCGATTGATCCAGGAGTCTATGCAACAGAAAATAAAATACAATTAACCTTTGTTCAGAATGAAGCGGTTTGATCAATATTTATAACTTGTACGATCGTTTTATCTGTCTCCTTAAGTGATACAGAATTTTCCGCCTAAATGACTTGTAAGTCGTTAACGCAGATCGCATCACGCTCACTGATCTTCACTCGAAGCAAAACGACATCTCGTTCCACAGCACAATTATAGTCGTTCCTCCACGTCGATGAATAAACATCGAATGTAAACAGTTCGAATTCGATTTCTAATTAAAATTCAAAGGTAGAATCATTACATTTTTGTTTTAATGACGTAAGAATACATATTTATGCCTTAGGTTCTGTTCATCATTCTAACCTTTTTATATGAAGTTCACGTGATTATTTAGCGTCAGAACGAAAGCAGTACAATACAATATGAAAATCTCCGCTATAAAAACAAAGGTAATGGCATTTCGAAGTAATGAGCCAATAAGAACAAAAATAATGATTACTAATCGAATTCTAAAATAGATAAGCCACTTTAATTATTTGGGAAATTATATTGGCTATGATAGAAATTATGTTAAGTTAGGTAAGTTCCAGACGATCTGTGTAAAAATCAACCGTATTTTTAGAAACAAGGTTCATCGGGATACAAAATTAATGTTCTGCAATCCTATGGGTGTGAATTATGGACAACAACTAAAAACCAAGACAGTAAAATACAGGACTCGAAAATGGTATCCTTAAAAGGAGTTAAAAGGTGTTCTAAACCTAAAAGCGTATAAGAAATGAGGCGATAACAGGAGTTACAAGTTTTAAACTGGAATGAAAAACTGAAAGATTACAAACAAAGGTGGAAAGATCGCTTAGGAAGAATGTCAGATTCCTGATTGGCCAAACAAGTCTGAAAATACAAACGCATAGGACACAGGTGTGTGGGTAGACAGAGGAAGAGATGGCTGGAGGATCTTTGAAGGCGGGACAGGCAACAACTTGACTATGTCGTGTTGTGCAGACGATGACGATGATGATGGTGATGATGAAAGCAGTAAATTAATTCTGTAAGCAATGATTAAAAGGTCGAGGACGCTTTGTTGAGCGTCAATCTGACGTTTTAACTTTCAGCTCTTTAACTAACATTGACTATCGTATTGTTACGACGGTCTACTGATCGTCGTATGGTACAGTGGAAGACAAAGTACAAGACACCAATGAAGTCACTAATAACCAGCTTTAATCATCACAATTAAACAGTTTGTAATCAACAAGATAGTCTCTTACAATAGATCAAATAAAAATTGTTCACACACAACAAAAATGTCTACAAGTATAAAACACAATTGTATTACAATTGTCCCGCACAGTTATAAAACACATAACACTTCGCTACAATAATTACTTTTCACTGATAACCACTTGAACGCACAGAGTAATCGCCCGACAATAACTGAACTGACCGCGCTGAATAGCTGCATTTATACCCCGCTGATTTCCAGAATAATCTGTCACTTTGGATGACTTGTTAAACAAACAGGCGCTCTCGAGAATCCACTGGAAACATTGTCCTTGAACACACTGCGTTGACCGGTATGGTCCGGCATAGACCCGATAGATGACGCGTAATTCTCTTTCACCGCAAAGTAGCAGGAGTACGCACACACACATTACAGTTGGAATACTCGAGAAACTTTTAGAACGTTTCCTGTTATGTAATACTTATTCCGCATTACGTAACAGTATGATGGTGGTCAGAAAAAGGAGAAAAAGCGATTCAATTAACATCATTGAAAAATCTCCTGTAAAAATTAAGCGATTTCTGTGAGTAAATCTATCTTGTGAAATGCAAAGATTATAAGCTGGTCTCTTTGTCGATACTTCAACCTTGAACACATTTAATTTAAACCAATAAGTCATCAGTCAGTGTCAAGTTCACGATTTAAAAAAAAAATACTTGAGTTAACTTTCTACGAAAGTGACTGACAAGTTAAAGTGAAACTTAAAAGTAAACGTAAAGTTTCGATTACAAAACATTATATACAGAAGAAAAGCAAACTAAATTCTATTTAAAACTATAGAATAAGGTGGTAAAGTGGTAAAAGATAAGGGGAATTTGTTATAACACTGATAACACTGTACACGCTTAGGGTTAGACAGAGGTAACCAGCGTCTTCGCTGGCTGACAGTTTATAAAACTTTAGAATATAAACTCAGCCTTCTTACTGTCAAACAGAGTAAAAACATCATAATAACGATCTGAGCGTCGGAGGTATTAAAGAAACTATTGTCTTTGTATCGTTTATTTTACTGGATGTTTACATCGACCCTCATCTGTAATTTTCTCCAACAAGTTCGGACACAACTTACTTACTTGCGTACAACTGAAGTCCTTAAACAGAATTATCACTGTTGCACTCCACTATAGAAAAATTATTCCGATTACAGATAGGAAATGGGCTGATTTCCGATCTGACGATGAGCTTAGAAGCTTGAAAGCGCTAATCGGAATAATTTTTCTATAGTGGTGTGCAACAGTGATAATTCTGTTTGTGATTATAACCATTAACACAACTTTCTTAATTAAATTTCTGAAGTCCTTAAATCCTAGGTGGAACATAGGGCCTCGACGAAATTTCTCCAGCGTGTTCTGTCCATTGCCAGGGCCTTCACCTCTCTCCATGTCTTGCTGAATTCTTTCCATAGTCGTCTTCCAGGTGTTCCTCGGTCTTCCACGTCGGCTCCTACCTTGCGGATTCCAATTCAGTGCCTGTCTAGCGATATTTTCTGGTTGGTGATCTTCTCAGGGTGAGACCGATCCACCTCCATTTTCTTCTCTTTATCTGTAGTTGGATGGTACTCTGATTTGTGGCCTCCCATAGATGTCTGTTCGAGATGGTCTTGGGACACCAAATTCTCATTGTGTACCTCAGTCCAACGGTTTATGAAAGTCTGTAACCTTGTGGTAGTGTCCTTTGTCACTTTCCAGGTCTCACATCCATACAGTAACACCGATTTGACATTTGAGTCAAATATTCTGAGTTTTGTCTTCCTGCGTATATGGGGTGATCTCCATACTTGTCTTAACTGTGCAAATGCTCCTTTTGCTTTACTTATACGACTTATCACATCCCTAAGAGCACCTCCATCCTGACTAACCGTGCCACCGAGATAGCAAAATTCCTCAACCCTTTCTATAACTCTTTCGTCTAGTATCAAATCAGAATTATTTCTATGGTTAATATGCATTTCCTTGTATGGTCGAACACACGTAACATAATAACGAATGGCATACATAACATATGTAATTATAAATATTGCTGCTTCGAGGAGATAGACAACATGCGCAGTTACGTGTTGAGTTGAACGCGTTATGCAGCGGCAGGTGTACGCAACGCTCTCGATCTTTTCGGACTCCCCTTCCAGACGTTTGTCGACTGGCATCATGTTAATATTGTTAGAACGCGTTACACCACACAGGCTAAATGTAATAGCGCGCGCTGTTTGCGAAGCAGTTCGTCAGTTTAAGACTGAGATTCAGAGTGCACTTAGTGTAACGTGATTATTATAGCGAATTATTGTGTGCGGACATCTGTAATTGGTAGTATGAGTTATTTATTGCGACAGCTTAATTAACAAAAATGAAAGTAAGTTATTTATTGTGACTTAAAAAATAAAAAAAGCAAAACAATTTTTCTCAAACATTTAAAACATTGGCTAATGAATAGAAGGTCAGTTGAATACTTTTATCATCCTGAATAACGTTAATAATAATTTTAACCACACGAGATGCTATCATTAACAGAAGAAATGTAATTTGTGTTTCTATTTTATTTGTAAAGAGTATAGCTAGATTTCGTTGTAACGTAAAAGTATTCACGATTTGTTTATTACTAAAAACTGTTAACAATGATCATAATAATTTTATTTAATTTGCAATGATTATATCAGACTTAGTTAAGGTGAAAGTGTTGATGTTATATTGAATATTGCCATAACTGCCAAATATTAGTTTAATTACTTTATATTATTAATAATAATTGTTAGTACTATATCTTAGTTGTAATCATTGATGTGAATTAAGATTAAAAAGAATTATTTCAGTTGAGGTTAATTTTGAAATGTAAGGATCTACTTTTTGGTATATGTTAAAATTTAGTATAGTCTGTAAATGGTTTTAGTGACTGCACAATATATATGTGACGTCATGTACTGATGACCTAAATACCACCACTGGCTGATCCAAGTTTATTTGGTTCTCGTCAACAACCTCTTGCGTAACCTCATCTTCAGCCACTTTACCCTCGGGCGCTTCTATCAGCTCAGGAACAAGCAAGAGTTTTGTCTCGACACCCATAGTTGGCTTTCCAATCACTTCTTTTGTCGTTATACTTATTCGTACTTCCTCTGCTAGTTCTTCCTCCATTTCCGCTTGCAACAGGGAGGGTTCCTCTTGACCAGACTTGTTGACTTTTTCTTCGACTAATGCCACTCGCTTAATCGAATGGTTGGTAGACTCTGTCATTTTAGCCATGAAAAGCTTCATCTTCTCTTGGCCAACCTTCAGGACATTCTCTCCTATGTCCACAACGAATCCGTAGGCGCTCATAATGTCCGTGCCAAGAATCACTTCATCGACAATGTCTGCAACGAGCATTCGGTGGCTAAACTCAAGAAGACCCAGGCGTACACGTACGTCTACCTTTCCTAGCACCTTGACGGGGCTTCCAGTCACAGTCTGTATTGTACAAGATCTAATTAGAGGATGCCGGTTACAGACTAGGTCAGGGCGCACAATGGACACTGTTGCGCCCGTGTCAACTGTAAATGATGTTGGTTTACCATCCGCAAATCCACTAACAATCAAGTTTCCACTGATCTTATGTAGCGTGGAAACTGTGTGCTGTTCTGGGCCTTTACTTCTCCAATTGGTGCGATCAGTCTCTTCTCTCTGTATCTTCTTCTCCCAACAGTCTACCTGTAGATGACCACGTTTTCCACAGTTGTAACATTTCGGTCTTCTGTCTTTTTCAAATCGTTGCGACTCTTTTGAACTTTTGAATTGTTTGTCCGACAACACTGTTTTTCTGCACCCATCGTAACGGTAATGTGATACAGGGATCTTCTGACTGCAACGTGATGGCACAAACCCATTAATGTAGCGGGACGCTGACTTGGCAGCTTCAAACTCTAGGGCGTGAACAAGAGCTTCTGAGCTATCTCGGTGTCTTGCCATTCGTAACACTTGCTGAAGTTCACAATCTCCGATGCCATCAATAAATGTCTGCACCGTAAACCTTATTCGGAAGTCTTCTGGTGCTTCAGGGTAGGCCAATCTAATTAGTCTGTCGATACTTGCTTCAAACTCTTGAAGACTTTCCCCGGAATGCTGTCGCCTTGCTCTCAACTGGGTGCAGTATACATCTCGCAAATGTTTATCACCATACCGTAATTCCAGAGCTTTTATCAACTCGGCATAGGTGTTCTGGCTGTCAGGTGGTACTTTCTGTAGTAGTTCTGCCGCGGGTCCTTTTAACGCAAGAACAAGTGAAACAGCCTTGTCTTTTTCTGTCCAATTATTTGCGCATGCAGCAGCTTCAAATTGGCGGAGGTACGTTGCCCAGTGAGTGCTTCCGTCAAAGGTTGGAGCTTTAACATGAACTGTCCCTACTGCAGGCAAAGTGACTTTCTCTGTTAACTTATTTTCTGTATATTTTTCTGTCTTGATCACTGGTACAGTCTGTTCAGAAATTTGTTTTGGTTGAATCTTCATGCACTGTTCAACTTCAATTTTAATTTGTTCTCTTATGTTTGCCATTGAGTTTTCTACTGCAGATATTTTTGTTGACATAACTTCTTCCACAGTCAAGACAGATTTTTCTACTTTAGCTATTTTATTTGACATGGATTCTTCTACGTCAGATATTCTGGTAATCTGATTGTTGAGCTCACCTCGTAATTCACCTACGTTACCACGTAGGAGACCCAATTCTGCGGTAGTATGTTCTTGCATCTGCTTTTGTTCATGAATTAACGCTTTGATGTCACCTGCTTCACGTTTACGTTCCTCTGCCTCCTGCTTACGTTCCTCTTTTTGTCTTTCTTCTGTTTCTAGCATTAGTGCTTTCTGACGTTCCTCAGCTTCTTCTCTTTCCTGCCTGCGTTTTTCATCCTGTCGTTTTTCTGCTTCTTCCGCTTTCTCATCCTGTCGTTTCTCTGCTTCTTCCTGTGTCTGCCGCAGCAGTGTTTGTAAAGTTTCCATCATCTGACTGGGATCCATGCTTACCGATTAATTACGGATCACACTCGTCTTGTACAAACTGTCCACTGTTTCCACTGTTAACCGTTTTATCCCACTTCTGACACCACTGTTACGACGGTCTACTCGATCCTCGTAGGTACAGTGAAAACAAAATAAATACAAGACACCAATCAAGTCACTAATCACACCTTTAATTGTTACAGTAAAACAGTTCGTAATTAACAACACAGTGTCTACAACAAATCAAATGAAAATTGTTCACACGCAATAAAATGTCCACTAATATTAAAACTCAATTGTAGTACAATTATACCGTCCGAATATAAAACGCAGTACTTCAATAATAACTACTTGAACGTACACAGTAATATTGCTACTATAACTCTCGGACCGCACTATCCAAAATCGCAACTGATACTGAACTGAACGTCGTTTGAGTACCGGTATTTATAGCTAGTCGAATATCTAGACGATTCCTAATTGCGTCGTAGCGTGCGTATGAACTACGTAATTAACTACGGCCTTGACACAGGCCGAGCGCCCCGCGAAGCCCGGCACAGTCGAGAAGATTCTCGCAAAATGCGTCTAGTAGCACGTACACCACACGCTTACATTCTGGATGTCTTTGGAACGTTCGATAAACACGTAGATTGTTCTGTGACGTCGTAACAATATAATTAGTACAGTTCGGTTATTTGATTATCAAACAAGTGATGACTTTCTCTCGGTAGCATTTATAAGTTTCATATTCTTCCAAAATTAAGTTACATTTGACTTTGAAAAGTAATATAATTTAATATACCACAGTAATTTTATAAGCTAGTGGTAGATCTAGGTCTGTAGGCAGTTTTTTCTACAATTATTTAATTTATAAATAAATTTCACTATGACTTTAGTATACTTTCTGAACATCTCACATCTGCAGTAACACAAGTTAATTTTTTAGAGGACATAGTCAGTAGAACAGGCTTAAGAATTTCTGCAGAAAAAAACAAATGTCTCATGAACATTAAAAATGCGCCAAAATTCCTGGTAACAGATATTGGTCGAATAGGGAGGGTTCGAAAATTTAAGTATCTAGGAGAAATAATTCAAGAGATTGGCTTAGAAAATCTGCTATAGAAGAAAGGATTCATAAGATGGAAAGGGCATATGGTATAACTAAAGATATTTACAATAAAAAGTGCATATCTGAAAATGCGACAATAATGCGAAAATAACGCATTACAGTATAGTAGTGAAGCCAGAATGGCTATATGCAAGTGAACGTCTAGCATTGAATTATAATTTAGAGAAACTAGAAATATTGGAAAGACGAATTATTAGGAAAATATTAGGTCCACGAAAAACTTCAGAAGGTTGGAAATTAAGAAGTAATGATGAAATATATCAAAGTATAGAAAATATAACAGAAACAATGAGAAAAAGGAGACTATTATTTTTTGGACATTTATAAAGAATGGACGACAATAGGTTGACAAAGCACATCTTCAAATATCTGTGGGGGAAGAAGTCAACATCAAGTTGGATTAAAGAAGTCCAAAAGGATATAGAAAAAAATAATATACACGTAGAAGAAGCAATTGAAGGAGACGTTTTTCGGGCAAAAGTGTTAAAAATGGAAGGAGTCCAGGATAGGAGAGAGAAAAACCCAGGTTCAAAGTGGACTGAAGACAGGAAGAAGAGATACATGAAAAGATGAAAGAATATTGGAGAAAATGAAAAGAACAAAGAATAAAGAATTGAAATTGGCTACCCTTAGATGGTCGAACAAAAAATTTCACTATGAATATCGTACATGAGTTGGTTACACTGAGGGCTGTATAAACATTCGACAGGCCACCTGTTTCCTGCTTCCTATTCTAGGAGGACACACAACCTAAAAAATTATGATAAAAATTTGAACCATCCGTCAACCACCAGGACAACTAGCGATTGTTTTACTCTCAATTGGATTACACCGTTACTCAAATTAAAACGTCTGTACTCTCATAACTAACTAAATGAATTATTTAATCCCACTTACATTTTTGCTGGCACTTTTTTCAATTTTTACATTTCCTTTTATCTTCATATCTCTGGGCCGGGGTTCATCTTCATCATGACGTCACAGCCATAGCGTCCCTCAGGACATTCCTCCAGTCGTCTCCAACCACTGCTCGCCGCGGCCGGCACCCTCTCGCTCCAATAGTACGTGGATCCTCATCTATATTATGGAGGAATGTTATTCTTGGTCTTCCTCGCTTGCGCTGACGAACAGTGTTTTTCTATTAAGGTCGTCTTCGTGAATTCTCTTAACATGGTCAACCCATCTGAGTCTACTTACCTTAATTCTTTTCATAATATCTGGTCCTTGGTCAGCCTACACAGTTCCAAGAAGTTGTACCTCTGCCTCCAAGATCCATAACATTTTCATAACAACCTCTATAAATTTTCCTTAAAACTTTCTCTTCGAAACATCCTAGCACTGATTCTTCTCTTTTCATGAGCGTCCATGTTTCACAACCATATGCCAATAGTGATGACAATGGACAGTTTATACAGTTTACACTTTGTGTGCGGGTGGAGGTTTATCCCTCCAAAACCACCCTTCCCTGTCCCACTGGTCGAAAGGGAACTTCGTAGTATTTCACAACACAACTGTACGAATTGTGCTACACATAACAAAGACGTGGGACGTGAGAAGGAAAGTACGAAAAGATACAGAATTGAAATTTTATAAAGTAATGGCGGCACAAGTACTGACGTAAGGTAGTGAATCGTGGACATTGATCCAAAATTAGAGAAAACGAATTGAAGCTGCTGAAATTAAATTCTTAAGGAGAGTCAAAGGATGCACCCTAAGAGATCACATAAGAACTGCAGACATAGGCAAGAGCTGAATGTATACTCGATAAATGATAAAATTAAACAAAATAGAGCAAACTGGATACAACACATGAATCGAATGGGTGACCAAATAAGCCTTTTGGAGAACGAGATAGAGGCAGACAAAGAAAACGGTGGCTGTGAAGACGGAACAATCTGCAAGCCTAATCCTTGAAGTGAAGAAGAAGAAGATGTAATGATGATGACGATGATGATGATATGACGACGACGACGACGACGACGACGACGACGAAGAAGAAGAAGAAGAAGAAACACTACTGTCAATACAAACAATCCTTACTATTCGACAGTCAGTTGTAAGCAATCGTAGTTTGGGTGGGGGGGATGGATTTTGACATTGCTTGTCTGGAGGGGAACACTACAAAGCAGTTGTATAATAAGTGCTTTATTCCGTGTGGAAACACTGGGCCAGTGGAAACGACGGGTTACAATTCACGAACGTTTCTGTACCGTAGTATGCGTTGTGAAACGAGAAAATAATGTGTGTATTTGCCGGCCGTTTGTGTACATGTAAACACATATTAAAACAACACATATGCATGATAACACAACCGAATAACGTGTAACAGAAAATGGATTATCCGTGTTACCGTATGTAACTAACTGTGTAAGCTGGATTGCGTAAGTGTCAGTAGTTTCAACTTTAACTTCATTCATTATTAATACCCGCGTCTCTGACAGGGAGAGAGAGAGAGAGAGAGAGAGAGAGAGAGTCGATCCGTATGATTGTAGATGAAACCCGTGTTAGCGTTATTAACGGCAACACATACAGATACAGATGCACTCCGCTGTAATTAGCGAGTAACAAGGGTGTAAAGTGCAGTCGCGGCGCTGATGCTATTGAAGCAGATTATTATCGATACGTCGGTGGTGTCTTGTTTACGACTGTGCTGACGTCATTACACCGTTAACTTTGTTCTGTTACATAGAGGTTTATATTTCCTGTGGTGTCAACTTGTCCTGTATTATGTTCAGTCTTATTCGGTATTCGTTTCTTGGTTAAATTAATTTTGTACAGTTAAAAAAAAAAAAAAAAAAAAAAAAAAAACGTTCGGGACTCGACGGCTGTGCTGCGGTCGTGGTATGGAGTCAAATTAACGACTGGGTCCGCCTCCCCGTCACTGTGACGGATCCACTCGTTAACTTGACTCGATACATGTTAGAGGGAGCCAGTCGTGACGCCGCTAATGAGCCAGGCAACTTATGCTGATATTTTATTGCGAGCCCAAAGACTGATGCAAACGGTTAGCAAAGGATACCGGACAGTATCGAGAGACGCACTACAGGTACTGACTGGGGTTCTGCCGATAGGTCTCAAGGCAATGGGGCGACGGGACATCTATCTGCAGAAGAGAGGAGGAAGGAAATAGGGTTAGAGAGATAAAGGACCATTTGTATAAATGGCAGGATAGGTGGGATATGTGAGTGAAAGGGGTAGAGTCCTTTATTTAAAGATGCCTGATATAAGAGAAAGATTAAGGAATATGTTTAAATTGACGCATTGTGGCACTCAGTTCCTAATTGGACATGTGAACTTTAGGAGTTATCTCAATAGGTTTCAATTGTGTACGACGGAGAATTGTAAATGGTGCGGAATTACTGATACTCCTGACCATGTCTTGTATGATTGTTGGAAATATATAGAAGAAAGGGTGGAATTGGTAAGAGCACTAAATGAGTTAGGAATCAGACTAGATATCAGGGAAATAACCAGAAATGTGGAAGCAATGGTGGTGTTCAACGAAGCAGCTACAAGGATAGAGAGGATTAGGGAGGAACAACAGATGCATATAGTTGATTAAATGCAACAGGAAATAAGGAACAAAAACAAGTAGACAACTGGAAGAAGTATGAGAAAATAAATAAGAAGGAGTCCAACACATAGTCGCCCGGCATTTAATTTTAAAATCCCCATAATTATATAGTCGCCCATAATTAATTAACTGCATTTATTTATGTCTATTCAATGAGTCTCTAGCCAGTCACTGAGGTTGCATCCTGAAAATAAACTACAAAATATTTGGTATTAACAAAAAGACAAGTAAAATAACAATGTTGTTCTTAATCATCAAAAGCAACCAAATAATTACGACAAAAAATTAAGAATATATCAGAGGCACTTGTGGAACGATCCATAAGCCTAGATGGTTAAAAAGTAAAACGAGGAAAGATGGCCTACTCGTATAAAAGTGTATATCCCAACGTTTCTGTATGCCAGTGAAACATGGCCCCTTGGTAAAAAGGAAGAATCAAAAATGAAAACGGAAGAAATTCACCCGGATGAAATGAAATTTTAAAGAAGCACACAGGGATAAGAAGAGGAATGATGACGTTACACAAGAAGAGCTAAAAATCGAATCTTTCCACAGCAATAAGAGGAGATGGTGTCAACACTTGGACCGCGTACCAAATAACCGGTTACCAGTGGCAACCTTGAAATATGAACGTAATGTGAAACGGGATGTTGGTAGACCAAGGAGAAGATGGGTTCCGGAACATGTCAGCTAGGGCAAAATCCGTGGGTTAAAGAGGAGGAGTAGAATAGAAGAGAATATTTGGTAATAGGTCCTTCAAGGAAGCTTCAAGAGTCGGACGTTGACTCTTACCGATTTTTCGTCCAGAATCCAAAACAATTCGGTCGTATATTTCATTCAGGACTTAAATTCAGGACGATAAATAATGATCCGGTAATAAACTTTATATGGTTCACAATGTAAGAGTCACGGCAATGTCTAAGTAAAACCTAGTGGCCCAATTATTCAATGTGTTGTTCTCTAGAGAGGACGTACATTTCAGCGTAACTCGACATGTGTCAAATATAGAAAAACAGGGTTCGTAATGTTTTTCTGCATTAATGTTTAATAAATAAAGTAAAAAAATGGTTTACTTTTTGTTACGAGACATTACTGAAAATAAAATGTAGGAGTAGTTTTTGTTTCGGTGCGATTTGGTTGTTCAAAGCAAGTTATAAATGAAGAGTGTCAAGCGAAAGATGGTTCAATACACGGAGAGAAACACGAGGTAGTGCGTGGGTCGCCCTCACGCGTTAGAGGTGAAGTGGAGTCCTAGAAAACTAATATCTAACGGGTAGAATAAAAAAGTGAATAACCACAGAGTGAATAAATTGAAATTCGAAAGGCTTTCTCTCTCCCTCACACACACAAAAGCGCATACAACTGTGAGAGTGACAAAATGTTTCAGAGAGCTTGGTTTTATGTTTTTCACTTGCCCGAGGTGATATTTGATCCCTCTCTGGTTAGTGTATGTATATTGAATGAGAAAAATATGGGATTGTTAGGTGGAAAAAACTCTACAAAATTTCGTTGGAGGCGCTAAAAAATATTACGAATTTGAAATCTTTTTTAAAATATGGCTGTGATGGATTGTAGAAATTTAAATTTGAATCTTATTAACGGATTTTGCCGTCACAGAAAAAACATAAACGAGACGTTTCGGCCATCTAACGGTCACGGCAACCGTCTTCATCTCTTTGCGTCCTTGTCGCAGAGAATTGTTGACATTGTTGGTATGCAAGTGTTCGTGTACATTGTGCATGTGTATTGTGAGTGTTTGTGTGTTTTTCATACTAAGTATTATTAATATTATTTCACCTTTCGACTATATATTGCTACGACAATCACAGAACCTTCTCGAAAAGACCAGAGTGTCGTTCTATACGCTTCTCGACTAGCCCAGCGTGCGACGTCTGTGTCAAGGCCGTCTACTCACGTAGCACTTCAGACTATTCGAGAGCACATGTAACTACGCAAAATATGCTGGCACGCATGGAAGAATGGAAAATTATTCTGGAACGCCTGCGGGACCTACATAAGCAACAGCGGCCGGCTTAGAGTTAGTTACACGTGGCGGGGGTTGTACAGTGCTAATCAAGTGATTGTGGAAAGTTATTACTACGTTATATTTAGTGCGGAACTCTTAATAATTGACATTATTATGAATTATTGTAGGAGAGTACCTTGGCTAAGTTCACATTGTTATTTGTGACTAATTACAGCTGTAAATTAATGACTTCATTGGTGTCTATTGCAACGTTACAAGTATTTCAAAAAATTACACAAATACATTACCATGTACTCAACGCAACTATAAAGCGTATTACACCGGCCAGGTCGCAGGGTTTTTTTATTCTCGTTGCGTCAAGTATATGTAGTTGCACACTAATAAAATAATTTTCAAAGAGGAGTGAGATGTTCATGACATGAAATAATTAATTAAAACCGTTCAAAATAATCATTAATTAATATTAATCGGTAATATGCAAATACTAAAATTTCGAATTATAAAAATAAAAAAATATTCTCTTTTATAAGTTTACAAAAAATAAATACAACATAACCTTCTATGCTGTTCATGACATATAAAATAATTAACAACCATATAATCTTACTAGCTAAACAGACATGTTAAACAAATGATCTAAACACTTTTTATTTCAGTGTGTCTGACTTTGACTCAATGTGTCAGATTCAAATTCAAATATGACGTCACAGGTTAAGTTCCTGTGAAATACAGAAGTAGTGTGTGTAAAGAGTCAGTGCCACAGCAGTGTAAATGGTAAGAGGTTACAACTCTGTGTTGAGATGTGTCAAATCACATGTAAGAAATACGTCTAAACACAAAGACATAACATTAGATTAATACGCTGTCTTAAATTAAAACGCGGACGAATGAGGTCGTAAAAAGGCATTATACAGCTCTCTTACACAACTATGTTTCAAATCAAGGCATCCGATTGTATTAGAAAGAAAAATTACGCGCACATTTTAAAATAATTATCCCCCAGAAGCCAAATGTGTTGTATAAATTAGATGAGTTAACATTCTCGTTTAAACTTGACTGCTCTAGCAGTCAAGTAATCCCCCTTAATTGATTCACTAACATCAACGACTTCTGAGCAGTTGAAGAAGTAGTGCCGTCTAGTCGCTACTACAGAATAATCCTCTAGACTTTGCTCTGCTCTGATTTGGTTCACACTTTACAACAATATTATTGTGCTGTTCTCACCTAATTAATGAATTTACGTCGAGCGTAGTGAGCCATTGTTATTTGCACTTCTTCTTCTTCTTCTTCTTCTTCTTCTTCTTCTTCTTTTCTTTCTCCTCCTCCTACTCCAATTCGTCCCACTCCTACTTCTTCCTCGTCTTCTTCTTCTTCTTCTTCTTCTTCTTCTTCTTCTTCTTCTTCTTCTTCTTCTTCTTCTTCTTCTTCTTCTTCTTCTTCTTCTTCTCGTTCTCCTTCTTCTTCTCCTCCTCCTCGTCCTCCCTTTCTTTTTCCCTAGTTTTCTTCGTTTTCGTCTTCTTCTTCTTTTCCTCCTCCTCCTCTCCTCCTTCTCCTCATCTTCTTCCTTTCTTCTTCCTCGTTTTCTTCTTCTACTTCTTCTTCTTCACTTCTCCTTCTCCTCTTCCTCCTCGTCCCCTCTTTCTTTTTCCTCGTTTTCTTCTTCTTCTTTTTCTTCTCCCTATATGACTAGGTGATAATCGGCTGCTCCTATCAGCAAAGTCCAGCCATCTCTTCCTCCGGTCTTCCGCGATGTCTTTCTCTTTGGGCTTATAAAATAATACTTGCCTGAACAACGTTGGAGTAATTCTGTCTAGATGACGCACCCATCGATGTCGACTTTCTCTGATCATTTTACTCAGTGAGGCAGTATTCAGTTTCCGACGTGCGTCCTCAATACGTATTGTATCCGCTCGCGTGGTGCATCCCTTCACAGAACGCGGAAAGCTCGTCTCGGAAGACTGCATTCTGCTCACATCTCTTTGCCATCATCATCATTGTCTTAACGGTTTTAGGCTTTAGCGGCGTGTTCCTATTCCACAGTCCACCTTTTCTTAAGTCTGCTAACTTTTCTTCTGCCTCTAGGGTTACAATATTTCGCTATCTTCGGTATTCTACTTTCTTTCACTGTATCTATGTGTTGAATGCATTTTCTTCTGTATTCTTTAATCCTTTCATTAACTGCAAAAATATCTAAATCACTTCTTATCTCCTCATTTCTCATGTGATCTCGTCTATTACACCTTTCAACTGATCTCAGACATTTCATTTCTGCTCTTTGTATCTTGTATTTATCTTTCTTCTTTATGACTCAAGCTTCATAACCATACAAGTAGTGTGGGTATTGCCATTATCTCTTTGCCTCATTACCAATTGTCAGCCCCCCCCCCCATATAACGTAGTAACGACTGCCATGGCTCTATAAAACCTCAATTGGGTCTTCTTTCTTGTTTCTTACCTACAGTCCTTAGTAACACACACACACACGGGATGAATTAAACTTGGCAAGTTTAGCGCCTGTCATTGCTGTTGCTGTACTACTTATGTACTTTATGGTGGCCGCCAACCTTGGTGAAAGCAGAACCCTGTTTTTTGTCAGTGTAACGGTACGTCACATTGAGTGCATAAGTGTTGATGCGTTTTCAAAAAACATTTACCGTGTAGGCCTGTATTTCATTTAATTATTTAGTTTCTATCGTTACTAGTGTTTAGTTTGGGACTGTGGCGTGTGGTAAATAATCTAATTACATTTTAAATTTCATTTAGGCCTACTATTGTCTGTGGTTGTGTTTTTGGATATCGCGTTTTGTTAAACTAAATTTTATTTTGCTTAAAGTATTGTTACTTTTAAAGTACATTTTATTTCATTACGTAATCAGAAGGAATGCCTCCTATTAAATCGAAGTTAGGTAAAACTAACTATGCTTGATATTGTGCATAGCCAAGCTCGGGAAGTTATTTCTAATGTGTGTAAATTTATGGAAAGTGAAAAAAATGGAATTAGTATTCCACTAAAAAAGGTTCAAAAACGAATAGCGTCAGTAACAGGAGTTTCTGAAAGAACGATTCGCCGTATTAAAAGTGAGGGGATAAAATAGAAAATGGAGAGTCACCACACTTTACAACACCTCGTAAAGAAAGAAAAAGGAGGTCAACAAAATCTAATATTGATGATTTTGATAAATGTTCAATAAGAAGAACAATTTACAATTTTACGACAACACAAAAAACATATCCTACGCTACGAAAACTTCATGAACTTCTTAAGTCTAGTGTCAACTTTCAAGGTAGCTTCTCATGTTTAAGGAAAGTTATTATAAACTTAGGGTTTAAGTGGAAGAAGATTATAAATAATAGAAGTGTATTAAATGAACGTCAAGAGATAAGGGTAAAAAGAATTGAATTCCTTAGGAAAATAAAAAAAATTCAGGACAGAAAACCGGCCAATTCTTTACACAGATGAGACGTATATACACACGTCTCCTGCAGTAAAGAAGTGGTACGGCGAAAGTGGTGAAGGAGCGAGTGTACGGTTAAATAAAGGAGACAGATTCATAATAGTTCACGCGGGTACAGATCAAGGGTTCATCGATGGTGCCTTATTGGTTTTTAAATCGGGACAGAAAACAGGTGCTTATCATGGGGATATGAATAGCCTAGTACAAATTTCGAGAAATGGGTAGTTGAAAAGCTAATTCCGGGATTACCAAAAAACTCAGTGTTAGTATTAGATAATGCACCATACCACAGTTACCAATCTGAAAAATGTCCCACATCAAATTCTTCAAAAAGTGAGTTAATGCAGTGGTTATCTAATAAAAAAATTGCTTTTACACCTAATACCGGACTTGGAGAATGATACTGAATTCCCAGTTCGTTCTTACTTTGTATATAGGCCTACTTCTTTATAAGTCGGTAAGTTACTTACATTCATTACTTACATATTAATTTTAAAATTTGTATTAATAATGGCATTAAATGCAAGAAAAATTAATGGGCTCGATTTTATGTGATATTTTATATAAAGTATGCATATTTTTATGCATGGTTACGTATATTTTATCTACTTTTTTCGTTTAGATAATATTTTAGCAACACTTGCATAAAGCATATTTCTGGTCATTTTAGATTTATATTTCTCTATTTCTTTTATTAGTATTCCACTTGCTTGCTTTACACTAGTAATTATTTATTATGTACATTATGTAATAAATAACATTGTTGTGGTATTACAAATACATATTTGATACAATTTCGAGTAATACTGAGTAAAATTATAAATAGTAGTTAGTTGAATGAAATCCGGAAATGTCAACAATGTGTAAAACCCGAGTTGTAATAATTAAATAGCTAAGGGCACCCGCTGTTACAACAGTAAGACGACGTTTTTGAAATGAAGTGTTACAACTAAGCATACAGAGTCTCCCCACTACCCCCACTTTTCGCGCAGCTATAGAGCGGCTACCGTAAAGTAACGCGATTGTAGGTGATGTTACATCCTACATGGTGAAAGTAAGATATCTGTTCAATTGTTTTACTGTTTATTATTATCTTTGTTTCGACAGGCTCCTTCCGTCTAAAAACCATCACGTTGGTTTTAACAACAGAGATTATGATTTCGACTTTATTACATTTAAATTAAAACTTAATATCACATTGTTACGACAGTCTAGTGATCGTCGTATGGTACAGTGGAAAATAAAATACGAGACACCAATTTAATCATTAATCACCAGCTTTAATTATAACAATTAAACAGTTTGTAATCAACAAGATAGTCTCTTACAACAAATCAAATAAAAATTGTTCACACGCAATGATAATGTCAACTAATATAAAACACAATTGTATTACATTGTCCTGCACAATTATAAAACACGTAACACTTCGCCGCAATACTTGGAATAGCCCGACAATAACTGAACTCTAAGAGGTAGGTATGGGCTATTTAAAGTCTGCAGGGTTTCATAATATGCATCTTTAACAAACACGTGAAAATTCTGGAGAATACTTCAGCGCGGCCACGGCAGAAACACACACCATTGGGCTGGTCAAGAAGCTTCTAGAACGACACCATCGAACGCACGTGACGTTCCGCATTACGTAATACTGCCTCGCATGTTAAACGTCACGTACGCATTACAGCTGCGGGAATAGCCGAGAAATGACTAGAACAACGTTCTCCAGTGTACCAGAACGTTTCGTAATGGCGTAACACTTTTTCCCGCACGTAACAATTTTTTTTTTTTTTTTTGTAACGATGTACGAGTCGTGACTATTAATGAAGTTTTTCGTGAAGTCTGCAAAGTGTAAAGCAAATTTTCAGCTTTTGTTTGTTTAACTGAATAAACAAAGGGCCCTTTAGTGGACGAAAATTAAAATAGAAAACATTCTATGAAAAATATATGGACGTGTTCTTGTCTGTAGTATACTATTGTTAGTATTGTTTTAAACTTTTAACTACCAGAAATTACCACTCTTATCAAAGAAAATTCCGTGAATCTTATTCTGTAGCAAATTTAAAATGTTTCCCAAGTAAAAACGCGTCTCGTCGTAAAGGTTGGAGTAGATATTAATAATTTTTTGATAAGCATTGTAAATTACAGCTGACTATAAATATATCAGACTGTAAAAAAGTATTAACTATTATCACGTGACATAACAAGATACATCAGAGACTGGTTAGAACATACGACCTGAATTGTAGAAACAAACCAAACAAAGCATCACTGAAATGTAAATTAGTTGATGGGAGAATACTTCCAATTTTTAAACTTACTGACAGGTTTACAATAAATTACAGTTTCACAAGTAATGTGGAAGACACAAATACTGTTATTATATTTAAACCAATACAGTATTGGTAATGATGAACATGATTGGTACATGACGTGTTTGTACATGATGAATGAGTATGGCCTACATGTTGTTGATACTGATAATGATGATGGTAACATAAGTGCAGTTCCAGTATTAGTAATATTGCTAAGATAGAAGTTTTCCATTTATTGTTATACGTACGTATTCTTACGCCTAGGAGGTGGATAAATGCGTGACGTGTTCGTCATACTGATTGCCGGCGATCGAGGGCGTGGGCGCGCAATCGACGTAGTACGGAAATTTCCAATGTTTTCTGGCCGCGCCGAAACTAAGAGATTATTCTCGATACACCACTCAGAAATCTGTAGATTCATCCGGTCTCGGCGGGAATCTGAAGAGGCCAGCCAGTCAATCGCGTACTACGTAGTGAAGTGTTAAGGCTCCCCCACACAGACGTGATACTCAAGTCGGTACAGTACTCGTTAAAATTACCGCTGCTTACCGACAGGACTCCCCACACTGGCACGACACTCGGTAAGTCGGAAACACAGCTGGCTTTGACTCATACGTGCTATACTGTCCCAACCGATTCACGTAGAGACTCAGAGCTGCCAGGTTCTCCGAAATTTCGCAAGATATTTTTAATATTCTAGAAAATACGAAATTTGGTATGAATCTTCCGATTTTTTTCCTACGTCAGTTACAGTGCTGTGTCACATTTATAGGATCTTGTTTTTGTGTACGACATCAAATCTGGTATTTGTTTCCACTACTGCTTTCAATAAAAGTTTACAGTTTCTTCCTCCTGTAACAAACAATTAGGACCACCCACACACAATGACGTATTAGGCATTTTTCAATTATCAGTTATTTTATTTTATTTTGCTGTCAAACCTAGCGACGTAACTTTTGTGTTTACCCCATTCATCATCCTCCAGTGGCGAGAGGTTGTTTTTTTACTATAAACAGTAAGAAAACTAAAATTACAGTAAAATTGAAAGTTAAGGGCATATGCGCAGAAACCAATTTATGGATGAACGAGTCCACTTTGAAATTGTGAATGGCGGGAGGGTAACGGAGTACCAGCTGCTATCCAAGTGAAGGTGTTACCAACTTGGCGTGTGATGTTTTCGTTACACGTTTTGTATCGTTGTTTTACAGTCACTCATTTTTATTAGTTATTTAATTTTTTAGTTAATTTCTACTGGTAGTTTGTATTCTGTAATTACGTATTATCGTAATTATTTGTGTTATCATCCAGTAACGAGATTTGTTAAAATGGATACTTCTTCAACTAGCAAAGACAGGAAAGTTATTCATAGTCAAACACGGGAAGTAATAGTAAACAGTTTTTTGTTGTCCAGTATTAAAAAGATTCTTGCTATTAAATTAATACGAAGAACGTGTTCCTTTATGTAATGATAAACTGTATAGATAGTCGAGTGTAATTAAGGAGTGGAAGTGTGCAGTTTGCAAATTCCATTGCGATAAGAACGGTCAGAATAGCTGTTTTTTACGTCTCAGCAGTACACAATGACAAACTCTCAGATATGTTTATAAAACATTTTGATATGTAACAGCAACAAACTCCGATACGTGTGAACAGGACATATCATTTCCTTGATTTGTATAGTAATACAATTAGAATATCATTATTCTTATTATTATTTGATTTACGTCGGAAACAATAAACGTATAATTCTTTTTTTAAAGCCAGCTGTGTGACTGTAGGCACACACACACACACACAGATTCGTGGTGACACATTTACAAACAAACCTTAACAGTCGCGAGTTTTTATTACTATTAGAACTAATATTCATAGGTTGGCAGCAGCGTCGATGATAACAATTCTCTTCTCACATCTCACAGCGACTCCCTCCACATCGCCTTTCTCCTCTGACTGTAAGCGTTTCGCGCATTTCCATGCCCTTAACTTTCAATTTTGCTATACAAATAGGTTGAGCACCCAAACGATCTCAGGACTCCAAAAGTAATATGAAATCTGCATCCTGTTACGATTGCAAAGTTCACGCGGAGTTTACAAGTTTGAAGAACAACAGTATCTTCAATTACTGGCGAGAAAGAAGGAGAAGAAAAGACTTAGAATATAACACAACGTTATTGAGTGAAAATTATTTTTCTATAATAATGTTGTACACCGTGTATTAACTTACCTATTCGTTTAAGCTGTTACAGTTTTTGTGATTTATCAAAACAACTTCCGAAATTTTTACGTTCAGTCTTAAAAAAAAATGTTTATACCTGCCCTGTATGTCAACATGAACCGAATGGAACTTATGATGACTTTGTAAAATCTTCATTTACTTAAAAGTATTTATTAAATTGTAACATTGATTATTCTATAGAGAAAAACTGATACACAAAATTTATCCCAGTTATGTACTTATGCGGGTTCATTTCCTTTTTTATCACCAGTGATTGACAAAAGTAGAATTTCCTCCTAAACAGACGAATCCATGGTATTGGATTGGTATGGTAAAAATACCGAATATAAAAATATCACGCTCTTCGGTATCCCGTATGTGTGTGGTGGCCTTCATTTACCTCATTGTAATAAGATATCGTCCCGACTTGCGTATGGGGCAGCCTTTAGTAAAGACGTGTTATTAGTCAGTATAAGACTGCGATTCAGAGTGCGTTTAGTGTAAAGTGATAATTGCGACTTAGCCTATTGTGTGCGGACGTCTATACTGATGACTTAGTGCGACACTGTTGAATAAGTAACATTTATTGTATGTTACACTAGTGCGCGCGCGCGCGCACGTGTATTGTTGTACAATCGTAAGCTTGAAGCATTGTTGAATACGTGTGTCTTTGTTTACGGAAACCATAGCGAATAGAAGAGCAAGTGAGATCACTTAGCTAGTTACTGTGGTTCGCCGCAGCGTGGCGCTAGCATCGCCCGTTGTTGTATATGCCAGCGTGAAGCACGCAGATAAGTTTCAAAATACAAACACAATTCTGTTTTAAATAATACTTATTTGTCACTGTCGTGAAATGTTTTTACATGTTGTAACAATTAAAATTATATTTACGATACACTCCAAGGCGTACAAATACAAAAGGATATAATATTTAAATAATTTATGATGAGACGCTGATCCATTGTAAAGTACCTTTGTAGGAATTGATGAATTTAATGCGTCGACAAGAACATTCATGTCTCTGCTGAAGCTTTCTGTTTTCTCACTACCTACAAACCCTTCACAGTTCGTGTCACGATAAAATTTATTTGCGTTGGCTATGTTGTTACTAAATAACTGGAACGCCAACCTTGCATTCATACGTTAGAATGATGTAGGATCAAAATGGGCTCCTGTCACTTTAGGGCATGTCCAAAGTCCTCTGTTTTCAGCAGTAGTGTCCAGTTTGTAAACTAGTCTAAAGAATTCGTAGCTGATAATGTCGTTGTTGTACAATACTAACACTTTGTCATGGAAAAAGTTTCTCACACATTTTATTATATGGACAGCATCTGAGAATGCCCAAATCCTCCTGTCTTCGTCCGCCGGATTCGGAATACTAATACCTCTTTATGATTCGGATTAATCATACCTCTTTTCCCACAGATTCCTAAGTTCACCCACGCCTTTTTATTAGATTGACTACCATCTGATGTAAATCCAATTATTCTTACACCTCGCTGCTCTAACTGCAAGATAACCTGTATCAGAATTTGTTCCAGAATATCACCCGGGGTTGGATTCCTGCTTATGTACACTGCTACAGGCTGTACCCAGTTGAATAACAGAGGCACAAACATGAATACCAGAGCATGGTTTGCCACAGAATTTTTTATGTCCGTAGGTGTATAATTACCAAAGTCTACAAAGCCATTAACTTTTAAAGAGGTTGCATTAAACTGAATTTCCTCCCTTATCTTTACTTCGTCGAATATTACTACTCCGAGACGTCTATTTTCATCAGTTTCTTCTTGCAGAAACTCTGATATGGCATTTACAGCGTTAGTGTTTACCCCATATGGGCATTTTAAACCTTTACACAGTATTTTTAGGTAACTTTCCGACGGAAGTGGCAATAAATCATGTTGCAAGCAATCTCTGTATCCCTTTGGGGATTTGAGTTTAAGCAGCAAACTTTCCAGTATTAGCTCATTACAGTACCTCATACCTTTGGAATCTGACAAATTAGGCTTTTTAACCATAGCATCTACAATCATGTTCTGCTTTTTACTTAAATTCTTCATCCCTCTTTCATATGACTCACATTCCTTCCTGGCAAGTTTATTTTCTAGTAAAACAACTTTTACTTTCTCACAACGCAGTTTATTTTTAGTTCGCATCAAAATACGAGTTAGATTTTGTATTTCCCGTTTCAGCAACATGATTTGGTTTTGTTCATCCAGTTGATCGTCTTGGTGTGTTCGAGTCGGGGGGGGGGGGGGGGTCTGAACTTACTGTTTCTTCACAGAACAGTTTGTCGAATTGCTTTTTTCTTGGCCTGTTTCTACTTGCTGTATTTGCCTTTTTTCGGGTGACTTTCGGAGTTTTAGAGGCTTTGTCAAATATGTAGGCAAATTCGGAAAGATATGAGGCTTTAAGTTCCATCTCAGTTTTGGAATTTCGACCTTTTTATTGTTTACAACAAATGAATCTACTTTCAAAATCAAATCATGCGAAAAATATACTTGACAAATATAAGATTCATGTGTAAGACATTTGTCCTTCCTGGGAATTGCCCTCGCCCACTTTGCAAACTGATTTTCGTCCCTGGGAGGTCTAAAGAAATGATTTCCTTTGTAGGAATTTTAACATTAGCCATTTCTACATCCAGGTACAAAACAGGACGGCATTTCTATTATATATTTTAACACACAAATTCTATATAAGTGCACTACTACATAAATTTGTTACACGCACTGTTAACTGAAACTAAAAACTACCCGTATATGAAAAATAAAATACACAAATCATTACTATAACCATTCATACATTCTGAGCATTTTTACTACATGTTATCACACGTTTATTACTCAGAATGTTTGTAAATCACTCAAACCATAACTAATTGCAACTGAACACGATATAAGTAATAAGACGCACAAACACACTTTTTACAACACATAAAATACAGCTCTTTTTTGCACGTGGCTAATAGCCTTACCGTCTCAACTACAACAACCTGCGATCGCAGCGCCGAAGTTTAACGTGGCCACCGCTAGCCCTATTCACGACTATAGCGCGCGCCCAGAGTGATCTCACTTTCTCTTCTATTCGTTATGCGGAAACTATAAACCAACTTCCAAACAGCGATTTCTCTATGTTCAGTTATTAATTTCCACGTGCGTAAACACGACGATCCGTGAGGCCGTAGTAAACAATATATTTTAGTGAATATGGAGTAAAGAGTAATTTGTGGAGCCCTTTTGAACCTTCGTTAAATTATTTCTCCCCTGTGCGTGTGTGTGTGTGTGTGTGTGTGTGTGTGTGTGTATGTCCGCGCGCGCGCGTATATACCTACAGCTGACTTGCGGTAAAGTTTTTTCATCCAAGACAAGTCAAGCCGAACCACCTCAAGAAAGATTGTTAAGTTACCGCGCCACACAAATTCTGCCGGGAGCAACTGGATTTCAGGATTACTGTCTGTGGTGGTAGCTAGAGACTCAGAGAAAAAAGGAAGACCGAGAGAGAGAGGGGGAGGAGTGAGCAAGGGGAAGTGATAGGAATTGATATTGTAAGGACTGAAAAAATGAGAGAGAAGATGAGAACATCGGAATATATGTCTACAAACACATACAAATGTACGCTCACACTACATGTGAAATTGAAGACGTAACAGACGCGAGTAGAAATTCCTGTTGCCTCTCTGTAAAAAGCTTACGTGAATGATGCGCTTAGCCGAGGCGCGCCGTATTGAACCTCGTTCTCCACCATCGCTCGCAGTACACCATTCCGTTCCGCTTTTGCTTATTCATGCTTTTCTGTCACCAACCGGCCGTGTTAACTCTTATCCGATCGTTATCAGTCTTAAACTTTCGTGGATGGAACTTTTAAGAGGACGTTCTAATCACTATATTAAAATACCATGTTAAAACTGAGATATTTAAGTACCATCATCTAAAAAATTATATAAGGTAATTATTCAAATTTTCTTGCACAAATATCTTAGACTTTTGTCTGTAATGTTAAATACGTTTTAAAACTCCCCATCTTAAATAAATTTTTGAAAAAACTTTTAAAAAGAATATAAAATTTTTTAAAAATAATATTCTTTTTTAATGACCAAATATATTTTTTACATAAAATGTTGTTAACATTAGACAGTATATTAGATTATGACCTGAAAAAAATTCAATCTCCCAGGCCCAAAATTTTATAAATTTATGTTCCTAAAGTTTAAAAATCGTTATGGAGAACATGACTTCCACGTTCTAAGATTTATATTAAAAATTTTTAAATTTGACAAGTTTGACAAATTAAAATTAAATATTTTCATAGAAACTATTGCCGAAACTCTGTTGCCGATAACGTAGTACAGTACACGTATAAAAATTTACACCCTCCCCCTTCAACTATCATTTTCATTTACAGAAAATTACCTCCTACTTCGACTACCCTTTTCATTTATAAATATTTCATCTTGTTCGAATTTGCGGCAGTTATCGTTCACCATAGAAAAAATTCCACACACACACACACACACACACACACACACACACACACACACACACACACACACACACACACACACACACACACACACAGAAACACTTTTCGGAAAATGACTTTTCTTCGTGTTTTGAGGGTAGAACAATCAGAATCAGCCCTTATCTCGAACACGATTTTTTCGCGATCACCATACTTCCATTTCCTTACGGAACATGGAAGTAAAAATATGAATTGTTCAGGGGAGCGAAAACATATCCATGGTTACATGCATTGCAGTATGGTGTGTATTAGAACATTCCTGCACCATTTTGGCAATTTCATTCTTCTTCCTTTTCATTTTCCGTTCTTTTTAAGTTACTTTTAGCCTGCCTTCCCTGCTTAGCCATTTCTTCCACACCCCTGTTAGCTTCCTTAATGCGCGTCTTCTCGGTTGATTTTTAAGCCCATAACATAGTTCGATCCGGCTTCACAACATATGTTCTCCAAACTTTTCTATGCACCTGTATTAAAAGTTACAATGGCATCCAGTACTCCCAATTTTAATGTTTCAAGTCCCGCAGAAACATTCTTTGTAATTCTAGTCCAAATAACATAATTTAGTGGCTCATTACGGTTTTCATTCAGTTATGTTGGCACTTTTTCAGTAAGTCTAAATTTGCTAAGTATGTATTGGTTTGATTGCTTTCATCAGACAGCATATAGAAGGAGTTTTCTCTCCTTTAGGGCGTAGTTTATGTTGTGATTTTTCATCTGTCGAGAACAGAGGCGCGCCAGTAGTGTCCGGCGCTTGTGTGCTGAACTTTAGTTGGCGCCCCTGTACCCTCTCCCCACAATAAAAAAATCACTTTATAAAAACGTATCAGTGAGTGCAGTGAAATACGAAATATATTTATTATAAGTTTATTGAACAAAAACTAGGAATTACAAAAAAATGTATAAAAAACAAGAAACGTACACAAACAAAAATATGAAAAATCATTTGGAAGAAAATAAAGTAATTTATGTTATTTTTCAAGAAAATCACTTTGGCATTTGTACTTTGTATAAATATCATATAAATAAGAAACAGATAAACTTACAAGTATATAAAATAGGAACATATTACAAACATTATTTTGTAAAGAAATAGGTGAGTAAATATTTAAACAGAAAGGAAAATCATTTAAGGAATTGAACTTTTCTAGCTTTCATTAATGAAAATTCTTGAATAATATGCTGAACACCGAAAAGGTTAATACGATTAACTTAATCAATAATAATTTTTTTTCCAAATATTTCTTCCTCGCCTGAAATTTTTGGCCCCTTTACTATCCTGGCACCTGTGTGTGCTGCACACTTTCCACACGGTGTCGGCGCGCCACTGGTCGAGAGTAGGTGAAAGTATGCTGCCCATATTTCAGTGTTCATTTTATTTACTTCACTTGAATTTTCCCTAATAACTTAACCATAGTACACTTACAAATTATCTATAATACCATCGGTCAGCCTTCCACGGCCACTCAGTGGATACTTTATGTCCTCGCAGTTACTGTATACAACAGTAAGTCAGCTGTAGAATGAAATATTAGAACTGTGTCTTTATCCGTTCCTGCAGTACATTTTCGATATTTCGAATACACGATTGTATCGATGCATTACGATGTGGAAAAGAAGAAGCGTACTAATTGTAAATTGTCCTATTACTTAATGCAAAGCGAAAGTACGTGTTGTTTTCATTTGTGAGGTTAGGTGACAACTGTTTTTGGATTTTAGTTTACTGTTGAAATAAATAAAAGCCACAGTTAAGGAAAACATAACGTTTAATGTGTATATACAATTCTTATAAAACAGTGTTACTTAAAATAAAGAACCTAACGATTTTGAGTTGGCAAATTAACTTAACAAAACTACAACACCAAATGTAAACTCAAAAATAAAAATATTTTTAGATCCATGTTTTTCGGTATCCAGGACACGTATAGTATATAATTAGTAAAATAGTAAAATTAGTAAAAATATTTATGGTTAATGGATAAGACAAAAACCAATGTAATAAGGAACGCTCCACGTATTGTACATAATGGACTTATTCTTTGGTTAGCCACAAAACGAGTACTTGTTGGGAAACGAATATTACCGGAAATAACGAGTCCTGCCACAAAAGAGTGACATGTATAGAAATAGGCAACCCGCCTTACTTTCGAGTTAGGTGTTTTTTTCAGTGATCTGTTAACAGAATGACTAAATGAATTAATAAAAAAGCGAGTACTACTGGAAAAACAAGTTCTACTGAAAACCGACTTCTGCCACAAGAAAGGAGGCATGTATAGTAATAGGCAAGGGATGGCCCTTGGGCCACCCCGCCTTTCTATCAAATTCTTTTTCCGTAGTTTCCGCAAAAAAAAACGAGTTTTACATTACACACGTATTGCCTTCCATGTGTAATTTCAGTTCTCATGTTAACATAGCATCAACTTTTGGGTCACAGTTACGCAACTGTGATATACTACTGCTACAATCATTTTTCATTAAAAAAAAGACTAAGAACAACATCTGTAATCGCCAGCCAACTATTTTGCAACATATGAAATTAAAATTTGATTAATTCTCTTACCTACATAAAATTATGTGCGATATGCACTAAAAATCGAAGCCAAACTCTTGCTTAATGGAAATATCGAAAAAGACTGCAGGCACGGATAAAGGTACAGTGCTGAAATATTAAATTTACAGTATTGCCAATTGCAAAAAAATATGACTAATACTGAAATCTATAATTGTGTTGTAATAAGTGATAGGCAACTTTTGTAACAATGTGCTATAAATAGTTGTGAGGAGAATAAATGTGATAAAAAAAAACATGAAATATAATGAAGTTCGCGGTTCTGTTACTTGTGTATATATTTTTAGGTATAAGAAACGCCAAAACATACAAGTATTATATATGAAAATACAAAGGTTTAAAAAAACACACAAATGATTGGTAAGTTTCACAGTTTTGTTTTTAACCTCTGACAATTGTTTGAGCCTATTGGGCTATTCTCAAAGAGAAATAAGAACAACTTCAGCTAACAACTAAGTTTCAATTAAAACAGTTTTTCAAACAGGATACTGTGACAGGATCGTTATAATGAAATAAAATACATTATATGTGTTGTAAAAATGACAAAGTGTTATATCGCTTAAACATTTATTTTGTGTATTATGTTTGAATTTCTACAATAGCGTAACTTATTGTAATTTTTGGGCAAGGAAGAGGTTATCGGTCTAGAAAAACTTTGTTGTAAATTGTGGGCTTCATTGTAACATTATGGTTGGGAATTACTGTGTAGGGGTGGGGCGTTAAGAGTTTGTACTCTGTCTCAGCCGAGCCACTGACGATGCCTCATCGTAGTGCTTGAAGATAAATAAAACGACCCGTGACCGAAACCGTTCTGTTACTTGCAAAACCTTGTTTTGGTATTTACGAAAACCACGAAAGTTTACGAGCGAAATGTTTCAGTATGGTAAACACCGATCGATGATGTTTTAGATTTACCGAAGTGTAAGTCGTAATTAGGATACGTGAAAGTTTGTTGTTCGCAATATTGGGCATGACAGATCGTGTTAGCAAGTGCCGCTAGTTTCAACTGTAACTTCGTCATTAATTCCTCTGACAGAGTCAATCCGTATTATTAATGAAAGTGAAATTATTGCCAATAACGTGTAAACACAAGCAACGACGTTGTGAATAAATTGCACAAGTGCGACCTTATGTGCGGGGCCATCAGGCGAACTCTTAAGACAACGAGTAGAGAAACACGCCTAAAATTCTACAAGGTGATGGCTCTTCCCACACTTCTTTATGGGTCTGAGAATTGAACTTCAACGAAAGCCCAGGCCAGCCCATCCAAGCGGCTGAAATGAGATATCTGAAGCACGTGGCAGGGTGTACTTTCCACGATCGTAGAAGAAACACATATATTCGGCAGGAACTGAATACTATGAGTATACTCGACAGGATCGCCCAGTATCGGCTGAATTGATGGAAACATCGTTCCCGAATGGATGACTGCCGCATACCCAAACAACTGTGGAACTATAAGCCGAGGGGACGCTGAGGTGTTGGACGTCCGAGGAAGCGCTGGAGTGACCACTTCTAATCTTTGCCTGTTTGAGACCGGAACAAACCATCCTTGAAGAAGAAGATGATGACGATGATGAACGTGTAAACACACACCGTTGTAGTTGCTAAATATTGTAACATGCTTCTTAGATACAGGATTTAACTCATATTAACAGGTATAAATAATACCACACCGTCCTGTGCCCTTTCGATAGGGGTTTACGATTTCTGTATTTTTATTTATGAATCTTGTCCTGTCAGAAACCTTTTGTAGCCACCTTAATAAATTAACGTATAGGCCTATACTACGGACAGGTACCGTAGTATATTAGCACATACCGTGGCGGGCTGTGTGGAGGTTCTACTATTATGACTGGTGCGAGACAAACACAGTAAAATACAGCACAACCAAACTAAACTTCTTGAAAACACACTATAAACGGCCTTTAACAGTAATCCAGAAACCACTTCACAGGACCCGTTCTATACCAATACCAATATTTACAACAAAAATAACTTTCCAATGTTTTTTTTTAATTTTTCATCATCATCAACCTCGAGGGTTAAGCTCATCCTGAAGCCCACTTCCCTATCAGCCGTCCTACATCTCCCTTCCCCACCGGTCTGTACTCCATTGCTAGCACTGGAATCCTGTCACTCGTCGTTCTTCCCAAATGTTCACATCATCTTCTTTTGTTGCTCCCTAGCTGTTCCAACAATAGGTCGACTCCCAGGAGAGAATGGTACAACGCAGAGTACTCCTCATAAACTTCATGTCCGCTGCTTAAATCTTTGCTTTTATTTTTTATTATTATCGTTTTTTATAAATTATTATTTTATTCTTAATCAAAATGTTATCCAAGAAAAAAGCGAGTGTTTTGTGATTCAAGGTTGACACAGATGAGTGTCTTTAAAGTTGGTACAAAGAATTCTTGTAACTGCGGGGGCCGGCAGTTGCGCCACTGAATCAAACGTCAATAAAACCTTAGGTAAAATATTCAACTATGTTTTATTTACATATGTGTGTTACGTGTATGTTATCACTCACACGAGTATGTCTTTATTGTAATGCAGGGGCGTATTTACGGGGTGGGGGTGGGGACGAAAGGGACCGGACCCCTCCCCAGAGGGTCGAAAAAGTTCATAAATTTTGTTAATCCGTTATTTTTAAGACTGTTTTATTTTATTTTTTCCGGCTGTGTGCGTTGATATAGTAGTAGTAGCTCTTTTTAAAATATAAAAACAGGTTTATTACACAGAATAAGGGTATACATTTGAAATATGTAATATACGAAAATCAATAAGTATGTTTTAACAACGTTCCAATAACTCGTATTTTTATTGTGTTATTACCGTTTACTTTGCTAAATAAACGGTAAATAAAGGTATGTGGGGACTGATTTTAAGATGTTATCACGTGTTGTTCAGCCACTTTAAAGATCGTAATGTTAGTCTTAAACTATTTTTCCTTTTATATGAAGCCGACCTGACCTCGGACCCCCCCCCCCCGCCGACAAAGTCCACTTCGCCACTGTTGTATTGTACACTACAGCTTCAGTTTCTTGTGCTTTTATTGAAAATAACGGTGCAAATCTTGATCATTAAAGCGCTGAATTAGTAAAAGTAAAGCGTGGATAATATTAGCCAGATGTTGTTAACTTGTATAGAATTGTATTCGTGTAAGTTCTGTGGTGTGTGTGTGTGTGTGTGTGTGTGTGTGTGTGTGTGTGTGTGTGTGTGTGTGTGTGTGTGTGTGTGTTCTTTTAACTGCACTACACTGTCGCGAGTAATAATTAACCTCTTTGTTAATTTATGTGAGTTCAGATCACAGTAATTGTACTGTAACTTCATGACTAAAAACGGACCAATTATTTTAATGCGCACACACAGTGAAATGTAAGCAATAATTCTTTGGAAGTTGATGTATTTATATGTTACAAATAGAGATTAACCGATATTTAATTTTCTCGGGTCAGGGACTGAAATAATTTGTTTAAGCAAATACGAGGGGAAGTCTAAAATTGAAGGGAAATTTTCATTTCTCCTTATCTGGTAGACAGCACTGACTGCTTTGTTATAGTAGCCTGTTTGACAAAGCCTGTTGGACCGGACCAGTAATAATGCCTCAGCCTCTGAACGCTCTGATCATTAGAGAAGCATCTTTTCAAATTTATCAGTTGGCTCTTGTGCTTAGAAGTCGATTTATTCTACGAAGGCCGTTTACTCGTAAGAAAAATGCGAACAGTATATGCGTGTATAGGACGTGAAATCTTAAGATCGATCATAGAATATAACGGCAATGTGGAAAGAATGGTTTCACGAGTAGGAAGATGAAAGAGTAGACTGACATATCTTTCAGTTGATGAACAACAAACCGGCAGCATGATGCGCTTATTGTATCAGTAAATTCAGAGGTTTCTAGATGAAAAATTCCTAAATTTAGAAACCTCAGAAGATAGTGAAGATACAGAGAAACATGCGGCAGGTTAATAAAAACGATAAAAAATAGTACAATCTTTCATAATTCTATAAAAATGAAGTTATAATAATTTTTTTTATTTCCTTGTTCAGTAAGGAAATGGAAGTACGTTGATCGCGAAAAATATCGTGTTCGAGATAAGGGCTGATTCTGATTGTACTATTCTCAAAACATGAAGAAAAGTCATTTTCCGAAGTGTGTGTGTTTGTGTGTGTGATTTTTTCTATGGCGAAGGATAAATGCCGCAATTTCAAACAGAATAAAATAATATTTTGCACATGTACCTGAGTTGTAGAAGACACAAGGCCTATTGATTTGGGTGATGATCGGTTAAAGGGGAGGGGTAGTTTACCTGCAACGTTTTACGTTTTAACAAGTATAAAGTACTTAATTTTGATAAACAAAGTATCCTGAAAAGAATGTCATATTAATCCATTGTAGAAAGGTATATGAAATATATATAAATGAAAAGTGTAGTTGATGGGGAGGGGGTAATTTTTCGGAAACTATTTCTTTGATGTCTAAAATAAAGTAGTCTACTTCATTTTTAAGGATAAGATAACTTAGTAATTGCATGTAATGAAACTATTCTCAGTGAATAGTGAAAATCAATAAAAGTGAAAAGTCAAAAATGGTTTTGTTTGGCTA
Source organism: Magicicada septendecula (assembly GCA_034769895.1). Classification (NCBI taxonomy): domain Eukaryota; kingdom Metazoa; phylum Arthropoda; class Insecta; order Hemiptera; family Cicadidae; genus Magicicada; species Magicicada septendecula. The sequence goes on from CM068374.1 coordinate 67,168,866, forward strand.
AGGGGAGGGGTAATTTACCTGCATTGTTTTGTGTTTTAACAAGAGTAAAGTACTTTATTTTGATAAATAAATGCCCCGAAAATAAACTCATGTTAATCCACTGTAAAATGGTAAATGAGATATCTATAAATGGAGAGGGTGATTTTTTGAAAATTTACTTTGCTAATATCAAGTAACGTACGAATATTTAATTTTGAAGGATAAGATATCTTAGCAATTACGTACGATAAAACTATCACTCTATGAAATGTGAATACCATTAATGGTGGAGATCGATTGAGGAGGAGGGATGATTATCTGCGTAGTTCAGTTTCCTTATAAGAATAAAGTACGTAATTTTTTAGATACAGTGACCTGAAAATAACATTATATTAAACGACTACCCCATAATAACAAAACTATTCATAAGTAGTGAAAATAGTTTAAGGGTGGGAATAGTTTTTTTTTAGAAATTATCGAACCGCATTCAAGTAACTGATTTTAAATATAAATCTTAGAACATGGAAGTCATGTATGGTTTTCCACATATATAGAGAGTTTTTAATTACGAACAGAATCGAATGAAATTTACCAATGTTATCTTACTAACTAAGGTAATCGGTACGTTTGGAGCAACCACTGACGATCAGTAGCAGTGAGTGGTATAGCCTACAACTTTGCATCTCGTGTCTGGGGCGTCTATTCGATAAGCCGTATTATAGTCAAATATTTCAAATATTAATTAATTGAACGTCGTCATTAAATGTCTCGCACTGCGTCGTTAACCTTTACCTCTAACATTTAAAATAATCTCTCCTTAATTGATAAAGTCCGGCGGCCCGCTTAATGACGTCGCTAATCTGTAATCGATATGACAAGACATTTCGCTAATTTGAGCACGACGCTTATCGTTGCCGCCTGACAACGCCATTAACGAACACACACACCTACAACGGTTATAGATTCCATATTTAATCGATTTATAAATTAAATTAAATTAAACTGAATGTTGAATAATTAAATTATGGTCTATTATGGAGCGCAATGGTTGTAAACACCATTTAATAAATGTGGTTATGAAATTTATATTGCAACTCTACAATAACAGTGTTACGACGGCCTCACTGATCGCCGTGTTGTACAGTGGAAACAACATACAGTCACCAGTGAAGCCACTAATCACCAGCTTTAATGAGTCACAAATAACAGTTTGTAATCAACAAGGTACTCTCATACAATAAGTTTAAATGGAAATATGAAATATCTATAAATGAAAAGGGTACTTGAACTGGGAGGAGGTAATTTTCTATAAATGGAAATGATAGTTGAAGGGGGAAGGTGTAATTTTTTTTTTATGTGTACTACGTTATCGGCAACGAAGGAGTAGTTTCTATGGAAATATTCCAATATTCAATTTGTTAAACTTGTCAAATTTTTCACTGTATATTTAAAAACTTTAAATATAAATCTTAGAACATGGAAGTCATGTATGGTTCTCTATACCGATTTTTACTTTTAAGAATCGCGACACCCTGTTGTGTTTCGGGAAAACACATTGTTTAAAAAAACAAAGTAAATATATTTTCATTGTTGCATATAAAAATACAATGTCGAGAAAAAAGTGTACATTTCCATGGTTATTAATTACTGCAAAGCAAGTACAGTATAATAAAGGGCAACTGTTGTTGGGGCCGCGGTGTTGTTGCCAGACCCTCGTCACGTTCCCTGCAGCTTTAACTGCACATGTGTGTGTGTGTGTGTGTGTGTGTGTGTGTGTGTGTGTGTGTGTGTGTGTGTGTGTGTGTGTGTGTAATGGCCGCAGCTGACTTGCCGCAAGGTTTTTACGACTTCCCACCCCGGACTGACCGACCGACAGACCCAGCTCCGTAGAGAGAATGATAAGTTACAACCAACCCCGCGCACACACACACAAACTCTGCGGGGAGCTATTGAATTTCTGAATTGCTGCCTTTGCTATGATGCTTACTTGAGAGAATAAAACAGAGAGAGACAGACATACAGATAGATAGACAGATAGACAGACAGACTTACAGAGGACTAGATAGAGATAGAAAAAAGGGAAAGGCAGATAACTGTTTACGAGTACGCGAAAGTGTGTGAGACTGTTTTTGTACGCGAATGAACTTGCAAGCGCGCACACAGCACTCGGCGGGTGTGAAATTGAAGAGGTAACAGAAACGCTGTTGGAGTAGAAACTGCTTTTCCCTTTCTGCTGAAGAAAAATAAGATTACATGAATGATGCGCTTAGCAAGACTGGAAATGACAGCGCCCCCCTCGTAGGAGGCGTATTCAAACTCCATTTTACCCCCACCCCCACCCCCACCCTCCTTCATCGCGCTGCCCCTCGTAAATTCTTCCCTTCTACTCGTACTTTTCTGTATCATCAAATACGAAGAAAACACTTCCCTTATTACAAAGTAGCAAGCATGCCTTCTATATTGGTCATGGGTTCATAGTTTGCTACCTGTTCTCCAATTAATACTTGGGTTGTGTATTGTATGTGTATGTGTACTTATCAGTTTACAATGAAACACAAGATTTCACCACCATTCATTATAATATACATGCCGATTGAAAATCACTAACAAAAGTTCTTTCCATTTGTAACTTATAAGGTTTTTTTTACATGTAAGAAGCTGTAGAACTACAATTCTTCTTGTGTTGTAGGTCCATGTTTCACAGAAACACTTGTCAATTTACAGATCTGTCTGCCAATTTATTTACTGTTTACCGGCTACTCAAATTTTCCAGCAAACACGAGTTTTTAAACTTACCACGAAATTAGAGTGTGATAGAATTGCTTGTCAAAAAAAAGTCTAAGGAAAAGTGCAGGGTCTGCAAAAATTCACATTTTGAGTTTTATGATTTTTACAGATAGCATTAAAAAAGAAATTCCATACACGGTGCTGGAAGACCGGCGGTTGAGAATGGAAGACACTGCTGTGATCGTAGGCATCTCACATGAACGTGTGTATGGTAATTTAACTCAAAAACTTGATGAGGAAAAAAACTCTGTGCAAGGTGGTTTGACGTTTTTGCACATAATGGGGCTACCATTGCGGGGATCAACATCGACGCTTGTACGACCACGCTTGAACTAAAATATCCACTTACGAACCATTGGTTTTGAAGGTGCAATATCTCCTAACACAGTTACCATTTCGATGAGATTTTCCGTTGGCGCTAGAACTTTGTTAATAAAAAGAATTCAATCACGGCACGATGTCTGATTTTGTGCGTTTCGCAGAACACGTGAGGCACATAAATTTCAAACAGCTGATTAACAATTAACAAATTGACAGATTAATTGGAACTGTACCTTTATCCGTTCCTGCAGTACATTTTCGATGTTTTTAACATGCGATTGTATCGATACATTACGATGTGGAAAAGAAGAAGTGTACTAATTGTAAATTGTCCTATTTCTTAATCCAAAGCGAAAATATGTGTTGTTTTCATTAGTGGGGTTAGGTGACAATAGTCTTTGGTTTTTAGTTTACTGCTGAAATTAATAAAAGTCGTGGTTGAGGAAAACATAACGTTTGATGTGTATAGACCTAACGTTTTTGAGTCGACAAATTAACAAAACTACAACAGCGAAAATACAAAAAACAATATATTAAGGAATGACAACATATTGTACCTAATGGATGTTTCTTTTTGGTTAGCCACGAAACGAGTACTTGTTGGAAAACGACTATTACCGAAAAAACGAGTTCTGCCACAAAAGAAGTGACATGTATAGTAATAGGCAAGGGGTGGCCCTTGGGCCACCCCGGGGTTTTTTTTGTAGTTTCTGCAAAAAAAAAACGAGTTTTACATTACACACGTATCGCTTTCCATGTGTAATTTCAGTTCTCATCTTTACCTAACGACATCAACTTTTGGCGTCTCAGGTACGCAACTGTGATATACTAATGCTACAATCATTTTTCATTAAAAAAGGACTAAGAACACCAACTGCAATCGACAAGCAACTATTTTGCAAAACAAACGAAATTAAAATGTGTATAATTCTTTCACCTATATAACATTATGTGCGATATTCACTAAAGATCGAAGGCAAACAATCGTATAATCGAAATATCGAAAATGACTGCAGGAACGGATAAAGGTACAGTACTGATTGATTTGGAACAGATGTCTACACGAAATATGAATATTACAACAAACGAAAAATGTTAGTTCTACCGCTAAGCTATAGATGTCGCTCCGCCCACAAGTACAAGTTACATGATCGGGATTATCTTAGTTTCGGTACCCGATTGTCTTGCGAGTTGCATTTAGCGGATCGCGGGGGCGCAGGTCCGTTTTTCTCGGTTTCATGTTTACTTCTCGTCAGCAAGGCAGTGTACGTAGAAGTAATAATTCAATTTAACGATACGAAATGAGCAAGCGTCCAAGTAAATTCATTTAACTCGTGGCCCGATACAGTGTTTACTTTTGTCGGTCACTGCAGAGAGTGTCGATGTGGGTCAAGACGATGTCAGTTAATATAGGATACAGACTCCTTGGCCCGGCACCATATTATAGGTCAAACGTTCACCGCACACACCTCGTTAAGTCGGTGTGTCCTCCCGCCCGGGACGGACGTGCCTGGCCTGCGCACACAAACGTTTTACCGCATCTGCAGCGGACAATTAGTAAGACAATATAATGTCTTACTATTGTATTTGTTACAGTAATATCTCCTTTTAATAAAACATTCCAACTACCATTCACAGTTTTATTCGCATTCCAAACTAGACATGTCGTAGATTTGATACTGGTTCTTAATGTATGAGTGTGCATTTAAAATATACTTTTTATACAATTTTAAAAATATGTTTCTTCTTCTTCTAGACTCCATGACTTGGGCTATAGCCCGTTCCGACTTCATAGAGTCTCTGACCATTTTTTTTACGGTCTTCCACGATCTCTCGTCCCCACTGGCCAATATTAAAACGGTTGTTTAGGAATACGCGTGTCTACCATGCGTTCCACAGGCGGCCGGCCTAGGCGTTGTATACCCCGAAATCAACGCACCGGGTCCTCCAGGTTGGGGGTTGTGCGAGGGGTTGGTAACCCTTCAATGTAAAATTTAGTTTACTCGAATACTTCAACAGAAATTTAGTTATACCTGTAGAACAATAAGATGACTATTGAAGAATAAAACGCAGAGGGAGGCTCAGCTAAAGTTCTACAAGGTCGTGGGTGTGCCGACTTTAAGGTATGGATGCGAAACGTGGACTCTCCTGCTAAAAGATATTTAAAAAAAAAACAGGCCTCGGAAATGAAATTTTTAAGACCAGTTAAGGGATGCAGTTTGATAGATCGTTTACGAAACGACGACATAAGGAAAGACCTGAAGTTACAGTCGGTTCTAGAGAGAATAAATTTGTTTCTCATATTCATTATTACCATTATCTCCATCCGACTTTGAAAGTTGCGATTAAATTAAATTAGTTCCCCATTATACGGTACCAGTCATCTGGAAGGGCTGCCTCCTTACTGGCCACGACTTACGGTAATTTTTATTCAGGGTTGTCTTCCGCTAAACCTTTGATGTCCCAACACCCAACTGCAAGGCAGCGGCGACATATAATCCTATAACAATAGAACGCAATATTACAGACGACTAAAAGGTGGAGAAGTCAATTAGAGGAGTTAAAAGGTGTTCTAATCTTGACCGTATAAGAAATGAGGCCATAAGAGAGGAGTCTCAAGTTTTTAACTTGAATGACAAATTAAAAGATTACAAACAACGGTGTAAAGGACACTTAGAAAGAATGCCAGATTGGAGACTGGCCAAACAGGTCTGGAAATACAAATCTGTAGGACACGGGTGTGTGGGTAGACCCAGGAAGGGATGGCTGGAGGATTTTTGAAGGCGGAACAGGCAGCACCTAACCTATGCCGTGTTGTGAAGATGATGATGATGATGGTAACATTTATTATTATTTTTACTTTATTTACAATAGCAATTATTTTGGGTGTGACATCACTTTGGATGTCTCACTCAGTACGTGGAACAAATTGTCGAGTGTCATCGAGGAAAACAAGGAAAGAGACACATCTAAAACTGTATAAGGTAATGGCTGTGTGCCAGTGTTGTTGTAAGGTTCTGAAACTCGGGTTCCGGTGAAGAAACATCTGAGTAGAACACAGACATCGGAGATTCTGTCATATTCTGGCGATCTGTCAAAGGCTGCACACGAAGGGATAGAAAACAGAAACAGAACACACACACACAGAAGGGACAAACAGAAGGGATAGGGATAGAAAACATAGGAAACACACGTATAGAAGTCTATAGTGAAAACATTCGTAAAGAGTTGAACATTTTTAACATCCAAGAACATACTGCAGAAAACAAGGAGAATTGGCTTGCTCATCTGAATAGGAAGCAGATGGCAGGTTGGCTAAGGAAGTTTGACAATACTAGCCTATTGGACAATGAAGTATAGGAAGACCTAGGAAGCGTTGGTGAAGTGTATATAGACCGGAACAGGTGATTCGCCTAGCCCCTGATAGACGAAGGAGAAGAAGAACAAGAAGATGAAGATGAACATGAAGATGAAGATGAAGATGAAGATGAAGATGAAGATGAAGAAGAAGAAGAAGATGAAGAAGAAGAAGAAGAAGAAGAAGAAGAAGAAGAAGAAGAAGAAGAAGAAGAAGAAGAAGAAATTACAATAATTTCTACAAGTTGGCTTATGATATAGTTGTGAAGCTCTTCTTCTGGCATGATGAGACTTCTCCAGCAAGAAGACGTCTTTTACCCCAGTTCAAGTCTAATTGGCCAATTTCTTTTCAGCTTCCGGTGGAATCGTCCTGCACAAGTGGTCGGACTAGAGGATTGGCGCGCGTTTCTAACCTCATGTGATGTTCCCTCGCATATGGACAAACTCTCCTAGGCGGATGGTTTGCGGAGATCTATATGTAGCACGTGGTTGATTAAATACCATGGCGTATCATTTGCTGCATGATGATTTTCGATTTTTGACAGCGAAATTATGGCAATGCCATATTTACTGTCTTCTTCTTCTTCTTCTTCTTCTTCTTCTTCTTCTTCTTCTTCTTCTTCTTCTTCTTCTTCTTCTTCTTCTTCCTCTGCCTCTACATCCCTCTATGAGATTTGGCCTCCCCAACAAACCTACACCATTCCCTTCTGTTCTCAGCAACAATCCTCCATCCTTTGATCCTATGATTGACAGGTCTTCCTCAACACAATCCATCCTCTTTCTCAGTCTTCCTCTGGGCTTAGACTCCAAGGGGTTCCATTCTCTCATAGCTCTCGTATTTCTGGTCTTCTCCAGTCTATAAATATGTCCTAGCCATCTAATTCTCTGTGACTTAATAAACTTTACTATGTTTTCGCTGTTTATTAATGTTTTAAGACCCTGGATTTTCGCTGGATTTTTACTGTCAAGACCCCAAAGCTTTATACCGTATGTTCAGATAGCCCTAATTACGACTTTGTGTAGGAGGATTTTTTTTTCTAACGAGAGTTTAGATTTTCTACCCAGTAGCCAGTGTAATTCTCATAACATATTTTAACATTACAATACTCCTTTAAGTAATATTCTATTTTATTAATAAATATTATTTATGTACTTTATACTATTAATAATAGCAGTAGCAGTAGCAGTATTAAAATTACAAGTATGAGTACACGTTTGTCATCTCCTGTATGTAAATTGATTATTTAATGTGTTCTAGGTTGCCAAAACTGCAGACGTTCGTAATTGGCAGCTTCGCCCATCAGATATTACGTCACTCAGCTAGAAATCAAGAACCCGGAAAAAACTTAGGTAACTTTAATGAAATGTCATTTTTCTTTTTTATTTTTTAGTACAGTCACTGAAGGAAAAAAATTCAAATTAAGTGGCTTCTACGAGATGTTTTGCATAAAGCTAGATAAAAGGGTGAGAAACAATTTAAAAAAAAGTTTACATAAATTCCGTCGCGGTTTTTCGAAAAAGAGGAGGGGAAGATACAAAAAATTAGTTTTTTTTCAATTATCTTGCAAAATAACAAATTTACGAAAAAAATACAAATTACAAAATTTAAAGAGAATTAAATTCTCTATAAAAAAGTAATTTATCATTTTTTTGTCAGGCCAATATTTTGTGAAAAAAATGGAATTGAAATATTAGAAAAAATTTATTGTCCGAGTCCGCCCCGATGAGCGGGAAAGCTAATTTTTTCTGACATTGCAACATACAAATTTGAATAAAATCCGTTATAATAGTCGTAGAGACAAAAATAAAAAATCATTTTAAAGCTAAATGTTTGCACTTTTATGTAAAATGGAAAGAAAATAATTAAATTATTAATAAATACTTAAAATAAAGTAATAACATTTTGTTTTTTATTTTTTTTCAACTAATGCATAAACATATTAACAATTTGTTACAAATGTATTTACATTAAAAAAAACTTCACAATATGAACTTTATATATATAAGATTTTGAAAAAAATAATAAAAATTAGTATTGATTTATTGGCATAAAATGAGCGAGTTTTAAAATTTATCATTTTTTTTAGTTCGCAAGTATAGGCCTACATCATTTTCTTAACTTAAAATATCTACAGAAATTTTCAAAATAAATATGTTTAACAAAATTATGAACACGTATTGGTCAAAGTGTCTTCTATAAGACTGCGGTGTAAGGAATTGTTAACATTTAGTTAAATTTAAATAATGTAATTTTTATTAATAAATGTAAAAATATATCCATTGCGCGTATTAATATTAATAGTTAAAAGTAAACAAAAAATTAATGTATAACTATTGTACGTAAAACTACAATATTTGAGGTTTCTCTTCTACATAGTGAGAATTTATATCCGTGCATGGGCATAAAAAGAACAGACCCTGAAAGTTGAAGAATTTTAGGGAGAGCGAGGACAGCTGGTACATGCGCCATACAGATATTGAATTAACGCAGTTCGATATTGAATGTTCCGTGAGTTCGATACTATTTTTTATATTGTATTTTGCTGGAAGTTCAATTTTATGTTTTAAGATTTGTGTTAGTAATTTTGATATTTTATAATTTGGTGCGGTTCTAGCGTTTATTAAAGGTTTGATAGGTTTATTGATTTTGTGTAACTTTATTAAAGAATTTAATTTTGGTGCACAAGGATTATCCATTTTATATTTAAAGGAGTCTTTAGGATTTACGATTTGGGTACTATTTTTTAGTATATTTGTTATTTATGTTTGATATTTGTTTGTGGGATCTTTATTTAATGTTATGCAATTATTATTCACTATACATTCTTCTGTTTTATCTGTGTTTTAAAAGTTATTTTATTGTCAAAATCTTCAATGATTGGAAGAAAAACTATTTTTGGATATATTTAAAAAAGTGCATTTTTTAATAACATTTTTATCATAATGCGTAATAAATAAGTAAAAATTATACATAATAATATATACATAAATGAATAATAATGAGTTTTTTAACTTATGTTCCTGAAAAAATTGCATGTCTATTACGTAAACATGTATTTTATGTGAAAATCCACCTTGTGAAAAATTTGGCCAACTTTGAATTAATTTTTCTACTATCAGTATCGCCCTGACAAAAAAATGTTAATAACCTTTTTTATGCAGAATTGTATGCTCGCTCTTTTTGGTACTTTGTATTTTTCCCATAAATTTAATATTTTTTAAGATAATCACGAAAAATGAATTTTTTGTACCTTCCGCCTCCCTTTTTTCGAAAACCCGCGACTGAAATTTTGTAAACTTTTTTTTAAATTCTTTCTTACCTTTTTATCTAGCCTATACAAAAATCTCGTAGAATCCACTTAATTTGCAATTTCTATTTTTTTTTCGGCTTCAGTGACTGTACTATTTAGTCTGCGTGTGTAAACATTTCTAATAAAACAAAACATTTTTAAGAATCCTCCATTAAAACAAAACACCCTTTTAGAAGCAATAAAGAAGATGTGCATATAATACTGAAACAACATGGCAAACATTAGGACCAGATGTTGCTAGATGTGCATTTGTATTCCCTTATGTCCGGAGTGTTAATAAGTACTTTTGCCTTTGCGTCAGTATGCATTGTTTTGTCGCAGCTACTTCCTGTGTAACTAGTACTTTGGAAATTCAATATACTGTATACCGTGTTCAGTTTGCACGTATGTCTACCATTTTGTCAGTTAAGGTTCTTTACAAAAGTGCATCTGTAGTCCTGGATCTGAATTGTATGCTCTCAGCTCATCCAATAAATAAGCGAGTTTCCCCAACCCTGTTTAATATATGTTCCGTGAGTTCGATACTATTTTTTATATTGTATTTTGTTGGAAGTTCAATTTTATGTTTTAAGATTTGTGTTAGTAATTTTGATATTTTATATCGTCAATTTAACACTGACGACATATTGAGAGCATGGAAATCCAGAGTGACTTCGGGAATCAATTTGCATGGGTTCCCCGCTACTCGATAATATAATATTTACGAGTGCGAAGGTTTACCGATGTACATCGTATGGAGACCGATCGCGTACTCATACCGATACCGATTGAGTACGCGATCGGTCTTCATACGATGTACATCGGTAAACCTTCGCACTCGTTGTAAATATTATATTATCATGTTATTTTAAGTTATTTGTTATATTGGATTTTAATGTTTTAAGTGTTGACAAGTGTATCAACTTTAAATGATATGCAATTATTTTTAAATTCTGATGATGGGACAAGCGTCCCGAAACATGTAAATTTTATAAAGACGCTGTTTCAGAAGCCGCAGACGGTAAGTCCAATATATTTGATTGAACAACACGTGGCTTGGTACTAAACATTTGGAATTTATTCCTTTTAAACTTTTCTTTATATTTTCCCGAAATTTTAATTCTTTTTTGGATTCAAAAATAAGTTCTATTTATTCCTTTCAACGATTGAAAGGAAATCTAAACGAAGGGAATCATTTTATTTTTCTTCCATAAATATTGATATGCCGAAGTCTGGAATTGCCAATTTTGCACGTCCGCTGCGGGGATTTAGGATGTTAATAAAACTTGGTTTTATCCGGTACTGTAAACAATTCCAGTATTGTAAGACTAACTACAAGGGTCGGTTGGAAGGTTCTACAGCTTATCAACAGAAATAAATTTTTCGTGTGTTGTAAATTCCTGTTGCATGTAAACGCCTGTAATTTCCAAATATAGCTCCCGATTTAATAATTGTTTGTCAGCTGTTCGAAATTTACGAGTCACGCGTGTTTTCAAAACTGGACAAAATCACGAATTCTTCTTCTTCTTTAATTTCCTTGTTAGGACTCAGTCCTGTTCTATAACAACTTTCCTACATGCTGTCACTCCACCTCTTCCTTGGCCGACCAATGCTCCTCTTGGTGTTCGGTTGGGTATCTCTTGCCTTTTTCATTAGCCTTGTGTCATCCATTCTTGACATGTGTTCATTCCGTATCCTTCTTCTTTCCGCAATCCAAGAATTAATATCCGTTACATTACACGTTTCTCTTAAACTATTGTTTGGCAACCTATCTATCTTCGTATCTTGTCTTTCCTAGTACCCTCCGTAATATAGTCATTTCTATAGTTTTTCGTTTTCTTTTAGTTGTTGCTGTATCTGGCTTGGTCGCTAATGCATAGGATATTACTGGACGTAAATCACGAATTGTTTGTTAAAAAAGGTTAACCGCCAATGAAAATTCACACGGAAACGGTAAATGTCCTAGGAGATGCTGCGCCTTCAGAAACAATCGTTTGTAAACGGGCACTAGAGTTTAAACGTGGTCGTATGAACATTGAAGATGATTCCCTCAGTGAACGCTGAAAAGCGCGACAACTCCAAATGCAGATAATTGCACATATGTGCGACCCAGCTTCCACATAGTTTTTCATACCAAGTTCTTGAGTTAAAATATGATATTCGCGCTAATATAAGATGGCTATGATCGTAACAATATCATCCACTCTTATTTGCTTATCTTACAACACCGTGTATGAAACTTGTTAAATGATATCCGGAGTTGTTGCATTTTGGGGGCGTCCACTGCGGGGTTCATCTTCAGCGCTCGTACTACCATTTTTAAACTTAAGTACGTACTTATAAACCATTACTTTTGAAGTCGAAGAATTTCCTAACTCAAGTACCATTTTGTTGTGAATTTCAATTGGCGTTAGACCTTTTTTAACAAACGATTCAATCACAGCACGGAGTTTGATTTTATCTTTTTTTCAAAACACGCGTGGCATATAAATTTCAAACGGTTAGTAAACAATGAATAAATTGACAAACATATTCGGAAAATAGTAGGTGTTTATATGAAATATGATTCTTATCACACAGAAAAAATTTTAGTTCTACCGCTAAGTTGTAGACGTGGCTCCGCGAATTTTTAAACTGACCCTCGTAGGCAGGATGTCGTTGAAAAAAAATGGCGTTCGTAATTGTTTGTTTGATTAATTCGTTACGTTTATGAAAAATACATAATTTCGGACTTAACAATCTTTAGTTCAAGGTTAAATATTATCCGTTGAAATAAACATTTAATGTTTCTACATGTTAAAATAGAATTACAGGAGAAAATATTGTACTAGGTCTACAATAAAAACATCAACTGCTGAAATGCTTAATCAGTGGTTATTTATTTCTTTTGCATTGTGTGTGTGTGCGCGCGCGACCGTGTGCGTGTTATCTTCTTCTTATTTTCTTCACTACATGCCTTGGGCTATATCCCGTTCTGATTTCACAGTCTCGGATCATTTTTTCCAGGGTCTTTCACGATCTCTCGTTCCCATTGGCCTATATTCAAACGCTTATTTAGGAATACGGGTGTCTACCATGCGTTCCATATGGGACTTCCAATTCTGCCTGTATTCCATTATTCTATCTAGACTTCATGTCGACGACTTATGTCGCCGTTTCGTAGATGATCTCTCAAACCGCATCCCTCAACTGCTCTTGAAAATTTCATTTCCAAGGCCTGTATTTTTGAAATATCTTGTTGCAGGAGAGTCCATGATTCACACCCATACATTAAAGTGGACACAGCCACTACCTTATAGAACGTTAGCTGTGCCTCCCTCTGCGTTTTTTCTTCAATAGTCGTCTTATTGTTCCACAGATATAACTAAATTTATTTAATTTTCTCTCGATATCGCTGTGCTTCCTTCATGGGATATCACATCCCTAAATAATTAAAGTATGATACTTGCTCCAAAACACTATCATCAAATACAATTTTCGCTCTTACAGTGTTCTTCCGTAGGAAGGCCATTGTTTTTGTCTTAGTAGTGTTTTATCTTTTATATACTTTATTTTTATGATCATATTAAAAGTATATTTACTGACTCCAAGTTGCTTTGTGTGTGTGTGTGTGTGTGTGTGTGTGTGTGTGTGTGTGTGTGTGTGTGTGTGTGTGTGTGTGTGTGTGTGTGTGTGTGTGTGATGGCCGCAATTGGCTTGCCGCAAGGTTTCTACGACTTGTCACCCCGTACTGACCGAGATAATGATAAGTTGTTATTACCAACCGCGCGCGCGCGCGCGCACACACACACACACACACACACACACACACACAAACTCTGTGGGGAGCTATTGAATTTCTGAATTGCTTCGTTCGCTGTAACGCTTCCTTCTGAGGAAGGGTAGAACATAGAGCGAGGGAAAAGAGAAAATACGAGAGACAGAAAAAGAAAGTGAATGTTTATGAGCACGAAAGAGAGAGCGCGGGGCGTGACGGGAGACTGTTTGTGTCCACACGTACTTGGTGTGATATTGAAGACGTAACAGAATCGCTGTCTTGATGTGAATTGCTTTCTCGTTTCGAGAAAAAAAATCGAGGTTACACGTGAATAATGCGCTTAGCAACACTGAAAATGACAGCAGCGCCTCATAACCCCTCTCCGCAAGCGTGTGTTGCCCATTCCGATACGTCGCTACTCATAGTTACAATCTTCCTCCTTCCTTTTCTAGTAATAAAATAAAATCTTCCATTTTCTGTGATTCGTTAAGCTTAATGTTGCTCAGTTTTCTTGCTGTTTCTGAACTACGTAATTTTGCGTCGGACACTTTGGAATTTTAACATCGATTCGACAGCTACAACCATACTTTACGTCTCTACTCCAATCTGACAGTGCCCCCCTTCTCTCTCTCTCTCTCTCTCTCTCTCTCTCTCTCTCTCTCTCTCTCTCTCTCTCTCTCTATGTATGTAAGTCTATCTGTCTAACTCTGTATCCCTCTCGATTTACACTTAATGAACTCAATGTTTAAGCCTTTGTTCTCATTTTACGTTCTCATGATGTAAAGCAATCTAATCAAATTGTTTAACACTACACTACCATATCCACCATTACTTTGGAAGCGATGTGCATTACCTACCGTATTTATTAATCCGCCGACCACGTCCATTGATATGTGGCAAGCTGTAAGAGAGGCGTTGTTCCCTTCAGGAGACGACTGTTTCGCACGGGAATTACATTAAACTGTCGCTTCCAAATTGTACATTCGATGTTCAATATATTCTTCTTCTCCACGTCAAGGTATAGGCTTACAGCCTGCTCCGACTTTACTGAAGCCATCTCTTCTTTGGTCTACCTATATCTCGTCTTCCTTGAGGTCTGTATCTTATTACTTGTTTAGATAGTCCCATAGCTTCCATTCTCTCGATATGCTGCCTCCATTTTATTTGTTATTCACTTATTCTGCTGGCCATAGAATATACTCTTTTCTTATGTCTTCATTTCATATTTGATCTCGAAGGGTGCAACCTTTGGTTTTTCTCAAGAACTTCATTTCACTTGTTTGTATTCTTCGTTCATCATTTCTCGCCATCGTCCAAGTTAAAACAGGCGTTGGCATTACTTTATAAGAATTTTATCTTGATGCCTTTCCTTGTCTTATTTCCAAGTGTTCTGTGTATAGTGCCGCGTATCATTTGAAATCTATCTATTTTTATATCGATGTGGTCGTCATACTCAAAGTTACGTCGCACCCTAGAAAATTGAAATGAGATACCTGTTCTATACCCTGATTGTTTATAATTATCTTGGAACGTATCGGATTCTTTCGTCTAAAGCCCATAACTTTTGTTTTCTGGGTTGATATTCTAAGATTATATTCTTTGCATATTTGGCTCAAGTGGAAAACTGCTAACTGGAGATCTTTTCCTGTTTTTTGCATAATAACCTGATTAATATTTATTCAAAATTTATTAATAAAAAATAATTACTTTTTTATAAATTTTATCAAATAATTTTTTAATTTTTACAAAATTAATTTATTAAAGAAAGCGATTAATTCTTGTACGCTTTGATTGTTATATTGTACTCTTCAACCACAACAAATTTTAACTCAGTAGCACTCATAGTTTTTGAGAAATGTGTACCTAATTGTTGAAATCCATAGTTACGGAAAAACAACTGGGAAAAATGGGAGCCGAAAAACAACTTGTAATATGTTTTATTTTATTTTTTTATGGTAACATTAATGCAGTATACCTAATATGCAGTAACCTAATATAAGTATATATTTTCTTAATCAGGATGAAATGGTATTTTTTTGGGACAATACAAAAATTCGATTTTTTGACCGAAAAACTACTGATCTCCGATTAATAAAATTTATCAAATTTATATTAACTTTGTGTTTGTACTACCAATAAACACACAAGAACAAAATTAATTACAGCAGAGATGGACTTTTGGAGGCGTTCGGCAAGAGTATCCAGACGTGAAAACATTAGAAAAGAAGTCATTAAGGACACAATGAATGTGAAAAATTCAATTGTTGATTTCATCCAAACGAAAAAATTACAATAGTATGGACACACGAAAAGAATGGCACAGCAAAATTGTCAAGGAGAGTTATGGAATGGACCCCACCAGGAAAAAGGAAAAGAGGAAAACCACCTATCACCTGGATAGAAGAAATTCAGACTATATTGGGGGAACAAGAATTTGAAGAAGCTCTTTGGATGGACAAGCAGAAGTGGAAGATAAGAATTTTCAATCGCTTCTGTAATCTTTGGTTCCGGAAAGTGTGTAAACATTGTACATCCGGAATAAAAAAAATATATATACGGTATATATATTAACTTTGTAAATATTAACTTTTAAATAATCGCGTGCTCTTATTGAATTGTAAAATATGGATAAACGAATTTGGATTGAACCATATTAACCCAAATGAAGAACGTGGGAGACCGTGTTAACGAAGAATGAGGTGACGAATTGTTAACACAGTTTAGCTAAAAGCTAAAGGCTAAATCTTGATTATTAGCTTCGGATAAGTTTATCTTGTCAATCTAATAATTTTAAAATATACTAATCGACTAAAAGCGCCCCGAGTTGGAAACCTGACTTACTGTTTTGAATAAAATACACTTTATTATTACATAAAATTAATTTATTAAATTTTAATTTTTTGTAACTTTGAGTATAGTTCTTTGTATTTATGTTTCTGAACGTTAGCCAACAAACATCCAGAGGCAGTTACCACTTTTAATATTTTTTGTTTTATAATTACTTTTACTTTTAATGTATTCTTGTATAGAAATAAAAATGAAAACACTGCAAATTAATATCTTACATGTTGCAGTTAATTATACTATACACAAAAACAAAAATCTTAGTTGACATGGAGTGCCTTCGTCTATAAATGCCCTACTCAGACTCTACACATTTTTTTCAAAATTTTGACTTCCATTTTTGATCATCTTGTTATTTGAATTAGCAGTCTCTGTAATTCCAACTTTGTCGTGTTTACTTGCTGAACTGCTACTTGTCATGTTCCGGACGAGGCCTTTCAGTGTTTCGACCATTTCCAAGTCCTAAACCACGACGACTTTTGGACCACCTTTGGCCCATCTTGCCCCTAAGGTTAAAACAATTTTCAAAATAAACACTACATTGGGGATTTGGCAAAATTTCGTTTAGTGTGATAGACGGTACGTAATTTTACAATTTTTTTTTTAATTTTAATTTTTTGGCGGGTTTTTGAGTCCAAAATTTGAAATTCGAAAACTTAACACTGTATTTAGATTATGGTAAAATATATATATTTTTTAAACTGGATTCTTGATATGAATTTTGACGTTTTTTTTTTATTTTGTCCCGTCACATATTTAAGTTTCGGTTCTCTTTAATTTTGAGGGATCGATCCCAAAACAATACTAATCAGTGGGATAAAAGTATGTAGCCTACACACATACCAAGTTTAATGAAAATTTGTTGCTGTCTTAAAAAGTTATTGTGATCTGACATGTGTCTGACGCTCTTTACATTTTTAAGAGAAACGTCTTACCAAAAACTGGCTCTCTCAAGCAAATT
Organism: Magicicada septendecula; assembly: GCA_034769895.1. NCBI lineage: Eukaryota > Metazoa > Arthropoda > Insecta > Hemiptera > Cicadidae > Magicicada > Magicicada septendecula. Next base: position 67,186,162 of record CM068374.1, read on the forward strand.
AAACGCACTTATGATGGACTAACAATAGAAGGTGCAATGACATGCGATCGCGACTGTACATGTTATAAAATTGATATCGGCTTCAGAACAGGATGAAGGTGAGGGAGCGAGAGAGAGAGAGAGAGAGAGAGAGAGAGAGAGAGAGAGAGAGAGCGAGAGAGAGAGAGAGAGATAAAGAGGTAACAAGCTTCGTCAAAGTTTGCAAACTTCGTAAAGCACCCTCAGCAGCGACTTACCCTTCTGACTGTCAAACCATGTGATCAATAGGGAACTTGAACACGCCAATACCGTGGAAACATCGCTCAGTAATTGTTTTATGTGTTTATTTTTCTGATGGTAAAAGCTGAGCGACTTCTTAATTTTAAAAAGTTTTCACGCTTTCTCATAAATGTACATAAATAATGATCTGTCTCTGTATGTATGTGAAAAAAAGTTTCTATAACGTATTTAGTCTTGAAATAACTTTGTAAAAGAATATTATATTGTATAATATTAAAATATACATGCAGGACAGATGTTCATCTATTCTCGCTTTAATACAAATAGACTTTAATATACGGGTGTGAAACATGGACTCTCCTGTAAAAAGAAATTTCAAAAATACAGGCCTCGGAAATGAAAGTTTTAAGAGCAGTTAAGGAATGTAGTTTGAGAGATCGTCTATGAAACGACGACATAAGGAAAGACCTGACGTTACAGTCGGTTCTGGATAGAACAAAGGAATACAGGCAGAGTTGGAAGTCCCATGTGGAACGCATGATAGACACGCGTATTCCTAAACAAGCGTTTGAATATAGGGACGAGAGATTGTGGAATACCCTGGAAAAATGGTCAGAGACTCTGCGAAGTCGGAACGGGCTATAGCCCAACCCATGTAGTGAAGAAGAAGAAGAAGAAGAAGAAGAAGAAGAAGAAGAAGAAGAAGAAGAAGAAGAAGAAGAAGAAGAAGAAGAAGAAGAAGAATATTAAAATATTTTAATATTTATATTTTATAAATCCATAACTGCAATTTAGGCCTGAATAAATAATTATTTTATTTTCATAGCACCGTTTTTGATCAAAGATTTGCCAGAAGGACATTGACTAAAACTTTGAAATAATAAATCGGAACAGACCTACGACCAATTCCTTTTTTTTAACATGAACAGTATACTATTTATTTGTACATATACAAATTATATTAAATTTTTGTATGCACACTTTTTATGAAAATATGTTGTGCATTCCACTGTCCACAGAAAAACAACTACAATTATTTTTACTCTTCATATTCTGCACGCGACGGGTAATAAAAATACTGGCGTGTGGTATGTGTTGCATAAAGTTCAGGGGCATGCTCATTCATTTGTCAAATGTTTACGATTTTATAAGTCATTTTCTCAAGCTTTTTTTGACTGAAAAATTATCTTACTATGAAGTAAACAATATTTCCTTTTATACAAGAAGTTTGTGTATATTGTAATTGTAAGTAGTATTACAATTGTAAGTGTAAACAAACTTATTCTATAAGTTAATAAGCCTGTTAATTTCGCTTATGTCTACCAGACTGCAGCACTGTCGACGGCCAAATATTATGCAGTAGGAAGGAAGAATTTTTTAATTCCCATTTGTTACTTCATTCCAATATTGTTGTGGTAAAGGCTACGAAATTTTCCTATCTACTTGTAACTCCAATACAGACTGCGAAAAACCAAGCTTTATGCCTTTTCCCTTGTTGTTGTCGAGCAAAGCATTTTTATGTCTAGATGTACTTTGCGTCTACATAACGACGAAACCAGTAAATAATAGGCCTATATCTTTACGCACTTAATCGCTTAAACGGAGCATAATTAGATATTTAAATTTTAATTACAATTATTCAATAGATTTTTAGAAACTGTTGTACAGAGTAGTTAATTAATTACAGGCGGTACAAAGTAATTAAAGACGAGAAAATATCTGTAAAATACTAATTGGCAGGGACCTTTATAGTTCTCTCTCTCCTATGGCACTACAGCCCTTGTTAGGCCCTGGCCTCCTTCAATTTGTCCCCCCATTCTCTTCTGTCGGTAGCCATCCTCCTCCAGGAACGCACTTTCAATATTTCTTTCGCATCCTCATCCACCGAGTCCTCCCATCTTCTCCTTAGTCTTCCCACTGGTCTTTTTCCGTGGATTCTGGTATACAATAGTTTTCGTGGTATTCTGTCTTCCCTCATCCTGGCTACATGACCAGCCAGCCCACCTTAGACGCTGTAGTTTTATGTATTGTGTTAGCGGTGGTTGTTTATACATTTGATACAATTCAAAGTTATATCTTATTCTCCAGCCGTGTACGTCATTAACTGGTCCAGGATTCTTCGCAATATTTTTCTTTCAAAGATATCGAGAGCGTTTGCTGCTTTGGAGTACAGGATACAGGTTTCGCAGCCGTAGGTTAGGATGGGTCTTATTATTGATTTGTATATCCTTAGTTTCGTGTTGACCTTTTTAGTTATCACAGTTGAAGTGACTTGATACGTTGTGTCAAGTTGATATGCATAATTGGTGTTTCAAATAATATAACCATTTAGTGAAAGAAGGGTAAACGCTACAAGTGATCAATGAACTGTAGCAAATGACCGCAATTGCAGAAAATATTCAAAGTACGCTTGACACGATTCACGACAATGGTTATGAATCACAAGTATCCAAACGTTAACTCAAAAACTTCTTTTTTTAATTGTTACTGTGTTATAAGCATTGTATATATACACATTAAACGTTATGTTTTCCTCAACGATGGCTTTATTTATTTCAGCAGTAAACTCAAAACCAAAAACCGTTGTCACCTCACCTCACAAATGTAAACAATACGTATTTTCGTTTTCCATTAAGTAATAGTACAAAATTTACAATTAGTACGCTTCTTCTTTTCCACATCGTAATATATCGATACAATCGCATACTAAAAACATCGAAAATGTACCGCAGGAAGGTACAGTTCCGATGCCGCTAAATAGCATCTGTTTATTTACTTGTTACTATGGTAATTCATTCTGTTCTCCGTGGTGTTGTTGATACGCGTCAACAAAAGGGCATAATTAAAAGGGCCTAAATCGTTCAAAGGGGGCAGAATATCACATTGCAAGTGAGACAGTGTTTTTCGCCTTGTGTCAAAGGTTACCTGTGCAAAATTTCGTGGCAATCGGTGTAACTGTGTGGATTTGTATCCAGTACCCATAAATCCTTAGACTTTGAGTTTTATATATATATATAGATAATACATCGAAACACTACAGTACGGTAATCAAGCCTGGTTGTTTATAGCCAGTAAAGAACTCCCGGAAATACAAATAAAAGAAAAGAAATTCAATGTAAAATCCTGGGGCGCAGAAAAATATCAGCAAATTTGTTTGCATTTTATTTGAAACCAAACCAAGAGTTGTAAGAAAAGCTTTTGAGAAACTCTCGACAACCACAATAAAGAACAGACGAATGGCTTTCTTTGCACACCTTGGAAGTATGGAAACATATAGGATTGCGGACAAGCTGCTCACCTTCCTGGGGAATAGAAAGACATCTCACAGGCAAAGGGAATCAAGACTATATAAAAATGTGGAATCAAGGAAGAAGGTGCAGGAAAGATGGAAGTGTTAAAAATTAAAATTGCGGTGGTAAAGGTTCTGTCCGAAGAGATACCAAAGAGAATCAAGGAGATATTATTAGCAGAACAACAAGCGATATCCAAATATTATTGGCATGATTGTAGGATATCTCAACAAATATCTGTCAATCAAGGTGTTAGACAAGGGTCCAGTGTATCACCTACACTTTTTAACATTTATATAAACTGATATAGATATATTTATATTATCTATATTATATAGACTGTTACTGACGATCTAGTAAGGACTTTGAAACATCTAGTGAACCCTGGTAGTAAGTTATCACGAGACAGACATTTGAATGTGCTGTTGTTTGCTGGCGACTTGCTTGTAATTCAAATTAGAGAACCTGCTTTACAGAAATCTGCTTTTTAAGTTTCATCATATTTGCAAACAGTACAATATGAAAACGTCCACTACAAACACAAAGGTAATGCCATTGCAAGGCAAGGAACCAAGAAGAACAAATATAATGATTAATTATCAAATTGTAGAACAGATGAGCCATTTTCACTATTTCGGAAATGCCATTGGCCAGTCGCTTGCAAGCGGCTGAAGTGAGATTTCTCAGGCACGTGGCAGGGTATACTCTCCATGATCATAGAAGAAACACACATATACGCCAGGAACTGAATATTATTAGTATACTCGATAGGATCGCCCAGTATCGGCTGAATTGGTGGGAACATCTTTGCCGAATGGATGACTGCCGCATCACCAAACAACTATGGGACTATAAGCCGGTGGACGGAGAGGTGTGGGAGTCCGAGGAAGCGCTGGAGTGACCATCTGTAATCTTTGCTTATTTAGGACCGGAACAAACCATCCTTGGTTTAATCCTTGATGATGATGATGATGATGATGATGATGATGATGATGATGATGATGATGATGATGATGATGATGATGGTGACATTGGCTATGATAAGAACTACGATATTGATGTTAGGTTAGGTAAGTTCAACAATCAACTGTGCGACAATCAACAGTATGTTTAGAAACAAGGTACGCCGAGATAAACCATTAAAGTTTCACAACGTTGTGGCAGTTCTTGTATTGTCCTATGGTGTGCGAATTATGGACAACAACGAAGAAACAAAGAAAGTAAAATGATGAAACAGGCCTCGGAAATGGTGTTCTTAAAAGGAGTTAAAAGGTGCTCTAAACTTGATCACTTAAAATAATAACGCCATAAGTGAAGAACAACAAGCTTTTAATTTGATTGAAAAATTAAAAAATTATAAATAACAGCGGAAAGAACACTTAGAAAGAATTTCACATTCAAGACTGTCCAAACAAGTCTGGAAATATAAACCCCTATAGGGCACAGGTGTGTTGGCTGGACGATCTTCAAAGGCTGAACCGGCAGCACCTAGCCTATGCAGTGCCGGGTTTAAGATTTTTGAGGTCTTAGGCCAAGTTTTCTGAGCCCCCCTCCGGCCGTGACTTTGAAGTAATATGTATTACAAAAGTAATTTGATGTCAGATTAATACTATCAAATTTAAAACCAGTAGGTTACTATAAAAAACGTGGTTTCATTTAGAACACTTTTTCAAAATATTAAGAACAATGCAAAAGAACTGAGAAAATTAATTTAAACATAATTGTCAACAGTCTTGACATGCTACACGCGGTGCACCGTGTCGGTTACTAGTACGCTTATAATACGTTCATTCATTGTATTTTACGTGTTTATTTATTGTGTGTTTGTTTTACCATGGATTTTAATATATAACGAGCTCCTTTGGAGTGAACGTCTGAAGATGGGTCATATGGCCTGAAACGCGTAACCCAGCTCAAATTACGTTAGAAGTCACTTGACGGAAATCATAAGGTGAATTATATCAGAAAATTAATGTATTTTTTAAGTAGAGTAAGATAACTAAGCTTATTCAGAAATGTAACATAAAAAATTTCTTTTTATTTTTATTGTCTAGGTATAATACATTAATTTTTTCTTATAATTTTTATAAAATTAAAAAATAGGTCTACATTTATTTGTATTCTTTGACTAAAGATACAGCAAGCTAATGGTAAACTAATATTCAGTGACTACGTAGCTTAATGGAATTAATGTCGGGGAAAGCATACACAAAAAATGCTGCGGACAAATTTATAAATTTTAAAAAGAAAATGATAGAAAAATGTTTTTAAATAACGTGGGCTACGTTTTTATATTTTAGGAAGAGATATAAACATGCGTTTTTCAATTATAAGTGGTTTATATATACGAACCTTTATTAAAAGCTTATAAATGTGATTCAGAATGAAATATGTCTATACTATACAAGTAGATATGACCTAATTTATTTAATTTCAAAAAATCATACTGAAATAAATATAGGCGGCTTAGTCGGCCTAGTGGTAAATCCGGCACTGAGCCTATGCCGCGTGTGAACTTGACCAACGTGCAAGCGTGAGCCAGTGAATGAAGGAAAGAACTGGCGAAGAAGAAAAGAACCTCAGAAAGTGTAATTGCAGCCCATACAGGGCTGAAACAAAAAAGGACGGAAGGAAATCGGTTAGGTCATCAATTACACCGGGTGAAAACGCTCTAAAGACATCGATTGCGCGTATGGTTTTTTTTAAACAGAAATCAAATGCGCCGACGGTCAGGTCCTGCAGCTCTGCGTACGTACGCGTGCATTTGCACACGCGCGCCGGGTATGTTGACAGATTAACTGTATTACTGTTACGACGTGCACTATAACCAACGTTTGTTGGTTGCACCTGCATAAATCAAATACAGTGCAATCCATTGTAATAAAAAAGTTTGCGTAGATTTTCAACGAAACGATTGAACAAATCTTAAAAAATATCGTTGCAAATAACAGAATACATATTAGAAAAGGCGAATGAAATGGACGTCATGGTGACAACTTTGTTCAGTCGTATATTGTCTTGCGAATTCTTGGTCCTCGAGGATCACAAAAGCAGTATCCTTCGGTGTTTAAAGCAGTACACGGTATTGGTCGACATCAACAGTGTCGGGAACAAACTCCGAGCTATTGGCATGCTGTCCACTAAAGTTATTAATATCAGATGTATCGGCCGTCACCTCTGGAAGTCATCTTCAATGCATAAAAGGTTTCACAGAACTAACACGATGTTCGTCAGTTTACCACAGTACTGTGGCACAGAATCTTAATACGTTTAGTAGACCACCGGTTTATTCCCAACACAGTATACGATAGCCTATATTTTTTCCGTACAAATCTTATTGGTGCATCTCCATTTCCAGCCTTATGGTGTCTTTGTCGTCTTTATAAACGTGAAATTTGTGCGCGTGTGCGTGTTAGGAAGATAATAATTGTCACTTACATTGTCAATTTTATTTATTTATTATTTACGTTTATTGAAATAAATTACGAGAATAAATATTAATTGACTTCTTAAAATAGCCTATATATTGTGACGGAAGCGGTATGCGAACATCTGCTCTCCGGTACCAGCGGTGGACACAGCGAGCCAATCCGGCATCAGCAGCCGCCGAGACGTGACCAACTACGTGTTCGGAGCTAGCCAATCAGCGATCCCGGTTAGTTAATAAAACCCGGGCCGGCAGAAAATTTTGACGCCGCGCGGGTAATCCGGCTTCGGCCGGACCCGAGATCCCTGGCGTCTGGCAGTGACTGCCTAGCAGTCTCTGCCCGGCAGCCGTCGCACCTGGCCAGCATGCCTTCTACAGGCAACGGCCCAAGTGCCGAGTCGCTCGGCCCCGCCTTGCTACCCCATCTGGGCGACTCGCCCGATTCGCCTCGGGCGATGGAGACGGACGATCCTCTCCCCAACCCGCTTCCCCCTCTGCCGGCAGACGAGTCGGGCGAGTTCGCGACCGTTGGTCGGCGAAATCGCCCGGCTAAGAAGCCCAAGAGGACCCACGCACCTGGATCCACTTCCTCACAGACCTCGGCCATGGACATTGGACCTTCTCAGGGCCCACAGGTCGCGGTTCCGACTGCTTCGACAGCAGCTCCGGCTGCTGCCGCTGTTGGTCGTGCGCCGCCCCTGTACGTCCATAGCGTATCCAATGTCGCCGCCTTATACAGACGGCTGATCGCGGCCCACGGCCTGTCGGCCGACAAGCTTGACCTGAAGCTGCTTGGCGGTGATACGGTCAGGATTGTCGTCCGCCAGCTCGAGGACCATCGCTTGGTCGAGGCCTTCCTCCAAGCGCATAACCTGCAGTATCACACCTTTACTCCTAAGCGAGTCAAGCCCTTGTCTGTCATTTTGCGAGGGCTTGACGCGCACACTGATCCTCAGGAGATCCTTATGGAACTCCGCGACCTCGGGTACCCGGTGCAGGCAATTTTCCGCCTGTACACTCACTCAGAAACCCGAGTACCTCTCCCGCTCGTCCGTCTCCAGCTCGAGAAGGGCGAGGCTGCAGACAAAATTTTCCACCTGACGCGGCTGTTTGGCTTCCGCGTCCGGGTGGAAACCAGTCGACCCCAGGGCAAGCTTGCGCAGTGCCACCGGTGCCAGAGGTTCGGCCACCACACCGACGTCTGCCGCAATGCCCCGGCCTGTCTCCGATGTTCTCTGGGACATTCAACACAGGCCTGCACTGTGGCAGACAAAACCAAATTTCGCTGCATAAATTGTGGTCAAGGCCACGCAGCGTCTAACGTAAACTGCCCGGTCTATAAGGCGGAGCTCCTGCGGAAGCAAAAGCCGCAGGGGCCCCTCCCGAAGCCACGGCAGCCAGTTATGCAGCCCCAACCTAGACAGCCTAAAATGCAGGCTAGGCCTAAACCTCAGGCACAACCGGCACGGCGCGCGCCCTCTCCGGCTCCACCTCCAGCCCCTACAAAGGCAACTAAACGTACCGCGTCTCCTTCCACAGCAGAGACACGCCCAGTAGCTGTTATCTCGGTTTTGGAGCCGGAGAATGAACCCTCCACCTCCGCGGAACCTCCTACTCCCGCCTCTGAACCAGAGGTAGCCTCGCCGCCCCTGCCACCTCCGCGATTTCCGCGAGCAGGCATCAAACCCAGGAACAAAGGGATACCCACACCGGATGCTCGGCCCCGAGCTCCTGCCTGCCCACAGCCCAAGAAAAGTCCTGCTTCCCGGTATAAGTCCGACGAAGCGCAACAGCGTACTTTTCCTGCCGCTGATCCAAAACCGTCTGGCCCTGGTCCTATGGCTTCCACCATGACCCGATCTGCCGTAACACCTGGTCGCTCTTATGCGGCCTCAGTTTCCAGGCAAACCACCCAGTCCGTCAGTTCCAATGACGCACAGTTCGTCCGCGGCTTTCTGTCTAGCTACGACCTCCCGAAAGTCGCATCTCTCTTCAGGTCCATCCGAGCCCGCCTGGAAACTGCTGACCCAACTGAGAGATTCATGCTCTTGGTGGAAGCCTGCGAAGTCATAGGTCTTCTATGAACCGAGCCCTTAGACGAGATCTCTCGCTCGTAGCCTGGAATGCTAATAACATCGGTACCAAGCATTCCGACCTTCTTGAATTCCTGGCTCGGTTCAAACCCGACGTACTTCTCCTCGGGGAAACCCACCTGACCCCGGCGAACCGGTTTCGATTACCTAATTACGTGGTTTATCGGGATGACCGAGTTGGCCGACGAGGAGGCGGCACGGCGATCGCGGTGAGGACCTCCATAGGTCATCATCGTGTCGCTTTGCCGCAGCTTACCAACCTAGAGGCCACCGCCATTGAGGTCCACGGAGCTCTTGGCGGCGTCCTCGTGGTCTCAGCTTACAAGCCCCCACAAGCTGAACTCCTTGTCAGCGACCTGGACGTCATCTTCGATTCCCATCGAAGGGTAATTTTGGCCGGCGATCTGAATTGCAAGCATCGCGTTTGGAATAGTCGCCTGACTACTCCGAACGGGAGGCGCTTGCTCAGTTTTGTTGAATCGCGCCGGGCGATGGTGTTTGGTCCAGCGCAACCCACGTTCTTTCCGTCACTGCCTAACGCGGCTCCCGATGTTCTGGACATCGCGGTGACCCAAGGAATTGTCTGTCCGGTCGAGGTATTCTCACTTACGGAGCTGACATCCGACCACAACCCTATCTTGGTCCACGTCGCTACCCAGCACGCCTATGCACGTTCTGACAAGCAGAAGGTCATCGATTGGGATCGCTACGGCCCGGCCTTGTGCCGTAGATTGCCGCCAGCGGCCCCACTCGATTCCGTTCGCCTCCTAGACGAAGCAGTTGCGGGAATCGAAGAGGCAATCATCTCGGCTATAGGCGTGTCTTCACGTACGCGAGCTGGCTTCACGCCTGACTACCAACGCATCCCTGAGGAAGTCTCTCTTCTCGCTCGCGAGAGGAATTACTTCCGGAAACGTTGGCAGAGGACCCGTGATCCGGCCGATAAGGCAGCATACAATCGGCTCACCGGACGACTGCGTGGCAGTCTGAAGGCGTTCCGACGTAGCTGTTGGGAACTCGACGTGGCCCGAACGGGGGATGCGGACCCGCAATCTCACCCGTACAGAATACCTACCGCATTGACGGGACGGAGGCGCCGACCTCCACTTCCCGCCATTGTTGGACCGTTCGGTCGACTCCTGGGTCGCCCGGAGGAGAAGGCCGAGCCGGAGGAGAAGGCCGAGTACTTGGGCTTGTGTTTCGAGCGTCAGTTCGCTCCCAACCCGCCCATGGACTGGGACTTCGACGAACAAGTCGAGATGGCTGTGGAAGACTTTCTGTCTCTTCCGATCACGGCGGAGCCCGACCCCATCTCTTTGGAAGAGGTCTCAGATCGGCTCGCTGAACTTCAGCCAAGAAAGGCTCCAGGCCCGGACGGTGTTACCAACACCGCTCTACGACTTCTTCCCGAGCCTGGAGTTCAATTCTTGACGGATTTGTTCAACGCGTGTCTTAGACTGGCCTACTTTCCCAAGCAATGGAGAAAGGCGACGGTTATCGTGATCCCGAAGCAGGGAAAGGATACCACCCGCTCGGAAAACCTCCGGCCTATCAGCCTACTTTCCGCTACGTCCAAGGTTTTTGAGCGCCTCGTGCAGCGTCGTGTACGAGAGCATCTAACCAACTTTGACGTGCTGGTCCCCGAACAGTTCGGCTTTCGTGTGGGGCATTCGACCACTCATCAACTGATGAGACTGGTGGAAAGCATCACGGAAGCCGGGTGTCGGAGAGAACGGACCGTTGGCTGTTTCTTAGATGTTGAGAAAGCCTTCGACAGCGTATGGCATGATGGCCTTTTATTCAAACTTAGGGAAGTCCAGCTCCCGGACTGCTACCTCCATCTGGTTGCTAGCTTTCTGACGGAGAGGACCTTCTGCGTGAGAGTTGGCGATTCTGTCTCTTCCGAGAGACGAATCACAGCCGGCGTCCCTCAAGGTAGTGTTCTGGGCCCCCTTCTGTTCTCGATCTACGTCAACGACGTGCCGAGACAGCCTGGAGTCCAGATGGCCCTCTTCGCTGACGACACGGCCGTATTTACGGCCGATCGTCATGAGGAAAGGGCCGTCCTACGACTGCAGCGCCAGCTCGACACGCTCGTGGACTGGACTGAGAATTGGAGAGTGCAACTCAACGCCACCAAGAGCGTAGCCGTCGAATTCTCCAAGCGACGGAAGAACCCCGTTAGGCAACTACGTATCGGCAGAACGTACTTGCGCTGGTCCAACGAGGTCAAGTACCTCGGCTTACACCTCGACCGTCGGCTCACCTGGCGTACCCACGCACAGACAGTTCTAAAGCGAGCATCCACTCGCCTGTGCGCACTGTTTCCACTCCTGATCAGCTCAGCCATGACCAGGAAATTGGGTAGGATGATCGTCGGCGCGTATCTGCTGCCGGTCATTACCTACGCCTGCCCGGTCTGGGATTACCTCGCCGCAATGCATAAAAAGAAGTTGCAGAGCGTCCTCGACAGGGGGCTTCGGCTAGCGGCCAAAGTCCCCCGTCGCTTCTCATCTCGCCTTCTAAGGAGAGGACTTGGCGTCCGCTCCTTAGACGACACTTTCAGGCGGCTTGCACGCAAATTTTATGCACGTGCGGCGAGGTTCCCAGGCAATCCTCTAGTGACTGGGCTGGGAAGGTACCGTATACGCCCAGGTGATTCGTGGAAACGCCCTCGGTGCATACTGCGCTAGCGTAGGCTAGCACAACAGCCGAGAATCGGCCTGCTATAGAGCACGCGCCCTACTTGGGCAGGGCCACGAGGCAGGAGCTCCAGATGGTAGCTCGGAACTCAGTTCCCGTGCGGTTCGTCTCTGCGACGCACAACCGCAAAGCCCAGAGCGAAAAAAAAAAAAAAAAAAAAAAAAAAAAAAAAAAAAAAAAATTTTGACGCACTCTTCATCGCCACGCCATCGAACGCACTTCATCTCCTCTCCTCTCTCGGACGACATCGGGGCGGAGTCAGCCGGAAGGAACAGCCGAAGAATAGAACCGCCGCCGTTCTTGCGTCTTCGCACTCCCGTTCCGCGCCAGCGATGGATTTCGCTGGGCCGGCAGCCGACTCTACAACCGGTGCCGAAAGAAGAGGAGGACTGCAGTACGCCACGATCAGCGGGCGCAGCCGCCGAACACCTCAGCGCGGCACGACCAACATCACAGTTCTCGCCACTCGGTCCTTTTTAGGGCCACCAGAATAACTAGAGTGTACGATTGGCGCCATTTGTCATGCGGCAAGCCTTTTGTCCGGTGACAAGTGGCGCCCAACGTGGGGCGACGATCATCTTGCGGATGCAAGATCCAGCCACGCCAGCGAGCTACCAGCCGGCACACCAATCAACATGGCGCCCAACAGATACCTCCACAACATCTAGAGAAGAGCAGTAGGCTGGCTACCGGAGAGCATTCAAGGCCCGGTGGAGTTGTGACGGAAGCGGTATGCGAACATCTGCTCTCCGGTACCAGCGGTGGACACAGCGAGCCAATCCGGCATCAGCAGCCGCCAAGACGTGACCAACTACGTGTTCGGAGCTAGCCAATCAGCGATCCCGGTTAGTTAATAAAACCCGGGCCGGCAGAAAATTTTGACGCACTCTTCATTGCCACGCCATCGAACGCACTTCATCTCCTCTCCTCTCTCGGACGACATCGGGGCGGAGTTAGCCGGAAGGAACAGCCGAAGAATAGAACCGCCGCCGTTCTTGCGCCTTCGCACTCCCGTTCCGCGCCAGCGATGGATTTCGCTGGGCCGGCAGACGACTCTACAACCGGTGCCGAAAGAAGAGGAGGACTGCAGTACGCCACGATCAGCGGGCGCAGCCGCCGAACATCTCAGCGCGGCACGACCAACATCAGCTTTCTCGCCACAAGGTCCTTTTTAGGGCCACCAAAAACGATAGTGTGTACGATTGGCGCCAGTTGTCATGCGGCAAGCCTTTTGTCCGGTGACAATATATATATATAAAAGAGAAATACCACTGACTCACTGATTCATCACGAAATCTCCGAAACTATAACACCTAGAAACTTGAAATTTGGCATGTAGGTTCCTTATGTGATGTAGGTATCCGCTAAGAAGGGATTTTTGGAAATTCGACCATTAAGGGGGGAAAAGGGGGGGGAAAGTTTGCCTGACTGACTGACATAGAATCAACGTAGAGCAAAAACTACTGAATGGATATCAATGAAACTTTGAAAATAGCTTCATCATAGGTCTTAGGTGCTCACTAAGAAACGGTTTTAAAAACTTTCACTCCTAAGGGGCAAACCCCCTCCCCCCATTGTATGTATGTATCTATGTATGTATGTTCCACATCTCCTCCTAAACTACTGGACCGATTTCAACCAAACTTGGCACAAATATTTTACGCGACGGGAGAACCAACATAGGAGAGGTGCTTTTTTCGATGGGGTCCTTTGGGGGGTTCTTTGGGGTCTTCTACATCTTCTCCTAAATCACTGGACCGATTTCAACCAACCTTGGCACAAATATTTTACGCAACGGGAGAACCAACATAGGGTAGGTGTTTTCTTCGATGGGGTCCTTTGGGGTCTTCCACATCTCCTCCTAAATCACTGGACCGATTTCAACCAACCTTGGCACAAATATTTTACGCAACGGGAGAACCAACATAGGATAGGTGTTTTCTTCGATGGGGTCCTTTGGGGTCTTCCACATCTCCTCCTAAACCACTGCACCGATTTCAACCAAACTTGGCACAAATATTTTACGCGACGGGAGAACCAACATAGGGTAGGTGTTTTTTCGATGGGGTCCTTTGGGGGGTTCTTTGGGGTCTTCCACATCTCCTCCTAAACCACTGGACCGATTTCAACCAAACTTGGCACAAATATTTTACGCAACGGGAGAACCAACATAGGATAGGTGTTTTCTTCGATGGGGTCCTTTGGGGTCTTCCACATCTCCTCCTAAACCACTGGACCGATTTCAACCAAACTTGGCACAAATATTTTACGCAACGGGAGAACCAACATAGGATAGGTGTTTTTTCGATACGATCCTTTGGGGGGTCCTTTGGGGTCTTCTACAGCTCCTCCTAAACCACTGGACCGATTTCAACCAAACTTGGCACAAATATTTTACGCAACGGGAGAACCAACATAGGACAAGTGTTTTTTCGATACGATCCTTTGGGAGGTGCCTTTGGGTCTTAAAAACTATTAGATCTGGTTACTATGGCAACCCAATAGAATAGATTCTGGTTACCATAGCATCGGTGGAAGTCTCCCGCGTAGGAAATAGCGCGGGAGTCGTCCGACGGGTCTTCCCCGGAGTTCATCCACGGAACCCGGGGAGTTTTAGGTCGGATCCCGCGAAAGACGGCGGGGCCAGAGTCCACGGTTCTTATAAATAAAGATATAGGTTTTGATATCAAAGGTGGTGTATGCATCTTAAGAAACTTCTTAATAGTGTGTGAATTCAGAGTTGTTTCAGTTTGAATTTAAAAGTGGATAAGTTAAGATCGAAGTAAGTTATAAGCGAGTATAAAAAACAAAGTTTTGATAGCAAATGTATTCAGATCATAGTGTTCAGACAATATAAATACACTTGCTTCAGTTTGAATTTAAAAATTGATAAGCTGAAATCTATAGAGGTATTGTATTGTTAGACTAAGTTTAGGAGACTTACAAACAGTAAGTTTAGGAGATTTGTTATTTAACAAATGCCTTATTTCAACATTAACACAATGAATTATAAAACGACAGTTAAATACGCAGCGCGTGCAAGTACTGTAGACATTTTATTGAAAACTAATGAAGTGGTTGACATCTCAGTTTACTGGAAACCCCGAATACATTTAGTCCTGAGTTTTTAATCATTGTTTTAAATTGAAAAAAACTTCGTTGTTTGCAGGTTCTTATAGTCGAGAAAATTTCGAAGTTCAATTAATTAATAAATGTATGTCCTTTCTTTCTCGGAAACGGCTCTAACGATTTTCTCGAAATAAATAATAAATAGCTGTTGCTATGAATGTAAATACACAAACTAAGAGTTGAGAATTTGTACAATCTATCTAATCCTATATTATTAAGCGAGCAATAATTGTACAATTACGTACAACGTGAAACTCCGTAGCGAAGCACGGGTATTTTGCTAGTATATATTTATATATATATATATATATATATATATATATATATATGTATAATCACAAGGATACATATGTCAATTATCTTTTATAAGATTTTAAACCCGTGTACACTCAGAAGGCGCTCAAATTATCTAGGCCTATTTATCGATTACGAAATTTGTTTAATTTTTAGTTAAAAGTGATGAAAATAAGTCTTTCGAATTTAAGTATATATGAAATAAAATTAACCATCTTGTAAATGTGTGAAAGTGTAGGCCCACACATCTGAGATATTCAAATAATATCTGATTCACATCCGAGAATAAAATGCGCATCAAAGAAAGGTAACAAACATGCCTGTTGCTGTAAACACAAAACATACGTCAATAATTAAACTATAATAAATATAGCAGTGTTTGCATATAAACTATGACGTCATAAATGAAAACATCTGTGTGCTCGTGTGTGACGTAAGTGGCAGTATTTTCAGCTGTAACTTCGTTAGCAGTTCGCGCTCTTCCGACACACTCAACCCACGTTACGTACATCATTAAATCCGTTTTACTGTCATACGTATGCACTTAGTGCTGTAATTAGTGCTATAACATGCTTACTAGTTACTGACGGAAATCCTGTTGGAACCTGTAGGTTATAATGAACAGCTCTCAGGAATACGACAAACAACCTTACGCGAGAGTCACACAACTTACAACTCATTATGGGATTTTTTTTTAATACCTTTATTTTATCAGCATGTTCCATTACGAATAAAGTAATACTACATGCTATATATAAACTTATTACAAGCTAATTCTCAATACATATAAAGACAACTCCATTATTACAACAACAAAACAACAATTACAAAGATTCAAAATAAACAAGAAAAATAAAAATCAATCATTTACAATGATACAATGAAATAGTACTACATTGTTAACATGTTAAAACTGTATGTATGTGTGTATGCATGATGAAGCTGTTCAACCAATATGTAAGTTAATTCATAATAACAAATGCATACAATGATTAAAAATAGATAGACAAGCACAATAACAATAAACACATCATTATGGGATTGTCGGCGATGTGTGTGTGTGTGTGTGTGTGTGTTTAAACACAAAAGTGTACTTCAGGAATGTGACGACGCTCTAACAAAAAAAATTCTAAACATTCGGATTTGGGTTGCAATTGCTTTTAGTCTGATACCCTGTTGGAATTTCACAATTTTTAAAAACATTTTTATCTATTTTTTGGGCCAAACAATTTTTAAATTTTTTTAAATTTTTAAATTTCCAAAACTTTCCAAATCGCCAAAACTACATTCACATTTTAGTTAGAATTCTCTTTAATTTGCCAACCAAGATGAATTTTCTGGAGCTTCTTGTTCTTGTTTTTATTCTCTTCAACGGTTAGGTTATGCAAACCTGTTCCGGCACCCATCTCATCCTCGGACGACCGATGTCTCTGCTACCATAGTTCAGTGTTGCTTTCGGCAATCGATAATCTGTCATCATTGTAGATGGTCACACCATTGTCTTCTGTAAGCTGAAATAATTTCATTTGTGTCCTCTACTACGAGTTCTGCTATGATACCTTCATTTCTTATTCTATCTTGTAATGTAATGTTTATTGTAAAGTTCTCTGAATCTTGTCATGAACCACGCCTCACTCGGTTATGTCAATGTGGGTTGACGTTTATTTTATGTTATGTGTAATTGTCTTATAAAATTTAATCCTTGTACTAGGTTTTGTTTTATTTCTAAGATTTCCGTGAATCGTACTATAAATATTCCTAAATTTATTTATCTTCTCTTTTATAATATCATATTCAGATTCATAATTTATAGTAGCATATCCGTGATATTTGAAACGGCTCACTTGTTGTAAAGTGCTGTTGTCTGTAACTATCTTAGTCCTCACTGGATATTTACCTTTAAAAGCCATGGTTTTAGTCTTTCTCACTGAAATTGTCAATGAGTACTCTCTTGCCACTTCTTGTAATTGAAACATAGCTCTTTGTAAATCATCCTCATTTTCTTGAATAAGAACTATATCAACTGCATATACCAGGGTACCCACACACATTGATTCGTTAAGCTGTATTCGCGAAGTCACTGTACATATCGTCATTCCCGAGGATCTCAACATGTCTTCAATGTACATAGGAGTATTAAACAAGGTTGGGGAAATGTAGCATCCCTGCCTAATTCCCTTATTTATTGGAATGTCACCTGAGAGTCTACCATTCAGATCCAGGACTTACAGATACACTGTTGTGAAGGATCTTAACTGAATTTATTAAATTCTATGAATTTTCTGGATTTCTTCAAACTTTTCGGCAACTTTTGGGCCCTGATGTTCCAAAATTTTTGAATTTTCAAAAATGAACGCTATATTAATATTTATATTGTGGTTAACATTGCCCTCTTATTTTAATACCCACGTTTTGAGGCCTGGCATCCAGAACTTACTAATTAAATTTTCAAAAATTAAACACTACTGAGTTTCTGGTTAAAAACCCTTTAATTTGATAAAGCCCTACATGGGCTTTTGAATTTTTTCATAATTTTGCCCCCACACGTTTCCTCCCTCATTTTTGGGAGAATCAATGTCGAAAAACAACAGTTTTATGTAGGGTACAGTGTGGACATACCTGCCCAGTTTTACTAAAATCGGTTGACGCGTTCAAAAGTTATCAGATAGGTACTTACATAGACACACAGACAAATGCTAAACGGTCGAGTTAAAACGGAGAACTCGTTTCGCTCGTTCAGTAATCTCAAGAGCTTAAATTAAGATTTACGTCTTATAAAGGAAAGTATACAAAAGAAGTACGTAAAGAGATGTTCTAGAACAATATTGAAAGGCGAACAGTATTGAAAGCAACAATATAAGACGATGAAAATAGAGAGGCAGTGATAAAGAGAAGAATAAGACGCCAACAAAGCGTGGTTTGCATTCATCATCAAGTCGTGGTTTACCTTGAAATCAAGAGATATTCATAGACAGATAACATATGCGTAAACAAAAGTATGTTACGAACCAACCCGTGCTATGGTAGTGAAACCTGAAACTGAAAACTAACCTATGGAGCACAGGAGCGTCTGGAGTTATTTCAGACGAAGCTCCTGAAGCGGATCCCAAGTCCCATACGTAGAAATGGGGAGCGGAGGATCTCGAGACAACCGGGTTGTTTACTATCATTTCAATCCGACAACAGTGGAAATTTACACGAAACTGAGGAGCCTGCAATGGGCTGGGCTCTTTGTGACAGTGAACAACGGGCGAATACCAAAAAGAAATTTTATAGGAAACATGGAGGGCAAAAGACCAAAAGGCCGTAGAGGAAAACACGGGAGGGTGTTGTCGCCGCGGACGCAAAAGTAATGCTGAAAGTGCGAGTACGGAAGTCGTTATGAGGAATTAAAACTACGGCCATACAATTAGTTTCACTTTGTAATCTCCTACTTCAAATAAAAACGTAGTTAAATCGGAAACTGAATTACGCAATGGAGCAAGCTCACCAGACCCATAAGGTCATAATGACCCCACCATACAGCAAATTGTGTATGGTGATCCGTTGGAAGCCAACATACAGCGAATTCTAATAGCCCGCCCCGGCTATGTAGGCAATTGAGCTTACAGTTCTGTATAAAAATCATCTTTACTGTATATGGCAGGCGCATTTAGCTAAGGAGCGGTCATAAGCGTGATGTAAACTATGTGCACCTGATTTTAAGGCCATTATGAATTGTATAAAATCTGTTTGCACTTTACGCTTAAGAATTAAAAAAATTTGTTTGTGGAAAATATACTCTCTCTGTTATAACCATAAAATAAGATTCAAGTTATTAGTTATTTGGTATTATAATTGC
Source organism: Magicicada septendecula (assembly GCA_034769895.1). NCBI lineage: Eukaryota > Metazoa > Arthropoda > Insecta > Hemiptera > Cicadidae > Magicicada > Magicicada septendecula. The sequence goes on from CM068374.1 coordinate 67,205,158, forward strand.
ATCGGTTACACCCCAATAACCATCGTTTCGGTTACACAAACTTGTTACATTTTATTACCACATAGTTTCTTCTTCTTCTTCTTCTTCTTCTTCTTCTTCTTCTTCTTCTTCTTCTTCTTCTTCTTCTTCTTCTTCTTCTTCTTCTTCTTCTTCTTAGGTAATATATTACCACCAACTCATCTAAGACGGATCCCACAAAAATAAGAAGGTGGGACGCGAAATGAGATGGTGGTAAAAATTTGTGAAAAATTGTAAAAGCCAAAGTGGGGTATCAAATTAAAGAGAATTTAAACCGTAATCTCAGTGTAGTGTTCATTTTTAGTTTCAAATTGGACGTCGGCAGGGATCAAAAGTGGGTGAAAATTTTTATAAAATCGCAAAATTTTATGTGGTTATCAAATTAGAGAGAATTTAACTAACATATAAATTTAGTGTTAAGTTTTGGAAATTTTGAGTCCCCAGGACAAAAAAGAGATCAAAAATTTGAAATAAAAATGTAAAAATCCACCAGGCTGTCAGACTAAAAGGAATTTTAGCCCAAAATCTGAATGTTTCGAATTTTTAATGTCTATTGCAGTGGTTTCCAACTGGTGTTACGCGTATTACTAGTGGTACGCAAGAAGACCTAGCTAGTAAAAAGTATTCCGTAAAAAAATAAATAAATAAACATTTATGTTCAAAACAACAATAAATTTTCATCGGACATCATTTGAAACGACTACCCTTATAAAAACACACCTTAAACACTTTGGAGTAATATTTCGTGAGATGTCTTATTTTGTTTTCTTTTATTCACGTCTGTTTACGCAGTTATATTAGATGTATTAGATTTAAATAATTATAAATAACTAGGAATAATAAGATATACTATTTATGTTGTATCAAAGTTTTTATTGAGAAAGCCCCAATAACCTTTCTTTAAGCTCCGCTGGTACTCGAATTAAACCCGGAAGACCAAAGTGGTACGCGGGGCCGGAGAGGCTGGGAACCACCGCTCTATTGTACGATTGTGTGCTCTACAATTGTTATGTTACTAAAGAAATGGGCCTAGTAAAATAATCGGGATTTTAATAATTTTTCCCGAAATTCAAAATTACCTAATATTGAAATTTACGTAATAATAAATATACTTCATAATTATTCAAATTAAGTTCCGGGCTGTAAGTCCGTGGTCTATTATACAGAACCTGCTGACAGATGTTCAGCAGTGTGTTCTATCGTTTTACTGACGGACACCCTGTCGGTCGTTTCAAAATCGTTCAGTGAAGATGGCGTCCAGAGGTAAGGTCGAAACGTCTGATCATAACATCTGTCACCACGGCCTTACATCTCGGAACTTAACTTGACTAACTATAACGCCGGCCGTGAATGCCTATGAAATAGGATAAATGTACTTTGTTCAAAATAGTCCATTAGTTCTGCAGCTCAGAGTGCGGACGAGTTATTTGACTTTTTTAAATTACCTTGTATCCGTCAGTGACTTCGTTCTAGCGTTTTTTATATAGACGCGTTTCGTGACATGTGTCACATCACATATATATATATATATATATATCATACATATATTTAGGGCTGTATCGTAAATATAATCGCGCATGACGGTAATGACTGGTGATAAGGATTGACTTAGTTTAATTAGTGGCTCGGCAACTACACGCGCGGTCGGACCGGTCCAACGGAGCCGAAGTTACATCGTGTTATGTGTGTGTCGTTATTGTGATTTAGTAAATATGTGCAAATGTGTTTTATGTGAATTTTAACATTTGACGAGGATTACTGATGATGTGACGCATGTCACGAAACGCGTCTATATAAAAAACGCTAGAACGAAGTCACTGACGGATACAAGGTAATTAAACTATTGTGAAAAAGTGACTTGGATACTATATAAAAACAAAATATTTGACTTTTGTTTTCATGAATAGTAGGTGTATTTTCCTGACGCATTAATTGTAACCTACCAGCATACGAGAACCAATAGAAATTCGAGTCCTAGCTCAGTTAACAAATTGGGTTCTCTACGAATGAAATGTAAAAAATAAAGATAAAACGGCACTGGCCGATTTACGAAAACAAATTAGCGAATAAACCTATCAGGTCAGCTGTCGGATATCGCACTGACAGTTATTATTAATAACACGGCTTTCAGTCGCCTACGAGGTCATTAGTTTGTGCGACCATTCAACAGTTAAATGACTCAGTAAATGGTTTCAGTCAGTCTGCGTTTTAATTAACGAAGCGTCATCGTTAACTTGATTTGTCGTATCGCCCGACGTCAATTAGTCCAAATAAACGTTTGTGTTGTTTTTCTAATATAAACTTTATTTTGTGCAAAGCAGAACTACTAAAAAAAAACTCAGGATTCGATTAAATATTTCCGAGGAAATTCATTTTAACTTATTGGAATTTCAACAGCTTTCAACATTACGAGTAATAGTGGAAAACTATTAGAGTAACCAGTAAACCGTTCTGAACACATAATTGAAAAAGCTTATAAGTTAGTCTGCTTAGGAAAGGTGTATCGCCGGTGGATGTCTAGACAGGGGTTCAAATATTCACTCGGTATCAAAGTGGGGAGACAAGTGTTAATGGACATTGTTGGTCATTTAGAATAAACGGAAAATTATAAGGAATGTTTATGGCGGTTATGGTAGGTCTCCACTCTTTTATACGGTTCCAAAACATGGGTTTTATCATAACTAAAAAAAATACAAGCCACATACAAGCTGCAGAGATGAATTTCTTGAGATACGTAAAGAGATGTATACGAAACGATAGAATTAGAAACGATGTGATAAGACATGAATTTTGGTATATTCTCTATAAATGCAAGAATTGGGGAATGTAAGCTGAGATGGGTTGAACATATAGGTAGAATGGAAGCCAAAATGACTACCTCAGCAAGTTTTACAATATGCGCCTAAAGGGAAAAGAGATGTGCGAAAATCATGTAGAAGATGGGTTGAAAAATAGAGACCGGAACAGGTGATGTCGCCTAATCCTGGAATGAAGGAAAAGAAGAAGAAGAAATGTATGGCCTTTAAAAGAAAGAGAAGTCTGGACGATGAGCAACAACTACGAGATACGACGGTCGATCAAATGTAATCGACACTTTTAAAAAGGTTTTTTTGGATTAATATATATACGAGGGCCATTTAATGATTAAAGAGACAAATAACTGTAAAGGAAAAACGGTTTATATAATCAGTATGACGATCTATTTACTTTTCAACATAATCCTTAGCAACATTAATACTGAACACTTGTCCAATTTCTGAATAAGCTTCTTTATGCCTGATGCAAAAAAAAAATCTTTATGTCTATGTCTATGTCGGAGCCTTTTTAGAACATTTTCTTTGACCTCGTGGTCATAAAACGTTGTACCAAGTAACGCCTTAGAGACACTTTATGCCTACTGGATAAAAAATCGGTATGGAGAACCATACATGACTTCCATGTCCTAAAATGTATATTTAAAATCATTTAAATATTAATTAAATAAGTGGATGCTCGAGTTCTGAAGAAATTACGTATCAGCTAAAATGGTACCACCATGTCAGGTGGATAAAGGAAGAACTTGAGGAAGGACTGTACTTTTGGATAAAATGTCTGTAGGTCGAACGAAGAGGTACGTCGTAGCATTTTTTTCTATGGTAAACGATAACAGCCGCAAATTCAAACAGAATCAAACATTTTTTGCATACACCCCTGAATTGTAAAGGACTCAAGGCGTATTGTTTTTGGTGAAGATCGGTTAAGGGAAAGGGGTAGTTTACCTGCAACATTTTTCGTATCAACAAGAGTAAAGTGCTTAATTTTGATAAATAAAGTATCCTGAAAAGAAGATCATAATAATCCACTGTAGAAAGGTAGGTGAAATATCTATAAATGAAAAGGGTAGTTAAAGGGGGGAGGGGGTAATTTTTTTATAAATTAAAATGGTAGTTGATGATAGAGGAGGTAAATTTTTATAAGTTTTATATGTGTACTACGTTATTGACAACAAAGAAGTAGTTTCTGTGGAAACATTTCATTTCACTTTAACTAAATTCTATATTCTTCATTTTAATTTAAATCACGTATGAGTGAAAATATATCGTTCCTGGCAGGCAAGCATATCTCAATTATGTAATGTTTACTTTTCCAAAGTTTTATTATTGTGATTACCGCAATAAAAAGGCCGGAAGCACACACACACACACACACACACACACACAAAATTCGCGTTATTTCTGGCGTCACTCATGTTTATTTTCTTACGTTTGCACGCTTTTTAAATGGAAAGTGCCGAAACCCACACCAACACAACGCGGGCAAGCCGAAAAGGTGGACATCGATTTGCTTCCTGTGGATCGCTGGGCGGTGTTGTTGTATTAAAGCAATTAATACAATCTGTGCACTTATTTCTATTATGATATGAGAATTATAAACTAATATGTGCATGTGTGTATGTATGAAAAATATATAAATATTTTTCTCCTTTGGAAAATTGTTTGCCCCTCCTTGAAAATATTTTGACCTCCCTGATGGCTAGTTATTTATTTACTAGCCTGTGTGGAATATAGCGTTATGACATGGATCAGAATGGTTGGTGTTAAACAGGAGACACAAACGTATTAAGGTAGAAATGTTTTGCTGAGAAATTTATAATTATACGGGTGAACAGAATAGTCGTTCAGGAAATCAGAAGACAAATGGAAAGAAAGAAATCAAGACTCGATTTTAAAGAATAAAAATGACTAGTATAGTATTGACAGGAAAGACTGATAACACTATATACATCCCTCGGCCCCTCACAGCGAGAGTCCAATTTCATTACAGGAATCAGATCGCTGCTACCTTTAGCTAGCTCTTCGTTCGACCTACAGACATTTTATCCAAAAGTACAGTCCTTCCTCACGAAGGTTGAGGATAGTCTTAATCCACCTGACATGGTGGTACCATTTTAGATGATACGTAATTTCTTCAGAACTCAAGCATCCACTTATTTAATTAATACTTAAATGATTTTAAATATAAATTTTAGGACATGGAAGTCATGTATGGCTCTCCATACCGATTTTTACTTCAATATTCCATAAGGAAATGGAATTATGGTCATGGCGAAAAAATCGTGTTCGAAATAAGGGCTGATTCTGATTGTACTATCCTCAAAACATGAAGAAATGTCATTTTTTGAAAAGTGTGTTTGTGTGTTTGTGTGTCTGTGTGTAGGATTTTTTCTATGGCGAACGATAACTGCCGCAAATTCAAAGAGAATCAAATAATGTTTTGCATATGTGTCCGAGTTGTAAAGGACTCAAGGCCTATTGATTTTAGTGCAGATCGGTTAAGGGAAAGGGGTAGTTTACCTGCAACGTTTTACGTTTTGACAAGAGTAAAGTGCTTAATTTTGATAAATAAAGTATCCTGAAAAGAAAGTCATAATAATCCACTGCAGAAAGGTAGATGAAATGGTAGTTGTACGGGGAGGGGGTAATTTTCTATAAATGAAAATGATATTTGAATGGGGAGGGGATAATTTGTTATATATATACTACTACGTTATCGGCAACAAAGAAGTAGTTTCTGTGGAAATATTTCATTTCAATTTGTCAAGCATAAAACTCGATTTACAAGGAATGGCCCTAACTTGTCAGAAATTATCGGACCGAATTCAAGTAAATAATTTTAAATATAAATCTTAGAACATGGAAATAATGTATGGGGTTCTTCATACTGATATTTTTATAAACTTTATGACAAGCTTAGTAGTTTGTTATAAAAGAATATCATCATTAATAAATCCACTTCATTTCAATAACATAGGCCTATATCTCGACTACTTATTCTACGCGACACCTATACGTCGCTCTCTCTCTATACGCGCGCGCGCACACACACACACACACCATAGTGCCGTATATGAAGTTATAACTTCATTAACAGAAGTTAGTTAAGACTACTTTCAAAGGATTTAATCTTTTTTTTTTAACTACAGGAAACCAATGGTATTGTTATGACTTTTTGCAGTGTACATTAATATTGTTGAAAATAAATAAAACTTCACTTCAAAAGTCTACCGTAAAATCATTTAATGGCGACCAGTGTAATGAGCGGTTTATATCTTTCGTTATTACACCGAAGGAAAACAATGGCTAATTGAATTCCGCCGCCGCTGCTCTGGGTGGTTCTGTTCCGTCGTTCCCCGGTTCAGTACGGTTCTGTTCCACACCATTAATTCCGTGTTCTGCTTTCAGCAACCTATTGCTTCCTTTAACTCTATTAAAAACTTCAAAGCCATTTAACTGACTTTCAGTACCCCGCACAGGACGAAACGACCGCGGGAGGGTGTTCCATAGGTAGAGCGAGTATAATTTATCAGCGGACACCCATTTCCCGACTAGACATCATCGTCGCTTAACGACTGAAAACCTTCATGTAACCGTATAAATGCTTTGTTACATTTATCAGTCTGCAGAATGTGTAGCAAATTCTGACACGGTAATATTATTTGCTACATACTTTTACTAATGTAATTAAGTCAGTTGTTTTTACAATGCCATAGCGACTGCACTCTCGTTCTCCCTCCACCTACCTTCACCTGCCCAAACAACACACACACACACATACACACACCAAAAAGTTGAATTATTCTCATACTAGAATTGTTTTCATTAAATCTCTTAGCAGTAGACCATTTCCTGCTTGATTACGACCTAACTGAACAAAAATAATTCAGAAAACATACTTTTGGACAAGTAGGTCTCCAGGGAAATTCATTTACATGTGTAAAATAAAATACTTCGAATCTCATGGGCCGACAACATTCCCATAATCACTTGTGAAAACCTTCATGTAACCGTATAAATTTTTTAATTGAGCATACATCATACAAGAATGAATAGTTGTTCTGTTCACGATTTTTAGTAGTTACCACAGCTATAAGAATGGGTTAGTATTTAAGAGGGAACAATGGCGTGAAATAAGTAAGAGTAGTAGGGTGGCCCGCAAAGGTTTCCTGCGGGGGCCCAGAAAAAAGGGTTACGCCACTCAGTATTCTAATTCTAAATAAGTAAAAAGAGGTAATTTTATACATTTAACATATCTTAGTAGTTGAAGCACAGAAGAATCTGTGATGTGACTTCTGCTGTACTTATTATGAAGAACACGCTTTAACAGGCGTATTTACTTCCAAATACTGACGTTATTGTTTGTCTACAATTTCACACATTCTTGGAAGTCGTTTAGCAGACAGCAGCTTAAAGAAATGCGATCCCTGGTCTGCACGAAGGGATCGGCTTGTAAATGACGCAATTCTATTTGAAAACTCTTAAAAGTGTCTTCGAATAACAGGTGGGACTGACTGCGAATCAAGGACGAAACATCGGAGTAGCACATCAAGCTGTGAAACGGAAGTAGATAGACTGGGTCTTGTGATGTGATGTGATGAAAATAAAGGACTGCAGCAAATACACATTCCATTAAACGAAGTGATGAAATCTTCTTCAGCACTACAGCCCAACGTGAGGCCTGGCTTCCAACACCAGTCTTCTCCAAAGTCTCCTCTCCGTTGCCATCTCAGTGTAACCCCTCATATCCATTCTTCTCAGGTCTTCTAGCACACCATCCGACCATCTTATCCTACGTCGGCCCCTCTTTCTGCTTTTATAGACTTGCGCCCTCAGGATGTTTATTGGCATACGCTGATCATCCATCCGCTCTAGGTGACCTAACCATTATATTCATTAAGCCCCCTTTATGAATCTTACAACGTCTTCGTGATTCAGTAGGTCATCTATGTCCTGCTTATATCTTATTCTCTATTCGTCATCTTCTTTAACCGGACTATAAACACGTCTTAAGATCTTTCTTTGAAACCTTCTTAGTGTTTTTTGTTCCTTTTTTATTAGCGTCCATGTCTCGCCTCTATAAGTAACAACCGGTCTTATAAGTGTCTTATACATTTTTGTTTTTGTGTTACGACTAACGAGTTTGCTTCTACTGTTGCCATAATATGCCCTACTTCCTATCTGTATCCTGTCATGTATTGTCGTGTTTACGGATACTTCATTATCTATCATGTGGTGGAATCTACTTTACGTTTATTAGTGAAACACTTTTTTCGCAGGTTTCTCCTGAAACACTTTTCTCAGTTAAAATAATATTTTATTATTCATTTCTTTATAAAAATAAATAAAGTAATTGTTAGAGTAAATTTTAAAGTATTTAAAGTAAATAAATAAAATTCATGGGAGAATATCTCAGCCATTCAAAATAAATACAGGTGTAAGACTGTACACATGGTTAACTGTGTCCTAATTCTTTTTAACTGTGTCCTGGACAAAGTAGTGAGAATTTGGAATGAAAAATTAAAGTAATGCAAAATATCACCAATTATGTTGGGAAGAAGGAACAAACGTATTGAAATAAACTGTTTGGCATTCGCAGATGACTTTGCTATACTTTCTGAACATCTTACATCTGCAGTAACACAAGTTACTTTTTAGAGGACATAGCCAGTAGAACAGGCTTAAGAATTTCTGCAGAAAAAAGACAGATTTCTCACAAACATTAAAAACGCTCCAAAATTCCTGGTAACAGATATTGGCCGAATAGAGAGGGTTCGAAAATTTAAGTATCTATGAGAGATAATTCAAGCGAATGACTTGGAAAAATCTGCTATAGAAGAAAGGATTCATAAGATGAAAAGGGCATATGGTATAACTAAAGATATTTACAATAAAAAGTGCATATCTAAAAATGCGAAAATACGTTATTACAGTACAGTAGTGAAGCCAGACTGCCTATATGCAAGTGAATGTCTAGCAATGAATTATAATTTAGACAGACTAGACATATTGGAAAGACGAATTATTAGGAAAATATTAGGCCAACGATAAACTTCAGAAGGTTGGAAATTAAGAAGTATAGAAAATATAACAGAAACAATGAGGAAAAGAAGACTAGTATTTTTGGAACATTTATATAGAATGGACGACAGTAGGTTGACAAAGCAAATCTTCAGATATCTGTGAGGGAAGAAGTCAACATCAAGTTGGATTAAAGAAATCTAAAAGGATTTAGAAAAAATAATATACACGCAGAAGAAGCAATGGACAGAGAAGTTTTTCGGGCAAAAGTGTTGAAAATGAAGGGAGTCCAGGGTAGGAGAGATAAAAACCCAGGTTCAAAGTGGATTGAAGACATGAAGAAGAGACACAGTGTGAAGATGAAAGAATATTGGAAAAAAAGAAAAGAACAAAGAGTAAAGAATTTAAATTGGCATGTGGTCCTTAGATGGCCGATAAAAAAATAAAGTAATTATTAAATTGGTTTTCCAAGATAAGGTCCCGGGCAGCCAGTTGACATAGATGGAAGCGTTAACTGCAAGGTTCACTAGATAGGAATCACCCATTGGTTGAGAGTTTTAAAGTATATTATAGTACGCCCGAGCCAAAAAAATTTCATTTCATGTCCAATATAATGCTTTACGTAGAAACTCGTCATTTCACTAGTTTTCGAAAGTATTAAATTACTGGTCGTTTAATATACGCCAATCTGTCTCTATAAATTTACTCTTTTATTACTATATAATAAATTGCTTTACAATCTTTTGTATTTGAGCAATTTCTACATATTATTCCGTGCAGACAAGGATTAATTTGAGGGGCGTACAAATAAATGGGGTTACTTCCGTTTTCATAGCCGTGTATTCCGAGCTGTGTCATCCGCCCCCCGGAGGCCAACACTTTTACTTCTTATAGCTTCCTAAATTCCTTGCCGTCATTTGTGAGAACATCCTGTCAGTGTTGTTTCCGGTATTCAGTAAGCAGTTAGTATTTCAAACATCTCATTTTACTGTATCTTGATTTAACGTTTTATAATTAAAAAATTGAAATTCAGGAATCTGTATAGACGAAAGATTAGGTAATTTAATCTTGAGTTCGGAATTCAACGTTCAGTTTAACATTGTTATCTTAAACAACGAAGTCCACACATCTTTGTGCATTCGCGTAGTCTGGATTGTGTCACAACTCACGAGCGATCAAAACCCGATCGACACAAGCCACTGATTTCGTAGGGAAGTGGCCAATGGAAAACTGATAACCTTGTACAAATGGACGCAGTACACGCGCGCGCCCACACACACACTCACAGCTCCACTCCCCTAAAGCACCAGAACATCTTTATGCGTATCGCATTTATTAATTACTTAAATATATTACAGCAGATGTTGGCCTTTATATCCGAATCTGTTTGCTTTGCATTTGCCTGTTTATACCCTTCCCTCGCCCCCTCTCTTTCTCTCTCTCACTCTATCGCTCTCTTTCTCTCTCTCTCTGTCACACCCCTAAAAGTTATAGACAGGCAGGAGCGCACTCGTACTCGTATTTCTCTGAATGTACGTCGAGTATTCAGAGTAGATGAGAGCAATATATTAAAAGGTTTCAGTGTTTTGCCGACTGTAGCGTAAGGTGGGGTAGGGGTTTCAGGAGGGATATTTATTAAAATCCATTGGCGGGACCAGTGCACACACACACACACACACACACACACACACACACACACACACACACACATTAAAACATAAATATATAGTTATACTGTGTTCAAAGTAACTTTGAGAAACGGTGCCAAGAAACATACGCACTCTAATTCTCCTTCCCTCCCTCTCTCACACTCTCTCTCTCACTCACTCTGTTAATAAACGTTGGGCTTTGACGTATGTACTGTGCCGCGCGTCCTTTTGCATATATCTTAATACAGTGACGTCAGAGGCAACGGCCACGGCCTCGGTAATCGTAACAGTCATACAGACGTGTGTGCGTTGTACAGTGTAATTCAGTACCCTTCTTCTTCTTCTTCTTCTTCTTCTTCTTCTTCTTCTGATTTCTGCTCGTTTATTTTGTACTAAACTTTAATCGTAAATACGAGGATAAGTTTTGCTGTGCTGTTTACGGCGCTCGCACACTTCCAACCACGTAAGTAACGAAACCAACCAACCAGTAAAACTTTGTTCATAAACAATAACGACTTGTTCGTTTTAGTTAATAATAATATTTTACGCTTTTGCAAAGTTAGTTTTCGTAATTACAGACACGGGAATCGAAACTTATGAACTGTATGTAAGTCAGTACTGTTGTTAAAACTATCGATAGTGGTATTGTAATTTATTAACCGTATGTTGACGTTTCTATTGACGTCATCGACGTATATGTTGACATATGTGACATATAACGTTTTTGCTTTAATAATCGAGACAAATTAAATTTGTACTATATTTGTCTTTACTACATTTGTATGTCGAGACAAATGTTGACCTCTGTTAACCTGTAAGTTCTTCGTTTTCTCTCTCTCTCTCTCTCCCCCTCCTCTTCGCAGTCCCTCTGTGTTTATCGTGCTCCTCAAATATGTAGTATCCATTAGGCAACTGAATTGCGAGTCTACACTTAGCAACTACAGTTTAAAATTTATTTCAGGTCCGATGTACACAATCGATTACTTATGTACGCAGTATTAAAACAGCCAAATTCAGTGCGAACGGATTCGGATATAAAGGCCAACATTTGCTGTAACACGTTTAAGTAATTAATAAATGCGATAGGTATAAAGATGTTCTGGTGATTTAGGGGAGTGGAGGTGAATGTGTGTCCGCGTGTGTAAGTGATCACTTACACAGTGATTTATGCCGCGGAGTTCTGCGTCCATTTGTACAAGGTTATCAGTTTTCCGTTGACCACTTGCCTACAAAGTCGGTGCCAATCAGGCACGTTACTCCTATGCCAATCAGCTTTTGATCTCTCATGAGTTGTGCCACTACAACTTCAATTTCATCATGTTGCTATAAGGAATTTTATAAAGTACTGTAATACACTTTTAAAATTTCCGTTACTATTATACATACTACACTTGGCCTACGAGCATGTGCAAAGTAAGAGTTTATCAAGCTAATTTATCCAATGAAAATATTAATATTTATAACATGCTAATTATCAGCAACAGAATTTAACACTTAACTTTAGTATACCGACTCTTAAGAATTATCCCAGGGCGCCAGTAATAAATAAACACAATTTGACTGTTATTAATTAAGTTTTTAATAACTAATTTGTATTTACATATTACAAAATTTGTAGATCATTACTTTTAATAAGTTTTCTATAAAATTTGTTTGTGCTTATTACTTGGCTATGGATTCTTTGATTAATTGAGTCACCAAATAAGAGTTACATACATTTAAATTTAATAGACAATAGTAAAATGAGTGTTCATTTTATTAGTTACTTGCATGTTGAACCCACTCTGCGCTGCGATGTAATCAATTCTGCACGTTCCAGACAGGTCGTCCGAAGTTAATCGTTGAGCAGTTATCCTTGTTAGTTTTGCACTAATTTATACACTTGTTTCACAGGTATTAAACACCATGCACTTTGACAACTTAGTGATAACTACACAGGTGCCGTATGCTAATACGCTTGTTGAATACACAGTATATTCTTATTTAAAGCTAAGTGCGTCCAACACCGGATTGATAACAAATACCGACCGACTGTCCCGTACTGTGATATGTAACACATTAATTTTCGCGATGTATTTCGACATTCAACGATTGATGCTGTATTAAGTAAAACTTGGATATGTTACTCGATTTAAACTTATCTTCTCTAATTTCTCTGAACGTTATTCTTGTAAACGATTATTAAATGTTTATAACATGTAGCTTTCACAATACTTAATATCGCGTTACCGTAACTGACTTTTTCGTTGCGATTGAAATATATTTATTTAAATTACCGACAAATTTCTTAACGCACTAGATACGAGTCTTTTAAGTGTAATATCTCTGTAGACTAACTTAAATTCCTACCGCTTCGTTTTTTATACATTGCTTAGAAATACCCTCACCAACTATCTACAAAATACACCCCGATTGGTCTGACATACCTCTAATTTCAAATTTACCCAATCTGTCTAGTGAAAACGTCCCGCGTACAAAATGATGCGTTCCGTTATTCGTCAATTATTTGCGCGTGTAGACGTAGTAGGAAAACTTAGCGTCTATCTCCATCTCGCTCTCATCTCTCTCTGTCTAATCTAACGGTTCCTTTGTTAAATGCACTTAACTTTTTACAATCTTAGGGCAGAATTCTGACACCCTTGAAAATAATATAGTACACCCGTGCAATGTTTACGTTATAGTACATTAAATTTTATTATCATCTAGATAGTTAAATTTTTAAAACATACGTCAGGTGTACATATAGTGAAAAACTGTACTCCGCTGAAGTAATTTATTATTTGTCAGTATGATACAAAACATATAAATACTGCATCATACTCAAAATATCCAGAGTTAATTACAAAGGAAACATGTGTTTGTTAAATTAGTACTCTTAAAGATTTGTTGACACTTCAACCAAAACACATTGAACTCGACTGCGAGGATTTATCAGTTCTTCTGAATATCAGAAACATTTAAGTAGAATTCTTTTAAAACCGTGAATCCAACTTCGTTTTAAAAGGTAACTTTTCCTTGTTGAAAATAACTTCAGATTTTTTATTAACTTATTACACCCTTTTAAAAAAACAATGTTGCAAGCAGCATTACGGTTGATGGTCACATTTTGGATTGTTCTGCTACGTACGTCGCCAATGTTGCAAGCAGCATTACGGTTGATGGTCACATTTTGGATTGTTCTGCTACGTGCGTCGCCAATGTTGCGAGCAGCATTACGGTTGATGGCCACATTTTGGATTGTTCTGCTACGTGCGTCGCCAATGTTGCAAGCAACATTACGGTTGATGACCTCATTTTGGACGTGCGTCGCCAAGTTGTACGTCTTACTTCTTGTCTTCATATTTACTTTATTCTTCACAACGGAAGAAACAAAATTACGGTCGTGTGAAAGTGTACGGAGTGGGCGCGACGGGAGAGAAGACGCGCCGAACAAACCAGTTCAGTGAAACGGCACAGTTTAAAAATTGTTATTTTCGAATCGGAACGGATGAAAGTCCAATCTCGGAAGATGATGAAGCCGGGTGGCGGCAGTTCGTGAAAGTCGGCCAATTAGCGTTGGTCTCCATGGTGTATTATTTGTACGCGCGCGTATGTGTGTGTCTCTACGTCTGTGTATTCGAACGTGTTTCGCTTGCAGCGTCTATAATAACCAATAACTCGTAACTAATAATTACCGTCAAATCGATTCGCAGTTACATAAAGCCGGGTAACATTTCCTTATTGCTTGATGCGTCAAACGTCTTTCGTTCGTGCATTTGGTACGAAAAACGTCCATTTTTATAATGGAGTGGTTGTTTGCTAGAGATTGTCCGGTTTTAACTTGTTTGCCAGAGGTTAGTGTCTAATGTGTCCCCTGGATACGAGATAAACACTGATCAAGTACAAGCACATGGTTTTGTTTAAATAAGGTTCCATTCTATAGAGCAGTGGTTCCCAAACTTTTCAGTCCGCGGACCCCCTCAAAAAATTAAAAATTTCACTGACCCCGTCTGAGTTATGAAATAAAACAAACAGTAAATATGATAAAAACTCTTATATTTTAATTAAAATGTATTAAAATTAAAATTCTCTTAACTTACAATATTAATGACATCAAACATAGTTTAATGTGACCAATGAAGCTGCTTTTGAACAATTAGCTCTGCAATATTAGGTTTAATGTCTGATAATTTCAATATTAAGTCATTCTCGACATCAAGTTTATTTTTTAACTTCGCCAACCTTGGCTCTGTCTTTCCAGCCCCACACGTGTCGAAATCCAGCTACTTAGGCGTAAAACCAGCTACACGGAAAACGTTTTGCTTAGATACAGTGCTTATACGTGGATTAAAACAACGTGAGGAGTTCTGCGTTGATGCGACGCTCTAGTCAGTTCGGCTGACAAACAGATCTGTTACACGACATGATTTAAAGACATTAAAGCTATTAGTTTGAAATTACTTTACAATTACAATTAGTTTGCACAAAAAAGAAACTGGAATCTTCTACTAATTACCACTATCTTCTAAAACTTCCGGGCTGAAAGCCTACGTATCTTCTACTAATTGTTTTAAAAGTCTAAAATTTAGGTTTTAGACTACAAAAATTGGAGAAAATTACGGTATATTCTATTTTATCTTAAAAGTGTCCGCGGACCCCTGAAACCTTGTCGCGGCCTCCACTTTGGGAACCACTGGTCTACTCCGATTACTAATATCGGTGAATGTCTTCTCATGTATCAAATCATTGTCATACAAACAGCTGATAAACAACGTACAGACGGGTTTGGAAAATTACACTTTGGGAAGCACAGCTATAGAGTGTTCCAAACCGGATGGCCCCTTACTCTCGCAGGCATGACACGGCCGGGTTCAGGTATAAGTATGGTTTCAAAACTATAACACTTTTAATTTAGCTTCTAATCCAAATTAAACTATAATTTGTGTACTCTCCTTGAAATTGTGAGAAAAAATGAGTCTAAACAACACATAATTGCGATAAATATGAGTATCTTAGGGATTTCCAAAGCAAACGCAGAATTTGAGTAATTAATAAAGATTTTATTATAAGTAATAAGTACGTTGGTGATATCTTGATGATTATAAACAAAAATGTATATACAATTTACATTCATGGATGAATTTACAACGAGACGGATGCAATCGTATTAAGAGTTGTTTTCATAGTTGGTGACTCATGGGGTACTTTCGGGAAAATATTTTACATTTAAAGATGAGTAAGTTGTTCAACCACTTCGAAGACTACAGCGTTAAACTTTATTTGATATATGCAATATACACACATAATACACTTTATTACAATAAAGATAAATCGAAGTGTGCGCGATTATCAACGAAAGTTAAATAACATTTGCAAAATACTCAATTTCTAAAGCCGAAATGAATATTAAATTAGAGTTAGTTTTACGTCTAAAATATATCACAACCACGTCGAGTTTGGTGTCATTTTCTTTAAAATTTGATGGAGATTACAAATATGGTAAGCTCGTTTGTTAAAAAATTCATATTATAAAAGTTGCAGTTACGTAGTGGACGCCCCTGTAGATGAACAACACGCCAGCCGTGCGGGCCAGCTACGTGTGTGTGTGTGTGTGTGTGTGTGTGTGTGTGTGTGTGTGTGTGTGTGTGTGTGTGTGTGTGTGTGTGTGTGTGTGTGTGTGTGTGTGTGTGTGTGTGTGTGTGTGTGTGTGTGTGTGTGTGTGTGTGTGTGTGTGTGTGTGTGTGTGTGTGTGTGTTAGTAAGAGTCTCCATATCGCTCAGGTGCCATGCGACTTGGAACGCCGTATAAGAGTGAACAAACTGTAGGTTGCAGTTTCCGTGCTGCCTCGCGCAAACTATTGCGGAGTCACGTGACTAGTCTGATGGGATCGAGGGGTATGCCGCGGCCAGTCATAAGAGCGAGTAAGACAGCAGAAGATCAAGTGAGACAGGGTTAGGTAGCATCTTGTGATAAGCTACCTGCAAGCTGCCAACATTGCAGTACGATTTCGTTTGTCAGTGGTCAGTTAAAGTTTATTTGAATGTTAGCTGTGCGTGTAGTGATGCGCGAAGTCAGTTTTTAGTGATTTAAACGTTTATTTAAATGAACAAAGCTTTATTTATTTGAATTTCTTTATATACGTACAATTAATTATGTCGTATGCTACTACCATGTTGTAGGTTCAGACTGTATCTTCACAATAATCCCCAGGTCCCCATCGAAAAGCACTGAGAATATCAATCGCCCACACACAGAGCCTTTCGTCGACTTCGGAAAGACATTTCATAGAGTCAGGAGGGGCAGATTGTGGTCAATTATTGCAAAGAGAGCGGTTCCGCTACACCTCGTTAGAGCCATGCGAAATCTTCATGTGAAAAACAAAATCTTAGTTGAGACAGGAAGACCGTGCACAACACCTAGTGTGGATCTGATCAGTTGTGGAGTACGACAAGACTGCCCATTCCCACCATCTCTTTTTAATTTATATACAGTCAATGTCATGCACAACTGGCGACGACACTTTCGGAGCATTTTACGATTGGTCACCGCTCAGTTGATGCGTTGTCGTTTCCTGATAACCAGGCTGTCCTGTCGAACTCAGAAAGTGGCTTGAAGATGGCTGTACACTCGTTGAGTCGAATCTGCAAGGATGTCGGATTATAGATCTTTACGTTGAAGACTAAGGTGATGGCTTTTCATGGAACTGATCCCATACGAACAAAAGTAGTTGTAGATGGTACTGTTCTGGAGAAGGTCAGTAATTTTAATATCTGATTTATAATGTTCTTACATTACAAACAGTGACATGGTGAATAAACTACACAAGCTCAACCACAGTCCCCCAAAGTACTGGAGAGGATGAGTAAGGGAAATATCCAGCCACTCCTCCAAGTGGTGGTGGATGGGCAACACCTACGTGTGGCTCTGGAGGCCGAGTGACAGCCGGTATAAGCTGTCCCTCCTCTACTTGTCATTGTCAAGTAGAGGTTAGGGCACCCTCTTGCCCTTGGGCTGAGAAATTGCCCCTAAAGACGGACGACTTTCCATTGGTCAACGACGTAGGATGTTGGAGGCAAGTAGAAACCACCACATTAATGATCCTTATGGATATCTCAACAGGGAAAACTGGTCTCTTTAGTCTGGTAAGGCAGCCAGTTTATGGGAGAACACTCAGACAGAAAATCGGGCTGGACGTTAAGCCTGAAGGTGGTAGCCCCACCATACGTCTTACCCTGCGATATCCTAGTAACATATCCAGGGGACATATTCACTACTAAATTGCCTCAAATAAGGATTAGCCGGACGGATCAAAAGTTGCTGGCCACAGCTGTGAATAAAAAGAAAAACGATTTGGTATTGCGGAACAATTTAAAATTGGCGTATGGAATGTACGAGGACTCGCACATAAGGAAATGGAAATATTATGAGTATACTCGACAGGATCGCCCAGCATCGGCTGAATTGGTGGGAACATCTTTGCCGAATGGATGACTCCCGCATCCCCAAACAGCTATGGAACATAAGCAGAGGGGACGGAGAAGTGTGGGACGTCCGAGGAAGCGCTGGAGTGACCAGCTCTAATCTTTGCATATTTGAGACTGGAACAAACCATCCTTGGTTTAATCCTTGATGATGATGATGATGATGATGATGATGATGATGATGATGATGATGATGATGATGATGATGAAGTTCAACCACATGTGCGAGACCATCAGGAGGACTCCACAACGAGTAAAGAAACCGACTAAAAAATCAACGAATTAAGAAACAGTTAAGAAACACGCCTGACGGTCTACGAACTGATGGCCCTCCCCACACTTCCCTATGGGTCTGAGAATTGGACTTTGACGAAATCCCAGTCCAGTTCGTGTTCAACCGGCCGAAATGAGACTTCTTGGGCACGCGGCAGGATATACGGTCCAGTTCGTGTTCAACCGGCCGAAATGAGACTTCTTGGGCACGCGGCAGGATATACTCTTCAAGATCGCAAAAGAAATGTCGATGTACGGCAGGACCTGAATATAATGAGTACACTCGATAATATCTCCCAATGCCGGCTAAAATAGTTGAAACATCTTAACCCAATGTATGACTGACGGATCCCCAAACAAGTATGGAATTATAAACCGGAAAGACGAAGAGGTGAGGGGCGTCCGAAGAAGCGTAGGACCAGCTGTAGCTGTAGCCTGTCTCCTTGAGACCAGAACATACCATTTTTGGTTTAATCCTTGCAGAAGATGATGATGATCTAGAGATTATCGTGCCTTTTTTCTCGCGTTTCTGTATGTCGCAGGCGTTTGGTTTTAACGTGTGGTGTAATACGTATGTTCAAATAATACGTGTGATTTAAATTCTGTGTGTTGGTTTAGGATGTTGTTTTTATGAGTTTTTGTGTGTTTGTATATTTATAGTTGTTCGAATGTGTCCAGTTTTCGGCCTTTCTTGTGTATGTGTAGAATTGTCATGTTGTTGTTAATGTCTGCGCATATGTTGTCTCCCTCAATGAGAATGTTCGCAAAGGTGGATTCGGTGGTAGAGAGTAATGCTTTTGTGTGTTCGCTGTACCCTTGTTTGAAACTGCGTCGTGTCTGGCCTATATAGAATTCACTTCATTCAGAGCAGTTTAATTTGTAAATGCCAGGTAAATAAAATTCTTTGATGCGTTCATGGTTTTCATCTGTCATGATGCAAGGTAACATTCCTTCCTCAATATCCTTAATTTTCTTGTTTACCTGTGACGCTAGTTTTACTATTTTTATCGTCGTCCCGTTTGTACATTTGGTCCTCGCTTATCGTTTTTAGTTTGCTCGTTTATTGTGTTCTTGCTCTCTCGGTTTTTATTGCGACAATGTAGCCAGCATAAAATCATACTCTTCGGTCCAAAATAAAGACCCGTTCTCTGTAGGAACCGTCAACGCCATACATTTCACAACCTTGGCATAATGTTTGTCATGTCAGCATACATCTGTAAAATCTAAAATATAACTTTGGACACTCTGGAGCCTTTGCTACAGTACTGTGGTTGTACTGCCGTACGCCTTGTCTGTACGTTAAGTCCTTACAGTGAATATGGTCTCCAGAGGAGAGGTCGAAACGTCTGATCGAGCAATTAACATCTTTCGACATGAAAAAATTGGAAGACCACGGCATTACAGCCACGACAACAATCTTAATAATTATGACTTTGGATTACAGAAACTAAAAGAACTTTATTAGCAATTATGATTACACCGTAAATAATGATTATCATTACGTATTTCATTACATAGTTAGACGTTGAAGGCTAATATTATATTCTACCATTACCATTCTTGATGTATTCGTAAAATCGATTTAACGAATATTTTTAAAATTTTATTTACATTTTGGACGTAAGATTTTATTCTAAGACTTTAGTATTATGGGGCCTATCGTATGGTGCAGCTAAGTACAATTGTCGTATAATTTCAGAAAAAAATTCAAATATAATTTCCTAATGTTTAATGTAGGCCTATATCTTAAAATGCGTTTATCAATTTGAAAATAATAATATCCAAATATTAGTACTCAATATTTATAAAATATACTACCGTATATGAGCGTTCGATGAAAACTAAAACAATTGAAAGAAATAAAGTTATTGGGGATAAGTGATTCAAACAAAACTGGCGTAAGGGAACCAGTTTCAGAAGGCAATAATTTATTTTCAAAGCCATCTTGATCACGCAGAGAAAATAAAATAACGACTGTATTTTACTTTCCTTTTCTTAACAAACAGAGAGAATCGAGACCGCGATCGTTGGATAATATTATGAAAGAAAATAAACAGATATTTGTTTTCAGTAAATATTATCAAGTTGTAAGAGAATACGGGGACGAAGTACGTGTACTGTGTACGATACAACAGGCACAGACGAGTGTTTGTTCGTTTATTTAATTATCAATAATTACGAGTTTCTCCAAAGAGCGCGCGTTAATCCTTTTAGCTAAGAGAGAAGTAGCACTGAGACCCGTTAGCCAGCTTCATCCCGTTTCTATTTCACGGCAGCATGGCCACAATTTCCAACCCTTCAGTCGTGAAGTACAGTTCAAACAAATTATTCTCCGTCCCCCAACCCCCTGGATTCCATTTTAGAGCTCTTCATTCCCCCTGTCTCCTTTTATGCTTTCCATTTCTCCGTTTCTCTCTCTCTCTCTCTCTCTCTCTCTCTCTCTCTCTCTCTCTCTCTCTCTCTCTCTCTCTCTCTCTCTTCTTCTCTTTCCCCCTTCGTTCGAAATTCAAATACGTTAACATCAAATTGAATTTTGTAAGCGTTGATGTGAGTGCGCGCGTCTGTCTGTGTTTGCACAGCGAAAGTGATTCGGGTGGCAAGGCATCCAGCCAGACGGAGGGAGGAATTTTGTAAATTGCTACATATACATACACATTCATCCCTTTCTCCCCCCCACCCTACGCAGCAGTATGGTTGTGTTTGATTATGAATATTAATATTATTAGTCGTCTATAGTGCGCACGTGGCAGACGTCGGCGTCGATCTATAGGCCTGCTCGCGGTACACGCACAGCCGCTCTCCCAATTGGCATTCTCATTTATGTTTTAATATTATTAAAATTCCATAAACTAACTCTGCCGAACTATATACGTAGTATATCCTAGATTTATTAAAATGCGTTCGTCTGCCGCCGCAGGTTCCACGTGGAAATATAATTGAATAATTGAACCCATCATTTAAGAAAGGGCTCAACTCTTAATTTTTGAAAAACTGATTTTTTCCATTTCTGCCCTTACAATAGGTAGACAATCAGTCAATCTGTATACTCTGGGAGGGCGCCTGGGCACACTTTCTTCCACCACACTGAAGAAGTCCGTCGTGGCCACGCCCGAAACGTCTGTATTTGCTCTTTTTTGTGAATTTGTTAGGCTTCTGCATAGTTCGTCATCATCAACATCATCACTCCAAGGACTAGGCCTTAAACCTGTTCCGGAACCCATCTCCTCCTCTGTCTACCGACATCTCTCTTCCCAGTAGGGTGATAACCCAACGCAGCCACAGGTAGGCGGATATTAGGCATGCGATTCAAGTGTTCACACCATCTATGTGTCCTTTTGCGTTAGCTTAGATCGTTTTGCCGTAAATTCCCATCCGATTTCCGAGGCTCGTGTGAGTTCTGTAAGTACATATATTTTTACTTAAGCAGGTTACTGGTCTGCTGTAAAACCCCCAATCCGGAGGACCAGGAACTTCGATTTCGGACTGCTCTTCCCCTAGAGAGTTGCTTTCACCTCAGCTAACTAGCTCTCTC
Organism: Magicicada septendecula; assembly: GCA_034769895.1. Taxonomy (NCBI): domain Eukaryota; kingdom Metazoa; phylum Arthropoda; class Insecta; order Hemiptera; family Cicadidae; genus Magicicada; species Magicicada septendecula. The sequence continues at coordinate 67,226,924 of CM068374.1, forward strand.
TGCCCGATCGCAGTGGACTAACTAACTTAGCCCATGTGTGCAGCTATTGGATAGAATAGTGCTGAATAGTGCGATGCCTCCACACTAGATGCACACCCTGCTGTCGATGTGCACCATCCTGCCAGGCCAGTACCCAGTATACCCTCATACTGCCCTGACAGAACCCCCATCTCTCGTTTACTTACCGATCCACTGCGCCGAAGGGATTGGCTACCACAAGCTTGGAGTCGATTGCTCGGCGTGACAGGGTCCACCAACGTGTAGGTGAGAGTGGAGCTGGGGTGCAGAGGCTAATGCGTTTTTCTTCATTGTGTTCGTGTCACATCCCCTTTCAGACCCCTTTCTCATAGTTTATGTCGGTATTATTCTTATCATGGGCAGCATTCTATAGGTAACATTTGTAACTTTAGTAATACTGGACCACGGCCTATTAAGCCGCCAGTTGTTTTCCAGTCAAATACCGGTCGTAAAAGCCTACGTTCTGTCTGCCAGTAACTATGAATTTTCGTCTTGTGCTCTTTCTAATATTTGATACATTAATAACAAATTTAATTTCAGGTCTTCCTCACTCTCCGCTACCACAGCTATATCATCGAAAACCCTACACATACAAATATGTTCTCACCTATTTTACGCCATTCCTCTTTACATTTGTTCATAGCTTGTCCTTTGGGTCATCCCGTGGGCAAACATGGGCGGAAGACGCATGCGCGCAGATCCAGCCCCGGTTGGTTAATCCGAAGGACCAACTTCCACGGCCGAAGCCGTAGAATTAGTAGAGCTCCATGCAGTCCAACAGCCTCGAAACCGGTGTGCTCGTCGCCGCGGAGGAGAACCAACTCGTGTCTGGGAATGTCATCCGCCTCCATCATAGGACTAAACGGTGAGTTGCCAGGAGATGAGGCGAGCGAAAGCCCTAAGGACAGACCATGTTGGAAAACGGGATACTGGTCTGCTGGGCAGAAATATCAGGAACGTTTTCGACCATAACCGGACTACAATGTGAGTGCCTGAACCGATCGAACAGTGGTATCCTTATACCAAGAGAGGTGTCCGCACGGCTTCTTTGATACAGGGGTTCCTGAGTTCCCTTAACTGTGGTAGGGGCTTACAACTTACAACTGGTGAGGGTAACACGTGCAAAGGGCAATGTAGAACAAAGAGCAAAGGGGACGGGGAACACCGTTGTCTCTCTCCTTTCATTATTTTCTCTTCAGCTTTAGTTATTGTCTTACGTTGAAATCTAACGGTATGATTTTTAATAGAAGTTGTATAGGCCTATTAGTCTGCTGTTTCTATATAATCAGTTACGATACCTTTAAGAATCTGAAAGAGTGTTTGCTAATCAACTGTTTGGAATGCTTTGTCTAAGCCTGCAAAACCTTTGAATGGAAGCCTATGTACATCGTACATCTTTTCAGTCATCAACCTCAGTCCTAACATTGCTCCTATTGTCCCACACGCTTGTTCCTAAAACCTTAAATATCTTCTGCTAAATTGCTTTTATTTCACTGTAAATCTGGTTGTGTATAGTTTTGATCAGTACCTTTAAGGCGTTTTATAGAATACCAAATGTGCTATATTCTTCACATACGAGTTATGTAATATTGTCACATTCATTAGCTGTCTAATCTTCTATAACACACTCAACAAAAGCTGTAAAACTCGTATTTTCGTTGCTGGCGTCGAGGGGTTTTGGTGCTGCGACGCCCGATATCATCTTCTTCTACTGCTTCTCGTAGTTTATTTCCTGACTTTTGTGAATGGGATCGTTATGGCTTTTCTGGAAATCTCATGGTAATTGTCCTCCTTGCACATCTTCTTAATGTAATAGAGCATATTACATTTCGTGAAATGTGATGAGTATTTTTGTGTTGTAACTGTAAGTTAACATATTTAACGGCTTATGTAATTGGTTCTAAGCAGAAGCACTGAGAGTGCGCTGGAAACATCTGAGAGGAAAATACTAAGACGAATATATGGGGGACAGTGAAGGAGGGAGGTGTCTGGAGAAAAATAACTAATGAAGAGTTACATGACCATAATCCAAAAGAAAAAGATAGGACGGCTTAGATGGCTAGGTCATATTGTCAGGATAGACTCCCAGGACCCTGCAAAGAGCATCTTCCTGTATGACCCAGATGGCAAAAGTAAAAGTGGGAAGACCAAAGCTGAGGAGGCGAGATATAGTGCAGCATGTGAACCAATTGCTGTAGAGAATTTTTTTGAGTAAACGGCACTGTAGCGGGCGTCAACTGTCAAGAGTGATGCATGTTATAGCCAAACGGCCGCCGTTAGACAATGACTTAAGAAAGACAATGCCTCAGCACACAGCAGATGTTAGACGTGAATGAACGACATAAGCGCAAAAGGCTAAAATAACAAAGAAACAAAAGACTATGTCTTTTCGTCACAATTACCGAGAAAACGTGTACTAAGGGGACGCCAGCATTTGTCGACATACACGTGTGAGTTAGCGACTGCACATGGACATGACATTTTCCACAAAGGCAGTATACGAACGGATGCAATTAAGAAAAATAGAACATGCATAGCCGCACAGCGCGTAACTTGCTTACTGGCACGAAATAAGGAGCATCTTGGAGGGCTGCAGAGCAGATGTTCGTTCCTGGAAGATGACCACCATCAGCGTGTGAACTAACAAGGGAAGTCTAGGACAATACGGCGATTCGACACACCCGAGTTAGGGGACACACATGTGCTGGACGGAAATTGCTTGGGAAGGACAGAAGGGAACGTAAGACAATCGCGTAACAGACAACCGTGTAATTAGGTCCGTCGTCATACGTGGAGGTGGTGCGAACAGCAAGACTTTTAGAGAGGGGTCTAGACTGACCTATCAGGAACAAGGAATTCGGTAAAGGCGGGTGTTAAGAAGACATCACCATGGAGACGAGGGTGAAGAGCTAATGGGAAGTAAACCAAGGACCCCAGCCCGAGTATCTAGGAGGAGTCTTCGCAGAATCGAAGGCGAGAAGCCAATCATGTCGGAGAGAGGAGTAAGGGTATGCGATCCGTGGAGAGTATCGGGTTGCTGAAGAAATAAAATTAGGTGTTCGCAGAGAACTATTTATATTTGCATAATAAAATACATTATAAATGGCACAATCGATCTAGTTGAACGCGGCATAAACTATCACGCATGTACACCAAGAGTGACAGAGAACCCGCACGCGAAAGTGTTCTAAGACAATGAAGTAATATTCGAATGACCGCTGTTAGTCATTTTCGTTAATGAGCGTATCCGAATCAAATGTGGAACAAATAGTGTCGTCGACGGAGTGTCAAGTGAAGTGTAGTAGATTAATCTTCTTATCTACAGCCAGGACCTCGTCGCAGAATAAGGAACTACGCAGTTAGTCACCGCAATTCGGATACAAACGACAAGTAAATTATTATTAATCACGTACTATTAGATTAGGTTGCCACTGTCCTGCCACTCAAAAAGAACTCGCCACTGAGTAGGCCATACATTTATTTAATTGCTCTGAGTAACGCCAATTGAGAAATATGAATCTATAGAGTAGGATATATTGAAATTTGTAATGTAATTGATTAACCTTTATTGATTTGTAGATGTTCATAGATGTTAGAGACAATATAGCAGCATTGTGTATTTTAAATGTATAGTATAGTAACGGTAACTTTATTTCAGAATTTAAATGACATTGAATATACATAATAAATTTGTATTGTTCACAAATGTTCATAGTGTCTGAGTCATATAATTGCTATTGACCTAAACACCTGTTTACATATGGTGCTCCAGAACGCGGGACGTATTTAAATTCAGTGATATCAAAGTGTATCATTATATATGGTAAATTCAACCTCTATGAACCAGGAAACCACAGCACATAACTTCTCCATCTTATTTTTAGAACAGGCGAAACTGATAATCTACAGGACCAGGTCCGAGAAGACCAACAACCTGTCCTCATCTACTCCATCCAATACTGAAAGTTTCTGGAAAATCCCTGAAATGGGGTGGGACAATTCCTGGTAACATACCGTCGCCAGAGTTGCACAATTCTCAAACACAACACAATAACTTAAATCCCCATAAAACACATAACACAAACTTACCCTACAAAACATGATGACAAAGAATCCGGAAAAAACTCAATTACTCTTCTTCCTTTGAGCCGCTCCAGAGTGCTCTAGCGATGCGACGAGATGGGAGTCATAAAAGCAGAGAAACAGCCATATAAAATTTCCAGAAGAGAACACGACACAAAACCGCAAAACTGACTCACTAAATACAATCCCCAAAGTACACATAAAATTCAATGTAACCGAAATTATAAAACCATCACATCCATGCCCTTGGTCGGACCATGACCGCATTCAAAATACCCGATACCGCAACGCAACGCCCTCGATAAACAATTACCATATAACGGGGTGCAATAAAACACGTTGTCTAATCCAGGAGACAAATCACAATCAAAATCGACAAGTACTGACGCCCCTCATCACGTCCAGAATCTGTTTGAGCTCCAGGGTATGTTCAAGTGAAGTCAATCAGCACACATTCATTAAAAAAAAATCAATCACATTCTTATAACCCCTCTTCAAAATTCATCTTACACTCAACATCACAAAATAATCACTTAAACACTAACACATATTAAATTATTTTAAACTTCATCAACCCCTTATTCATTTTATAAAATGTGCTATTTTTCTGGTTATTCTTTCTATTAATTCGTTACACTACCATTAAGTTTTCTTGCAACACTTGGATTCTAATTAAAAAATAATTTGAGATAACTTGCAAGTCCTAACACCAGCTGACATGTCTGTAGCCACACCAGGTTTCATTTAAGGAAATAAATGTAAATCCCCAGATTCTAAAATTTCTCAAGTTTAAAAGAAAAAAAAATAAGGCAGAAATAATACCTACTACCTACCTAGAATCATAACCACGCTCTGATCTAACATTTGAAACCCCCCTTTATTTTTCTAAGTTTTTTGTAATTTTTTTTTTGAATTTTTATTTTATTTAATTTTATTTTTATTAAGTTTTTTTTTGTAAAGGGGAGAGACATCATTTTTAGAACTAGGTGGAAAACCTAGAGGAAGCAAAAGTGTGCAAGGCCCAATTACAATTACAGACATGTCCCCCCAGGTGAATGACAGGACTTGCAAATGAAAAAGTCTTTTAACCAACAAGCGTATGCTTTATTAAGCCTGCAAGATGTTACATAAAATGACAAGTTCTCGATTGTGTAAGCACACAATTAATGGCAGGATTATATATATATATATATATATATATATATATATATATATATATATATATGTATATCAATTAATATTCATAATGTCAAAAAGTAAGTGAATTTGATATTAACATAATTGCAAAATTTCTGCCTGATTATGTATGAGTCAATGGTAGCAATAATCTCATTCATAAAAGCAATTCACTAATCCATAAGTGTTGTATAGTTTCAAATAGGCTAGCCTTTTTGTCTTAGTAAGCACATTTATGGTTTTTTTTTCTTTTTAAATTCATTACATATTCCCCCAGCAAAATACAGTAAAATTACACACACAAACACATACACAACATGAATGACACAACACCCCTCATATCAGTAATAAATTCCTCATAAACCCATTCCAACTACCGTAAATGAATGCACCATAATATGTATATATATGTACAAATATAAATGACAGGGTAATCTGATAATCACAGCTCCTAAGCATAGATTTGCCTTGGTAATTAACACCAGAGAATGCAAGTGACCGCCCCAAGACTCAACCTACTAAACGACCCTGACTTTAATCATAAAAGCGCTAAGTATATGTGAGAAAGAAAATAGTTTCTCAACTAAAGCATCAGACAGCCCCCGTTACGTGATTAAAACTCAGCCATGACCGGATGACATGATAGCACAAGATAATTAACTCCCTAATGGTCTTAATTAGATGAAAAGTTAGATCTTACAGCAAACAGCGGATATGTGTGTATGTGTGTAATTTCTTACACATTATAAACAGTTATAAGATATTTCATTAGGTCTACTGCTGTAATGTTCACACATGCAATAACATAATTGAACATGAGAGTTTGTGCTAGAGTATAACGGTCAAAACTTCACGAGTGAGCTTCTGGCAGCTTCTGTGCATTCACCATGTTGTGGAGAGAGAAATAGATAATTAGAATGTTCCCACCTGGATTGTCCGGTGTACTTAGTCAATATTGGCGCTGATCAGTAATGTAACGGTCGTATCGCAAGTCCTGGGGGCAGCGTAGCGTTGGAAGAGTGTCCGAACAGTTGTTCTCGACTGACGGCAATCGTGGCTAGAAGATCGTCTCTGCCAGTAGGGTGGACAGTTGTTCGTCACACCCGACACCCATCTCGCCTTTGTTCGAGCACCTGTGACATGTAATAGGTTGTAGAGGGTGTCATAAGAAAAAAATACGCCACATAGGCCGTCCACATTAAATTTCAACACCAACTTTAAACATCAACAGCGCACACACACATCGCCATTAATTCATATTAATCGGCATTAAGCTCCCCAGCTGTGACTTATTTCGCTCATCTACCAATTATTTTTAAGTATGTCGTTGAAATATTCAAATTAATTTATTACGTATTTCATAATTATTTATAACACCAAACACAGCTGAGTGCAAGATGCATTAGTATTTTCTTTATTGAAATCAATTTGACCCACAACATTTACATTCATATTAATTTAATTTTATAATTGCGTTAACGCCCACATTGAAAACTGCACTACACGCACACACACAAGTATAGTCTATAATAGAAGCTGAAACACAAAATATATTTGGGGTTAGAATATTTTTAGAACCCGCTAACTTGTACATACCTGGAGCTATACTTTATTTAGCCAACCATAGCGATAGCCGAGGAAGTCCTGAACAGAAGGTTGCCGCCAGTCGAGAGCAGATGACCAGGTCGGAGGATCGAACAGAAATGAGACCGATTCAATGTGTCTGTCTACCCAAGTAAACTCTCGCAGCAGGAATGTACAGAAACAGCTGGACGCCCAGTACGGCACACCCTCACCCCAAAACGGCAACATGGTTGACCCAAAACAAACAAGTCCTCAAGCACGACGGCTGCGGGAAAACCAGGAAAATCTCAGATTCTAAATCGCTCTTGGTGAGTTCAGTAACACAGGAAAACGAAAAGCCGAAGGAAGAGGTGTGAGTCAGTGAATGTGTGTCTGAAAGAGAAGATGTAAGTGTGAGTCCTGCATGCTCGCCGGGCCCTGGTCCGCATGCAGATATAAGGGACAGAAAAGAACAGGAGAAAGAGAAGAATCGCCGACCAGCTCTGAGTACTGATCACCAAGGCCTCCCAAACTCAACAACTGAGACCCAGGACCATTAACACTATTCCTCCCTTCCCAGGACTGAAAATCTCTACCACACTGCGACCATCCCCCACGCGAGTCCTCTCCTCCATGCCAACTCTCAGGACCGCCCCAACAAGTCACCATCTCCGGTGACCACCACCTAACTCTCCTGGCACTCACATATTCACGCCCGAAGGCTAACAAGGTGTTACAAACCTTGATATGCGAGTACCCTTCGAGAACCGTCCACCGTCCTGGACCGACCAGCCATGTGAAGCAAACAAGGCATCCTCCATCCTTGACACATGACTGGCCAACCTCCCCACACTAGGGTGGGCGGACCCGATCCACAAGGCAGAGAAGACCGTGCAGAGGGCACGCGAACATCAATCCTATTTCTTAACTTTTCAAAGCAGTTTAACTTGCAAGAGGGGAGGGGTATTTACTTTTCCACCGTCTAAACAAACCACACTTAATCCAAAACTGACACACCAGAGAAATCAAACGATGAATGCGGCATGGACCCGACACTACAATGATCGACATCCAAATTCAACCTCTATGAACCAGGAAACAACAGCACACAGTGTGCCGTACTGGGTTCGGCAGCGTATTATAAGTATTTTTAAAACGAGCGGCGGTGACGTCACGCACGGCCACACGGTAGTTTGTTGTCGTCCGTTTATACACACAGATGTAGTGCAACTACGCAATTCAGTTGGCGCGTCCAGCTGTTTCTGTACATTCCTGCTGCGAGAGTTTACTTGGGTAGACAGACACATTGAATCGGTCTCATTTCTGTTCGATCCTCCGACCTGGTCATCTGCTCTCGACTGGCGGCAACCTTCTGTTCAGGACTTCCTCGGCTATCGCTATGGTTGGCTAAATAAAGTATAGCTCCAGGTGCTCGAACAAAGGCGAGATGGGTGTCGGGTGTGACGAACAACTGTCCACCCTACTGGCAGAGACGATCTTTAGCCACGATTGCCGTCAGTCGAGAACAACTGTTCGGACACTCTTCCAACGCTACGCTGCCCCCAGGACTTGCGATACGACCGTTACATTACTGATCAGCGCCAATATTGACTAAGTACACCGGACAATCCAGGTGGGAACATTCTAATTATCTATTTCTCTCTCCACAACATGGTGAATGCACAGAAGCTGCCAGAAGCTCACTCGTTAAGTTTTGACCGTTATACTCTAGCACAAACTCTCATGTTCAATTATGTTATTGAATGTGTGAACATTACAGCAGTAGACCTAATGAAATATCTTATAACTGTTTATAATGTGTAAGAAATTACACACATACACACATATCCGCTGTTTGCTGTAAGATCTAACTTTTCATCTAATTAAGACCATTAGGGAGTTAATTATCTTGTGCTATCATGTCATCCGGTCATGGCTGAGTTTTAATCACGTAACGGGGGCTGTCTGATGCTTTAGTTGAAAAACTATTTTCTTTCTCACATATACTTAGCGCTTTTATGATTAAAGTCAGGGTCGTTTAGTATGTTGAGTCTTGGGGCGGTCACTTACATTCTCTGGTGTTAATTACCAAGGCAAATCTATGCTTAGGAGCTGTGATTATCAGATTACCCTGTCATTTATATTTGTACATATATATACATATTATGGTGCATTCATTTACGGTAGTTGGAATGGGTTTATGAGGAATTTAGTACTGATATGAGGGGTGTTGTGTCATTCATGTTGTGTATGTGTTGGTGTGTGTAATTTTACTGTATTTTGCTGGGGGAATATGTAATGAATTTAAAAAGAAAAAAAACCATAAATGTGCTTACTAAGACAAAAAGGCTAGCCTATTTGAAACTATACAACACTTATGGATTAGTGAATTGCTTTTATGAATGAGATTATTGCTACCATTGACTCATACATAATCAGGCAGAAATTTTGCAATTATGTTAATATCAAATTCACTTACTTTTTGACATTATGAATATTAATTGATATACATATATATATATATATATATATATATATAATCCTGCCATTAATTGTGTGCTTACACAATCGAGAACTTGTCATTTTATGTAACATCTTACAGGCTTAATAAAGCATACGCTTGTTGGTTAAAAGACTTTTTCATTTGCAAGTCCTGTCATTCACCTGGGGGGACATGTCTGTAATTGTAATTGGGCCTTGCACACTTTTGCTTCCTCTAGGTTTTCCACCTAGTTCTAAAAATGATGTCTCTCCCCTTTACAAAAAAAAACTTAATAAAAATAAAATTAAATAAAATAAAAATTCAAAAAAAAATTACAAAAAACTTAGAAAAATAAAGGGGGGTTTCAAATGTTAGATCAGAGCGTGGTTATGATTCTAGGTAGGTAGTAGGTATTATTTCTGCCTTATTTTTTTTTCTTTTGAACTTGAGAAATTTTAGAATCTGGGGACTTACATTTATTTCCTTAAATGAAACCTGGTGTGGCTACAGACATGTCAGCTGGTGTTAGGACTTGCAAGTTATCTCAAATTATTTTTAATTAGAATCCAAGTGTTGCAAGAAAACTTAATGGTAGTGTAACGAATTAATAGAAAGAGTAACCAGAAAAATAGCACATTTTATAAAATGAATAAGGGGTTGATGAAGTTTAAAATAATTTAATATGTGTTAGTGTTTAAGTGATTATTTTGTGATGTTGAGTGTAAGATGAATTTTGAAAAGGGGTTATAAGAATGTGATTGATTATTTTTAATGAATGTGTGCTGATTGACTTCACTTGCACATACCCTGGAGCTCAAACAGGTTCTGGACGTGATGAGGGCCGTCAGTACTTGTCGATTTTGATTGTGATTTGTCTCCTGGATTAGACAACGTGTTTTATAGCATTCCCGTTATATAGTACTTGTTTATTGAGGGCGTTGCGTGGCGGTATCGGGTATTTTGAATGCGGTCATGGTCCGAGCAAGGGCATGGATGTGATAGTTTATATTTTCGATTACATTCAATTTTATGTGTACTTTGTGGATTGTAGTCAGTGAGTCAGTTTTGTTGTTTTGATTGTATATAATGAGTCAAGTGTGTTGTTTTGTGTCGTGTTCTCTTCTGGAAATTTTATATGGCTGTTTCTCTGCTTTTATGACTCCCATCTCGTCGCATCGCTAGAGCACTCTGGAGCGGCTCAAAGGAAGAAGAGTACTTGAGTTTTTTCCGGATTCTTTGTCATTATGTTTTGTAGGGTAAGTTGTGTTATGTGTTTTATGGGGATTTAAGTTATTGTGTTGTGCTTGAGAATTGTGCAACTCTGGCGACGGTATGTTACCAGGAATTGTCCCACCCCATTTCAGGGATTTTCCAGAAACTTTTAGTATTGGATGGAGTAGATGAGGACAGGTTGTTGGTCTTCTCGGACCTGGTCCTGTAGATTATCAGTTTCGCCTGTTCTAAAAATAAGATGGAGAAGTTATGTGCTGTAGTTTCCTGGTTCATAGAGGTTGAATTTGGTTGTCGATCATTGTAGCGTCGGTCCATGGCGCATTCTTCGTTTGATTTATCTGGTGTGTCAGTTTGGATTGAGTGGTTGGTTTAGACGGTGGAAAAGTTAACCCCCCCCTGCTAGTTAAGCTGCTTTTGAATATGTAACAGATAGGATTGATGTTCGCGTGCCCTCTGCACGGTCTTCTCTGCCTTGAGAATCGGGTCCGCCCACCCTAGTGTGGGGAGGTGGGCCAGTCATGTGTCAAGGATGGAGGATGCCTTGTTTGCTTCACATGGCTGGTCGGTCCACGACGGTGGACGGTTCTCGAAGGGTACTCGCATGTCAAGGTTTGTAACACCTTGTTAGCCTTCGGGCGTGAATATGTGAGTGCCAGGAGAGTTAGGTGGTGGTCACCGGAGATGGTGACGTGTTGGGGCGGTCCCGAGAGTTGGGCATGGAGGAGAGGACTCACGTGGGGGATGGTCGCAGTGTGGTAGAGATTTTCAGTCCTGGGAAGGGAGGAATAGTGTTAATGGTCCTGGGTCTAAGTTATTAGATTTGGGAGGCCTTGGTGATCAGTACTCAGAGCTGGTCGGCGATTCTTCTCTTTCTCCTGTTCTTTCCTGTCTCTTCTATCTGCATGCAGACCAGGGCCCGGCGAGCATGCAGGACTCACACTTACATCTTCTCTTTCAGACACACAGTCACTGACTCACACCTCTTCCTTCTGTTTTTCGTTTTCCTGTGTTACTGAACTCACCAAGAGCGATTTAGAATCTGAGATTTTCCTGGTTTTCCCGCAGCCGTCGTGCTTGAAGACTTGTTTGTTTTGGGTCAACCATGTTGCCCTTTTGGGGTGAGGGTGTGCCGTACTGGGTTCGGCAGCGTATTATAAGTATTTTTAAAACGAGCGGCGGTGACGTCACGCACGGCCACACGGTAGTAGTTTGTTGTCGTCCGTTTATACACACAGATGTAGTGCAACTACGCAATTCAGTTGGCGCGTCCAGCTGTTTCTGTACATTCCTGCTGCGAGAGTTTACTTGGGTAGACAGACACATTGAATCGGTCTCATTTCTGTTCGATCCTCCGACCTGGTCATCTGCTCTCGACTGGCGGCAACCTTCTGTTCAGGACTTCCTCGGCTATCGCTATGGTTAGCTAAATAAAGTATAGCTCCAGGTATGTACAAGTTAGCGGGTTCTAAAAATATTCTAACCCCAAATATATTTTGTGTTTCAGCTTCTATTATAGACTATACTTGTGTGTGTGCGTGTAGTGCAGTTTTCAATGTGGGCGTTAACGCAATTATAAAATTAAATTAATATGAATGTAAATGTTGTGGGACAAATTGATTTCAATAAAGAAAATACTAATGCATCTTGCACTCAGCTGTGTTTGGTGTTATAAATAATTATGAAATACGTAATTAATTAATTTGAATATTTCAACGACATACTTAAAAATAATTGGTAGATGAGCGAAATAAGTCACAGCTGGGGAGATGTTATAGATATACAGTAACACCATTCGGATTAAGCACCAGTTCTGCCGCTCTGACGAGAGGACTAGACATGGCACTTGAAGATCACGTGAAGGAAAACACAATCATCTATGTTGACGACTGTCTTTGCTACTCGAACGACATCAAGACGCATCTGGTACATTTAAATTTATTATTAAGCAATCTACGCAGAGCAAACCTAACGATTAACCTCGAGAAATCGCAATTCTTTCGTCAAGAAATCGCCTATCTAGGGTATCGCTTAACTACGGAAGGAGTGCAAGCAACGGAAGAAAAGGTTGCTGCAATCAGAAATTTCCCAGTTCCGAGAAACCAGAAGCAATTGAAAGGATTCTTGGGATTGACCAACTTTTATAATAGATTTACTGCTAAGTACGCAGAAACTATTCAACCATTACAGGATTTACTGAAAAAAAATAAAAGGTTTATATGGACATCAGAACTAGATCGATGCTTCAAGGAAGTGAAGGATTTATTTATTGAGACGGTTATATTAAAATTTCCGAAAGTCAACCAACGGTATTTTCTTCAATGCGATGCGAGTAAATACGCATATGGTGGACAACTGTATCAGTTGGATGAAGAGGGAAATGTGGGTGTTATTGCCTACACAAGTAAAACTTTTAACGGTGCGGAAAAGAACTATTTCACGACTGGAAAAGAACTATTAAGCATTGTCAGATGTTTAGAGAAATTTCGAATATATGTCTTGGGTCAACCAGTAACGATTATAACTGATAATAAAGCACTCACTTTCATGCATAAGTGCCATCTAAACAACTCCAGGATAACTAGGTGGAGCCTATCCATACAAGAATATAACTTTAACATCCTTCACTGTAAAGGTAAAGAGAATGTAGTGGCCGACATACTCAGCCGGTATCCAGAAGATGTAACGGAAGAGGACCAAGTTGATGAGAACTTCGAATATCAGATAAATCAGGTAACTATAAAAATGAAGAAAGACGTATGTAGTATGATAAGAGACATAGGAAAATTCCAGAAGGAGGATACGAAGTTGGGATCTATTATAGATACTCTAAGTAGTAGTAATGAAAATGATATGTGTAAGTTTTATAAGTATATTGATAACAAATTGTATAGGAAGTGTAAGAACAAATGGAAATTATACGTGCCAGAGAGTATTACGGACATAATCATCTCCGAAATACACCAGATGTACGGCCATTTAGGAGGTAAGAAATGTGCCAAACTGTTACAGGAGAGTTTCACATTTGACAAAATGTCAAGGAAAATTAAAGAGTACGTGAAAACTTGTGACAAATGTCAACGTTGCAAGGATAGCCAAAATAGGAACCTGTTTGGGGGAACGATGCCTATTTTACCATTAGAGAAAGGAGAACTCATTAGCGGTGATTATTACGGACCGTTACCAGTATCGACGGGTGGCGTAAAATACATCTTCGTCATGGTAGATAACTTTACAAAATACGTAAAGTTATACACGTTGAGAAGGGCAACAACGGCCGCAACTATCAGGAGAGTCCGACAATACATCGAAGAAATTGGAAAACCGAAAGCCATATTAACGGACAATGCGACGCAATTTACCTCGAAACAATGGATGAAAGGAATGAGTGAACTTCAAATACAACCGAAGTACACTCCCATTCGTAACCCGTGCGCCAACCTTGCCGAACGTATTAATCGACAATTGGGAAACATGTTCCGTATATTCTTCGGCGAACAACACACTAAGTGGTCACGTTTTATTGCAACAATAGAGAGCTGCATTAATGAAACGTATCACGACACCATAGAAATAACACCATATGAAGCTCAGTTCGGAAGGAGACCAGCACGCGTTTGGGAAAAATACTTAAACCAAGAAATACGTGAACACAGTATAACGGACAACCACCAGATCTTCGTGAAAATGAAGCTGAAGAGAGAGAAGCACGCGAAGAAAATGAACGAGGATAACAAAATTACCAAATTTAAAATGGAAGATCTAGTATTGGTAAGGACATATTGCCAATCGGATGCCATGCAGAAGAAAATTGACAAATTTTGTGAATTGTATTGTGGGCCCTATAAGGTGAAACAGGTCTTAGGGGAAGCTACATATATCTTAGTTGAATGCAGCGATGAACAGAAGGTCCGCGGCAAGTTCAACATAAGGCAATTAAAGGCATATCATCCCAGGAAGGAAAGGGATTAAAGAAAGGAATCAACGTGATAAATAATACATAAAATTATTTAAGGATAAGACATGTGTTTATGTTACATAAAGGAAGGAAAAGGCAAATCACTCAACGGCTAAGTGAGGAGAAGTTAGAGGAATACGTAACGCCTCTAACGGTAATCAAACAAACCATTCAAGTTTGCTTAGCTAAGTGATAGAATTGTCTTTGTAATTAAATCAAGAACTATGTCATTGTGTTATAGTTAGTAGCGAAATCATAGACTAATTTGTAAAAATTTAAATTGTCTCGTTTCATGTTAAAATTTTTGAATAATGAACATGATAAAATAGCAATTGGTAGAAGAACGTAAGTAAGGTTTGTTACTTAATCATATGAAATAATCAGCTATAAAATTATTAGAATGTACAACAAGTAGTAATGAAGTACAAGAATGTCCAAAAAAAAATAATAAATAAAAAAAATAAAATAAATTGTGTAATCGTAAAAACTTTAATGAGAGTTATAGTGTGGTAGTTGTTAAGTTCGAATAAAAAGGGAAATGTAAATAAGGTTTTGTTCAGTTGAAATGAGATGTTGTTGAAATAAGTAAAAAAAAAAAGGGGGAAGAAAACGTTTTTTTTTTTAATACGTATAAGAAGTACATTATTAATGTTTATATGTGTAAAACTTAGCATAAATCAAATTGTAATATAATCTTTGGAAAATCTAACCAAGGATAATTGGAGTGAATAGGTAATTAAGATATTCATACGTAAGCTTATTGTGTTTTCTTTTGTTGTAACCAAGTTGGTAGAACGCTTGTCAACAAAATTTAAATTTAGCTTGTAGATTATTTAGGAGTAATGCATATTAAAAACTTAAACGAATAAAAAAAATGATAACTAGTTAGCAACAAAAGAACTTTTTTTTTGCTTTATTTAAAAAAAAATTTTTTGTAGATATAGAACATGTAAATGAATATTAATTTAACCATTTAATTACTAGAAAGTCTGTAAATGGATTCATAATCTCAAACAAGCGAGCAATAAATTCAGTATCGATGTTGTGAATGTCAGTGGTATAGTAATGACGGACAGTGTTGAAAAGAGGGGAAGGAAAGGGTAAGTGACGCTACACTGTTTTATGTGAAAGATGATCTTTGGCGACTACACTCTTTTCAATGAAGAATGATCATTGTTGAAATTTCAGCAAGGGCATTAATTTGCGATTCCTTGATTCGGGACTCATCAATGAACCCAAATTGGGGACTCTGTGAAGCAATTACGGTAGAGAATTTTTTTGAGTAAACGGCACTGTAGCGGGCGTCAACTGTCAAGAGTGATGCATGTTATAGCCAAACGGCCGCCGTTAGACAATGACTTAAGAAAGACAATGCCTCAGCACACAGCAGATGTTAGACGTGAATGTACGACATAAGCGCAAAAGGCTACAATAACAAAGAAACAAAAGACTATGTCTTTTTGTCACAATTACCGGGAAAACGTGTACTAAGGGGACGCCAGCATTTGTCGACATACACGTGTGAGTTAGCGACTGCACATGGACATGACATTTTCCACAAAGGCAGTATACGAACGGATGCAATTAAGAACAATAGAACATGCATAGCCGCACAGCGGGTAACTTGCTTACTGGCACGAAATAAGGAGCATCTTGGAGGGCTGCAGAGCAGATGTTCGTTCCTGGAAGATGACCACCATCAGCGTGTGAACTAACAAGGGAAGTCTAGGACAATACGGCGATTCGACACACCCGAGTTAGGGAACACACATGTGCTGGACGGAAATTGCTTGGGAAGGACAGAAGGGAACGTAAGACAATCGCGTAACAGACAACCGTGTAATTAGGTCCGTCGTCATACGTGGAGGTGGTGCGAACAGCAAGACTTTTAGAGAGGGGTCTAGACTGACCTATCAGGAACAAGGAATTCGGTAAAGGCGGGTGTTAAGAAGACATCACCATGGAGACGAGGGTGAAGAGCTAATGGGAAGTAAACCAAGGACCCCAGCCCGAGTATCTAGGAGGAGTCTTCGCAGAATCGAAGGCGAGAAGCCAATCATGTCGGAGAGAGGAGTAAGGGTATGCGATCCGTGGAGAGTATCGGGTTGCTGAAGAAATAAAATTAGGTGTTCGCAGAGAACTATTTATATTTGCATAATAAAATACATTATAAATGGCACAATCGATCTAGTTGAACGCGGCATAAACTATCACGCATGTACACCAAGAGTGACAGAGAACCCGCACGCGAAAGTGTTCTAAGACAATGAAGTAATATTCGAATGACCGCTGTTAGTCATTTTCGTTAATGAGCGTATCCGAATCAAATGTGGAACAAATAGTGTCGTCGACGGAGTGTCAAGTGAAGTGTAGTAGATTAATCTTCTTATCTACAGCCAGGACCTCGTCGCAGAATAAGGAACTACGCAGTTAGTCACCGCAATTCGGATACAAACGACAAGTAAATTATTATTAATCACGTACTATTAGATTAGGTTGCCACTGTCCTGCCACTCAAAAAGAACTCGCCACTGAGTAGGCCATACATTTATTTAATTGCTCTGAGTAACGCCAATTGAGAAATATGAATCTATAGAGTAGGATATATTGAAATTTGTAATGTAATTGATTAACCTTTATTGATTTGTAGATGTTCATAGATGTTAGAGACAATATAGCAGCATTGTGTATTTTAAATGTATAGTATAGTAACGGTAACTTTATTTCAGAATTTAAATGACATTGAATATACATAATAAATTTGTATTGTTCACAAATGTTCATAGTGTCTGAGTCATATAATTGCTATTGACCTAAACACCTGTTTACATATGGTGCTCCAGAACGCGGGACGTATTTAAATTCAGTGATATCAAAGTGTATCATTATATATGGTATGCCCGACCTGGAGCAGTAAGCAAGATCTGTAGTAAAAACCCACAGTTATGGAAAACTCCTTAGAATGGAACACTATTAATCATCATTTCTTACATGGTTTTATATGTCAATTAGGCAAGGTAAACATAACATTGTAACAACACGCCCATGTGTAGTTAGAATCAAATGGATTAAGTGAGTAGTAGGCATAACTCATTATATGAAACATAAAACAATTAGTTTATTCGCATAATGAAGTTCCTATGAACAGATATATATAGCATCAATAGTAAACAATTTATTAAAACTGATAAAGAATTGTCAATCATAATAATCAAGATAATTTAGTTAATTGAACAATTAACATTTACAATTATAAATTCGCAGAAAATATAAAGTTGTATATGACCTCCCAAACTTGGGGTTACGACCTAATTAAAAGGATAATCAATTAATTTATGCAAATAAGTTTGCATGAAAACATTATAATGTTGTAAGCAGAATGCAGAAAGGGCAGGAATACGTAATTGGATGGTTGAATCAGAAAATGACCTTTGGTGAGGTCTCCTTCAGCAAGTCAGGACCCGTCCAGGGTTATAGCGCCCCTCATGAAGATGGCTAATACGAGTTTTACTGTTTGTTGTAAATAGTCCCTAATATATTATTTATTTGTGTAAAAGCCAGTAAAATTAAGTACAATTTGGTTAAAAGCGTTAATTAAACTTATGTTTTACCGTCGCTGGTGTTGGATTAATTTTTTGTTTAATTCAAATACCGCTATCCACGGTATAGTATCCATAAACGTGGAACTTATAAAAGTATCTTGTGTGGACGAATAAAGTGTTATACGGTACGTAAAACTTCATTTCATAAAGACACGCCGCGAGTCAGAAAAACTTAATTATTTTGCAGCGAGACGTTTATCAGTTTTCAGTTGCTTGGTGTCGTAATAATGTCAGGATTAATATGTTTCAAACACAACAATAGGTTTATTTACTAAAAGCTCAACTGCAAATTGTCGTTCTTCAGTCTGTAAAACCGTCAGCGGTATTTCATTAGCTGTCTAATCTTCTGTAACACACTCAACAAAAGCTGTAAAACTCGCATTTTCGCTGCTGTCGTCGAGGGGGTTTTGTTGCTGCAACGCGCGATATCATCAGCTCTTTTCCGCACTTCTTCTTCTGCTTCTCTCCTCTATAGCGAGAGTGAATGTACCTGACGTCATTTGTACCGATACAATCTGTATTAAAGCGTCCCGCTTCCACTTTTTTGTATTGCGTGTTTGTGCAAATAATCGATTGTTCTTCTGTAATTGAATTTACTATTTCGTAATTTCAGACTGTACCGAATTAATAGAAAAAAAAATAATTTTAACAACAGATTACTTATCGCACATTACACTGTACGTAATTGGCGACTTAGTTTCTGATTGTTTTGATATATATTTTTTTAGTCGTTTCGAATTCGTTACTTTTTAATAAGGAAGTACGAAGCCGTGAATGGTAAAAAAGCGTTCCGTTAATAATTACTAGTTTCGTTAATCAAGAGCAAAAATTTAGTTTCTGTGGATTTGTAAAATGTAGCGGATTATTGTTGCGACATTTTCTCACTTTGTCTCACTGGTGAAATGAAAGTGTTTTTCAGGTGTTTTCGTGCAAACGATTGCACGATTGCGTACTTATTACTTAATGTTTGACGATTGTTAGAATCGGACACCGACACTTCTCCACGTGGAAAATTCTTCAGCCGAACGTCAAGTGGTCTGTCAGGCGATGCCATTATAATTTTATATATTTAAATGCAACTCATATGATGACGCACGCTTGTATTGTGACTGTGACAATTCTTCTCCGACAGTCAGGTGCGGATTAGAAGCGCGCGTGGTGCCCTATGCTGCCATCAGACTGGTGCCCCCCCCCCCATTCAAAACTAAAACTTTTATCCATTATTTACGCTGATAAATGGCATACACAATTTCGAAAGTTGACAATTATTTTATTAAACTCTCAAATTACAACAAATATATAGCTAAATAGTGATCACCACAATGAGCATAGTAGTATTTAAGCTTAGAAAATACTTATCGATCCATTTTTTTTTTAATTTTTACTGAACAAAGCCTTGCATAATTTCTTCTAAATCGAGCGATTCAAGTATCTTACTTTCAATATTCAACCTCGTTAACGAAGATAGTCTCTCATCTTCCATAGTTGAAGTCAAAATGTCTTTAATGCGTTTTAATACAGAAAACGATCTTTCGGATTTAAAGTTAGCTATCGGAATCGTTAAAAGCAGACGATAAGCAATGTATATATTCGGAAATACATCAATCATTTTACAAATACTTTGAGCGGACAGACTGTAGTAGCATGGAATCTATCATCTTCATTCGAACGATTTGGAAGAACGTGACTTTCCAACTCAACAGTCTCCATGGTTAATAACGGCGTAAGAAAAACCAAACGATTGCGTAATGTGATCATAAGCTTTGCTTCGCTTAGTCAAGTCAGCTGGATGGTGCCCCCTCTGACAGCTGAGGTCCTGGTGCCCGGTGCTGCAGCATACCCTAGCGTTATGGATAATGCGCCACCGCCGACAGTTCCTCCCGGACATTTGCTCCCCGGATAATTGCCCGCTGTGACAATTCTTCTTCTTCTGTGGCGTCATAGTTCGGAGTCGAATCTCAGCCTCCATAACCATCCGCCTCTATTTTTCCCTGTCCTTGGCGATCGATCTCCTTCGTTTTAAGTAAATTATCAGCATCCCTCGCCACTGCCTCAATCCAGCGATGCTTGGACCTTCCGACAGGCCTTCTACCCTCGGTTTGACTAAACAGTACCTTCCTAGGTATTCAATTGCCTTCCATCCTAATGTGCCCTGCCCATTGCAATCTATGCAGTCGGATGTTGGTGGCCAGATCATTGTCTTTATACAGCTTGTATAGCTCCTCATTGTGACGCATTCTCCATATCCCATTGACTTGGATTGGTCCATATATTCTCCTCAAAATTCTATTTCTCGTCTTGTTTTATGGAATCCTTACTTAAAAAGGTGCTAGTCTTTGAGAAATTATGACAGAGATTGCTTTAGTCGTCTCGTAGTACTCAAGGAAAAGGTAAAGAAATGAAGGATTTCTTTATTCGCAGTGATACAATCATTTTAAATTGAATAACATTTTCCCAAGTTACCGGTGTTATAATTTAATATAGCAGATGGTATGGAGACAGTACACAGGTGGTAAAAGCGTCCGTCGAGAGGTCAGACCGTAGTGACCCGAGAGATTAAGGACACACGGTCTCGAAAGAAAATACTGTTGTCGTCGTTGCTAGGAATCGATACCCCGGAGAGATCTGTAACCGCATCGCTCTCTCCTTTATTAAACTATAATATCGACATAGCGGTGTTATTAAACGACATAGATTTTGCGCTCAGCGATTGGCAAGTCCCAGAGAATGAAGAGAGGGAGAGAGAGAGAGATTTATCGTTTTAAAAATTTAATATACGCGCGCGCGTGTGTAAACAACATAAATCATATCATTACTGAAAAAATTTTATCAATGGTTTTACAAGGCAAGACAGTAAAATACAGGCCTCGGAAATGGAATTCTTAAGAGGAGTCAAAAGGTGTTCTAAACTTGACCATATAAAAGGAATGAGACCATAAGAGAAGAGTTACAAGTTTTTAACATGAATGAAAAATTAAAAGATTACAAAAAACGGTGGAAAGAAGACTCAGAAAGAACGTCAAATTCCAGATTGGCCAAGCAAGCCTGGACATAGGTGTGTGTGTGGGGGGGGGGTAGACCCAGGAAGAGATGGCTGAACATTTTTAAGGCGGAACAGGCAGCACCTTGCCTATGTCGTGTTGTGAAGATGATGATGATGATGATGATGATGATGATGATGATGATGTTTTCCCAAGCGAAAAACGGTAAAAATTCAACAAAGTTTCAGACTAAAGGGAATTTTAATCCGGATCCTAATACAGCGTTTACTGTGAACTTCTTTAACGTTAGTGCCACCAGGGGGTGAAAATTGTAAAAGATATGTGATGGCTCGGATTAGGGTAATTTCATTCAAAATACAAACTCGACGTCTTTAATAATTTATTAGAATTATCACCTCTCTATATTCCTTGGAAATATTTAATTCCCTTCAAAGAGATTCTAAGCTACAATATGTTTACAAAAAAAAACCTTATATATGACTACTGTTATAGGTTATGTATATTTGAGAAAAATATTAGATAAGACCGGTGGATATCAATGCAAACAAAAATAACCTTAAAAGCTAGAACTAAATTATTTGTTATTTAAGAATTATGGTTGTAGGCTTCACTGAAAAAACCCAATTCATTTGTTTGGAAATTTTCGTGTATATTGTGCCACTGTTTTACAACTCTTATTTGAAAAAAAAACTGACGTTTTCGTAATTCTTATGATCACTTAAAAACTATATAATATTGAAATTTACCTAATAATCAATGTATTTCATTTAAAATAGTATTCGAGTTTTCCAAATCAGAGACCATACTAGTTACTGTACATAAAAGTGATAAAATAAACTTTTTTTACATAAACAAATCTGACACGTAACAAGGAACTATAATTGTTGCAAAATTAAAAATTTTTAAAGTACAATAAAATGATATAAATAAGAAAGTGTTTCAGAATTTCAAATACTCACTGATATGTATAATATTAATACACGCCTACACAGTCGAACAGCTTGTTAGAATAAGCCATTCTTTAAATTATAAAATCCAGCATACCTACATTCGTTAGTGAGCACAGCAAAAAATAGAGTTATTAATCTCTTTGAAAAATAATCTCTTTGCCCTCCCGTGTATTCATTGCTGTTAAATAGATTTACTTTAACCGTCCCGACACATGTTCAGACAGACACAGCTGTTTGAGTCGAGCAGTGTTGTTTGGTCAGCTGTTATGCGTTCACAAAAACAACCGCTCAATGATTCAACCCAGCTGACGTTTCACGGCCTTCATGATACTTAATTGCCGTGCTTTCTAACTGGGGACTGTGAGAAAATCGTAAGCCGGATTTATGACCAGTAAAGATGTTTAAATTTAACAATTGTGTTGTAGAAATATGCCTTTATGCCTCTTACACGAAAATAATCTCTGTGTTGGTAAATATTCTATTTTTACCTGCGCTTATTAAAAGATCGTAAATTTACGTGTATTGTTTAAACGGGGTCAACTTTGGATACCATGTCTTCACGTGACTTTAGAATAATTCATGAAATATATGAACACGTCACAGTCTCTTCGCAATTTTTTAACATAAATTTTATTCTTTCTTTATAGGCCTACACTAAGATAAACATACTCTACGTTATGAACTGTATTGTTTGTTGTTACTAGTTCTTATCGCAATCATCGTATCATCCTCATTCTCATGAATATTATTAACTTATTAGTATTAAAATAAATTTCGTTGTTTTCTTATCCTTTTGTTTGGACGTGTCCTCCTCCTCCTCCTCCTCCTCCTCCTCATCACTATCATCATCATCATCACCATCTTCTTCTTCTTCTTCTTTCTTCTTCTTCTTCTTCTTCTTCTTCTTCTTCTTCTTCTTCTTCTTCTTCTTCTCCTTCTCCTTCTCCTTCTCACTACTCCTCTCCTACTTGTTCAATATAAGGACTAGGTTATATAAACCTGTTCCAGCACCCATCTCATCCTCGAACGACCCCGTCCCTTCTACCAATGGCTTTATATTTCAGAACCGCTTCTGGCAATCGATCCTCCGTCGCCTTGTGTAAATGGTCTCACCATTGTCTTTTATAAGTTTAAATTAATGTATTTATATATTATGCCTCTAGTTCTGCTCTTAAATCCTCATTTCCTCTTCTTCTATCTTGCAAAGTATAATTTAAAGTACGTATTTCGAATAAACTGCATTTCAGCACTCTGAATCTTGCCGCATTCTTTTTCGACATGACCCGCACCTCACTCGCACTCGGTATTGCAGTTGTTTTATAAAATGTAATTCTTGTGCCGGGTCTCGTTTTATTTTTAAGATTTCTATGACTCGTTCCGCAAATATTACTAATTTATTTATCTTATCTTTTATATCAGATTCAGACTCATAGCTTACTCCACGTCCGAGTTATTTAAAACGGCTCACTTCTTCTAAAGTACTTTTCATCATATCCCAATTCTCACTGGACCCTCACCCTCATATCACCCTCGCTTTTTTGAATAACTATAACTATGCCATATCCATATATATAATACATATAGTTGGCCGAACGTACCTCTTACTGAGGCGAAAGCAATTGCCAACCATCCCTTGTCGAACGTTTTAATAACTTTCAGTACTACAGAAGGGCCCCGGAGGGTGGCCAAAACGTCTAGAAAATGTTGTTTCGAAGCAATCGACCACGGCCTGGTTGTCATCAACTCTTTGATTCCGGCCGTTGTATCCTACGCTATAGTAGGCTATACAATGTTGTTTCGAAGCAATCGACCACGGCCTGGTTGTCATAAACTCTTTTATTCCGGCCGTTGTAGCCTACGCTATAGTATACAATGTTGTTTCGAAGCAATCGACCACGGCCTGGTTGTCATAAACTCTTTTATTCCGGCCATTGTAGCCTACGCTACATAACCTAAATATGATTGTAGGTTAAATTAATTTTAAATACAGCCCCGCAGTGTTTGTACATAATTTCATTTTTAAGTTTAGTTTAGTAGAACAAAAAATACATTTTTTCCCATAAAAAGCCTGAACTGACTGCAGAAAAGTCGCTAATCTTAAATACAAATTTTTGTCGCCAATATAAACTTCAAATCCCTAGATTAAGCGACTTTTCCCCCGAAACTGGAAACAACAACCACTTTTGGGAATAACCAGTTTCGCGCATTATTGGCTCCTGGGCAAAAAATCATTACTGTCAATGCGAAACAAGCTGTTGGTGTACAACACTGTCTTCAAGCCTATGTGTGGACAATACGGCTTACAGCTTTGTGGAACTGCATCTAAATCCAGTATCGCCATAATGGAAAGGTGTTGCGTGCCACACCAACGCACCGTGGTTCATCAGCAACAAAGACATCTATAGAGAGATGGACCTGCCCTCCCTCAGTCATTGAAACCATCGCGATGTTCAGCGGAAGATATGTGAAATGGCTTGAAGAGCACACGAATCCTTTAGCCATACATTCTACTAGACAACAACCTACAGACAAGACGTTTAAGGTTAACATTTCCTCTGGACTTACCTAGACTCTAACACTATAAATATATTGTACATAATATGTTACTTTTAAATACTCATATGGAGAACTAGTCAATGGACTAGTCTCTAGATGAAGCGACTTCTCCCCCGAAACTGGAAAAGAACAACCACTTTTGGGAATAACCAATTTCGCAAGCATTATTGGCTCCTGGGCAGAAAATCATTACTGTCAATGCGAAACAAGCTGTTGTACAACACTGTCTTCAAGCCTGTTTTGACATACGGTGCCATGTATCCTGTGAACAATTATTGTTATATATTAACATATTCCATAAATAAACGTAAAAAAAAAAAAAACGAAACAAGAGGAAACAAATGTAGATATGCACAAACTGTTTATGTTGGTAACATTTCCATGGCCGTCATTGAAGACAGACTAGTCTAATGCACACGGTAGATTTGATCTTTTCGTAGCAGAGGGATACAAAATACCCGACTCGGGTGTTGTGCGATATGAATAATTTATTTATTCATGTGATGAACACGACACGAAACCGTAACGTGTACCCCGCGCGTGTCAGCGACTGTTTATTTAAATGGCATCGAATTATCGCCATGTTTAATACGGGACAGAAACGCGATCGAGAGGGCAGCGCATCGGAAACACGGGACGCGCGGAATATTAATTTCGCCACTAACGGACAGTATGCAAATTATTATTAGACAGTATGGAACGTGGAACGATATTTCACTTAAGACAAATCGCGAGTAGGTAATAAATAATGTTTTTAACGTCGTAACTTATTTTTTTCGCCTGCTACAAAAATTTAAACTTGATATTTTTTCGTTATTTTGTCCTTTTTTTTCGAAACGTAGCTATCTAAGCCGAAAGCGGGTGAGTATTCTGTTACTGCGATAATAAATTAAATTACCGCAGAGTGACAGCCAGAAATATATTGCCAAATATCTGTCGTTTAGCGGCGAGGCCGGCTGGAAAGTTTCATGGCGCCCCTGTGTGTGTGGGAGAGACTTACGCCTGCCTCCTGGCTAAATATACGAATTATTTTGTTTTTTTTTTTTACAAAACATCACGTGAAACAAGAGACACAAATGTCTTTCGGTCTGTAAACAAACACTCACTTCAGAATAGGCTATAAGGCAACATGCTTCACCGCGAAGATGGAAAGTGATATTTTGGGCGATGGATGTGACACTCTGAATTCTTGCTTTAATTAATTGGCCTTCACAAAATTAAAAGTATAAGATTCCTTCTGGTGACGATTACGAAATCCTCTCCGTTCCTCTACTCTGTGTGTGTGTGTGTGTGTGTGTGTGTGTGTAAGGCCTCCGTGATACTTGTCTGGTATCCACTCGGATGCATATATTCGTGCTTCGTTTAATACGTGTTGCGAGAGGAATGTCATTCTGTTCACAGTGGATATAAATATTTAGCGAGCGATATTATATTACGTAAGAAACGTAATATAACATAATAATATAAATCAAAACGAAGGAAAAACTACGGACTAATGCCGCTGTCTGTCTAATTTACGAGATAGTATGGTCTACTACAGTGGAAATCTATATAACTCGAATCCCAGGGGAAATGGGAAAATTTCGTGTTATCGAATATTTCGAGTTATGCAGGTTCGAGTTATCAAGAGCAGGATTACTGAAAATCGAGTTCCAGAGGTATAAGTATTTGTTACTACTATTATTATTATTATTATTACTTGCAAGAACAAGGCTCAAAGCCTGTTACGTCGTCCGTTGCTACAACTGATCTCTGCGCCTTTTCATCGCCCGTCCCAGACCTCTTCTACCTTTTGGCATATATTTTGCACTCACGTGTGGTATTCTTGATGGGTCCGTACGTTATACGTGATCAAACTATTTCTGTCTACATTCCCTCACCGTGCCATTCACTGGTCGGACAGCTAACTCATGCCGGATGTCCTCATTCCGTTTCTTGCCTAACCTGCTATACCCGGCTACTGATCTAAGGAACCTCATCTCTGCACTTTGCAGTCGACTTTCATGTGCAAAATTCTCAAAGGCGGAGAGAGAGGAAGAGCCTAAGAGGTGGGTCTCCGAATAAAACCGAGGGCAGGTCTGGAGGCTCGAAGGGGGGTGGCCAGACTACCGGACACTTTCCTGAAATCGGGTTGGTAGCCCATTCAGGCTTAAGAACCTTCAATGTCTGTTATTATTATTATTCAGCCGTGGCTCTACACCCCTTGGCGGGTCTTGGCCTGCTCCAAGAGTCGATTCCATTCCTCCCTAATGCGTCCCCTGGCTTTCCAGTTTCTTATCTTATCGTAGCTTTCCGAGGTCCTCCTCTATCTGGTCTTTGAATCTACTTCGGGGTCTCCCCTTTTTCTACTACCCATTGGTTTCTGGTAGAAAATGTGTTTCGTAGGCTGTCCTACCTCCATTCTCTCTATGTGTCCAACCCAGCTTAGCATGTATATTTTGATTATCCTGACAATGTCCGGCTCTTTGTAAAGATGGTATAGTTCGTAATTATAGCGCCTCCGCCACATTCCATTTTCTTTTACTCCTCTAAATATTGTTCTTAGAATCCGTCTTTCACAGCAATCCAGAAGTCTCTCGCTTTTTTTTTGTCATTGTCCAGGTTTCTGAAGCCTGAACACTGACCTAATAAGTGTTTTGTAAATTTTGCATTATTATTATTATTATTATTATTATTATTATTGTTGTTGTTGTTTTGCTCTTAATATTAGTGTTGTAAACAAACAAACAGATTTGATCACACACAAACATGCGCGAAGTTATCTGCTGGTGGAAAGACGTTTACCGACGTTTTAGAAACACTCTCGGCATACAGAGTCCTATTGCGGTGTTTTTTGTGATAACCGCTGATAACAGCCTGTCCTGATTAGCTAAAGCAAATACTGTACATACGGTAAGTGCCACGACTGTTTTCGAGCACCACTTGCCCGCTTATCTAATCCCAGCAGCCGTGCGCCTGCTGCACCTTTAACACACGTTCTCTTATTTAAATTGCATTTTTTCACAGTGTACTTATTTGGATCGTGGAGAGGAAAAATTAAATTTATCAGGGATGTGCGTGTGTGAGAGAGAGATAGCGAGCATAGTGGAATTAAAAATAGGCACAGAGAAGGAAAGAGTTTTTTTTTATTTATTTTATTTTTGCAATCTGTTTACAAAATAAACATTTGGCGGTGGTGACAATATATATGACATGTAGAGGGTGGTCCATTATCACTCCTCCTTAAGGACTAATATTACATAAATCTAGCCGGAATGTCCACTTATTTGTGGCGTTTGAGTCTTCTTGTGTTGGTGCCTGCGTCTTCCATGAGCTTTTGAGCTAGTTCGTTGGGGTGCGCTGCTAGTCTCTTACTGTAGTTAACGAAGAATCGTTTGATTTCATGACGGACAGAAGTCACTTGGAGGTCGTTCTCGATGACATTATTCGGTACGTACCAAGGAGCGTTGACCATAGCTCGGAGCACCACATTCTGGAATCGTTGTAAAATCTCGATATTTGAAGTACTCGCTGTCCCCCACAGCTGGATGCCATATGTCCAGGTTGGCTTAAGTATGGCTTTTTAGATAAGGAGTTTGCTTTCCAGAGTTACAGGGGATCTCCTTCCGAGTAGCCAATACATTTGCCTGTACTGTAGTCTGAGCTGTTTGATTTTGGTAAGTACTGTATGTGCTTTCGCCAGGTTAGGCGGCGGTCCAGATATATACCGAGGTATTTTACATCTTCCTTTTGCGGTAGTTGGCAGTTATCGAATGTTACCGACGGGCAGCTGTCACGTCTCATAGTGAAGGTAACGTGTGATGATTTAAGAAGGAAAGAGTAAAACGGATTAACGGAACGTTTCTATAAGAGAGTTTAAAGTACAAAGTGAAGTCATTTCTCTTTTCGAAACGGTTAAACAAGAGGTCTATTCAAAAAGTAATCTCCGATTGGCTGACAAAGACAAACAGGTTGCCATAACAACACGGCAGCACTGATCAGACGCGTATTTACGGGGGAGAGTGACGAACGGTCCGGATCCCCCTCCACCAGAGAATCGAAAAAGTTGACAGGTAGTTTTGTTAATCTCTTAATTTTTAGGTTTGTTTACTATGTTTTCAGCTGTATGAGCTAATATAATATAGTGACGTATCAGAATTTAGCTTTGGGAGGGGGCCCGGGGTCGGGTCGTCTTCATACAAAAGAGAAAACAAGTTAAGACTAATCTATGTTACTATCTTTGAAGAGGCTGAAATCAATCCGATTAAAGTAAACGGTAATAACACACTAAAAGACGCGTTATTGAACAATTGTTAACAACAAACTTATTGACTGAATTGATTTTCCTATATTCCATATCTCAAACGTATACGTTGATGATGTGTAATAAACCTGTTTGTATATTTAAAAAATAGTCACTACTATATTAGCTTACACAGCTGAAAAAGTAATCGAACAGCCTAAAAATTAAGAGATTAATATAATTCGTCAACTTTTCTGACTCTCTGGGGGAGGGTCCAGTTTAGTTCTCCCCCCCCCCCGAAATACATCCCTGCTATAGTACTAACTCTTTTGAAGTATACAAACAGGCTTATAACACATCGTCTGCGTATACGTTTGAAATATGAAATATAAGGAAATTCATTCAGTGACCCCGGAAGAAGTTGTTAATGAAATGTCCAAAAGAAATGAAGGCGAATTAAACTCTAAACCATTTTTACCTCTTTTTTTTGTTTAAAACTTTCTTGGTTTATCTTTTTTTTTTACTAAAGCTCTAATTATCATATTTAAATATAAAATAAGTATCAATAATTATGTTTGTATATGTTAAAGTAGGTTGGAGAAACACAGCTTCCCTGCCTACTGTAACTCCCTTATTTATTGGAATGTCACTTGACTGCCTACCATTCAGATCCAGGACTACAGAAGTGTAGCACTTTAGAACAAGTGATCCGTTTTAAATACCTCGGATGTGCTGTAAGCTATGAATCTGAATATGATATAAGAGAGAAGGTAAATAAATTTAGGAATATTTGCGGTACGATCCATAGAAATCTTAGAAATAAGACAAGACACAGCACAAGGATTAAATTTTATAAGACAATTGCAATATCCAGATTGACATATGCGAGTGATGCGTGGGTCATGACAAAAAAGGAATGCGGCAAGATTCAGAGTGCTGAAATGCAGTTTCTTCGAAATATTTTTAAGCTATACATTGCAAGATAGAATAATGAATGAGGATATCGGAGCAGAACTCGAAGTACAGGATATAAATGAAATTATTTCATCTTACAGAAGACAATGATGGGATCATCTGCAAAGGATGACAGAGGATCGATTGCTGAATGCGGAACCGAACTGTAAAACCATTGGTAGAAGAGACGTGGGTTGTCCGAGGATGACATGGGTGCTGGAACAGGTTTATACAACATAATCCTTGAAGAGAAGAAGAAGTATGTTGTAAACAATATTTCAATATTCCGTATTTTTATTGTGTTATTACCGTTTACTTTAATGGAATTGATTTCAGGGTGTTATCACAAGTTTTTCAGTCACTTTGTAGATTGTAATGTTGATATTGATTAGTCTCAACATGTTGTTTTCTTTTATATGAAGCCTACACGATCGGACCCCCCCCCCCCAAAGCCAAATTCTAGATACGCCACTGGCAATGACCAGTACCCGTTTATGCTGTTACATGTAAAGCCGCGGCCCATTTTCTTTATTTCGCAGTCCATGTAGCTTATAATTTGTTTGAACGTAAAAAAGTTCTCGGTATTAGCAAAAATATGATTATAAACAGGGTGCACAACTCTAAAAGTCTTCCTGCCAGCGCCCATACTTATGGGTCCCATGAAGTGTAACAGTGTAATATATTTCAAGGTGGGCCCCGGACTTTAAAAGGTTGAAAACCACTGGTCTAAACGTTTCGGTCACACATGCGGAGGGCATCTTCAGTAGGGAAAAAGAAGAAAGAAAACGTTCGTAAGGATGACAGGGCGAACGCACCTCACAGCAACGTGCTTCAGGAGCGTATTTACCAGGGGGTACGAATGGAACCGGACCCCCCCCCCCAGAGGGTCAAAAAAGTTGACGAATCTTTTGTTCAAAATTACATCTAAAAACCGGGCTGTTAGGCCGTGGTCGGATGCTATGAAACGCCATCACGTTGGCAACGTTTCGTTTCCCCCTCGTGATTCTTTCTATTAAAAAGTGACAGTGTAAGAAGACAGATGTTCACATGTTCGCTGAACAATACCCGATGCCTGTCTCAGGTAGAAGCAACCGAATTTTGTTAACCACTTAATTTTTATTGTATTTATTTCAGCTGTGTACGCTAATGTAGTAGTAACTCTTTTTTAAATATACAAACAGGTTTATGATACAGCATTAGGGTATACGTCTGAAATATGAAACCTAGGAAAATCAATTCAGTCAATAATTATCTTTTAGCAATGTTTCAATAATGCGTATTTTTATTGTGTTACTACCGTTTACTTTAATGGACTGATTCCAGTGGATGTTATCAGGCGTTTTTCAGCCTCTTTAAAGATTGTTGTGTTGATTAGCTTAAATTGCTTTTTTCTTTTGTATGAAACCGACCCGACCACGAACCCCCCCAAGCCAAATTCTAGATACGCCACTGACGTGTTTACTCCTCAACTGTGAGGAGCATTCGATGTGTCATTTTTGCGAACGATTTCTTTCACTCTTGTCTTTTTCCACTGAAGATGGTCTCCGGACGTGTGGCCGAAACGTTTAGACACGGAAACTTAAGCGATCGACCGTGGCCTACCAGTACGGAACACAATAGTTTAACGTCTATACAATAGTGCGGAATATAGGTCTAATATAGAAAACGTTTTTTGTTTCCTTCACATATGTATGAATGACCCTCAGTTAAGCCGATTTTGCCGATACTTCGGAGCGACTGATCAACGATTCGATGTCAGCAGCTGTAATGAGCGAAAGACGATTTTTATCAGGCGGGAGAATCTCGCGTAGGTTTTCGCTGAAATACAGCAAATATGAAATATATGTTACAAGGTCGTGCGTATGGCCGCTGTTGTTTTTGATTTTATCTCTCGTTGGAAACGATGTGCATTAAAAGAAAACACGGATCTTTATCAGGGAAGGTTTAAACATCGTATTTCCGTTTTGCTGACGTATAATGACGTCTTTATTATTGGCCAACCCAGACAGACAGAGTTAAACATAACGTAACTCGCTGTGTGTGTGTGGAAGTATTGTTTCTCAAGTTTCCGAGTCGATTGCATCAAGCCCAAGTTCACAGAGTCGTCCTTCGCCGTCTCCTTTCGTTTTTGCGTAGCGTCTTCCCGCTTTGCGTAAGCGTCATAAATGTTGCCGGAACCGGTCTTGTCTGCGGTTGCTAACTGCGACCGTTTGAGCAACTCATAGTGTTACTTGAAATGTAATTATAGAAATTTCATCAAAATTCGCTGTCAAAGAGTGTAACCCAGGGGTCTCTAAACTTTTTCATTTGACGGCCGAATTGAAAAATCTTGGAAGTCAGGCGGGCCAACACACACACACACACACACATATATTCTTACTTTTTTTAAGTTTACGAAATAATCAAGTCAATAAAATAGGTATTTAAATAACAATAAATCAGACTTATCCAAAGAAAACAAATTTATTTTTTCAAAATAATGTAAATAAAAGTAAGGAAAAACTAACATTCAAAGGTATTTCTTATGAATTATTTTTTGGCTTCTTATGTACGTATGGGATGTGTGGAGTTGCTTCCGACACATTATGTTTGCCCATTTTGGGTCAAATTTTGATGCTCCTATCACTTTTTTTTTATTAAATCTATTTAACTATTTGCAATCAGTATAACATAAAAAATAACATACTATAAGCAAATCTTTTGTATGAGAAAAAAAAAATAGGTGTTGACCATGTGGAGCTGTTATCCTGTGATAACAAGCTCAGTTATTCCTTAAAAGTAGGTTACAAAAAGAAACAACAGTCACAAAGATTATGGATGCTTAAATCTAGATGGTAGGTCTAGTATTTTTTGTCTCTTTAGTCTATGAATGTCTTCACTATTGTCTAGCAAATTTATTGCAAGAATATTAGGGTGTAGTTCTAGTTTACTTAAATACTTTTCACTGCACTTACTCACTTCATCTTTAACAGATGACACTTTTAAGTCACAGAGGATTTCTCTATTTGGTATAAACCAGGGTGCATTTGTTATAATCCGTAGAACTTTTGCCTGGAATCGTTCTAGAATCTCTATATTAGACGTTGATGCCGACCCCCACAGCTGTATGCCGTAGGTCCAGATTGGTTTTACGTCCAATCAGCCAATAGTATTTGCTGAGCTTGTGGCCAAGTTGTTTTATTTTGTTGAAAATATGCGTCTTCCATGTCAAGCCTTTATCCAAATGAATGCCCAGATATTTAACATTGTCCGCTTGTGGTAGGTAGTGGCCATTAAAAGAGACTTGAGGTGACGCTCCTCTGCACTTAGTGAAAGTGACATGGACAGACTTTGTTTCATTGATCAGGATGCGCCATGATTTCGTCCAACGTTGAATTTGATACAAGTGTTGTTGAAGCATTCTCGCAGCAATGCCAGGATCTGCATGACTAGCCAGTATTGCTTTGTCGTCGGCAAACGTTGCTGTTCGGGTATAGGGACAAGTAGGAAGATCTGACGTGAAAAGTAGATATAACGTTGGTCCAAGGACGCTTCCTTGTGGAACACCAGCTCCGACAGGGTACAACTGTGTTACTTCTAGTCCGTATTTAACCCTAAAGTACCGTTCATGCAGGTACGACTTCAGAATAAGATATAGCGTGTGAGGAAGTACTTTTTTAAGTTTGTAAAGGAGGCCCACGTGCCAAACCCTATCGAAGGCCTGGCTTACGTCAAGGAAGGCCGCGGTACAGTAACCCTTTTTTTCAAAAGTTTGATTGATGAGTTCAACTACCCGGTGAACTTGTTCTATAGGGCTGTGTCCTTTTTTGAAGCCAAACTGGTGGTCGGGTATCACGTTGTTTTCCTCAATCACAGTTGTTAGTCTTCGGAGAATAAGTTTTTCTAGAAGTTTACCGAGTATCGGTAACAGGCTAATAGGTCTGTAGGATGTAACATCATGAGGTGGTTTGCCTGGCTTTTGAATAAGGATGATATCTGCCACTTTCCACTGAGGTGGAAAGTATCCAAGACGTAGAATTGCATTGTATATCGCTGTAAGGAGTACTATTCCTTTTCGCGGTAATTCTTTAATAATACGCCCGGTGATAAGGTCATAACCAGGTGATTTTTTGGAATTTAGTTCATTTTTTACCATAAACATCACTTCTTTAACTGTAAGAACTTTTGGTAATGGTGACATTTGGTACGGTCCCTGTAAAAAGTTTTCAATTTCAGCGTCATCTACTGAAGAATTTTGAGATGGTAGCGGTTGGAACACTTTTTCTAGGTGAAGTCCGAAGGTGGTGGCCTTTTCATTATCTGTACGAGCCCAGGATCCATCCTCTTTCCGGATTGGTGGAATAGGGTTTTTGGGATGTTTAAGGTTTCTCGTAGCTTGCCAAATAGAATAGTCTGTTTCAGCTGTATTTGTAAGGTTTTCTAGAAAGTTCTTGAGTGATTCGTTTTTTAACTTTTTAATTAGAGTTTTTAGATCTCTGGAGGCCTTGTCGTAACGTCTTTTGTCTGAGGGGTATCTGGAATTATACCAAATCCTTCTTAGCTGTCTTTTGAGTGCTATTTTTTCCCTGACCGCTACTGGACAGCTCTGATTCCTTCTTTTTACTCCTATCACTAAAATGGATTTCAAGTGTCGCCTGACAAGTTAACCGAACTACGGGGGGAGTTAGAGCCGAGCGCACGGGGGAATAGGAATCTTCGCTTTAGGCTGATGCGAGTGAAAAGCGTGACTCATTCAAGGCAGCCAGACGAACAAGCACATTAACCACGTAAATGTTTTAAACTTGTACAAAATATATAACATTTTCTGAACTTATTTCTTGTTTAGTTATTTAGTAAAATGTTATGATATTTGAAGTATTTGACGATCTACTTAAAACCTGCACGCAGCATCGGCCGGGTTGGCGCGGGCCGTAGTTTGGGGACCCCTGGTGTAACCCATAAATACATTAACGTATTAGCGCGTGTAAAGTACGCCCTAATCAGTGTCGGATTATCTATAACGCTAGGGTATGCTGCATGCCGGGTACCATGGCCTCAGCTATCAGACGGGGCACCATCCAGCTGAATTGGCTAAGCGAAGCAAAGCTTATGATCACAACATTACGCAATTGTTTGGTTTCCTTACGCAGTTATTGTCCACGAAAAATCGTGTCGAGTTGCAAAATCAAGCGAAAGCTCTCACAGAAGTTTATTCGAACGATTTGAATAAAGTTCTTCTAATAGAACTGAACCACTCTGTGCCACGAGTAAAATTTCAAGAAAGAGGTTTTTTCAGATCGTTCGAATGAAGATGAAAGATTCCATGATACTACAGTTTGTCCGTTCAAAGTATTAAACTGGATTATTGATTGTAAAATAATTGATGTGTTTCCGAATATAGACGTTGCTTATCGTCTGCTTTTGACGATTCAAAAAGCTAACTGCGATGTGAAAGATCATTTTCTGTATTAAACACATTTTGAGTTCAACTATGGGATATGAAAGACTATTATCGTTAGCAAAGTTGAGTATTGAAAGCGAGATACTTGGATCGCTCGACTTAGAAGATATTATATAAAGCTTCGTTAAGGCAAAATCAAGAAAAAAATTGATCGATTAGTATTTTCTAAGCTTAAGTACTACTATGCTCATTGTGATCACTATTTACCAAAATATTTGTTGTAATTTGAGAGTTGAATAAGATTAACTTTACACAATTAACTGTGTATGCCATTTATCAGTATAAATAATGGATAAAAATCGAATTTTGAATCGTGGGGGGGGGGGCAGTCTGATGGCAGCATAGGGTACCACGTGCTTCTAATGTATAATGCGCGCACCCCAATTTTATGGAAATATTTGTAATTCATACAAAAAATTCAATAAAAAAGTGTAATTCTTTTTTAAGGCGCATCCGTATTTGTGATGAAAAAAGTTACAAAAAATGTTTAGGATATAGATATATACATTGTTTCAATATTAAATATACTGTGCAGAAAACGTGTTTTATGCAAAATAACAGAAAAAATTATTTACCATTGACTAATAGAAAAACTGCCTATTTATTATTTTAAAACACAAAACAGAATCATATAAAATTTAAAACAAATTAAAACAAATTGAAACACAAGTCACTTTTTTTTCCACATAACACTAGCACTTATTAATTTTCTTCATCTATTTCTTAAGAAGAAGACAGTATTGCATTGCTCTCATCTTCTGATGTACTGTCACCCCTCAGCGCACAATCAAGCTTGTTCAAAATACCCCATTTCTTAAAACTTTTATAACTGTTTCACATTTCACTGCTGGTTTCCAGTCATTTATGATACATTCTAATACCAGTGAAACTGAAGGTATTTTCAATTTTCCAGACGCTGTTTGTGTGTGTGTCGTCACCATCGCACGTCCATTGTGTATAAAGTTTCCTAAAATTGCCCTTAAAAAGTTTCTTATCAAACACATCTAAATGCTGAATTACTGATATTAATCCACCAGGAACCTGCCAAAACAGTTTTTGTTTCTTGAAGCCTCGCTTTTATTTGATCCGTCAAATGCGCTTAGAAGCTGTCCAAATCTAACAAGCTTTTCTTCTTTAAGAGAGCGCTAGGGCTTCGGTTCCAAACTGTATCGATTCAGTCTAAAACAAGCTTTTCTTGCATACACCTTTCTCCTGGACGCGAACTATGACACCCCGTGGACATTTTTCTTTAGGGAGAGTTTTTCTCTTTAGAAACACATATGGAGATAACTTGTATCCGTCGGCTGTAACGAAAGCATAACCGTCCTCCTTTGTTTGTCGTGTCACGAGGAAATACGGTATCCATATGCGAGTGTGTGTATGTGCGCGCGTGTAAGCGACAGTGGCATAACTGCCGGTCCCGCAATGAGGGGAGGCCTGTGGACTACAGGCGCCCGAGTACACATTTCCCTTAATTCTAGCCTCTTCGAATTACGTTGTTATATTACTTCTGACACTCTGCAATTGACACTTTGTAGTTTGCGGACGATCAGGCTATACTGTCGAACTCGGAAAACAGGTTGCAGGTGGGTATACATTTATTAAATCGAATCTGCAAAGACTCTGGATTACAAATATCCACACTTAAGACCAAAGTGATGACTTTTAGTAGGACTGATCCCGTACAGGGAGACATTGTTATACATGGTACTGTCCTGGGACAAGTCAGCAATTTTGAATACCTGAGCCACAGTGTGTCCTATAATACAAGCAACGACGTATTGTACAAGCAAAACTTACAAAAATTCGCAAAAAAACGCTATCTGGCGAAAAACGCAAAACTTTCCATGCTACGTGTACAATGTTTATTTTTAAATTACAAGAAAATTCACTCTTAATTCGTTTGTGTTTTTGTTCTTCGTTCTAAACGGAATCGTCAAAATTATACATGATTAGTTTCACTAAATTGCATTAAAGATTTTAAACTAACGTTTAAAATGCTGTATTTTAACGGACCTTTGTTAGGACATTAAGCCATGAAGAAGCCTGCGATAAAATGCTCGTTATAACCTCTAATACGTTCCTAATCGTTAAAAGCTAGTTTAATTATCATTACTAAGATACAAAACCAAACAGATCTCGTACTTTTGCTCGTTACATCCGAGTTCTCGTTATGAGCGAGCTCGTTATTCGCGAGTTTCACTGTATTTTGTTGTGACGACTTAGTTAACGTCAAAATTACTTGTTTGCAACCTCCTAGGTTAGCGACAAATTAGGTGAAAAACTTCGGGAGTTGTCAACTGGAAAACTGGAGCAACGAAAACAACACACACACACACACACACACACACTTCACAGTTGGACAGACGCCAACACCCCTTTAGCGGAAAATCACGTTACTAGCATTTCGCTTAAATAAAGTACTGTTACTGGCTGTTAGGCAAGCCAGCCAGTTTGGTAAGTGACATTTTAGTACGTCAACGTCAATAACAGGCCAAATGAGTAAACTGAACATTACTTTGACAAGGAAGTAATATCAGCCGGCAAGGCGACATGATTTGTGACTTTGAACGTTTGTTTCACGGAATCTGCAGACGCTGCGAACACGACGGACGAAACGAGTTTTTCCATTTATTTATTACTACAACTAAGTTTGCACTTATCTAGTAGTTTTCATTTCATAAAACTATCACTTATTATTAGGAATTATTCCACTGAATAACCCTAGTATCTATACGCACTTTTCACGCGGCATCAATGCTTACTGCACCACGTCCCAAGGTTTTGTCCTTTTAAGTCTCCGCACTACGCTACGGTTATCCAGCATTTGTAGCACAGCAATGTTGTCATGATTGTGAAGTCTGTGTTCATGCTTCACTGCTGTAATTCTTATTTCTTCAAGGACAGTATTCATGTTAAGTCTTTATGAATATTGCCATTACGAACATACCACGGTGCATTTATTATTTTGCGTAGTACCTTGTTCTGAAAAGTCTGTATAATTTTAGTATTAGTTTTCTTGGTGCAACCCCAGATCTGCGATCCATACGTCCATATTGGTTTCAGCACTTGTTTGTATAAGAGTAGCTTGTTATATATACTTAGCTCAGAATGTCGTCCTAGCAGCCAATACATTTTCCAGTACTTAATATCAAGTTCTTGTTTTTACTTCCATATTCCTTAAGGAATGGAAGTATGGTGATGGCAAAAAAAATCGTGTTCGAGATTATTGCAGATTCTGATTCTACTACACTCAAAACATGAAAAAAAGTCGTTTTCCGAAAAGTGTCTGTGTGTCTGTCTGTCTGTGTGTCTGTCTGTCTGTCTGTCTGTCTGTCTGTAGATTTTTTTTCTATGGCAAACGATAACTGCCGCAAATTCAAACAGAATCAAATAATTTTTTGCATACAGCCCGGTTTTGCAGAGTTCTCGCGACCTATTGTTTTTGGTGAAGATCGGTTAAGGGAAAGGGGTAGTTTACCTGCAACGGTTTTTTTTTAGCAAGGGTAATTTTGTTTGTTTGGCAAGCGATAACAGCCGCAAATTCAAACAGAATCAAATAATGTTTCGCATACAGGCCTAAATTGTAGAGTTCTCAAGATCTGTCGATTTTGGTACAGATCGGTTAAGGGAAAGGGGTAGTTTACCTGTAACGTTTTATGTTTTAACAAGGGTATTTCCTATGGCAAACGATAACAGCCGCAAATTCAAACAGAATCAAAAGATTATTTGCATACGGCCCTAAATTGTAGAGTTCTCAAGACCTATTGTTTTTGGTGAAGATCGGTTGAGGGAAAGGGGTAGTTTACCTGCAACGTTTTTTTAACAAGGGTATTTTCTATGGCAAACGATAACAGCCGCAAATTCAAACAGAATCAAATAATGTTTTGCATACAGCCCTGATTTGTAGAGTACTCAAGACCTATTGTTTTTGGTGAAGATCGGTTAAGGGAAAGGGGTAGTTTACCTGCAACGTTTTTTTATCAAGCGTATTTTATATGGCAAACGATAACAGCCGCAAATTCAAACAGAATCAAATAATTGTTTGCATACGTCCCTGAATTGTAGAGGTCTCAATGGCTTTCGATTTTGGTGAAGATCGGTTAAGGGGAAGGGGTAGTGTACCAGCAACGGTTTTTTTACTTCCATATTCCTTAAGGAATGGAAGTATGGTGATGGCAAAAAAAATCGTGTTCGAGATTATTGCAGATTCTGATTCTACTACACTCAAAACATGAAAAAAAGTCGTTTTCCGAAAAGTGTCTGTGTGTCTGTCTGTCTGTCTGTCTGTCTGTCTGTCTATGTGTCTGTCTGTCTGTGTGTCTGTAGATTTTTTTTCTATGGCAAACGATAACTGCCGCAAATTCAAACAGAATCAAATAATTTTTTGCATGCAGCCCTGATTTGCAGAGTACTCGCGACTTATTGTTTTTGGTGAAGATCAGTTGAGGGAAAGGGGTAGTTTACCTGCAACGGTTTTTTTTTAGCAAGGGTAATTTTGTTTGTTTGGCAAACGATAACAGCCGCAAATTCAAACAGAATCAAATAATGTTTTGCATACAGCCCTGATTTGTAGAGTACTCAAGACCTATTGTTTTTGGTGAAGATCGGTTAAGGGGAAGGGGTAGTTTACCTGCAACGTTTTTTTATCAAGCGTATTTTCTATGGCAAACGATAACAGCCGCAAATTCAAACAGAATCAAATACTTTTTTGCATACGTCCCTGAATTGTAGAGGTCTCAATGACTTTCGATTTTGGTGAAGATCGGTTAAGGGGAAGGGGTAGTTTACCTGCAACCTTTTACATTTTAACAAGAGTAAAGTACTTGAAAATTTATTTAAACTTTTTGAAACAATGGTAATTGTTAAAAATAAAATAATTTTGTTGCCAGGCAATAAAATTATAATTTTTTCATTTTAATGTAATATAATATTTTTCATTTAATACAGCAATAAAAAGGCAGGTAAGACACAGCCTGGCTGTTTGGCTGAAAATGATTTTAAATATAAATCTTAGAATATGGAAGTCATGTATGGTTCTCCATACCGATATTTTCTTTTTAACATGCACCTTCCAGTTTAGTTTAGTATCAAGCCACATTCCTAGGTACTTAGCTTCATTTTCACATGGTATCACTTGTGAATTGATTGTTATAGGTACTTTCGTCACTTTTTTATTTGTGAATATTACATAGGTAGATTTACATTCATTGAGCTTCATGCGCCACTTTTGGTCCAAGCGCTGACTTTATCCACAGATTTTTGCAGATTTACTGTTCCTACTTCAACAGTTTCTGCAACAGCCATAATAGCAGTATCATCTGCAAAGGTGGCCATGGTTGTATCTTCATCTTGTGGTATGTCTCTGGTGTATAGCAAGTATAACATTGGTCCAAGAACACTTCCATGTGGCACACCAGCAGATATTTCCTTAAATTTAGAATAGTCGCTACCACATTTGACACGGAAGAGTCTCTCGTTCAGGTACGACTTTGTTCACGGCCGGAGACATTGTTAAAAGAATTTGCCGGTGGTCGATTGCTTTGTTCTATCATTGTATAAACGTTTCGGCCACCCATAGAATTTGCTTTTACATCTGTTACGGGTACGTACGGCTCTCAACCCTTTTGTCGAATACTTTATAAACTTTTTCTACTTAAGATAAGTGAAGATAAGCTTGATAAGTGAAGATATGTACTGCACTCGTGAAATTAGAGCA
This sequence comes from Magicicada septendecula, assembly GCA_034769895.1. Taxonomy (NCBI): domain Eukaryota; kingdom Metazoa; phylum Arthropoda; class Insecta; order Hemiptera; family Cicadidae; genus Magicicada; species Magicicada septendecula. Next base: position 67,267,879 of record CM068374.1, read on the forward strand.
AGAATTGCTATAGCGAAAGAGGCATTTAATGGGAAGAAAATACTGCTGTGTGGCAAAATTAATAAGAATTTAAGGAAAAGGTTGGCCAAATGTTATGTGTGGAGCGTTGCTTTATATGGTGCAGAGACATGGACACTGAGGAAGGAGGATGAGAAAAGATTAGAAGCATTTGAGATGTGGGTTTGGCGAGCAATGGAAAAAGTAAGGTGGGTTGATAAGGTAAGGAATGATGAAGTTTTAAGAGGAATAGGGGAAGAGAGAAGAATCCTGAAGGTAATAGAAAATAGGAAAAGGAATTGGTTAGGTCATTGTTTAAGAAGAGTCTGCTTGCTTACAACTGCCATGGAAGGTGTCGTAGAAGGAGCAAAAAGAAGAGGGCGTAGAAGAATGAAGCTAATAGATAGCATTAAAATCAGAGGGTGTTGCGAAGAAACGAAAATACTGGCATGCGATAGGACAGCTTGGAGAGCTTTTACCATTTGAAGACCTGCCTTAGGCAGAACACCAAATAATAACTATTGAAGAAATCCTCCGATGGATGGCCGAAACGTTTAGACAGTCTCAGAACAAAGTAATCGACCACCGCCAAACAGTCCGTATATAAATTCTTTTACCAAAGACTCCTGTTGGTTTTGAGATTGACCCCCCCCCCCCTCAAATAGAAGAGCGGAAGACAAAAACGTAAGTCGTTTCTGAAAACAAATCGGAAAAATTCGTGTGGTATATTAAGTTAAAGAGAATTTTTAAAAAACTAAAGCTGAATGGTAGTCTTCGGATTTGGAAATATCACACTTTATTCGACGTCTGAGCTCAAGAAAGGAATCAACATTTTGAAAAATTGGAAAAATTCCATGCCTGGCTTGGGACTAAGGGGACCCTAAACCGATTTTAGTCTTTATTTTAAAAATTTGTAACTTAAATAACGGAACCACAGAATCAAAATTTTAAGATTTAATGGAACCAAAATTTAACAGCCTAAAATGGAAGTGAAAATTTTAATAAATTTGTATAAGTCTGTATACGGTTATATCAAGTTTTATCAAGATAATCAAGACGCAAGATAATCAAGAGCATTTTATGATTGGCCACTCTGCAATTGCCACTTTGTTGTTTACGGAAGACCAGTTATTCCGTCGGACTCGGAAAACAGGTTGCAGATGCGTATACACTTTTTAGATCGAATCTGCAAAGACTCTGGATTACAAATATCCACACTTTTAAGACCAAGGTGATGACTTTTCGTGGAACTAATCCCGTACAGGCAAAAAATTATTATAGATGGTACTCCCCTGGAACAAGTCAGCAACTTCGAATACCTGGACTACAGTGTGTCTTATAATACAAGCAACGACGTTGTGAATAATTTCAACCTTATGTGCGGGACCATCAGGCGAACTCTTAAAGCAGCATGTAAAGAAACGCGCCTAAAATTCTGCAAACTGATGGACTTTCCGACACTTCTTTATGGGTCTGAGAATTGGACTTTAACGAAAGGTCAGGCCAGTCGTATCCAAGCGGCTGTAATGAGATTACTCAGGCACGTGGCAGGTTACACTCTCTATGATCATAAAAGAAACAGATATACGAAAGGAACTGATTATTATGAGTATACTCGACAAGATTGCCCCGTATTGGCTGAACTGGTGGGAACATCTTTGCCGAATGGATGACTGCCGCATCCCCAAACAACTATGGAACTATAAGCCGAAGGGACGGAAAGTTGTGGGACGTCCGAGGAAGCGCTGGAGTGACTAGATCTAGACCTTGGCTGTCTGAGACCGGAACAAACCATCCTCGGTTTAATCTTTGCAGATGATGATGATCAAGACTCCACTGCATTGAAGAGACGCCATAATTAAAGCGGGTCAGTTAATCTACCACACTTAAAAGTAATTTCTGTTAAAAGCAAAACATAATTGTACGACACATCCAAACGCAGCTTTGTCTGTTATTTTGCGCAACGACGATTTAAACATGAAAGGTCGAGATTTTTTTACTGTGTCGAAATATAATTGATAACTTTCAAAGGCAGTTTTTGATATAGTGCACCTATGATAATTTTTGTATTAAATAAAGCTTATTAAAACGATGAAGACATACAGAAGAAATCAAGATCCAATCCGCGGAATTAGTTAAAGTGATTTGATCATAACTCCTCTTTGTTCTAATCACTTCTTTGTTCCGTCAGAACAATAATTTGTAAAATACAAACAAAATCAGGTTAGCACACGTTTATTGCCGGTTATGTATTATTTTCTATTAGTCAGTTGTTACATGCAAGTTATATTTATTTTAAGTTTTTTTGTTTGTTTCCGAAGTGAAAGTCTACGTAGGTTCGTTGTCGGTGTGGTTTTTTTCTTTGTTTGTATCATTTAGTTTGCTCGAGTCGTTTTCTCTTTAGGTTGAGTGTGTTCTGATGTAAACGTGAGTTACTAAGCGAGTCCGTTTCTCGTCGTCCTTCATGCAGTCTCAAAGTTAATTTTGTGAATATTATTAGAATTTTAATAAGTGACGTTGCCTCAACAAGAACAACGATCCCGAGTTTTCTGCGCGTAACAAAGCGAATTAACTCGGCCATCATTTGGTTTCTGTTGTCGTAATTGTTATGTAAATTTGTAACCGTTTCGTTTCCCCACCCTTGCCCCTGTAAACGGCCCCGTGCTCCACGCCAAATCTATTTACATCATCAAAGTGTACCGTGAGAATATTGTAAACCTTCTTTTTTTTTATTTGTTGTTATAACAAGCGGAAGACAAGTAATTCGTTTGTATAATCAATATAAACTTTTCCATGCAAAATTGGGTACTTTCCCAATAGCCGAACCTACACTAATTTTTTGATATATCGATTATGCGATAATCGATATCGATATGTAGTAAATATCGCATAGGCTATAATATTAGTACAATTTTAGAAACCGTGCTAACCGTGGTTTATGTTATAGAATTGTTCGTTTTCCGTTGTAATTGTTTCTCATTGTCATATATTTTTCACTGCAGCGTATCTAGCAACGTAATAGGCAGCAAAAACTGGTGTTATTAGGTTAACAGTTAAACTGAAAGGACCCACGAAAACTAATACTTCTTTAATTATTGATTTCGACAATAATTGATTTCAATCTTCTTCTTCTTCCGCTGCACCTCACGGAATAGGCACTTTGCGTCTTCACAGAGTATCTCTCCATGTCACTCTCAATCTTCCTACATCTCTTGTACCAAAGGGTATAGTTAGCATAAATGGGGTTTATTTATTATGCTAATCGTGATATAAATGATTTACATTTAGTAAATGGGACTAGTGGTATTTTATGTGAGTTTATCACTTTCTCATATGTATCTCGCCCTAAAGCTGGATGCCATTTACATTTAATGCCAAGCGTTGTGCAGCCATTTACATTTAGTGGTGTAAATATAATTTACATCTGTGGTAATTAATTGTGTAAACCATTTACATCTAGTGAATATTAATCTGTGCTAATTATCTGCGCGGATTAATTACTCAACAATTATGAATCATATTAATTAAAGATTTATGTAATACGTTAAAATTGATATATCTAAAATTATTTCTATTCGTCAGATTTGACTCAACACAGTGTCTGATTAAATACGATTTTATGAGTCTATTAATCAGACGTTTCAATGGTCGAGTTTATTGTATCCATTGATGTTTAGCATAAGTTATGAGATTTTTAGTGTAATACTTAGAATGAAAATACATCAATAACAAAGGTGAAATTTCAATAATGAACGCATGAATACTGTAAATTAACTACTTATTTATTACACATCTTACTGAAGTAAGTAACTATATCCTGCAAATTACATACATATTAAAGCACATGATATAAATACAATTATTCAATTTATACGATGTTTCCTGAAACATAAACACATGGTACATTCAAATGCAGTAAATAATGCACATATATAAAACATACACGAATAATAAACAATCAACAATTATACTTATTCCTACCTAAAATGCGTTCATTATTTCTCAGATAACGAATTACGTTAGTGTTATTTTATAGATTTTATGATTCATATGACTCATATGTAATTATTCTCTTGGGGTTAGTTCTTTGAAAAGAGGCAACAGAACAGTAGTGTAGTATATACTACTAAGATTAAGTAGACATAAAGCTTATCTTTGAGAGTGTTTATCCAATTCCGTCGTCGTGAGAAGACACTTTCTAGATGATTCGTCGAAGATCATAATCACTGTTACGCAGAGCACTGATAATTTCACTTCACTCCACTAAATCTCCACTCCCGTCATGTGTATGGTATTGTGGTAACCCGCTGATGTCGAGTGTCCGGAGTTCAAATAGTGAGGTGTTAATGTTGTCATTAACTTGAATTGTTCTGAAAGTTTGCCATATTTGTGTACATGGTTAACTGTGCCGTCTATTTGGGTGTATCGCGTACTGCGTGCTTAATTGTTTGGTATAGTTTATTCAACTAATTGTTCAACATGGTGATACGTTATGATGTGAGAATGTTTGAGGTGACACTCACTGTTCTACTTTAAGTGTTAATTAGTATATTATTATGTGCGCGTCAGTTGAGATTTCAAGTCCCGTACGCACTCATAGTTTATATTTCCGCACAGAATTGTGTATAAGTGTGACTATACCGATGTCTTTGTTCACTTATGAATTTACAAATTAGTGAATCCGGTCGGTCGACATAATCAATCGTCTGTCTATCGTACGCACTAACTTCTGACTATTAATTGCGACTACCAACTGCTACTATTAACTACATACTCTTGACTACCGACTGACTGTTAACTGCGACTAACTGTTCGATTGAACGACTTGACTACTCGATTGAATACTTGACTATCCGATTGAAAATTACTGACTCTCGATTAACTACTTGACTGCCTGCTCCGCGTCTTCGCCAAACAGTTTTATTGGAACATCTTACCCATAAGTCTAAGTTTCGATCTCTACGCCTTCTCGAACTCTTGATTGGTCGTACAAATTCCTACCCTTCTGTAGATCTCATCCTCTGTTTCACGATTCGTCGGCCGAACCCTTCCTACTCTCTCCACGAGCTCTCTTAGAAGATGCTTGATGCTGGTTGGTCGTCGTCATCCCCGGAGTGTTTCATGTGACGAGCGTAGCACAGATTCTAAGAAATTAGGACAATTTCATGGCCTTCTGTTATCCTTTGTTTAGACTTTCCCTAAGGTTCTGACTGAGCTTTTGTTAACAGACTCCAGGTCTTGGTTAATTGTCTAAGTTCCACGACGTTCGTTCCGCCGATTATCAACCCTTCGTTGTCTTCATTTCGGTGAAATTCTACTTTTCAGTCGTAAATTTCAGTAAACTGTCAAGAATGTGTTTTCACGCTGTGCAGGGTACACTGGCAGTATTCACTGAGTTACGTCTATTGTCTATCTCTCCGTTAAAATTGCTCTGTACTTCCTTTGTAACATAGTAAAGCCTTTCATAATTGAGCAGTTACACTTTGCTTCCACAGCAGGCGTTCCATCTCGATTCCGTGTAACTCGGCAGCTGGACGAAGTCTTTGTTTCAGATTGTTGGGTGCTGTAAATTTTGACAAACGGCTAGCTGTCAGTGACGCCTTGAAATACTCATTGTGTGCAGTGCTCAGACATTTTTTCTTTGTCTTCGCTCTGTCGTCGGGTTTGACGTGCCCTCGATTCGTCATTATTTACGACCTGGGCTTGTGTCCGTCGACTTGAGTGTGGGAACGTGTCACTTGATCGAGGAATTAAAATTTTTTTAAAATTTCGATCATTACATTGTCCCCAAATTGGATTGGATGTTGGACTTCGGGAGACATCTGATCCAATTTCTGCGCTCTGTCCCAGTCGTGGATGTCTGCTTCGGAATGGACATGGTTGACTGACATCTATCTCTCATAGGAAGCAATTAATTGTTATTCCCCATCTTAATGTTTTATATGGTCATATGAATTTATTGCCGCACATCTGAGTGAATGAACGCATTTTTACACTTTGTCTGTCCATATGCGGACTGTACAATACGATTTCGAGTAAATAATTGAATTTAAGACATGGACGTTTGTCCATTTGACAGTTTGTCTCGTTATTCTTTATACACAATGTATTAGATAAGCTGTAGATTAGCTACCCATTATATTAATCGATCTTATGTCGATGACCTATATAGCAATAAAATACTTTTAAACTTGTCATTACTGTCTCTAGAATACAGTTGATACTAACAAATATATACATATGGTCAATTCGTAACATGTTATAAATGATTACATTGGTAAAAGAAACATACATATTAATTAAATAGTTAAGGAATCAGCATACTTCGTGATGCATACTCTTAAAGTTATAAAACAATCGTCCATTTTGAATTATTATTTACATAAACAAATTATTCGAGTCTCTACATTTTAACAAGTTATTATTCATAATTATTAACGTCTTTGGTGTCCTGTGTCATAGTATTACACTGTCCTTCTGACACATGGTACATTTCACAAATCACTTTCTGTATATGTTGATATTTATACGTCTAATTAACATAACGAATGACAATTATGTGCTGATCACAAACACAGTTAGCATTGAAATACAGACTAAACACAACAAGTAAAATGCATATCATTATTTGGTTAGCTGGACTGGCCGCGCGAGCAAATTACCTAAACTATGTCTTCTGCTGGTCGCCGGGAGTCGTCGCTACCACTCGTGTTATCTATACTTCCGTTCGCTGGCTCATGATACGCCTTAATTTGCCGTATATTAAATTTTCCTCTCGTCTTCCCGCTATCGCTCTCCACGAGCTCATATGTGGCCTCGCCGATGATGCGGTTGATTTTATATGGTCCTGCGAAAAGTTCGAAGAACTTGTCAATTCTCTTTGACGCAGCGTCGGATTGGTGGAATGCTCTCACCAGAACCTTGTCGCCAATCGCAAATTTTGTGATTTTCTTCTTCTCATTACAGCGTTTCGCGTGTTTCTCTCGCTTCTCCTTTATCTTTACAAATATATTGTTTTCGCGTTTTCCTTCGCTGCTAATGACTCCTTTGTCCAAGCATTGCTCCCATGCTCGTGTAGGTCTCGTGCCGAGGTGTGCTTCGTGAGGGGTTATTTCGATCGTCTCGTGGTACACCTCGTTTAGACACGCTTCAATCGTTTTCACGTATTGGGACCATTTAGTGTGTTGGTCACTTATGAAAATGCGAAATAAGTTTCCCAGTTGCCGGTTAATCCGTTCGGCAAGGTTGGTACATGGATTACGTATTGCAGTAAACTTTGGTTGTATGTCCAACTCCTTTAGACCGTTGACCCATCTCTTGGATGTGAACTGTGTTCCGTTGTCCGTCAAAATGGTCCGCGGACGTCCAAATAGTTCGCAATACGTTTTTATCCTCCGCAACGTCGTAGTGGTTGTTGCTCTCCGGAGGGTGAATAACTTGACATATTTCGTGAAATTATCCACTATGACCAATAAATATTTGACTTCACCCGTTCCTGTCGGTAGGGGTCCATAATAATCTGCGCTTACCAGGTCTCCTTTGGCCGTAGGTATCACAGCGCGTGTGCCACCAAATAGCTCTCTGTTGTTGGTGTCTTTGCACTTCTGGCATAGGTCACAGGTTTTTATATATGTTTTTATTTTCTTTGACATCCGGTCGAATGTGAAATGTTCCTGGATCATTTTAATACACCTTTTTGTTCCTAAATGACCGAACATATGATGGATTTCAGCAATTATGTCCCCAGATATGTTGCTAGGAACATACAGCTTCCATTCATTCCGCTGTCGTCTATACAACTTATCGTTAACATATTTATAAAATTTAGTTAATTTAGGGTCTATATTTCCCTCCTTAAATCTAGTGATGATCGCTTTTAGCTTATCGTCTTCCATCTGGTGCTTTCCGATATTTTGGATTAACTTACGCACCTCAAGTCTCATTTTTACGGTTATGTGGTTAACTAAATATTCATGGGTGTTGTCATGAATCTCTTCTAATTTTGTATTGTGTGGATATCTACTTAAAATGTCGGCTACGATGTTTTCCTTACCCTTGGAATGAATTATATCGAATTTATACTCCTGCACTGCAAGAATCCATCGTGTAATCCGAGAATTATTTAGATGGCATTTGTTTAAGAATGTCAACGCCTTGTTGTCGGTGATGATCGTTAATGGTTGTCCGAGAACGTATATTCGGAATTTTTCTAAGCATCGGACAATACTTAAAAGCTCTTTTTCCGTAGTATAATAGTTCCGCTCAGCACCCTTGAATGTCTTACTAGTGAAGGCGATTACGCCGATCTCCCCGTCTTCATCGAGCTGGTAAGGTTGTCCTCCGTATGCGTAATCACTCGCATCACACTGTATATAATACCTCTGGTCTGGGCGCGGAAATCTTAAAACTACAGCGTCAATAAATAGATTTTTGACTCTGTCAAAGCAGTCGTTTAATTCATTCGTCCATACAAATTTGTGATTCTTCTTCAATAATTTATGGAGGGGTTGTGTTGTCTCCGCATATTTGCTAGTAAAACGGTTATAAAAGTTAGTGAGGCCTAGGAAACCCTTTAACTGTTTCTGGTTCTTGGGTTTAGGGAAGTCCATAATGGCTTTCACTTTCTCTTCCGTAGCTTGGATGCCGCGTGTTGTTAGTTGGTATCCAAGATACGATATTTCTTTCCTGAAAAACTGTGACTTATTTAAGTTGACGGTTAAGTTATTTTCGTTAAGATTATTTAATAATGCCTCTAAATGTTCTAAGTGTGTTTTAACATCGTCAGAATAGCATAGACAATCGTCCACGTATATTAATGTGTTTTTCTTAACATCTTCATTTAAGACCGTATCCAATCCGCGTGTTAGTGCCGCTGAACTGGTACTAAGGCCGAATGGTGTAACGGTGAATTGGTAGCACCTTCCCTCATACATGAACGCGGTATACTTCCTGCACTCTTTCTTCAAAGGTACTTGCCAAAAGCTGCTCGACAAATCGACAGTAGACAGATATCGCATCTCGCTGCATCTTGCCAAGATTTCATTTATTGGAGAAACGCCTTCATAGTCGGGAATAGTAACGCCGTTTATCTTTCTTGCATCCAGGCATAGACGGACCCTTCCATCTCTTTTTATGACTGTTACGAGTGGATTTATGAACGGGCTTGTACAACGTTCAATCACACCGTATCGCAGCATCCTATCTATCTCGTCCTTTACTTTCTTCTGATAAGCAAGTGGTACAGGCCAACCCCGTTGAAAGTAGGGCGTACTGTCCGTAACTTGAAACTCATGCTCATATCCGTCTATTCTTCCCGGGCATTCCCTAAACACTCTTCTATTCTTAACAAGTATTCCCTTCAAATTTCCCAATATCTCCTCGTCTTGACAGTCCATGTTTGATATCTTCTCGTCGATGCACCTCAAGATTTCTTCTTCTTCTTCTCCATTATCAATTAGTTCCATGTTCATGATGGGTACGGCGTGCACCTCTTCATCAGCCGCATTCACTATTTCTATTTTCTTGCTGCCAATGTCGATACGACATCCTACCTCCTGTAAAAAACTTATCCCTAATATACAGTGTTTAATAAGGTCAGGTATTATTAGAAAGACACACTCATTTTTGATCCCGTCAATTTCTATGTCGCACAGTATTTGTTTTCTAATTAACTTGGACTTGTTCCCAACAGCACTAATGATTAGAGAGTTTGTCATGGGTAAAATTTCATATGGTTCAATGTCCCTTTTGTTTGCGTTGAACCATTCTTCTGACAACCCATTAATAACTGAGCCGGTGTCGACAAGTGCTAAAACTTTAATGTTATTATTAAATTGTATGATTATTTCAGGACATTTTAATATTTGTTTCGTGACGTCCTCGTCATATTCATTCAGTAGGTCGTCTCTTAAGTCAGGTACCAGGATATTGACATTATTGGTGGGGTTGTTTTTGTTGTCGTCAAAAACTATGTCGTTCGCTGTGTAGGGGTGTTTTTTTTTTTGTTGCTTTGGTCATTGTTCGACCTAGAATTACTGTCGTCGCTTGCCTGGCTTGTACCCGGTTTGGAGTTCAGGTACTCAACGGTGTTTACTACTCCGTGTGATTTACCCTCGTAACGGTTACCGCCGTGCGCCCGTCCTTGCCAAACTGGTTTCCTTTCACTCTCGTTCTTGTTGACAAAGTTACCACTGGGACGATCGACAGTTCCGGCTTCCCTTTCGTTCGTTATCTTATATTGCGCACGTCTACTTCCTGCGTGGCTTGATTGAATGCTAGTGTATTCAGTGATCAAGGCCTCGAAATTGGGTATGGTGACGATCCCGCGTGTTATAACGGCGATCTGCAAGTCCCTTCCAAAGTGCCTCGAAATTTTCCTTATCAGTTGGCGGTCGGTCAACGCTGGGGTTAACTGACGACTTTCCAAAAGAATCCTCTCGACGTACTGTATAGCTGTGACGGGTCCCTGCCATTCAAACCTGCCGTACTCAAGGTTGTCGCGGATAATGTCCTGTCGTTCCAACCCCCAGTACTTCAGTGTGAACGCCTCCTTGAATTCTTCGAAGGTACTTATCTGGTCCCGGATCACACGCCACCATATGCTTGCGTCCTTCTCTAGGTGTTTGCCGATCCACCTGATGTCGCTGCTCGGGTAATAGGATTCTTGAAACTCCGACAACTCCTTTAGGAACTCCATCGGGAATCTGTCGGTTCCGTCATATTTCAATTCAATCTGTATTTGTCCGTTTACTATTCTGTGATGCCCAGACTCCCCATCGGTGATCTGTCGCCGCAGTCTCTCTACTTGACACCTGAGTTCCTGGATGTGGGTTGTTTTCTCTTTGACGTTCTCGTCGAGCTTCTGTTCGGTCGTCCTTTGTCGGCCGTCTACTTCCTCGATTTTCTGTTGCAATGTGTGGTTGGCTTCACCTATCTCTTGCTGCTGCTGTCGAAGCGTGTGGTATAATTCGGTCTTCAGTTCTTCCTGCTTCTTCTGATTACCATTGATGTGTAGATCTAGCTTGTTATGGACTTTCTTGATACTAGATTGTGTGGTCTGTGCCAGGCTTTTGAGTTCTTGGTGGTCCGACTCTCGGGCTTCCCACACTTCTTCAAACTTCTTATTGGTGTCATCTTTTATTCCTTTTGTAGCATCCTCTTGTTTCTTTAGGACTTCACTTATCTTATCGTCGCAACTGGTCTTATGGTCACGCATTTCTGATCGTATAAGCGCGAGCTGTTCGTCCATTTGTCGCTTGACGTCCTCCTTATGACTATTAAAATTTTCATTAATTTGATTGAATTTCTGGTTGATTTCTTCTTTAATTTCTTCTTTATGTTGATCGAATTTCTGATCGAATTTCTGATTCATCATCTTGAAGCTTTCATTATTCGTGCGCATGAAGTCCATCAACAATGAACGTAGCGATGCCTCTTCATGTGATTGCTGGGACTCTTGTGGTTGCTGTGACTCCTGTCCCCGCGCTCTGACCTCTGACGTCTCCTCCGTCATATTTGGTTCGACGACTGATGAGTTTTCTTCGTTGGTGTCGGGTGCGCCTAACTGGTTGTTAACGTCAAAGTCCATGCTATCAGAACTACCGCTAGCCATTTTCGCCTTGCTTCGCGTTATCATTTACCAGTCAAGCTAACCTTACACTTATTTAATAATGTCTTACGTACTATATTATTGTAATTAGTCTAAATACTACTGTCTGCTCTCTTTTGCCATGCGATGGGCGCCATTTATAGTTAGCATAAATGGGGTTTATTTATTATGCTAATCGTGATATAAATGATTTACATTTAGTAAATGGGACTAGTGGTATTTTATGTGAGTTTATCACTTTCTCATATGTATCTCGCCCTAAAGCTGGATGCCATTTACATTTAATGCCAAGCGTTGTGCAGCCATTTACATTTAGTGGTGTAAATATAATTTACATCTGTGGTAATTAATTGTGTAAACCATTTACATCTAGTGAATATTAATCTGTGCTAATTATCTGCGCGGATTAATTACTCAACAATTATGAATCATATTAATTAAAGATTTATGTAATACGTTAAAATTGATATATCTAAAATTATTTCTATTCGTCAGATTTGACTCAACACAGTGTCTGATTAAATACGATTTTATGAGTCTATTAATCAGACGTTTCAATGGTCGAGTTTATTGTATCCATTGATGTTTAGCATAAGTTATGAGATTTTTAGTGTAATACTTAGAATGAAAATACATCAATAACAAAGGTGAAATTTCAATAATGAACGCATGAATACTGTAAATTAACTACTTATTTATTACACATCTTACTGAAGTAAGTAACTATATCCTGCAAATTACATACATATTAAAGCACATGATATAAATACAATTATTCAATTTATACGATGTTTCCTGAAACATAAACACATGGTACATTCAAATGCAGTAAATAATGCACATATATAAAACATACACGAATAATAAACAATCAACAATTATACTTATTCCTACCTAAAATGCGTTCATTATTTCTCAGATAACGAATTACGTTAGTGTTATTTTATAGATTTTATGATTCATATGACTCATATGTAATTATTCTCTTGGGGTTAGTTCTTTGAAAAGAGGCAACAGAACAGTAGTGTAGTATATACTACTAAGATTAAGTAGACATAAAGCTTATCTTTGAGAGTGTTTATCCAATTCCGTCGTCGTGAGAAGACACTTTCTAGATGATTCGTCGAAGATCATAATCACTGTTACGCAGAGCACTGATAATTTCACTTCACTCCACTAAATCTCCACTCCCGTCATGTGTATGGTATTGTGGTAACCCGCTGATGTCGAGTGTCCGGAGTTCAAATAGTGAGGTGTTAATGTTGTCATTAACTTGAATTGTTCTGAAAGTTTGCCATATTTGTGTACATGGTTAACTGTGCCGTCTATTTGGGTGTATCGCGTACTGCGTGCTTAATTGTTTGGTATAGTTTATTCAACTAATTGTTCAACATGGTGATACGTTATGATGTGAGAATGTTTGAGGTGACACTCACTGTTCTACTTTAAGTGTTAATTAGTATATTATTATGTGCGCGTCAGTTGAGATTTCAAGTCCCGTACGCACTCATAGTTTATATTTCCGCACAGAATTGTGTATAAGTGTGACTATACCGATGTCTTTGTTCACTTATGAATTTACAAATTAGTGAATCCGGTCGGTCGACATAATCAATCGTCTGTCTATCGTACGCACTAACTTCTGACTATTAATTGCGACTACCAACTGCTACTATTAACTACATACTCTTGACTACCGACTGACTGTTAACTGCGACTAACTGTTCGATTGAACGACTTGACTACTCGATTGAATACTTGACTATCCGATTGAAAATTACTGACTCTCGATTAACTACTTGACTGCCTGCTCCGCGTCTTCGCCAAACAGTTTTATTGGAACATCTTACCCATAAGTCTAAGTTTCGATCTCTACGCCTTCTCGAACTCTTGATTGGTCGTACAAATTCCTACCCTTCTGTAGATCTCATCCTCTGTTTCACGATTCGTCGGCCGAACCCTTCCTACTCTCTCCACGAGCTCTCTTAGAAGATGCTTGATGCTGGTTGGTCGTCGTCATCCCCGGAGTGTTTCATGTGACGAGCGTAGCACAGATTCTAAGAAATTAGGACAATTTCATGGCCTTCTGTTATCCTTTGTTTAGACTTTCCCTAAGGTTCTGACTGAGCTTTTGTTAACAGACTCCAGGTCTTGGTTAATTGTCTAAGTTCCACGACGTTCGTTCCGCCGATTATCAACCCTTCGTTGTCTTCATTTCGGTGAAATTCTACTTTTCAGTCGTAAATTTCAGTAAACTGTCAAGAATGTGTTTTCACGCTGTGCAGGGTACACTGGCAGTATTCACTGAGTTACGTCTATTGTCTATCTCTCCGTTAAAATTGCTCTGTACTTCCTTTGTAACATAGTAAAGCCTTTCATAATTGAGCAGTTACACTTTGCTTCCACAGCAGGCGTTCCATCTCGATTCCGTGTAACTCGGCAGCTGGACGAAGTCTTTGTTTCAGATTGTTGGGTGCTGTAAATTTTGACAAACGGCTAGCTGTCAGTGACGCCTTGAAATACTCATTGTGTGCAGTGCTCAGACATTTTTTCTTTGTCTTCGCTCTGTCGTCGGGTTTGACGTGCCCTCGATTCGTCATTATTTACGACCTGGGCTTGTGTCCGTCGACTTGAGTGTGGGAACGTGTCACTTGATCGAGGAATTAAAATTTTTTTAAAATTTCGATCATTACAAGGGTCTATATCGAAACCCAACCTTAGGTAGTCGTCCATCCTCCATTCTGTACAGATGATGTAACCATTCCCTGCGACATGTCTGTCTTTTACCATTTATGGAGAATACATGTAGCTCTTCTCTAATATCCTCATTGCACAATCGATCCTGTTTTGTGCAACCCTTTGCTCTTCTCGGAAACTTCATTTCCGAAGTTTGAATCTGGTGTTTAATCTTTTTTGTAGAAACCCATGTTTCACATCCATATAGTAAAACAGGCACTGCCATTGTTTGATAAAATTTAAGTCTTTTCGCTTTCCTTGTCTTTTCCCTCAACGTTCTATGTATGATGCCACGTATCATCTGAAACCTCGATATCTCTGCAGTGATATCTCGTCCTGTGTCATTCCCAATACTGATAGTGCAACCCAGGTAACTGACGTCAGAGACTTGTTCCAAACTGTTCCCTCTAGAACAATTTTTGATCTGACTGGAAAGTTTCCCCAGAATTGATTTCAATTTATTCGTTAATTCATAAAGAACCCTCTGGAGATACAGAATAATTCAGTGCAACGTGTGTCAGGTGAAAACACACTGTATAATTTAATAAGCTACACTTTCAGGAGTATTTATTATTTGAAGTAACGCATTTGTTAATAAAACAATCTGCAAGAAATATTGATGATAAATAACTTAAAAAAAAGATATACTGGTCCGTTTCGACCAATCCATCGCTTACCGAATGTATTATTTAAACGGTTCATCAAGTCGTGACAGTAGTGAGCAGATGCACCGTCATTCAAAAACCACATCTGCACTCTTATCTGGAAGTGGAATATCTTCCAAGAGTTCCATCAGATACGTTTGCAAACAATGTAAGTAGTGTCTTCCATTAAGCCCTGGTGGTACGAAAAAAAGGCTTAAGAGATTATCACCAAGAAGACCGCACCACACATTAAATGAAAAAGTATGTTGGTCTTGTCTTGGGGGCAGTCTCGTGGGTCGTCTGCCCAAGTGTAGGTGTTTCGAAAGTTTTCAATGCCATTTCTTGTAAATTGTAACACTTTTATGGCGCATTTTGGTCTGTTTTGTTTTTAATTAAAGTCAAATTTCTCAAATTTATACTTACTTTTAATAGACGTTATACACGTAAGTTTTCTCATAATCAAATTCTCTACAAAGTTAGTTAGAAATTTTTATTTATTTATTAGAAAATTAACGAAGTTATTTTATCCAAAATCTAAACATTTGTGTTTTTCAACTCCAATTATTTTGTGTTACACAGTTTTTCTTAGAAAATAATTGAGATTATGGGACCTCTTCTATTCACTTTTTCATATCAAAAACCACAAGAAACTATCAAATTTACTCTTTACTTTATACCCCACGAATTTCAGTATGCTGTCATTTTACCGTGGGGGCAGAAATCAGAGCGAACTGGTTCGCAAGCCCTAACTCGCTAACGAACCGTTTTGGGACCTGTTTATATAAACTTTTTTTCTTATTTTTAGCTATAGAATCAGGTTCCGAGAGATTGGCGTGCAATTTTGAACCACCCTATATATTTATAAATGCAACGCTGTACTTAGGTTTCAGACTAACCACTTTTAATCGTGTAGTTCGAGGCTTGTCCAAGAGGACAAGTTTAAGGCTGTTTTGGGGAGGGGCCTCCTTCAGCCGGTATGGTATTAGGAAAGTGGAGTCGCACGCCTGCGCGGGCCGAATGCGGAGAAGGTGGAGGCACACAGAAGAAAGAGAAGATGTGTGGGTGTGTGTGTACATGTAGTGTTGACAGCAAAATGGGGATCGGATGGGATTGATATAGGAGTGCCAAATTAGCAAAGTCACAGCGGCATCGAGCAGCGCAGGACGCTACAGATGGAGTGGAGCGTCAATGGGGCGTCGAGGAGGGGTTGGAACACTTGTACGGAGTTACACTTCTACGGAGAGACATTTGTACGGAGCCTTTTCCTCTACCTGATGAGTCAGAAGTGGAATGTTGACACTTGTACGGAATGACCACTAACGACTGTTAATAACCGGTTTGCAATTTTCTAGGTAAATGTTAGCGTGTCCGTTTGACATGCTAGAACGCTGTGGTTAGAAGGGAGCTGGTGCTGAGTATTAAACTTTTTGTACAAATTGTAAGAGACATTCAGCCGACTTTGTGTCGTTTCCAGGGAACACCACGGGGAGGTAGTCTCTTTTCGTCCCCCATTTTTTTTTTATTTTATTTTTTTTTTTATTTAATTTTTTTTTATTTTATGTTTTTTATTTTATTTTTTAATGCTTTAATTGAGTATTAAACTTATTTACAATATTTACATGATATATTTGCCAATGGTTTGACGTCGTCCTGTAGTAGCCTTTTTCTTTACTGTAATTTCTGTGAGTAAGCCACACAAGCCAGAAATGATTTTAAGTTGCCATCAACTTGGAGTCTTTGTAATGCCTTTGAAATAGTCTCGTCGGTCTTCATTGGTGACTTCTTCCTTCTTTTCCCGTCCATATTTAAAACTAATCGGTCAAACTGGTGGCCGTAGTACTCTGCGTCTTCTCGAAGATTTTTTATTAGCGAGTAAACAATGTCATTGTTCTAGCTTAATTAGAACACAAGTTGTGAACAAATCAATATTGTTGCGCAAGTCAAAAATTTGATTTTTTTACATTTTTGAGCACCCATTACTCAGTAACCTTTCGTCAGAAAAATGTGGAAAAATTGATTTGTGTTACTATTTATGAATACTACATGCATACTTAATTTCAAATAAATCTAAGAGGGTCAGGTTGTAGCACTTGTTGATTTGACACGGAGTATCTCATATATCTCTTGGCATATGCTCGTTATCGAGCCACTGGTCTACAAAATAGTCGTAGAACTCCTGAAGTTTTTGGTTTTCAGGCGAGCTCTCCTGAATACAGAGCCAACCATCGTCCAACATTTCCAGGGGAAGATGTGCCAGAGCTGAACACATTCTTATGTGACAGCGTATTTCTTCGTTTTCCTTGTAGGCAGAAACAAGGCCGCAATATTGCACTTTTTTCCACAAACATTGATTAAAGTGATAATTGCAACCCAAAATCTCTGTTTCAGGAAACAAACTTCTAGCTGACTGGACGATAGCGATTTCGAAGTCCATCATGAGAGTTGTAGGGCTCCATCCAGGCACGTTGGTTTTTATAGCTTTGAAAAAACGATCATATGTTTCTCGTTTTTTGTTCGGTAGCAAGGCGTAGACAGCTGGAATTGTGTTTGTTTCCTCCCAAGAACTTCCAAGATCGGCGTGAATGACAAATAACTGTCCAAACTGCTTGCTCGAACTCTTGAAGGTTCCGTCGATAAAGAATGAAAGACAGCTTGATAAAGATGATTTTCCATTTTCGCTGGCAAACACCAATATTCTGTCATTAGGTCCCCTGTTGTCATCTTCGAGTAAAAAATTGCTACCGTCGTTCATAAGTAAATTATTTACTTGAAGAATTATTCCCTTCCGAATCGGTCGGATCTTTTATAGGTCCCATATTTTTTCGCCTAATGCGATGCAGCGATTGTTTGGCACTCCTATGTGATGGTAGCGATGTGACTAAGTCGTAGCCTCGATTGAAGAGCTGGCCTACATCTTCAGCGTAAATAGTTGAAATTGTAGTGTCTGTTTCTCTTGCACGGTTTTTTGCGTTTACAAAATGTTTTCGCACTTCATTTGCTGCTTCATCCGGAATGCAAACATGGCTTCCTTCGCCTAAAACTGTGTTGTTTTTAGTTTTTAGTCTTCCTTTGCATTTATTCTTTATGAAGTTTATACAACGCCAATAAGTTACCTCTTCTTTGTTGGTATAATCCACTACATACTGATGCCCGTTGTAAATAACTAAAGGTTTTCCTCTGGTGGTCTCGCTGAACTCCATATCTCCAAAATTATAGCACGCACACTAGTTGACATTTGGATATCAACTGTAGTAATGAACTCTTCTTAGCGAGTGCCACCCCCCAACCATTACCTGCCAGCCACGCATTCCAACCCTTATAGTTCTCGCGTCAAAATTCTAAGAAATGCATTAGGCCGGGATTATACTGGCGCTGCACAGTGTAAGGGTTGAACACCCTAAATGTATAGGCTATTTTCTGGGAATTGGCTGGCCAGCACCAGATTACTCTCCGTACAACTGTAACTTTCTAAATGTTTCATGCTTGGCCATTTCCGGGAATATTTTGGGCTCCGTATAAATGTCAACAAATTTCATCTCCGTACAAGTGTCGCTCCGTACAACTGTCGGGGGATAGGCGGGGGACTCCATTAAGCGGACCCGAAAACCCTATACTTTTCCATGTTAATACAAGGAACATTTTCTCAATTTCTATTTGACATACACTTTTCAAATATTTACCAGTGATATATAAATAATAATGGCTCCCATATGTACTACCGAAGTAGCTTAGAGTAGGCAGGGTAGGCTGCCTTATGTGAGTCGTTCGGCATTTACCAGTGATATATTGGGCTAATATATAACCTCTCACGGGTTTAGATTTATATAATACTTAGTATTTTTTAAGAAAAAATTTTTTTGTGAACAGTGTCGGAACACTTCTAAAATTTCACTTTTACGGCTAATAACTCTTAAATAACACATCTGTCAGTAAAACCCTAATGCAGCTACATGTAGTATCATTAGATAAGTCTGCCACGAAAATTTCAGCCCAAGATCTTAAACCATTTTTGAAAAAATGTTCCTTTTCGTAAAACAAAATCAATTTTCGGAAAAACAAAAAACTAAATCCATGTTTTAGCTTCCATGTTCCATAAGGAAATGGAAGTATGGTGATGGCGAAAAAAATCGTGTTCGAGATAAGGGTTGATTCTGATTGTACTACCCTCAAAACGTGAATAAAAGTCATTTTTCGAAAAGTGTTTGTGTGGCTATGTGTAGAATTTTTTCTATGGCGAACGATAACTGCCGCAAATTCAAACAGAATCAAATAATGTTTTGCACACATCCCTGAATTGTAGAGGACTCAAGCCCTATTGATTTTGGTGAAGGGGAAAGGGTAGTTTACCTGCAACGTTTGATGTTTTAACAAGAGTAAAGTACTTAATTTTGATAAATAAAGTATCCTGAAAAGAAAGCCATAATAATCCACTGTAGAAACGTAGATGAAACATCTATAAATAAAAAGGCTAGTTGAAGGGGTGGGGGTAATTTTCTATTAATGAAAATGATAGTTGAAGGGGGAGGGAATAATTTTTATTTATATGTCATGTGTACTACGTTATCGGCAACAAAGAAGTAGTTTGTTGTTAAAATTCCTTCCGTGGTCCAATGTTTTTTGCAAAACCAGAAGTTTCGGCAGTGCTATCGACTGCTATCGTCAGTAAAAATCGAGTGCGCCAACGTGAGTTGGCATACGTTAATGACCACAGTACTGTGGTTAAGCCTGAATCAAGAAGTAGAAAGAAGTAGTTTCTATGGAAATATAAATGAGTAAGTAGTTTCGAAAATGATTTTAAATATAAATCTTAGAAAATGAAAGTCATGTATGGTTCTCCATACCGATATTTTAGTTACCCTTATCTCAGTACATTCCAGTTTCATAATCTGAATTGTCATCAAACTGATCTTCAAGTTTTTTCTTAAGATGTCTTTTTTGTTGTCTGACTTTTCTTTCAAAATCTGAAATTGATTTTTCACTATTTCTAATTCTTTCACTGTCTAGTGCTTCCATCGCAGCAACCATGAACTATCCAAGCTTCATTCCTAGTTTTTCAAGAACTTCACACCTCATAATATTTCCCTTATTAAAACAAGTTATTGCATCGTATACACCTAATTCTAAAGTTTTTAATGTGACAAAAATATTTTTTGGTATCCTGGTCCATATAACGCTGTTTACAGATCCATTGCAGTTTTAAGTCTTTCCATGCGTACACTTTCTCAATAGATTTGGATTAGAAAGGTCTCTGAATATGGGCTTTATTATATGCATAATAGCTTCTGGTATATTATTCTTGTGATTGTAAAGAAGGCCAGTAGGACATTTTAATTGTCTGTTCTATTTACACCAGGTACCTGGACCTTTAGGGCATAATCCGTGCATTGGTTTCTCATTGGTGGACAGCTTATTTTTGGTCAAAAATTAATTTTGGCCATAAATTATTTAAAAAACTTATATAAATTTTATAGTTTTGGAATCAGAAAATTCTTTACTATTAATATCTGTAAAAACGTTTTTGAAAAAAATTTTTTTTTACCTTACCGGGTCCCCTTAAGAGGACATTAGTGTGAAGTGAGGGAGAGTTATGGAATTAGGGGATCAAGTTGATTCGTGGTGGAGTATGTGTTGCAATGTGTTAATTAGTTGTTTCTGTACCTGCGTCCATTACTTTCTAACCACCAGGTTAGTAGCTTTGCTTTTACTCCTCGTTGAGTTACAGAGTTCTCCTGATGGTCCCGCATACTTGGTTGAACTTATGTTGTCTTTCTTTAATTCCTGTCACTCCCTGGACCTCGACGAAGCTACGCCAACGGACTCTATTTTGCGCGAGGACTCTGAACTCACCAAAGGACTTTCCTCCTTTTCTGCTTCCATCTCAACAGTTCTCCTCCACGAGATTCTTGGTCTGCCTCGTCTTCTTCTTCTCTGAGGGTTCCAAAAGAGGGCTTGTCGCTCAATTGCATTTTGGTTCTTCCTCAAGGTTTGCAATGGCAATGGGTTCCTCGTTTGTCCCCCTCCAGAGAGCTTCATTTGAAACAATGTTTGGCCACAAAGTTTGAAGTATTTTCCTCGGGCACCTATTGATGAAGACCAGCAGAGACTTTCCAAGCCTCGCTCCCATACACAAAACAGGTTTGACATTGGTCTTGAAGATGCGTAGCTTTGTTGCAGTTGCTATTTCTCCTTCTTTTCGAAACTGGATAGAATTATATAAAGGCGGCATTAGCTTTACGAATTCTTGTTTTAGCATATGCAAGTGCTCCTCCTTCTTTTGTAACCATAATACGAAGGTAAGTGATCTCTCCTATTTCTTCTATGTTTTCTTCTTGCACCTTCAGTAACTTGTGACCTTTTGTGTTAATTTTCATTAGTTTTGTTTTTGAAGCGTTTATCTTGAGACCAGTCACTCTGGCTTCTTTTTCGAGATCTTTCAGTTTCCCTCCCATACCACTGTATGCTTGCGAGAGTAAGCAGATATCCAACTCATGTTGTAGGTTTCGTAGCTCTCGCATTGGTTGCTACACAAACACGATCGTAAAACTGAATTTCACCTTTCACACGTGACATTCACAGCCTGTTGTCGAGAATGAAGCAAGACTAACGCTGTTTTTAGGTTTATTCGCTTTTGTTTCGTAAAAAAACCAACACCAAGCCCCCGCTACAAGTATATACGGGTCTCAGATTTCACTTTCAGCCACAGCCACGTATGTAACTAATCTAATTCCGCCGCCGAATTGGGTTACGTTCGAAGCGCTTGGTGTAGTCTGTGTTTCAAAAGTGCACGGCTCTCGCGCCCGTGGAGACACTTGCGTTCTGTGTCGATAAAGTATCGACCTGTGTCCTACTAAATTCTGTATAACCTGAACTTTACGACTTTACGAACGAATGATTCTTCCTATATTTACTATGTTGAAACATACGTACTGAAGAGAAATTCGAACTTAATAGAATAGAAAATCTTCTTCTTTAATTAGTACTTCCTAGAAATATATGAGTTTTTTCATAAAAAAGGTTTTATGACCCAAAACAAAAGCAATAAAATTATACCGTTTTTTACACGTTTTACATTGTTCATATACAATTTCTTACAAGTAGAATGTTGTCTGGACTAGAGAGGTAAGGGTGAGGGAACGTTTTGACCAATGAAAGTGGCTAATACATCAGTTGATTTGATCCGTGATGGGATGAAAGTCAGTCTAGCTTAGATCGTAGAAGAAGCAGTCTCGTTGAACTTAATAATGTTACTTCCCTGTCAGGACTCTGTCCTGTTCTATAACAACGGTCCTACAAGATGTCACTCCACCTCTTCCTTGACCGACCAATGCTCCTCTTGGTGTTTGGTTGCCTATCTCTTGCCTTTTTCACAAGCCTTGTGTCATCCATTCTTGACATGTGTTCATTCCATATCCTTCTTCATTCCGCAATCCAAGAATCAATATCTGTTACATTACACGTTTCTCTTGTACTACTTTTTGGCAAGCTATCGTACCTTGTCTTTCCTAGTACCCTCCGTAATATAGTAATTTCTATAGTTTGTCGTTTTCTTTGAGTTCTTGCAGCATCTCTCTTGGTCTCTGATGCATAGGATATTACTGGACGTATTGTACTTTTGTAGCCCCTAGTTTTTGCTTCGTGTGTGAGGTATTTATTATTCCGTATCGAGTTATTCATGGATCCAGTGACTCTTCTTGGTTTCATCAGTTGATATTCTATTTCTTCATCTGCCCTATTGTTACTTGTAAGCATTGTCCCTAAGTAGTCTAACTGCATTACTTGTTCTATTATTCTATCGTTTATCACAAGCTTACACGTTAACGGATGATAAACCCATTACAGTGTAAACAGTACCATAAATGGTACCTTTGGGTAAGTACTGTAATAAAAATGCGTGTATTATAACAATAAAGTATATAAACCGCCCCCCAAACAAGTTTGGGGATAGCGCCCCCACATACAATTCTTTGTTTATTCCCGTCATTACTTAATATCGGAATCGGTGTTTTGATAACTGAATGCCATAAATAATAAGGGTCTTGATAAACTTTCTGAACATCTGACATCTGCAGTAACACAAGTTAATTTTTTTAGAGGACATAGCCAGTAGAACAGGCTTAGGAATTTCTGCAGAAAAAAAATTTCTCACGAACATTACAAATGCGCCAAAGTGCCTGGTAACAACAGATATTGGTCGAATAGAGAGGGTTCGAAACTTTAAGTATCTAGGAGAAATAATTCAAGAGAATGGTTTAGAAAAACCTGCTATTGATGAAAGGATTCATAAGCTGGAAAGGGCATATGGTATAACTAAAGATATATACAATAAAAAGTCCATATCTAAAAATGCGAAAATAAGGCATTACAGTACAGTAGTGAAGCCAGAATCCCTATACGCAAGTGAATGTCTAGCATTGAATTATAATTATTAGGGAAATTATTAGGAAAATATTAGGCCCACGAAAAACTTCAGAAGGTTGGAAATTAAGAAGTAACGATGAAATATACCAAAGTATAGCCAATATAACAGAAACAATGAGAAAAAGAAGACTACTATTTTTTGGAGATTTGTATAGAATGGACGACAATAGGTTAACAAAGCAGATCTTCAAATATCTGTGGGGAAAGAAGTCAACATCAAGTTAGATTAAAGAAGTCCAAAAGGATTTAGAAAAAAATAATGCACACGCAGAAGAAGTAATTGAAAGAGACGTTTTTCGGCCAAAAGTGTTAAAAATGGAAGGAGTCCAGGGTAGGAGAGAGAAAAACGCAGGTTCACAGTGGACTGAAGACAGGAAAAAGAGACACAGTGAAAAGATGAAAGAATATTGGAGAAAAAGAAAAGAACAAGGAATAGAATTGAAATTGGCATGTGGTCCTTAGGTGGCAGATACAAAAAAAAAGGGTCTGGGTAATTTTTCCAAGAAGATTTTTATATAAAGAATAAGAAAACACGTTATATTCGGATTTATCATCGTGTCCGTTTATCGGACAGACCGTCTGTCCTAATAAAATCGGTTAGAATGTAACAAAATAGAAAAATACTTTATTTCAGTAAAAGCTGATAGAAAATTCCCTCAGAGCGAGTCAGTGTTTGTAGAGGAAAAGAGATTTTAAACATTACAAAATTAAAATAAAGTTTTACATTTATTGAATATAGTTTTTACGATATGTAAACGTTACTTATTAAGTTACATGTTTAATTAGTTACAACAGACAAAATATAATATGATGACCACAATATGACTTACAATGTACAAAATTACAAAGACGTACCACGCAAAACGTACAGCAATGTTCTTTCTCGAGGATGTCCTTTGTCTCCATATTTGTTTCACGTACTTATTGAAAAGACTATCACAAGAATGAAAGAAAACACCAAAGGCATTAAGATTAATGGAAGGCGCATTCATAGTATCCGCTTTCCAAATGGTATAGTTATAATCGCAGACTCGGTAAAAGAAACGAAGAGAACGTTAGAAATATTCTGCGAAACCCTTGGGAAACTTAAAGATTAACAAGAATAAAACAAAAACAATGGTGATAGCAAAGAAGAAAGAGAATGTAAAACTTGATATTAAGCTGGGTAATACAATTTTAGAATAGGTTGAAAATTTTGCCACCTGGGGAGGACCATCACTTGTGAAAATAAATATGGACATAGATTAAGAGAAGCTCTAGCAAAGCAGGCGTTTCAGAAAAAAAAAGAATTTGCTTACAAATAATCACTTAAGTATGGAGGTAAGAAAAACGTTTGCAAAAATATTTGTGTGGAGTGTCTCTTAACTTATGGGTGTGAAGCGTGGACCCTCAGCAAAATAGAAGGGAGGAAGCTGGAAGCAATGGAAATGTGGGTCTGGAGAAGAACGACGAGGACGAGTTGGATGGATATGAAAAGTAATGAACACGTCTCGCAGAAGTGAACGAAGATGGATGACTTTTAAAAATGATTGGAAGAAGGAGGGCATAATTAATTGGGTACGTGTTACGACACAACCAATTCTTAAGTAACGTTTTTGAAGGAAATGTGTTGGGGGGGGGAAACCAAAAAGGCGACCAAGAGCAGCGTTCTCCAAAGACATGGGAAAGGAGATGAATTTCCTATCGTACTACGATTTAAAGAGGACAATGGTGAAGAGAGAGACGTGGCTGACTCGACAAGCCATGACCTTTAGATGATGATGAGATAGTATTACCTAGTCAAAATAGTCTTACGGTAATACTAAAATGGGAGTTTTGAAAAAAAAGTAATTGGCATCAGATGAACGAGCTGACATAAACAATAAATAAATATTTAACAGTCAACAATAAAGAAAAGTTTATTATTTAAACATTTACACCTAACATGCATTAGATCTGGATTTAAACCACGTGAGGGAATGAGAAACTAAATACTTCTATTTAAATTTTTATTTATTTTTACTGTTAAATGGTTAATTTAAAACTCGTAAGTATTTTTGTCCCCGTTTGTTAAGACTGAAGGTGACTGACCTAATAAGACGCACGGTGACGAAACCGCGAAATCTAAACAAAAATTAATTATTATAATCATAGTATAATCTACAACGATTTTTTTGTACTGAAATCTGCCAAAAATATCATTGTGCTACCAAATATTTTTGTGCTAATTATTGGACTATTGTTGAGTGTGGAAGGACGTGATGTGATGGTTATATAGGTCATTGTGTGCGTGAGTGATTTATTGTACGTGAGAGCATGTGTATGACCTTCAGCAATCTGTGACGTTCTTATTTTGTTTGTTTCAGGGTCGATCCTAAGACGCGTGAATATATGAGGAAGAAGAGAAAGAAGTGTAACAACAACACAAAATGAGTTCAAGGTCTTTGAACAAAGCGTTCCGCAATCGTAGAGGCAGCGCCAACGAAAGGCCGCTGTCCACTATCCAGCTGCTGCCGGCCGATCTCGAAGACGACCTGGAACCGATATTCCACATGCTGAAAAGAAAATATTCGCTGGATTACGACGGTTACGAAGCGACAAGCGAACCGGTGAGAACAGTTGAAATCGCGGACGAAAGAGTAGTAGGCCGCGAACAAGCGGAAGAAGAACAAGAAGAAGAAGAAATAATTGACGCTGGCGATGAATGGAAACGTATAGGCGAGCTGTTTACAACGACGTTCGGCGATGTGGTCGCTGATAATGGAGAAACTCGTGACGGCGGACAACGGCGGATGACTAAGCAGGAAAAGGATGAATGCCTGCGGAACAAAGAACACGGTGAAGCAAATCTAAAGCCAGGTAATGACAGTAACGAAAGCCTGTGTGCTAGGGCTTCGTCGCTCGGCAGAGTGGAAGAAGAAATTAAAGAGGAAGCCGAAACGGGACAAGATAAAGCAGAAATAACAGATATGCCGGAACAAGATAAAACGAACGTCAGTTCTGAAAAAGCAAGAACAGAAACAGACGACACAAACGGTGTACGATCAAGACTGTCAGACGGAAACGCAAACGGAAATTCTGCGGTACCAGAACTCACGCCGAAAAAACAGAACAGCGTCAGACCGAAAAGTTGGCTGGTGCCGTGTTCGGAAGAAGGTCGACGCCTGAGACGACGCCAGACCGAACCCGCGACGACGAAGAGATACCACAGCGACTACGAGGAAGCGTTGTCATCGTTACTATGGCAACCGTACGAGTGCCGGAACGAAGCTTCCAACTGTTCCGTCAACGCTGACGATTCCGACGTGGCGTACTGGCTGAACACGGACAATACGAAACCGAACGCCAGATGTAACTGTTCGTCTTCGTCGTCGTCGTCGTCGTCGGGATCTTCGAGATCTTCAGTGGCGTCCACGTCCGCCTCGTCTAGCAGTTCCTCGGTGCTTTTGGATAACGACTTTGTCAGCAGACTAAAAGACAACAAACCGAACTGGTGCGACAACACGAAAGAGCCGTCTACTTCGTCGCTGTACGGCCTGCTGTCGAACGGCGAAAACAACAACAACAACATTTGGGGTAAATCTATTAATAAAATTGGTAACACTGAAGGAATAGAAGCCGGCGGTGAGATCAGTGACCTCAAAACTATTAGTTACGGTTGTTTGCCGCCAGGCGCGCTGAACACTACCGCACAAACTGGTTGGGAAAGTTGCAGCAGTCAGTTGGAGTCGAATCGTGGTGCCGGTCGGATGTGTGATGGTGTGCCGTTCGATAAAATGCTAGTTAACATTAAATCCGCGACGGAAAACAACAACAGCAACAATGGTGGCAGCCAGTCAAACCTGTTGGTACATCAGCAGCCGTCGTCCACAGTGGGAATTGTCAGTGCGATTGTTCGTAACGGTGAGAATATAAATAATAACAACATCAACAGTAATAGTGTAGTGAGTGTGGTAAATTGTTATCGGGCCATACCCGCGACCGTTTCGTCAGTGCCGACAATACCGTGCAATAACAATGTGTCCAACGTGCGAATAGTTCAAACTAATAATACTAACAACAACAACAGTGGTGGTGATTTTAATGCTAGGATAGGCGGCAGGACTTTCACGTCGACGGAGGCGCAGACAGACGACGTGGTGGTGGATCCGATACGGCCGACGACGACCGCAGCGTCGAACAACAACAACAACAACAACAACAATAATCGTGAACAACGACGCCGGGAACGCAGGGAGCGCAGGCACCAGCGCAGGCATAACCAGGCGACGGCGCACGGCCATTCGGACGCGCAGCCGCCTCCGCCGCCCCTATGGCAGACCCAGGTGATGGGCGGCGAGCCGTTGGCCGACCGTCTGCCCGACATCCTAAACTCGCACCTACCGCCCCCGTACTCGACGCTGCCCGGCATGGGCCTGCCGCCCCCCAATCCCGGCCCCCACATCCACTTACCGCCTCCGCCGCCCCCATTACCAGTGCCCGTGTTGCCTGCCCCGTTGGCGCCCGGATCGCCGCCTCCGCCGCAGAACGTCGCCGGAGGATTTCGCTTCCCGTTCGCCATCGTGCCGCCAGGAAGAAGAAGGTAAGACAATAATTACCGGTATATCTGTACCACATTATTTTATGTTAATTTTTTTTTCGTTTGAGGCCACTTCGGACCGCTTTCCACGTTTGTTCTTTTCTGTTTTTACAATGTTTTTTGTTCTTTCCTGTTAGCAGAATACAATATTTATTATGTCAGTATAATACTTAAGATATAAGAAAGATATTGACATTGCATAGAAATCATCAGTGTGAAAACTGAAATCGGTCTGCTGCAACCACTAAAAAGAATGGCGTTTTTGTGTGTCAAGTTGTAGTTTGAAAACGTTTCAACGTGACTTCAAACAACAGACCGATTACGAGTCAAAGTCTAGCCGAGGGATGGAAGGTAATAGACTGGGTCTTGTAACGTGGTCAAAATAAGAGACGACTAGACCAAATACACATTCAACTAAACAAATAAAGTGCAATCTAATGTACGTTTATTATTGAATCAGTGAAACAGTTTTTCATAGGTTTCTCTTGCAACATAATAATAGCGAATGATTCATTCACTTATTAAAAGGAATAGAATGATTATCAGTGTTAAATCTCAGTAAAGGGCCCGTCGTCAGTGCCACAGCTACGGGGAACAAGTACGACATATGCCACGGGTGTCAGATTGGTGGAGGGGACGTAAAAATAGCAGATGGTTTTTTTTACAAATTTGAATTAGCCATATTATAGGCGTTTATAATACGAATAACTTATTACTAATGCTCAAAGGCTTCCTAGTGTATCTCATAAAGCTCGATGTGCTGTAGGCGTATTTTTAAAAATTCGGTAATTTGATATGACATTTTTTTGGATTAAGCCGCTTTGCGCATTTTTGTTGTTTGTCATTTTACAGTAGACTTTCATTGTTTCACTTCTGGTCTTTTTCTCTTATTCTGTGATTCACTTCGCCTCGTTTGGCCGCAGATCTTTTCCGCCAGATAGAATTCGAATTCCTATATTATTTTTCTGTACTCATTTGTGTCCGTAATAGTTTCTTTGTCCATATTTGAGACCAGGGGCGTATTAACTGGGGGGGGGGGAGACTCGGACCACACCCCAGAGGGTCCGAAGTTTCGGAAATTCGAAAAAAGTTTGCGAATTTTGTTAATATCTTAATTTATAGGTTCTTTTATTATTTTTTCAGCTGTGTTTTCTAGCTAGTAACTCTTTTTTTAAATATTCAAACAGGTTATTACACAGCATACGCGAGTTCGTTTGAAGTATAAAATACATGAAAATCGATTCACTCAGGAAGTATCTTCTAAACAATGTTTCAGTGAAGCTTAGTTTTATTGTGTTATTATCGTGTACTTTCAATAGGATTGATTTCAGGTTGCTATCACAGGGTTTAAACACTTTAAAGATAAATAATGGTGATTAGTCTTAACTTGGTTTCTTTCGTTTGCATAAAGCCGACTCGATCGGACGTCGGAACCCTCCCCAAGGCCAATAGATACGCCACTGTTTTGAGATCTATTCTAAATCTTTCGGTACTTCTTAGTACCCTCCAAATTTTGTTTTTCACGTTTCTTAGTATCAACATATCTGTTTTCGTTAATATTGCTTATTTTCCGTTCTTAATAAATGTCCATACAATTTTAATATTATCTTCCGCATGTGTATGGAAAGTTTAAGGAAATATTTGTAATATTTTTCATTTGTTCTTAATTTAAATTTAATATCTTTTTGGGGGGTGGGGCAACACTTTTCTTAATCTTCTTCTTCCTACTCTTAATATTTTTTTTTGCCGTAAAGACTGCCAAACGTTCACACGCACATAAGCCTTCACGACATATTACCGTTTTGTAGCGTCTTAATTTGGCGTCTCTGCTTATGAATTGTTTGATAACATTTTTTGCCGTTATGTTGTTTTATTTACAATTATTTTCTATTATCTATGTAAAACGTCGGTGTATTTATTTAATGTCGTATACACTCCAGTGTTCATAATGCACTCATGTAACACTAGTTTTTATCATTTTCTTCTTAAAGTGTCTTCAACATCTCCAATAACTATGCATTATAAATGCATGATAACAGTCGCAACATCTCCTGACACGTTTACATTTTCGTTCTGAGTTTCCGTTGACGCTAAACAATTATTAAAAAGAATCACACCACGATGGTTGATTTTGTCCGTTTTTTCAAAACGCGCATGACACGTCAATTTTAAACACCTTCTAAACATTGAATAAATCGATAGATAGATTTGGAAATTAGCAGGAATTCACATAGAATACAATCTTGCAGTACACGAACAATTTTATTTTTACCACTAAGCTACAGTTGTCGCTCCACGAAATTTTCAACTGATCCTCGTACTTCGCTCACTTTAAGTTTGTGAACGGGATAAGCAAAATAATAAGTAACACAGCTCTACAGTCGTAGACGACTGCATACATTGTCCAGCGTTGCTAAGCGTCATTTTTTAGCATGGTTGTCTGTGAGTTTTCAACAATCCATGTTTCTTACAGCTGTCCGTTATAACGGGGGATTACTGTAATTTAAAAATAAATAATATAACATAAATCCTTAAATTCGTAGTTACCGTCAATCAAAGAATTTTTCGGTGAAGGGTTTGTGAGGATCGGTCAAAAAGTAACACAAATTTTAAATTACTTGTGTCGACGTTTCGACAGTGTTTATTGTCATCACCAGGACAATTGTTGCTGATGCCAAACAGACAACTGTCAGAATAACAGCTTTCAGAACACAACAGTTGTGTGTTTGGCGTCCTGATGATAACAATAAACATTGTCGAAACGTCGACACAAATAATTTAAAATTTGTGTTATTTTTGACCGATCCTCTCAAACCCTTCACCGAAAAAAAAAATATATATATAACATATAGTTACTGGCGAGATTTTATTTTGGTACACTCCCTTGGTGTTTTGTGAGTCGTACCGTACCATTGACAATGATGCGTCTGTGTCCTAAAAAACAGGTCAATAACAATGCAGGACGACAGCGAGTCGACGACGGGCAAATATTTAAAGAGATCTGAGCGTGTACACACACATACACACGCGCGTGCGCGAGCGGTTTCACTTATAGCGTGACGTTATGCCTGTTGAACACGCCGTCGGCTAATTCATAGCTGGGTAATGATTTTTAATTTTACAATCCTTCTGCATAATATATAAAAGTGAAATTTCAGTACATTAAGAAACATTGACACAGTGATAATTAACAGAAAACAGATCTAATAAGACACACAACAGAATAATAATTCTTCGTATTGTTTAAATTAGCAGCCATCCTTACTATTTCTTTTATGAATTTGCTAACTGCTATAATTTTTTTTGTTTTTTTTTGTTTGTTTTTTTTCGTTGTTTAAGACCTGAAGATGTCAGTAATGACGAAAAGCTTAGTCGAACAATAAAAAATTATAGCAGTTAGCAAATTCATAAAAGAAATAGAATAATAATTATTCGGTTGGAGATATACAAATCTTCTTCGTAGAACAGATTCGGTGATTGTGATATCTTTCTTTAACTTCTCACATATTTCTGTCAAATATTTTATTCTGATTATTTTTCTGTGTTATGGAAATACGTGAAAAATCATTTTAAACGGCAGTCTATACTGTTTATGGGGAAAAAATAAACATCCCCATAGCGTGCATGCGTTTCAGTAGGCCTATTGCACATCTTGGCAAATGGCCAATTAACCTGTCTCGTTTCTTGTAAGCAAAAAGATCCCTCCTCCCCCTCCCCCCTACGATAACTTCACTTTGATTTATAATTTTCTAATTATTCCTCTGTGATTTTGGATCATAAAAAAATCACAAAAAATTCACAATCGCTCCATGAAGTTTTTTAGCAACGATTTTGTGAGCAGTGAAGGTTACAGCCACTGTCGCATGTAGAGTTTGGTCTGGGGGGGGGGGGTCCGGGTGGGGCTTCATATAAAAAAAAACAAGTTAAGATTTATCAACATTACTATCTTGAAAAAGTGTGAAACTTTACTGTCAGTGGCTTGAAAACGTGTGATAATATCGTGAAGTCAATCCAATTATAGTAAACTGTAATAAGACGAAAAAAGGTGAAACAGTGTGAAAAAACTCATAATCGAGGGTGGCTTAAAGCCTGGGACGCCAAACTGAAGTCAAAAACTCTCCCTCTCTCTATTTATGCACCTAAGCATTCAAAGAATTTCTACGAAACCGAAACATCGAAGCATGATAATGTTTTTAGGCTTTTGAAACGTATAATGTGGATTACGTTTGGTGGATTACGTAAATCATTTCCAAACCACTGGCGATCACAAACAGAGCATGTAAAACCAAATTTATTCTCACTAAAACGTTTGCTAACCTCAATGTCAGCAGCGATTATTTTCTGTCTTGATGCGTTCACATATCAAATTTCTAGACTGTGGGGAATCGAAAGTGTGGAAGCGTGACATCTTTCGATGACGTTTTTGTGGAATGACCTCCAGCCTAAAAATATTATCATGTTAACATACTGACTGACTAAATTGATTTTCCTACATTTCATATTTCAAACGTATACGCAAATGCTGTGTAATAAACCTGTTTGTAGGTTTAAAAAAAGAGTTACTATATTAACGTACACAGTTGAATAAAAATAATAAAACAGCCTAGAAATTAAGATATTAACAAAATTGAAGAAAGATGAAGATAATAATTGAAAATATTAGAAAGATGAAGAATGAAAGGGAAGTTATTAACACAGTGAAGATAAGAAAGCTTCAGTATCTGGGACATCTCGTGAGAAATGAACAGAGATTTTACCTATTGCAGTCTATACTACAGGGAAGAGTACTTGGAAAGAGAGGAGTTGGGCGACCGAGAATATCATGGCTGAGAAATTTAAGGACATGGTTTGGCATGGCTACAACTGACTTATTCCGTGTAGTAGTATAGAAAGTTGAAATAGTCTGCATGATATCCAACATCCGAAACGGATAAGAACTATCAGAAGAAGAACTAAATTGGTCAACATTTTTGATTGCCTAGGGGGGTGGTCCGGTGTCACCCCCTCCCCCCCGTAAATACGCTCCTGGTTTCCGTCTAAATTACGTCTGTTGTTGTACAGTACAATCTGTGACGTCATATACCAGATTGTCGTAAATACCACAAAACATTGGCGTCGTAGTTATCGTATAATTTATGTAAATTGTGTATGAGAATTCAGAAATTGGTTATGTCGCGTTATGTAGGCTATTTCCTGTGCAAGGTCAGATAAATTGATTTTGCTTGTATTTCAGTTCTGTCTGAAAGTTTGAACATTTTTCAAATTTTCGTGCGCATTTAGACTTTCGTTCATAATTTCGCACACGGGATTACACTAACAGCGGTGGAAACTAAAATAGCCGGTAAATGTGACCGTTGAATTCTAAACTTTTCAAGAAATTCTTCCCATCTTTTTTTTCAGAAAGATTTTTCCTTTTTCTTCGTATTGTTTAAATTAGCAGCCATCCTTACTATTTCTTTTATGAATTTGCTAACTGCTATAATTTTTATTGTTCGACTAAGCTTTTCGTCATCACTCACATCTTCAGGTCTTAAACAACCCTGAAGATGGTTGTTTAAGACCTGAAGATGTCAGTGATGACGAAAAGCTTAGTCGAACAATAAAAATTATAGCAGTTAGCAAATTCATAAAAGAAATAGTAAGGATGGCTGCTAATTTAAACAATACGAAGAATAAGGTTGTTTAAGACCTGAAGATGTCAATGATGACGAAAAGCTTAGTAGAACAATAAAAATTATAGCAGTTAGCAAATTCATAAAAGAAATAGAAAGATTTTTGTTTTTGTTTTATTAGTTATTATATTTTGTGTATATTTTTTATGTGAGAACAGAATGTTGGGAACGTCAACTAATTGAATCTGCGTTCGTAAAAGCGTTAACGTTAACATAACGTGATTTGTCTCTGTAATGGATGTTTATGAGAAAATTCGGATTTTAACATTGAAAATGTTTATAAGGACGTGTCGCACATTTGCGGCCGATCGCTGATGCGTGATCGAAAATGGGAACCGGTGAGTTTCCATAGAAACTACTTCTTTGTTGTCAATAACGTAGTACACATATAAAACTTCGCTTATGAATGCGACTACATTTGACTTATAAATCTGTACATTGGTAACTGAAGAATGAATTCATTGATTGGTGAATGAAGAATGAATTCATTGATTGGTGAATGAACATAAATATATATATTTTTTAGATTTATTGAAGCATTTTCAATGCCCTTCTCTGTGCATTGCATTTGTGCAATGCCTGTAAATTTTTTATATGCGAAATATTAAATCTTTTATTGTTGCAGATGACGCAAATAATGATAAAATGATTTGTGTATTTAAAAGCTCTCTCTTTCCTTTTTCCTCCTCCATACACGCGCGCGCAAGCTAACTCACACACATCATATGTATGTAATTACTAACAAATAGTAGGCCTATTTATTTTTTTATACGACAGAATATTTTGTATATAATTTATTTTACAGTGCTTGAGCTGTATTTATAACTGTATCTTCAGAAACATACAAAAATAATTAATGAAATTTGAAATCAATTATTAATAACAGCTGCTGTTTCATATAATACATTTAATGTATGTTTTATATGTGATTCAAAATATGTTATATAAATAAATAGAGAATTAAATGTAAATATATTTTATAATTTTGTAATTTTGAAAGTACTATCGTTTTGGTATTAATTTATTATTTACTTTGTATTTTTTTTATATAAATATATTCATATCTGTCTATACATATAGACCAAACATTAAATATAGCCTGTACATAGAATAATAACAATTGATTTCATACTTCATTCATTATTTTTGTGTTTTCAATGTGAATTAATATTAAAAATATACATTTAATTTATAATATTAATTTAATAATATATATTAAAGTGTGAATTAATAAATTCACATTGAAACCAGTGATAATTCATATTTGTTCTTGAAACGTGGGTTTGTGTACTGAGTATAGTGATAAAGAGTCTAATACACTTGCAGAAGTAATGTATTATTGAATAGCAACATATATGTAAATATACATATCTTCATATATAGGCCTATAGGATTACATGAATTGATAAGCTCATATAAACAACATAAGTATAACTACGATAACATGCTGGTTTGTTAAACGAAGATCCTTGAAACGAAAAACCTCCAATTAGACTTTGTACAGTTGTGTAATGAATGGTGTTGAAATCATGTTCTCCCAAACCTTACCACTAGCCATGGGTTAAGAGACGCTCCTAATAATTCGTTTTGGATCACGAACATTACGTCTGAGTTGTGTCCCGTATTATAAAAACTTTCTATACTTAACGTGTAATATAATATTACACAGTATAAAAGTATATACTTTTGACGTATTTTGCTTTTTAAATCTTTAGTGAAGTTGGTGGAACATATCAGGTATACTTAAATGCAGGGGTACAGAATATTTCCGAACGAGCGAACGTGGTTCTGTGGAAATTTGGGCTTCCCGGGGAAATTTTTTATCACATTCCTTAAGGAATATGGAAGTAAAATAGAAATCACGACGAAAGTATGAACTGATTCACATCATTATTTAAATATGATTATTGTATTCACATCATTTTTACAATTATTAACTAGAATAGTTAATCTTTAAAATAAGTTTTGAAAAGAAACATTCGTCCTAATGAAAACAAAGATAGCAACATCATTCCGGGCGGGCAATGACGCATATAGGCTAATCATTGCGACAGGCAAGGGACGGAGCGATAAATTAAATGTCTGCAACCTGTATTTTTATTACTTCTCTGTTTACCATTCACCACATACAATAAATTGGTTGGTAAAACATAATAAACCTTTGCGTTAGTTTTGGGAAAATTTCCTACCGAGAAAATTGTGTTCGGGGGAAATTTCAGGCGTCTGAACATTTTCTGCATCCCTGCTTAAATATACAGAAACCCCCGTTATAACGGATTCCGCTTATAACGGACAGCTCTAAGAAACATGGAATTTTGAAAAATCAAAGACAAACAGTCTTAGAAATGGCGATTAGCAACGCTGAATAATGTGAGCGAGGTAAAAGACGTCTTGAATTATGTCATCGAGTATGTTCAGCAATCAAAAAATGAAAAGATGTTCTACTATGGTCACTTGCGACACCTTCCTAAGTTATTCATTAACGAAATTAACTCTTTATCAATCTGAAACAAAAACCAGTAATTTCTTTAAGCCAGTAAATGTGGAAAGGGATCCTGACCCAAACAGGCATCTTGTTTTTGAAAAAGTTTGATATTCGACGAAGTTTTACTATAGGGTAATTATGACTATTTCTCTAAAATATAGACTGTTCTTTACAATGGACTAAGTTTTTATTACAATTATGTATACAGAATTTTCCGGATCGAAAGATCTTCTTCAATTTCTCGTTCCCTCAATATAGTCTGAATTTCTTCTATCTAGAGGTGATAGGTGGTCTTCCTCTTTTCCTTCTTCCTGGTGGGGTCCATTCCATAACTCTCTTTGGCAATCTTTCCTGTGCCATTCTTTTCGTGTGTCCATACCTTTGTAATTTTTTTGTTTGGAAAAAATCAACAATTGAATTTTTCATATTCATTTTGTCCCTAATAACTTCATTACTAATTTTCTCACGTCTGGATACTCTTGCCGAACGTTTCCAAAAGTCCGTCTCTGCTGTCATTAATTTTGTTCTTGTGTGTTTATTAGTAGTCCAAACTTCTGAGCCGTAAGTCATGATAGTAAACAATCGTTTTAAATATTTTGGTCTTTGGTTCCGGAAAATGTGTAAACATTGCCGGAATAATAAATAAGTAATGTATACAGTATTTTGCCTAAGATATAACTGTTTTTTATTGCTGTACTGTTATCTATTTTATATAAATACACTAAAAATTAGTGGTTTCTATTTTTATCCACATAATTTAAATGAGTCATACCTGTATTGTAAAGGCCCGTTTTCCTAGGAGCAGGTTTTTTGCGTCGCGTGAACCGTGTAGGGCTCTATCACGTCGGCAGGAACGTATTCAGTTATCACGCTGCGCGTTGTGTTTTCCTAGCCGGACGCATTTCAGCTATTCAGTCGACGTAGGCTGGACTAGGTGGTAGTGATTATAATTCGGAGTGTTAGTGTTCCCTGTCGAAATGAATCGTTCGGAGCAAAATAAAAAGAGATTTGTTGCTTTGCTTATTCTCAAGCACATCCATATGGATGATGAAGATGAGGATTATATCCCTTGTCTACGGCGTTCTTAAAACGCGAAGATGAAGGTGTTTTCAAAATACTGATTAGCAAGCATTTACACGACGAAGAAGAGAGATTCAAGGAATATTTTCGATTCACCCGTGAGCAGTTTGCTTCGTTTTTACAGTGCATTGAAGACGACCTGAGAGTTCCCAGTTACAATCGTGTGAAGTCACTGAAACGCACTTGAGGCATTTTGATACACAATTTTTGAACCAGTCGGCCTATCACGCCGAACGCACTACGCCTGGCGTACTACGTGATGCGCTCCGGAGGAAAACAAAATCATTATTTTTCTAGTGTGTGGAGAACGGCGTATTGCGTCCTACGAGGCGCAAAAAACCTGCTCCTAGGAAAACGGGCCTTAAGGCCTACTTGCTATATAACGCACACCTTCATAGTACCTATTAGTCCGTTATAACGGGATATTACTGTAATTATTTTAACTGATTCCAGCAAGTTGCGGTAAAACGCGGTCAGAATACGGCACGGCTGTGTCTACCATCGACGAAACGTCTTATTGAGCCCTTAACGGTCAGGTTATCAGCAGCAGCGATGAGTACTAGTTGTTAACCGAGGCGACAACTTTAGCGCTGTGTAACTGTTATTGTGACCTTACGGTTTGGAGCTCTTACGGTAATGTGATTCTAACAACGAGTAACTCACGTTACACTGATCGGGGCCAACAAACTGAAAGCTTATTTTGGTGATATTTCTAGGAACCTCTCGAGAACGACCCTACACTCAACTGTAAATACCACTTTGTGTGACCTCAAGTCAAACAGCGGTGTTTGAAACAATTATGAATATATCGTTACTTGAAATTTTGAAAACGGTCAGCGAAACGGAATATGTCGTTACCTACTTACTGGATTGGTTATTGTTACTCTCGTAGTAGAATATTTTAGTACAGTACTTTTGTTGTGTTTGTACATTGCTCAAAGTGACCGGCAATAACTGTCAATCAGCGCTTCTTTTATATAAATAAAAATCGGTATGGAGAACCATACATAATTTCCATGTTCTAAGATTTACATTTAAAATCATTTACTGGAATTCGGCTCGATAATTTCTAAAAAAATATCCCCCACCTTGTAAATCGAGTTTTATGTTTGACAAATTGAAATGAAATATTTCCATATAAACTACTTCTTTGTTGCCGATAACGTAGTACACATATAAAAAATTACCCCCTCAACTATTATTTTCGTTTATAGAAAGTTACCCCCTTCCCCTTCAACTACCCTTTTCATTTATAGATATGTCATCTACCTTTCTACAGTGGATTATTATGACCTTCTTTTCAGGATACTTTATTTATCAAGATTAAGTACTTTACTCTTGTTGAAACGTAAAATGTTACAGGTAAACTACCCCTTCCCCTTAACCGATCTTCCCCTTCACCAAAATCAATAGGCCTTGAGTCCTCTACAATTCGGGCACATATGCAAACAATTATTTGATTCTGTTTGAATTTGCGGCAGTTATCATTCGCCATAGCAAAAATTCCACGCGCGCGCGCACGCGCACCCACACACACGTTTTTCGAAAAATGCCTATTCTTCATGGTTTGAGGGTAGTACAATCAGAATCAGCCCTTATCTGGAACACAATTTTTTTCGCGATCACTATAATTCCATTTCCTTACGGAACATGGAAGTAATAAATGCTTGGTTAATAAATAAAAACTCATACCTGTTGGAATACCTTTATCATTTCCATATGGTTAATAATAATTTTA
Source organism: Magicicada septendecula (assembly GCA_034769895.1). Taxonomy (NCBI): domain Eukaryota; kingdom Metazoa; phylum Arthropoda; class Insecta; order Hemiptera; family Cicadidae; genus Magicicada; species Magicicada septendecula. The sequence goes on from CM068374.1 coordinate 67,306,815, forward strand.
CTCACACGAAAATTATGTCGTGTCTTGTATTAATTTCCAAGGTATTTTATGTTGGAATTACAGTAGTTTGTTTTGTATTTTATAAGGTTTATTCCTATTCTATTGTATTTGTTTCTATTGTAAGAGGTCGTTATCACTTGTCAATTTGTTTGACGCTGAGGTTTCTGGTTGATTGCTTCATCTGACAAGTGTCAAACTTGTGCGTTTACCAGCCGAAACTTCCAGCTGTTTTTAGGAGTATGAATACAATAACCTATTGAATTAAAACGAAAATAGCTGTACCGTATTGTGGCGAAAAAACGGATTGAGTACACAAGATAAATATGTCGTTATTCAAAAGCACTTTACGAAATACTGTTGCCAATTAGTTGTTGTGACAGGAGCTGGGGGGAGGGGCTGCTTACAATCAGCAGCCGTGCACACAATACCGGCTTGTTTGTGGGGAAAATTGGACACACTGCACACCGTATATTAAGGCCAGTTTGAATTGTAAGCCGCGCGCACAAATGAGTTACTTTAAATATAACAAATGTTGGCCACCACGCGATAAGATTTCTCTCCGTACTGAGCCCTCTCTCTCTCTCTCTCTCTCTCTCTCTCTCTCTCTCTCTCTCTCTCTCTCTCTCTCTCTCTCTCTCTCTCTCTCTCTCTCTGTCGCACATAGAGCGGGTGAAAGGCTTCAATTAAGGTCATCTGTACATTTTTACCGGATGACTGTCAGATTACCACTGTGATATATAAAAGGTTTTATCAAGCGTTGTACAGCTTTCTAATTTAGTGGGTGGCAAATTAGATGTTTGGGCGTACACAATACAAGCATAACTTAATAAAGCTTATTATAAGATAAGTCGGCGCAGCAAATGAAGTAGAGAGAGAGAGAGAGAGAGAGAGAGAGAGAGACGGTGTGACGATTTAAATAAAAGAAATAATCTAGAAAATAAAAAAATTTTAAAAATTAAGGTTGCGAGCTCTTAAGCTATTTAAATCTCACTGTTTTAATATAAGATACCTATATGTACTCAGTATGAGAGGAAGCAGTAATTAATTAGTTATAAGATACTCAAATAAAAAGATAAATTTGTAAAGCGTTATTAATATCGTATTTAACCCTTTGATTGTAAGCAGGCGCTTTCCTGTTGATTCCAGACTCGACATGCTTTCAGAGTCTTGTGTGAGTAAGAATAAGATAAAAAACTAATGTTAATAATAATAAAATCTGAAGACATAAAAAGTCGCTAAAACAACTAATTTAAATTATGTATATATTTGTTTAGGGATAGTTTAAATAAATAAAAATGTTAACTTAAATATAGTTAGGAACTATATTCTCGCGCGGAAGTTGTCCCACTAACTTTTGTCCAGTACCTGGCGAAGAGAGCGTAAATTCTCTCTCTTGCAATGGTGACTCCGTACAGTGTAGACGTAAGAGCTATGCTCTTCAAATATGTGTATCATATTTGGTTTCATCTTCAGAAAGTGTACCAGATGTAGTTTGTTAAAGCATCTGGATGTATTAATTAATGTAGTCATGTGAATAGACAATAAGTTTAAAGTTATGTAAAACAAAAAGTATTGAAATGTAACTAAAAGTGTAACACAAGATGACTACGTACTTCAACGTATAAAAGCTATTCCAAAGTAATACCCGGAGATGTGAACTTGCAGAAGCCACAAACTCTACTGCACGTGACAGAATATGCAGATCAGGACATCCGAGAGTCTACACGATCATCGTAGATAACTACATGACATATTGTTCTACCTGCTAACTTTTGCAGCCCTTTACAGAGGAAAGCCAGACCGAGATGACGACGTAGCTGTTCCTGTTTCCCAAGACTGATACCCCAGGAGGAGTCTTCTGCATACCAATTAAAAGGTGACTCGATAGCCTGTCTATCGAGGGTTACTAATATTTGTTACACAACACATCTTGAAAGAGGCTTTTCAGAAATGATTAACTTTGTAAAGACTTATAAATTAAATCTAATGTTTATAAGATTATATCTTATTAATTAATATTTCATGTAACTATTCTAACTTCATACGTTGTAACAGTTTATATGTTAATGTAGAGTAATATAACTCAAGCAATAATACCATTCTTAAATGTTGAATTAAAAGAAAGTCTTGCAAGCTAATATCATGAAAAGAGTATAATTAAAAGTTTTAATACAGAAAGTTCACCCGGATCCGAGGTATAACTATATAGAATCTAGTTTGATGCCAAAGTTTAAAGAAACCTTTCGATAATTTAATAAATGAATTAGTAATGTCATGGCATCAGTCAGTATATGTTTTTCTTAAATGTTGAATAAAGAGAAGTCTTCTGGTTACACACATATGAGGAGTGCTTAAATCAATTGTATACCTTGCCATTGTTTCCTTACACAAAGTAAACAATTACACAGCTAGTAAGTAATATGTTATTTTAATTATTTGTGATAAATTCTGTTACAACGTAGGCAGCCCTTCTAATTAACGGAGTTTAATTACGAAGGGTTCCCTGGATTTGTAACTCGGCGAAAAGCTAGTTACAAAAGTGCGCCACTCTGCTGAATTGTAAAAAAATAAAAGGGTAATTGTTTACAGAGTGTCATAAAAGTGCATTCACTGTGCTAATTTATGTAAAGAGTTGTTAAGCATCGTGACGCTAACAAAAGTGCGTTACTCTGCTTACATTATAAAAAAAAATAAAGGAAACAAAGGAAAGAGTTTTAATTGTGTATATGTGTCACAAACAAAATTGCATTCACTATTTATGCGTGGATAAACATAAATAGTATGATTAATAACTAAATATTTAATATTGATATATGCACTCAGAAAGTTACTTTAATAAATGTAATGTTCAAAACATATTTAATACACTATTAAATAACGTAATATGTATTAATACGTAGATGGTAGTATGTAGAAGTAAAATGTCATTAGCGTCATACAATGCAAAATGCTATATGCAGGTTCCTGCCGGCACAACCTGAATAATTCGATGTAAGTACTTGCATACATGAATCATGACCAAGCATAACAATTTTGGTCAACCGAACAATCTGTAACAGGTTTGTTTACGACAAACTACGACCTGTTGTCTCCTGAATCATTCTGCACAGTGTATGTCCAACTACATAGCTTACATACACTAGTATGTGTTATAAAAAATTGATAAAAATAACTTTGTAAATAATAATAAAGTAATTAAGTAGAAGTCGTGATTTAAAACTTGTGAACAAAATAAGTAATTATTTAATTGAGAAAAGTTTATGAATGAACGAAGCCAAAGTGTTGTCTAAGCGGAATAATAATAAATGTGTTGCACAAAAGTGTGCTCCCCTTCTCAACTTTAAAACGACCGGTTTCAAATCGTTGGTGTTATTCACTCGCATTGTGTAGACAATAATAAGTAAAAGCAAACACCCCATTGTCACACACTCTCACCCTCCTTTGTTAACTAAATATGTAGGCCACCCTCTGACCTACATTCCAGTAAACAGCTGATCGGCTATTTAACATTGAAAGATATGTGTGTGATTTCTGTCTCTCCCTTAGAAGAGAAATTGTTCTTTTCTAATTTGTGTAAATTGATTACTTATGAATTTGTTATATGTAATATATGTGTAATATAATAGTATTAAATTTAAGTACGTGCTAATATGGTAGAACAAAATAGACCCAATACGATTGCTGATCTGGAACAGTGCAGTATCCATTCTTCAAATGTATGGTACTCAGATCAAAATAGAGAAGCAATGAAAACCTCTGGAAATAATAGACATCAATTGCGAGCACTACTGCCTGATGTAACAACCTCGTATGAAAGTCAAGTTTCTAGTAGACCTCACTATGTGCGCGAAGCTGGTAAGTTAATTGTAAACCCAGATAAAGCGGAAACCAAGTACCCACCTCGCAGAAAACCCACCTGTTATAATTGTGGCAAATATGGGCACATAAGTAGAGAGTGCAAAAGTAAGCCATTGGAACGGAACCAACCTGTGAATATAAAGTGTGCTAAATAAATATGGTGATTAAATAGACGATAGTTCTAGGAGCGTTTCTTAAATCCCCAAAGTAGTTTAATAAATAATAAAGTGAATAATAATAATTGATTTAAATACTAGAGCTAAATAAATCCTAAGTTATACTAAAATTGTGGGAAGTGTAGAAGTAATTAAGGGAAAAGAAAATAATAATAAAAAGTTAAGATTGCATATTGTAAACACTTCGCAGTGGTGGCAAGTAAGAAAATTAAAGCGTGTTCGGAATTGTACTAAGCAGCCACGCACCCTCCCTATTGTGAGAAACCGGTGCTAGCCTGAACAATTAAAAACCACCCCTAGTGAGTAGGACAATGCATTGTGAAGTGTCTCCTCTCCCGCATAGTTTGTTTAAGTATTGTTAAAAGAGATAAAAGAGAATCATATTCGTGAGATTCCGCTTCTCTCAAACCAGTGATCTAAAGTGGAGTATGGGATCCTCTTTAGATCACATTAGAAATAAGTTTATGAGATATAATCAAGTATTGATTATATATGTAACGTAACAGGTCACAACGTCGCCGACTGAAAGGGAAATGATAGGGCTGAAATGTGCCAAAGATCATTAATAATAGCTGAAAGCTAACTTCCGTAGTTAGAGTAAGCTGGTGTCAGTCGGGCCGGGATGTTGTGAGTTACGGATAAGTAGGGATCATTCCAATCTAAGGTTTGGAAATTAGGATTAAGATTAAAATGTAAGTTAGTACTTAAGAAGTAAGAAAAAGGGAATTTCACGAAGGCGATCATTTAAATGAGTAATGTCATTTAAAGGAAATTAGGAAAAACAAACTGTGCACTAATAATAAATAACTTCACACACTGCCACTAATCGTACTCTCAGTCCCCAATTACCACGAAGGTCACAAGTCGACCCCGTTCGAGTTACTATACAAGTATAGACCAAACCACCCTTTGTCCACAAGATGGAATATACACGATCTACTGCCTCCGCAAATAACGGATAAGCAGATAAAGAGAATATGGAATAAAGCCCGCTCTAACTTGAGAGCAAGCTTGGAAAAATCCAGAAGATACCACGAGAAAGGTAATCATAGCAACTCAGTCAGGTACCAAGTAGGTGACTTGGTAATGTACAAGACTCACCCCATTAGTAGTGCGATTGATAAGACCACCTCGAAACTATCATTCAGATGGTGTGGCCCTTATCAAATCCAAAAGTACCTAACTCCAGTTACAGTAGCCCAGTGCGAACCTGCAACTCAGACATATGTGCGGAGAACGCATATTTCGCAACTAAAGTTGTATAAGAAGAAGTGACGGTATAGTAAAAAAAAAAAGGAAAAGGAATACTAGGTAGTAAAGAAAATTATATTTCTGAATCCGCGTAAGAAATGTAAAACGTAAAGTTTGGAAACGAGGCCTGATCAACCTGAGTTCCAGTTCTGCGGAGCATGCATTAATGAATAATCATTAACTAGATGGGTACTAACACTCATTAACTACATGAGTTATATAGGACTCACAGAAGAAAAGATAGAATTCTAAATAGTAGAGATTTAGAAAGTTACTCTACAGAAGAGAGAGTAAGACAAACAAAAAACCTGTAGTAAAATTAAGTGATAGAGATAAGAAAGAGTTTTGTGTTTTAATTGTGTAAATATTTAGTGTAAATAGTATGTAAAAAAAAAAGGTAGTTCATAAGAATGTAAAGTGTACAACAACTATGTGAAAGAAATTACACACACTAACCCCATTTAATATCCCAGTGCCCAATAGGGAGTTAGACTCAAAAAAGCTAAACCGTAGCGTGCAATTCAAGCGGTGGAGTATGTGACGATTTAAATAAAAGAAATAATCTAGAAAATAAAAAAATTTTAAAAATTAAGGTTGCGAGCTCTTAAGCTATTTAAATCTCACTGTTTTAATATAAGATACCTATATGTACTCAGTATGAGAGGAAGCAGTAATTAATTAGTTATAAGATACTCAAATAAAAAGATAAATTTGTAAAGCGTTATTAATATCGTATTTAACCCTTTGATTGTAAGCAGGCGCTTTCCTGTTGATTCCAGACTCGACATGCTTTCAGAGTCTTGTGTGAGTAAGAATAAGATAAAAAACTAATGTTAATAATAATAAAATCTGAAGACATAAAAAGTCGCTAAAACAACTAATTTAAATTATGTATATATTTGTTTAGGGATAGTTTAAATAAATAAAAATGTTAACTTAAATATAGTTAGGAACTATATTCTCGCGCGGAAGTTGTCCCACTAACTTTTGTCCAGTACCTGGCGAAGGGAGCGTAAATTCTCTCTCTTGCAATGGTGACTCCGTACAGTGTAGACGTAAGAGCTATGCTCTTCAAATATGTGTATCATATTTGGTTTCATCTTCAGAAAGTGTACCAGATGTAGTTTGTTAAAGCATCTGGATGTATTAATTAATGTAGTCATGTGAATAGACAATAAGTTTAAAGTTATGTAAAACAAAAAGTATTGAAATGTAACTAAAAGTGTAACACAAGATGACTACGTACTTCAACGTATAAAAGCTATTCCAAAGTAATACCCGGAGATGTGAACTTGCAGAAGCCACAAACTCTACTGCACGTGACAGAATATGCAGATCAGGACATCCGAGAGTCTACACGATCATCGTAGATAACTACATGACATATTGTTCTACCTGCTAACTTTTGCAGCCCTTTACAGAGGAAAGCCAGACCGAGATGACGACGTAGCTGTTCCTGTTTCCCAAGACTGATACCCCAGGAGGAGTCTTCTGCATACCAATTAAAAGGTGACTCGATAGCCTGTCTATCGAGGGTTACTAATATTTGTTACACAACACATCTTGAAAGAGACTTTTCAGAAATGATGCCAATCTAGATAGAATCTAGTTTGATGCCAAAGTTTAAAGAAACCTTTCGATAATTTAATAAATGAATTAGTAATGTCATGGCATCAGTCAGTATATGTTTTTCTTAAATGTTGAATAAAGAGAAGTCTTCTGGTTACACACATATGAGGAGTGCTTAAATCAATTGTATACCTTGCCATTGTTTCCTTACACAAAGTAAACAATTACACAGCTAGTAAGTAATATGTTATTTTAATTATTTGTGATAAATTCTGTTACAACGTAGGCAGCCCTTCTAATTAACGGAGTTTAATTACGAAGGGTTCCCTGGATTTGTAACTCGGCGAAAAGCTAGTTACAACGGGTGCAAAGTATGAGGCCCATACATTTCACGGAATATACGTATTATACTGAAAATATTTTCTTCGTTGTATGGTTTGTCGTACAAATAGTGAAGTATCTTCTACTTCTACAGATTCTTAAGCTTTCACGACCGGCTTCAACACTGTTGAAATTATTATTATCAGCCGGGCTGTTAGGCCGTGGTCCACAGATGTCGTTGTTGACAGCCGGGCTGTTAGGCCGTGGTCCACAGATGTCGTTGTTGACAGCCGGGCTGTTAGGCCGTGGTCCACAGATGTCGTTGTTGACAGCCGGGCTGTTAGGCCGTGGTCCACAGATGTCGTTGTTGACAGCCGGGCTGTCAGGCCGTGATCCACAGATGTCGTTATTATCAGCCGGGCTGTTAGGCCGTGGTCCACAGATGTCGTTGTTGACAGCCGGGCTGTTAGGCCGTGGTCCACAGATGTCGTTGTTGACAGCCGGGCTGTTAGGCCGTGGTCCACAGATGTCGTTGTTGACAGCCGGGATGTTAGGCCGTGGTCCACAGATGTCGTTGTTGACAGCCGGGCTGTTAGGCCGTGGTCCACAGATGTCGTTGTTGACAGCCGGGCTGTTAGCCCGTGGTCCACAGATGTCGTTGTTGACAGCCGGGATGTTAGGCTGTGGTCCACAGATGTCGTTGTTGACAGCCGGGCTGTTAGGCCGTGGTCCACAGATGTCGTTGTTGACAGCCGGGCTGTTAGGCCGTGATCCACAGATGTCGTTATTATCAGCCAGGCTGTTAGGCCGTGGTCCACAGATGTCGTTGTTGACAAAACGTTTCGTCCCTACAATCGGACCCATCATCAGTGTCATCATCAATTTTCTCTCTGAGGTGAATCGACGGACAGCGTGCCAATCTACAGCCTACACTGATGATGGCCTCCGATTGTGGGGACAAACGTTTTGTCAATAACGACAACTGTAACTAACAGCCCAGGCGATAATAATAATTTCAATAACAATTTTCTATTTATGTTTCTTTTATCCGTTTCAGCCAGCAATGGACTACGTGAATTCTTATGTTTCTTTTTTCTTGTCCTGTAACTTCCCTTCTTCCACTCAACACTGAGCAACATGCAAGTTTTGAGTGGTTGGAAATTTTAGTAACATTCCCTTTTTAGGCCAATACTTTACTGATGAACACAATGTCTATTATTTATTATTATTATTATTAACGGGGGTCCTACAGTCTATGCCGCATCCCGCATTTCGATCGCCATTTCTCCCTATCTTTCCAGTCAGTGTCTTCAATAGCTCGATCTCTCATTCTTTTCCTAATTCCTGTTCTCCATTGTGTTGTCAGTCTTCCTTTTCTTCTCCTGTTTTGTGGTGTGTAAGTCAATGCTTTTTTTGGCCATCGCTTCTCCTCCATCCTCATTACGTGACCATACCATAGCAACTGTCTGGATTCTATTCTTTCTGCTGTTGTAAATATGCGCCCTGTTTTCCTTCTATATCTTCGTTTCTAACATGTTGCATTCTAGAAATATTACACGGTCTTCTTAAGAAGTTCATTTCCACAGTTTCTATCATCTTTTTCTCTTTATCTGAAAGTTGCCAGCATTCGCAGCCATAAGTTAAAATGGGCTCCACAACAGTTGTGTAGATTTGTCAGTTTAGTTTGAAGTTTCATTTTGTTCGACCAAAGTAACGAGTTTAGCAAACGAATAGCCTTTTCCCCTCCCCTGTTGTTCCTATTTTTGATGTCATTCTTTGTTCTTCCATCTTCTGAAATGATAATTGTGAAGACACAATGGTCTATAACAGTGTAATTAAAAAAAAAAAAAGAGATTATAATTTCTGCTTCAACTCGATTTTCGAATATTATTAGTAGATTGTGTTTTCCAGTTGGAGTCGAATTCTTGTTTCAAAATTCTTACAGGATGTCAACTTGTTTATTAAGGACTGTTCTTATTCACATCACTTAGTGTCCAGAACAAGATATGCGGAAGATCTAATGACTATAAGATTATGACAAGTTTAGTATAAAATACATATTATATTACGTTTTATTCTGCAATTTTAGTATTGACCAGGTTTTTGGGAGTAGGTGTCTGTGCCAACACTTATTATTCACGTCGAATCAAGTATTCCGTAAGTATAATTTGTAATGAGAGATGGTCAAAGAAATTACTAGAATGGACGCCTGTTCAAAGAAGAAAAAGAGGACGCTCCGATAGACTTGGATGGAATTGGATGGAAGGCATAAGGAATGCAATTGCACAGAGAAATCTGATGGATGATGTGATTGGAAGCACTGTAAAGTTTGGAAGCTGAGATGCGAAAAACGACTTTAAACGTTGTTACAAAATCGAAATGTTTATATGTGCGCGCGCTCGCGCGTGCAAGTAGATTTAATGTATTTTTATCGTTTCACTTCACCCTACGTACGTTTCGCTGAATATATCAATATCTTCAGAGGTCTGTAAATGAATTAAAAAATAATAGAAATAATTCGATTTCAGTGTAGAAACTAACGAATAGGCTAATGTAATTTGTTTCAAATTTAATATAAAATAAGGAATAATTGGATTTATATTATCGAATGTTTTAATTTTTATTTACTTGTAACGCAAAAATTGAGCAATCGCAAATTTTACGAAATCAAACTATGCTAAACGCAAAGAAATGTGTATGTTTTAGAAAGCGGGGAGGTAGTGAAACGCCTGTACCGTTAGGCGGGGTTACATGAAAGAAATTAACTTGTAAAAAAAGCTGTAGAGTATAGCGGTAGGTTAGCAACGCCGGCCTTGGGGCTGACGTCTATAAGGAAGGTAATATTAGGCTAAGTCACGTTTTGGGACATAACTATCATAAAATGTATTATTCGCTAGGATATTAGGGATGTTTGCCAATGTTGTAAACTTTAAGTGCATGTAACAATAGATACCGTTATGTTCGAGAGAGCGATGTAAGAGTGAGATAGATAGTGACGCTAGTTTTTTAAGCACGTGAGACGCGAAAAACGTTCGGCAAATCAGAGGAATCGTCATGTGTTGCGCGGGAGATTTTCGCTAAGGAGATTGGGTGATTTTGTATTTAGCGCTAGTCTAAACCTATGGGATTGTTTTCTATCGAGACTTGGTAAGGGAAATTCAAAGCCTAGTATAAAAATATGAATTTGGAGAGATATCAGGCAGTCTTCTTTATATCGGCGAAACTACACTGAAGAGACTTGCGTGCGCTGCTTTGCGTTAATTATATAGATATAAATTTTATTAGTAATTTAAAGAATAAAGTAAATTCGCAGCAGTAAACAGAAGTACGGGAACGCGATAATTGCTAATGCTAAATTTATAAAGTTTAATATACAGTAATAAGTTAATGAGTGAATGTTCGGAGTAGTAACGAACAACGAGAAGTAAATACTACATATAAATGTTCATCAATACGATATGTTGTGGTGAAATCACTGAAGAAAGCGAATTAGTTCGGGTTAAATTCACGACGGTATGAGATAATCGAGACGCACGCGACGCGAACTGTGTTAGATGCACTTAATGTAAATTCAAGAATACGTTGTAAACCAAAGTGTATAATTATACGACATAATTGTATGTATCACCAATATGTCAAGTGTAGTGTACATCTGTGATAAAGTGAATTAGTGCATTCATAACCAGGATTAACACGCAACAAACAGCTGCTGACGACTCACCGGCATGCAACACCTTAAGGACTACGCACATCGGAAGGATTCTCCACGCAAGTAACAAATAAATGAATATTTGATTCAATATTGTTTTATAAATATATATATATATATATATTTGTAATCAAATATAGTGACTCAATTTGTCTAAAAAGAACTCATTGCCACGAAATAATATTCAAATTGTAAGGCAAAACTATTCAAGTCATGTTAAAGAAATTTGTAGTATATAAATGCAAATGAATCATTAACAGTTGATTGATATATTTTAATTTGTGTTTATTATTACTGGCGCCCTGAGGTACAATAAAGAGTCGGTACAATGGAGTAAGCGTTATAGTCTATTGAGTAGAAATATTAATATTATCAGTGATTAAAGTAGTTTGTAAACCTTACTTCTTACATGCTCATAGGCCAACATAATATGCAAATCAACATTTTAACTCTTTCGTAAAGGCCTATCAAGTAGTGTATTACATACTTAATCTCCTGTTTTGACGTTCAGATCGGAATTGTTTGATGTTTGTGTTTTATTTATTTTAATAAATTATGTTAATTCAGTGAAACATAGATCAGGTGAAATAAAACGATAAAAATACATTACAAGTATAGTACTTGCAGAAGTAAATATATTTGATAATACCGGTAGGTAGCCTATATATAATATTACACAATAATAATGCAATAAACTCATTAATTCACATATATAATTGTAATAAAAAAATATTCGTATTTAATCACATTGGTTCAACACTGAACCGAGTTTGCTTGAACAAATATGTAGTTGTTCTATCGTAATTTGTTTCAGTCCTATTCGTACGTACAGTTTTCTTGTTCCATTTCCTGGCTTTCGTAGTAAGAGATGTCAATACCCACTGGGCAGGTAGAAGTAGATAAGTAGAAGAAGTATAAAAGGTGGGCCGATATACCTATAACAGGTATTTTGGAACGATTATTTTTTGTGGAACGGATATAACCTGAAAAATTGAAATACGTGTTCCGATTCAACGATAATTGAAAACTTGAAATACCGTTCCGATTACTCGCGGGACCCCCTACCGAACTAACGAATAAACGAGTACAAAGTCACAGTTCTTGGTGCTGAATACTTGATTCTGCGCATGTGCCGATTGCCATACAAGTACGAAACGAAGCAAAACAGCGAAGTTCAGAATATCTCTATGCCAAAGAGACAAGCTGCTTTTAATAAATTAAAAAAAAATCATACTTATGTTCCATTTATTTTCTTGTGTTATGCAGATATATAATACAGGTTGTATTAACAAATTACCAACTAGTATAATATACTAGTTACCAACTTGGTAAATTTTGAAAAAGCGAATTATATTGTGTTATAACCTACAGAGTACAGAGTGTCTGATAGGCCATACAGTACTTTTGTTAATGGGATTTCGGAGATGATATTTGTTTGTAAAATTGTTAAAATATTATTTTAAATATTATTGTTATTATTAAATTATTAGTAATAATATTCATTTAAGCCTATATTTAACAATAATATTATAATTTATAGGCCTAATATAAAATCTATGTCAGTTTGTTTACTCCTAGTGAAAACTTAAATTAGTATTCCCAAAGGGAAATAGGCGTATAAATTCTCTTGTTTCTTATTTTCTTTTAAACAGTAACAGCGTAATAATGTTACAGTGTAAAGTAACACTGTTAATACTTTTAGTTTCAATTTATTTCTTATAACAAATTATATAATACAGGTATATGTGTAATAGGTATATAGTAACAGGTATTCGTACGTGTTATTTTTTTGGAACGGTGTCGTTCCTACCTGTTATTTTCAAATACTAGTTTAGCACACCTCTAGACAATACCCACTGGACATAGAAGCGCAAGAAGAACGTCTTTCGTAAGTCGTTGTCGCTGCGTATTTTGCAAGCGGAGCGGGCGTGACCTTGAACAGGTTCCCAAGTGCAGACCGCGTCCGTCTCTACACACAGGTTTAATCAGTTCAGTACACAAGGAAAACCACCACGATTATATGCCTTCATCTGTTGTAAACTGAATACCATATACTATTGTGTATCAGTCCAGCTGTGTTTACGTGCAGGAATTCCGTAGTACTGCTCTGTATAAGGTCGGACTCGTTTGTTGTCGTAACGTCCATTAAAAGTTTGACCTTTACGCACGTGCGCGCGTTTGACAGTACGTGTATAGAAAGCAAGAGTTGCCAGATTTTAAATTTCAGCAATCGACATTATCATCCATAAACCGTGAAAAACAGACCCCTTTTAAGAAAGCGCAACACGAAAAAACATTGTTTTGATCTAGAAAAATTTTGAGTTCTGTAAGTATTTAAATCGTTCTACTCAAGCGGGTTACTGCCCTAATGGGTTCCGGAACAGGTCGACTAGGGCCTAATCTCCGGAGTGAAGAAGATACAGTGGCGTATCTAGAATTTGGTCTTGGGGGAGGGGTCTCAGATCCGGTCGAGCCGGCTTCTTCGTACAAAAAGAAAAAAGCAAGTTAACACTAACGTTACTATATTTAAAGTGACTTAGAAACGTCCATCCTGAAATCAGTTCCATTAAAGTGAACGGAATGGAATTGGGTCTCCATATGTCCTCCTTTTCCCGGACACGTCCTCTTTTTTAGTATTAAAAACCTGTCCGGGAGGATTTTTTAAAAAACAGGGAAATGTCCTCTTTTTAGTAAAACTGAAAAATGTAGTCACGCGCGTGTGGTAGATACGACAGGCTTTGGTTTTAATCCTCCTTTAACCAAGGATTTCGGTTAAAATCCCTTTTAGTTTCGTACCACGCATGGATTAATAAACTTTTCAAATTGTTAATCTCTTCTCGGAACTAAAATTTTGAAATTACAAAAAGTGATCGCTTTGAGATGTTCGTTAACATTCTCCTTACTTTAGAAGCAAACATGAGTTTTGGGATGAGAATTTTGACGCCTGAAATGTTTGTGTCTCTCCGCCCCCAAGAATTCTGACGAGATCAGTCTTGGAAATAATAGGAAGAAATGTACCATTTGGTTGCTGCTTGGTTACAGCTCTTTCCACTTATTCTGCAATTCTAATAGGCGTCTACGTTCGTGAGTTTTTAAGTTTATTGATAGTTCTGAATTGAGTTGCTTATTTTCGTGGACGTTCTGAGTATAATTAGTTAACCGAAAATTTATTAAAAGACCATTATTTTAAGAAAGGCCGGAACGACAATGAAGCAGAATGCTTAGTCTGTCCACCTGGAACGTATATATTAGTTGCAAATAAATGTAAGACAAATTTCTGTAATTCATAATCATAATGTTAATTTTAATATTATAATTCTGAATAAATTCGCTTGAAAATGACGATTTCATACTTGATAATTTACTTCCCTAGTAGGCCTATCCGTAAAGTAACGATCATGCTGTTAAATTTTCAGGTTGTCCTCTTTTTTCACCTAGGTCATATGGCAACCCTAGGTAATAACACAAAAATACGCGTTACTGATACGTTAGATACTTGCAGACTGAATTGATTTGCCTATATTTCATATTTCAGTAGTATACACAAATGCTGAAATGCTATGTAATAAACATGATTGTATATTAAAAAAAAAAAAAGATTTACTAGCTGAAAAGTAATAAAAGAGCCTAAAAATTAAGAGATTAACAAAATTCGTCAACTTATTTCGACCCTCTAGGAGGGGAGTCCGGTCCCGTTGGCCCCTCCCCGAAAATACGCCCCTTAGAAGATATAGGAAAGACGGAATAAAAAGAATAAAAAAGTAAGCAATATGATTTTTATAAACCATTTTCAGACGAATTTAATATTAATATTGCAGTGACAAATCTTGCAGTTTTTATAATTGTCCATTAATACTGCCCCGGCCAAAAGGATGGCAGTCGAAAGCTTTTGATGTAGTAATTATTGTTAATTGGACTACATTTCCTGACACTGTCTCTAATGAACCAGTCAGATTGCAGATTCAGTAAGACAATATTAATGTTTTGAGACCACTTCACGTGGCGTTGCCACAGTTAGTATTCATCAACCGCAATTTATGTAACTTAACGAACCCGATCGGTCTTGTCTTCGGCAGTCTGCTGTCGTCGGTGTAGCTGTTGTTTTATGGTGTGCGTAGAAACGTGTGAACAACGTGACTACACGGTTGCGGGAGGAAAAATTAATTACGACTGAGAATAGTTGTTTACGAGGTTTGATCAAAAAGTTCCGAGAAGTTGTGCAATTTCCACTTCTACAAGTGTCGGATTAAAAAATTGGTTTTACGTGATGTTGGTATACATGTTAGTGACAATCGTCTGAATCTTTAGCCCTATTTAATGCATGGTTTAGTTTTCACAGCTAATCGAATAAGTCGTCCTTAAGTGTATTAGGGGATTTTTGTCATTCTACAATGCAAGATTGAAGAACATGGATAAAATTTTGTGTAAACTGTGAGATAAACTGCTCTGACCCGGTAAACGTGTTCAGAAGGCTTCTGGCGAGACTGCTGTGCATGAACAAGCGGTTTACAAGCTTCAGAGACCGCGGTAAATGAGTTGAACATCGTGGTTGTCAGATGAAGATTATGTTTTTTGTGTTCCACGAAATTTCATTGCTAGGCGTTGTGGTAAATAAAGAGTAGTATTCAGGTATTTTACGTCACTTGTGTGAAGCTATTCGTAGAAAACGGCCATATTTACGGAAGAATAATTTATAAAATTGCAGTCCGATAATGCGCCTGGACACACGTCATTACTTGTTAAGAATTTTGCCAGGCTAGGCAAATGAAACGTCATAATGATGACACGACAACTGCTGTATTCAAAAGATGTGTCAAAACGCGATCTTTCCTCCTCCCAATAGTGATAATTTCGACGAAAGGACAACGCTTCGCGACCGTCGAAAACGTAAAACGAAAATCGCTAAGCGTGCTGAAGGCTGTACCAAAAAGTGCTTGCTTGAAATATTTTGAAGACTGCTTAACGGCTGGCTTAATCGTGTTACATTCGACTGAGTTTACTTTGAAGGGGGCAGTATAAATGTCAACCCGAATCAAAAAACGAATAGAACAGAGCAGGAAAGTTTTAGGAAGCTTGAACTCTATTTGGTGGGACAAACATATTTCGAGAGCCACAAAGATTCATATTGGAAAAGCTTTTGTTGAATCAGTTCTGTCTTACGGCTGTGACGTATGGACGTTGAGCACGAAAATTATACGACAATTGAATCCCGTGGAAATGGATTATCTCCGTAGAAGTGCCGGAGTCTCAAGAATGGAGAGAATAACCAGCGAGGAGATCAGAAGAAGGATGCATGCAGAAGACACAATTATTAACAGAGTAGAACGAAGAGGCCTTAAGTGGTTCGGTCACTTACTCCGAATGGATGAAGAGTGATGGCCGAGGAAAATATTTCAGTGGAAGCCCCCAGGCAGGGGAAAAAAGCGCAGACCTAGACTGTCCTGGTATGAAAACATAAGGAAGGCCATGGAACATCATAACTTGGCAGACGAAGATGATGCACAGGACAGAAATAGATGGCGGTTAGTTGTGGGTATGCTGCAATAGCCGATGAAAATTCCTTTGAGAGAGAGAGAGAGAGAGAGAGAGAGAGAGAGAGAGAGAGAGAGAGAGAGAGAGAGAGAGAGAGCGTATGTGTCAATGAATAAAGGGATAATTTTTAATATAAACGAGAACTTTTACATCAAACCTCGTAGACTTAGACTCTGACGACTGTCATCTTTCTGGCCGTGGCAGTATTATTTTATGTGAAGCAGTCCATTACGTGAGTGGGAGGATGAATTGTGCGACGCGTTATGAATAGATTTCGTATATATAGTGTTGATGTTAATAATACAGGAAGACGACGTGGAATTTATATTCTTCAAGTCGGTAGAGTTAATAATGTGCCAACAGGCGACAATAACACGAGAAAGTTTATATAACCGTGAAATATTGTTTGCTGAGCTGAATAATAAGCGCCGTGTTAATTGGCTCGCGACGTGACAGTACGCCTCGCACTTAACGATAAACAGCCCATAGACAGGGGGTCTATTAAGTAATTCTGTTGCATTTCTGATTACCAAACTTAAAAGTCGTCACATCTATCCGGTAATAGAACGTAAGCGTCAAACGTTTATTAATACATTTTCCTATACTAAGTATTTGAAAAGCAGATCTGATTTCTTATTCTCAATGGACATGTATCGAGTTCGCCGCCCCCGTACAGAGCAATATTCCACTCGGATGTCTTTACCTCTTACGTTTAAACTGATATCGTTTGAAGTGAAGATGGGCTTTTTTATTAAATGAATAAAATATAGGCGTATATCTATACATATAAAATTCAAAGTCTGAGGATTTATGTGTACTGAATACAAATGATACCCTGATCCCCCCCCCCCACAGGGTCGAAAAAGTTGACAAATTTGCTTAATCGCTTACTTTTCAGGCTGTTTTGTTTTACTTTTTCCGGCTGTGTACGCTATTATATTGTAGTAACTCTTTTTTAAATACACAAAACAGGTTCATTACACAGCCTGTAATACTACTGAAATACGAAATATAGAAAAATCAATTCAGTATAAGTATCTTTTCACAATGTTTCAATAACGCGTATGTTTATTGTGCTATTACCGTTTATTTTTAAGAGACTGATTTCAGGATGTTATCACGCGTTTTTCAGCCATCTTAAAGATAGTGATATTGATTATAATCTTAACTTGTTTTTTCTTTTGTATGAAACCCCCCCCCCACAAGACAAATTATAGATACGTCACTGCCGTGACCTGCACAACTCGCTCACTATTTTTAACGAAGTACATACATTTCCATTAGATGATTTTTTCAATTATGGGAATAAAATACAAAAAATCACTTTACTCTTCTATTTCTGTAGTAATATAACAACTGTAGAGCACACAATCATACAGTAAACACTAAAAATTAGATACATTCGGATCAGGGTTACAGTTCCTTTTAGTCTGACACCCTGCTGCTGGGTTTTCACAATTAAAAAAAAAAAAAATGATTTTGTTTTTGGTCAGTGGGAAATTTTTTTAAATTTCCAAATCTTGAGACTACATTGAGATGTTAGTTAAAATTCTGTTTAATTTGGTACCACAAATGAATTTTTGCGACATCAAAATATATTGAATTGGAAAATGAACACTGTTTTCAGATTGTGGTTAAAATTCCGTTTAATTTGTGATCCTTCACATGGGCTTTTGCGATGATTTTTTTTTACGATTTCGACCCCTTCACATGTTTGTATCCCTTCTCCCTATTTTTGGGAAGATCAATCTCAAAACGGTACCTAGGGTTGTGAAGGGTAAACATATGGACACTGTTGTTAAGTTTTATAAAAATTAGCAAAGGATGATGTGTTCAAAAGTTATCGTGAATCCCAATCAGACGGATTAAACAGACAGACAAATGCCAATCGGTCAAATTAAAACTGAGAACTCGCTTCGCTCGTAAAATTAACGATAAATGATAACGTATCATAAGATTTGTTTTTGTCGTCATCATCTTCACGGATTAAACCAAGGATGGTTTGTTCCGGTCTCAAATAGGCAAAGGTCGCTCCAGCGCTTCCTCGCACTTTTCCGACCCCTCGGCTTATAGTTCCAGAGTTGTTTGGGGATGCCGCAGTCATCCATTCAGCAAACATGTTCCCACCAATTCAGCCGATACTGGACGATCCTGTCGAGCTACTCATTATATTCAGTTCCTGTGTTCCTTCTATGATCATGGAGAGTATACCCTGCACGTGGATGAGAAATCTCATTTCAGCCGCTTGGATGCGACTGACCTGGCCTTTCGTTAAAGTCCAATTCTCAGACCCATAAAGAAGTGTGGGAAGGGCCATCACCTTGTAGAATTTTAGGCGTGTTCCTTTACGTGCTGACTTAAGGGTTCGCCTGATGGGCCCGCACATAAGGTTGAACTTATGCAACTTATTCACAACGTCGTAGCATGCATTATAAGACACACCCTAACCCAGGTATTCAAAATTGCTAACTTGTTCCAGGACAGTACCATCTATAAGAATTTTTGCCCATACGAGATCAGTTCCACGAAAAGCCATCACCTTGGTCTTACGTGTGGATATCTGCTATCCAGAGTCTTTGCAGATTCGGTTTAACAAATGTATCCCCATCTGCAATCTGTTTTCAGAGTCCGACAGAATAGCCTGATCGTCCGCAAAGTTTGTTTTTTGTCACGCTGGAAATACAAAACACATTCCTGCACGCGCGCGCGCGTAGTTAGTAGCCCACACACACCACAAACTCGCCGGTACGTAGCGTTGTCCTTCAGAGAGAGACTGACCCTAAAACCTAGTTCGCAACGGCGACTGGATCTATCCGACTGTCTATTTAATTAATTAAGATAGACAGCGGCGAACTGTGGTAACGAGGCGTAGGGAGAAGTAACGCGCACAAATAACAATTAAATCGAAGGTCGCCAATTGACAGATAAAACGAGCGATTTGTGATTGAAACAGAACAACCATCTGCTTGCCGCGCTCCGCCGAGATAACAGTTGGTTCGGTGTGTGTGTGTGTGTGTGTGTGTGTGTGTGTGTGTGTGTGTGTGTGTGTGTGTGTGTGTGTGTGTGTGTGTGTGTCGACAGCTAAACGATTTTGTGACAAGCTTGCCGTGATCGGCTGATTTAGTGACGCGTTTGTTTCCATTTTTATACCAGCTCGTTGTTGTTCCATAGAGAACAAAATGGAATTCCCGACTGAGTAAATAGTTTTCCGATTAAGCGAGGCGTCACACGTGGCTATGATCAGCAGCGCGCAACTGTGTGTGTGTATGTGTGTGTGTGTAGGTTTGATAACGTAACAATTTTATCCAGATGAAGGTCACGGATTGAGGTCACACTTGCGCCTTACTACATTCAGGTCACACGTTGTGCAGTGTTCAGTTCGTCGCACGTAATGTAATGTTGTGCCGAAACGACGTCGACGTTACCCGATTATTGCTGCGATTCTGATTCTGACACGTGTCCCGGCCAAAGTAATGTGTACATTGTTTTAGAGAGACAAAACACAACGCGCCGTTTGACAGACTTTTTGTTATTCAAATTCGACGTTGTACGTGTGAATAGTGTTAGTTTTTGTTTTTAAACCATGGAAATAGTCAACTGTCGAAGAGCTTTTGTTTGATACTTTGGAAACGTTTTTATTTATGGTACGCGTTTTTATTTTTCCTGAAAATAACAAAATATTTTGCGTAGTAACAGAATATCGGTGACACATACGTTCATTGGCGAAAGATTGTAAAGTAAAACGAGAATCAAAACTGCGGTGACCAAAGTAAAAACGAAAATCAAAACTGCGGTGAACATAGTAAATCGAAAAGTAAACTGTGGTGAGAAAAGTAAAAACGAGTTCAAAACTGGAGTGACCAAAGTAAAAACGAGAATCAAAACTGCGGTGACCATAGTAAATCGAAAAGTAAACTGTGGTGACAAAAGTAAAAACGAGATCAAAACTGCAGTGACCAAAGTAAAAACGAGAATCAAAACTGCGGTGACCATGCTAAATCGAAAAGTAAACTACGGTGACCAAAGTAAAAACGAGATCAAAACTGCAGTGGCCAAAGTAAAAACGAGAATCAAAACTGCGGTGACCATAGTAAATCGAAAAGTAAAAACGAAATCAAAACTGGAGTGACCAAAGTAAAAACGAGAATTAAAACTGCAGCCAGCCCGGTTTCTCAAGTTATTTTTATTTCGTTTTGACGTTTGTAGGCTTATAGTTCGGCATTAATATTGAAGTCTGACAATTTAATAGTGCTATCGTCCACCCTGATGGTAGACCGTACAACTTGATGAAACTTTTGGTTGTTTTGTTGTGATAGGGTTTGGTGAAACAGTTCCCATGATACAATTATATCGTGTTTTGTCTTGACTTGTATTTGTTCAGGAACACATTTATTTTGTGTATGTGTGTGTGGGAGGGGGGAGGATTCCCAAACCCGAAGTTGATTGTTGTATTCGTCTCTCCAATCTACGTATGGAAATATGATTCTCGAAGATATCATTTCTTACGAGATATTTTCCTGAAAAGTTCACTGATGAGGTGATGTGATGTCTGAATGTCAGTCAGCATTTATCATCTATTTCGAACGAACAAGCGTTAATATATTATTACTATTGGTCTGTAATTTGAAACACCTTACAGTTACACGAGACGCGTTGAGATCTCCCCAATCTGAGGCTGAATTCTGTTTAACATTAGAACGAACAGCGAGTAATACTGTACAGCGGGGTAAATCCACTGACTCGACGGCTGCTGTGACAAAGCGAGGGTCACAGGTTTTTTTTTTGTGCCCATCAGCAAGTCACGGTTCGGTCCGGAAGACGAATTTATCGAATAGTCTATCGATTTTCTGCATCGCGGTGTCTTGTAATTGGCGGACGAGACAGTGGTGTTGTTTTTGACATTTACTTTGAACAGTTAGTGTGACCGGTTGTCGGACACGCGGCATCCGCTAAGTTTTGAAAGATCTTGTCTCCCTGAGCTGCAGAATCGCTCACTGTTTTGAACGAAGTGTATTTATTTATTTTTGTTATTAATTCTGGGTCAAAACGTCCTGCGACGGTGTCCGATGCCTAACCTTGTTGTCTGTCGTTGCAGTTTTCGTCGTTTAATCTTCTATCGTTCATTGATCTTCTTATGCTCTCTGTCCATGTCTTCTTGGGTCTTCCTTTCTTTCTGTGTTTTCTGGGAATCCATCTCATTGTTTTCTTTCATAGTCGGTCTTGTCCCATTCTTTGTACGTGTCCGTACCAGAATAGTTGTTTTTCTTCAATGCAGTCGATGATTGTCTTTTGTACGCCCATTTCTTCTTTGATCGTTTTATTTCGTATTCGCTCTAGCCTTGAAGTTGTAGCAGCTCGTCCCGAAGCATCCATTTCTGTAGCTTCTAACTTTCTTTTTATTTGTTCTTTTATTCTCCATGTTTCGGATCCGTAAATCAACGTACTTTTAATCATACTATCCTATGTTGTTTTCTTCCTTTATTTTCCAATTACTGTGCTCCATAAAATACCAGTCAATGATCTAATTGTTTGGTTTGCTTTGTTTATTCTTGATTTTATTTCAACATAATCTGTTCCTTCTTCATTAAAGTTTATTCCTAAGTATTCGTAGCTGTTGGATTTTTTTATACGTTCGTTCTTTTCTAAGATTAAATCTATTGTTTCTTCCTCGACACACAGATACTGCGTTTTTTTTCTATGTTCATCAGTAATGCCCATTTATCATCCTTTCCTTCAGTTTGCGTGTCATATATAGGCCTATTCCAGGTCTTCCTTTAAACATTTATTATTCCAGGTAGTACATTAATTTTATTATTACATAAATTTCGATATAAGATAATTTTTCGATTGTGAGAAAAATTACAAAAATTCCGTTTACTCTTCAATTTCTTCAGGAGTATAACAATTTTAAAGCACACAGTCATACAATAAACACTAAAAATTATATACATTCGGATCAGCGTTACAATTCCTTTTAATCTGACACCCTGCTGGATTTTCACAGTTTTTTTTTTCAAATGTTTTGTTGCTTCTTTGTGGCAGTGTTTTGTTGACCTCGGTGGTGTGCGAACGTGCTTGTGTTTTGTGAGTGTTTTTATAGTTTCATTACATGTGCGCGTGGTCCCGGTTTCAATTCCCGGCGGAGGCTCCGTACGGCGCGCACTCAGCGTCGCGAGGCAGAACTGAGTAGCCGCCTGAGATAGTAGCGGCGCCTCCTGGCTGTGAATACCGCAACTAGCGGCTGGCGACGCGTTGTACTGGCCATGCAACCGTCCCACTAAGCACAAAAGTCGCGCGGTATGCCTTGGTCCTGTACGGACTGCTGAGCAGAGGTTTATTTATTTTCTATTTTGTATCGGCCATCTAAGCACCACATGCCAATTTCAGTTCTTTATTCTCTGTTCTTTTCTTTTTCTCCAATATTCTTTCATCTTTTCACTGTGTCTCTTCTTCCTGTCTTCAGTCCACTTTGAACCTGCGTTTTTCTCTCCCCTACCCTAGACTCCTTCCGTTTTTAACACTTTTGCGCGAAAAATTTCTCTTTCAATTGCTTCTTCTGAGTTTATATTATTTTTTCTAAATCCTTTTGGACTTCTTTACTCCAACTTGATGTTGACATCTTCCCCCACATATATTTGTGGGGGAACCTACACAAAGATCTTCTTTGTTAACCTATTGTTGTCCATTCTATATAAATGTCCAAAAAATAATAGTCTTCTTTTTCTCATTGTTTCTGTTATATTTTCTATACTTTGATGTCTTTCATCATTACTTCTGAATTTCCAACCTTCTGAAATTTTTCGTGGGCCTAATATTTTCCTAATAATTCGTCTTTCCAATATTTCTAGATTGTCTAAATTATAATTCATTGCTAGACATTCACTTGCATATAGGCATTCTGGCTTCACTACTGTACTGTAATGCCTAATTTTTGCATTTTTAGAATGCACTTTTTATTGTAAATATCTTTTATTCAGAGGTTCATTTATTATTATTATTATAAGTATTTATTTGGCATATTTTATCTTTTGATTATATATTATCTGAAGTTTTGTTGTTATTATTTTGTTTACTTTCTGTCACGGTTGATAGAGAATCATTTCTTTTCAAGTATTATTAAATAATTAGCCTAAAGACGGCTGTCGAGTGTTTGCGCGGCCGAAAAGTCACATTAATTTATTTTTTGTGATGGCAAAAGTCCGTCATTTAAATTCAAAAGTCAGTTGTGTACGATCTATCACAGGCATCTTTTAATGAAGTTGTAGTATGATATTGTTACGACTGTCTAAATGATCGTCGTATGGTACAGTGGAAAACAAAATACAATACACTAATTACGTCACTAATCACCAGCTTTAATTATCACAGTTAAACAGTTCGTAATTAACAACACAGTCTCTTACAACAAATCAAATAAAAATTGTTCACACGCAATAAAATCTCAACTAATATAAAACACAATTGTATTACAATTATACCGCCCGATTATAAAACACAACACTTCGCCACAATAACCACTTGAACGCACAGAGTAATCACTTGTAATCGCCCAACAATAAACTGAACTAAGGCCGCTGACGCCTTTTATTTATACCCCCTCACAGACCAGAGCATTCCACAACTACACGCATTATCTCTACACTACGACGTAATTAATTGCGGCCTTGACACAGTCAGTGCGGCTGGTGGCGTCTAGAAAAGTCTCGCAAGCGCATGTTGAAATCACGTACGCCACAACATTCAGCCGGATACCAATGGATCGTTTGAGAAAGACGTAGATTGTTCTGTGAGGCGTAACAGTATTAACAATACTACTTAGTAAAATCGTGGGTGTGAGCGTGGACCCTCGTAAAATAGAAAGGAGGAAGCTGTAAGCAATGGAAATTTGGGTCTGGAGGAAAACGACGAGGACGAGTTGTATTTATAAGAAAAGGAATGAGCAAGCCATAGCAGAAGTGAACGAGGATAGATCGCTTTTAAAAATGATTGGAAGAAGGAGGGAAAAATTGATCGGGAACGTATTAGACACCACCAATTCTTAAGTAACATTTTTGAAGGAAAGATGTTGGGGGCAAAACCAAGAGGACGACCAAGAGCAGCGTTCTTCAAAGATATGGGAAAGGAGATGAACTCCCTATCCTACTGTGATTTAAAGAGGACAATGATGGAGAGAGAGAGATGATGATGATGACTTAGTAAAATATGAAGAGTATTAAATTAATGTTCTCTTTATATAGTCCTCTCAGGCCTCATTACTAGCTCCCTTCGTGTGTGCCGACAGTTTGTTAAAACTATTGGTTTCATCATTAGCCTATAAAAATAAAGTGTGTATGCATTCATTCTTTACATACAAAGACTAAAACAATGTGTAGTCTTAGTCTTTTAAATAAAAATTGTATAATCCCTTTAAGAAACAGTATATATAACGGAATTAATTAGATGAGTCGTAGACTATCTGCTGCAAACCCTTCACGATTGGATGTTACGGGCTTTTCGCCAGCCACAGAGAGTGTGGCTGTTTTACGAACAAAATGTAATAGACAATCTCTGTGCAACACAGAAATCGTATGCATAATTCACTGTTGTATAATGTAGGTAGCCGAAGTTTAGGCTACGTACATAGTGTACTCTGTATTCATACGACAACGCAACCGCTCCAAAACTAATCGAATCGAAACCACGGCGCGTAAAATTATGCGCTTCGCGGCTAAATTCAGTAGCAGTGTACAAAATGTGTGTGTGTGTGTGTGTGTGTGTGTGTGTGTGTGTGTGTGTGTGTGTGTGTGTGTGTGTGTGACGTGTCTGCGGTGCAGGCAGGCATTGTTGTTTTCATTTCTTTGTTCGTGTTTTGTAAACAGTGGTAAAAATGAACAAGTACTGACAAAACAAAACAGAACTAAAATGTAGCGCGCGCGCGTGTGTAACCAGTAATGACTTGCGTCGGGCCATATGGACGTCATTTCGTCGTAGAACTGCCTTTTGTTTACCAGCGGTGTAGTAACGAAATGGTGTGTGTGTGTGTGTGTGTGTGTGTGTGTGTGTGGCCAATATTGTGGGCCGAATGTAGCTTATCCTATGTGAATACAGTGCTCACACTTAATATTGTTTTTGTTTTAGTGCAAACAAACATTTATGTAAATAAGAAATGAGAGAGAAATTAAAAAAAAACGATAAATATAAAACATCAGACACCCGTGAAAATTAATTTTCGCCCCCTCCCCCCCCACACACATAATTATATAACTTCTTAAGGCTTCATGGTGCTTTTTTAATATATGTAGGCTATATTTTTTATTTATTAGAAATATTCAAATGCAAATATTTATTGGAGAATACTTACACTATTCTAATGAATACTTGGTCTGGAAACCTTATAATAGAAAATAATAATCACACAATATAGCATAGACTTATAGCTATCTTTATAGTATGTTATAAAGCTACATGTCTTTTAGCATAACCGCCTAGTTATTCTAATGTATTGGAACGAGGTAGTTTTCCGAACGGTTTTGGACAGTAACCAACATCGAAGACAACTGTAATGCAGATATAATGTAGGCTATAATATTAATGAATATGGTTCACGTAATAATTAAATGAGAATAAATCATGTTTAAAAGGAATAAATTCCAAATGTTTAGTACCAAGCCACGTGTTGTCCAATCAAATATATTTACGTTGTTCAATCAAGCCACGTGTTGTTCAATTAAATGATACGCGATTGTTTTAAATTCTGATGATGGGACAAGTGTCCCGAAACATGTCAACTTTGTAAAGACGCTGTTTCTAAAAGCCGCAGACGGTAAGTTCCAATATATTTGATTGAGAATAAATCGTTGTCTTTCGGGGGTAAAAGCCGGTGTTTGTCTTAACCTAGTAGCCTAAGTCAGATTTCCGAATGCCTTCGGGCAACTGCCCGCCGAATCGATTCATTAAAACGAGATTAAATTTCATTGTTGATTTGTTACTCGGTTGTTATTTAGCTCAATGAATTTTGTGTAAACAATGAATTGTTTTGTCTAAAAATTTTACTTGTTATGTTAATTACATTTTATTGTCATCTAATTAGTATGGTAAGCGTTTTTATAAATACAATAAGTTAAATTGGCGTTATCGACGACCAAAAATAATACGTTGTTGACCAAATACGCAAGAACAGACTACTTTTATTGTCCAATGCACAAACAATACCCAACTCAGAGTAGAGGGATGGCCCACGGGCCGCTTCTTACTGGTCTCCCGTTGTGTGACTGGACTTATCTTTTGCTTTAAAACTTAAATTTTCCTCCACTCCCATATTTACGTTTAGGATTACGACTTCCGCCGTGTCATGAAACGTAATGTCGATTGGAATTGCTCGTTTTTGCGAGCTAGTGTATTATTAAAAATACACTGAGTTGAGTATTGTTTTGTCATTTGAATAGTAAAAGTCAATACGTTTTAGTTTCTTCAAGAACTAACCTAATAATGTTGTATTTGGTTGCCATACTTTTAGTGATGTAGTTTGTGAAATGAAAGTGAATAAGTTTTACTTAAAATGTTGTTGTGTTGTGTTTATTATTATTATTAGCGGGGGTCCTACAGTCTGTGCACATCCGGCATTTCGATCATTTCTCCTTATCTTTCCAGTCGTCGTCTTCAATAGCTCGATCTCTCATGCTTTTCCTAATTCCTGTTCTCCATTGTGTTGTCAGTCTTCCTTTTCTTCTCCTGTTTTGTGGTGTGTAAGTCAATGCTTTCTTTGGCCATCGCTTCTCCTCCATCCTCATTACGTGTCCATACCATAGCAACTGTCTGGATTCTACTCTTTCTGCTGTTGTAAATATACGCCCTGTTTTCCTTCTTATATCTTCGTTTCTAACATTTTGCATTCTAGAAATATTACACGCTCTGTTGTGTTTATTAAAATGCGATCATTTTTGTGTTTATAGATCTCTTTAATAACCACTTTTTCGTTATATTATTTCACTATGTGAAACGTAAAACCGGTTAACATTTAAGGCTAGGTTTAAAATTACAGTCACTTATTCGACGGTACTTGGCGACGATGTGTTCGGAGAAACACCACAACCCGTAAATTTGATTTATTTCAGAACACGTTTGTTTTTGGTCTTAACCTATCTTTTGCACATTTACTTATTATACAAAGGATCTGTTGTAACACTGTAGTACGTTAATCTCGCCATCACTGTTGTGTCGCAAATCGATAGTTAGCCGAACACATTCGAATAACTAAATGGTTACGGTTAAAGACGAGTAATGTAAAAATATCAGATACAGTGAAGTTGGCCTGTACAGTCAGGAATACAAATTATGTTTTAGAAGACCTCACGAATGGTTCAATTAAGGGAGGCCAGGTCGTGAAGGCCTGTGCCATGTTAATTAAATGGAAGTGTCGCTTATCAGTTAGATACACATATTTCAAAAACCATTCAAGATATTAGTATGAAATTTTTTCTGCTGAAAGAGAGATACATAGTGTATACTGCAGACCTAATTAAATACATGTACTGATAAAAGAATACTTAGGGTGATTTTTCAAATATAGTACTTAAAAAAAAAATTTTACATCGTTTTGAAAACATACTAAATATTTACATAAGCTATCATACAAAATTGTTATAATAAGTGTATCTGTTATAATAAGTGTTATGAAGCAAACATAATAATAAAAATTCAAATCTCTAGCATGTTCCAGTACAAAGTTATGTGTACCGGTACCTAAACATGAAAAATATGGAGTTACGGAAAATCGCGTTTAAAGTTTTGTAATGTTTTATTCAAATATTCATTACTCTTATATCTCTTCCTTTTTAACTGCCTTTTATTTTCTCTGTTCTTCTTACTTCTTTCCAGAACACTTATTTGCTTCCCGAATCGTCATTTTATAGCTAATAATATTATTATAAAATATTGAAATGATTGTTTGAAGGAGGTCAGTGACATTGCATTGGGTGACTTCACATGAAATAAACATATAAGATAATATGAAAAAAATTTGAACATTTCACGGCCTGGTCCCCTTAAGTTCCGTTACAATTTGAATTCGTACTTCTACTTAACGTGAAGTACTTAAAATATAAGTAAGGCTAGAGAGTCCTCACATTCATTAATCAAAATAAGCATGTTTTTCCACTGCTTTCCGTAGTATATCTAATGAATCCATTAAAAAATTAATTTTTTAACAAATTTTCTGATTTGTAATTTAGTACAATGATACATTTAATTCTGTACCATCGTTCATTGATTCAATAAAAAAAAAAAACTATAAATCGTTGAGTGTATTGATACACTAGATACATGCAGTTGATAAATGCTCAGATTCTTCTTGTTATATATTTTATATTATTATTAATAAGAAAAGTTTTTACAAGAATATATTTTATTTTGTAAATTACATATGTTTCGATAGTAAGTAATCCATGTATCATCATCAGATATTAATTAACATTTTCAAATATCAAAAAATTACCTTCTGGGAAAATTTAGAAATATTTAAACATAAAAAAGTAACATAAATTAATAAACATAAAGTAATAAGTAAACAAACACCAGAACTAATTCAGATTAATACAAAAAATGATAATATTTTCAAAATTTCTAATTTAATAAAATAATAAATTTTTTATTATATTCTACAATTAATTATAGGCCTACTTATAACATATTTTATATACACGTATAAAAACATTAAATTTAGTCTACATATAAAATAGCTGTTTTGAACAATTGACTTAACAAATTTTTGAATTTATTAATTTATATCTGATAATGATAGTTGTATTACTATCGAAACATACGTAATTTACAAAATAAAATATATTCTTGTGAAAAAATTAATTATTAATAATAATATAAAACATTTAATTAGAGTAGGAATTTATTTTCCGTTATAGTAATTACATTATTTTCTGCATACTTAAAGGCGGTTACAGTAGCGTAAATATTTGTGTGCATTAAGAAAATATTTAGGGTTTCATTGGTAAAAGAAGAATCGATTATTTCGTGTCTTCGTTTCGAAATTGTACCTTGAAAATCCGCCTGTGTGTTTTCTTTGACAACGTGTAACAGTAAGACGGTCAGAAGCGGACACGTCTTTCTTTTGGTTCTTCTGAATCGTATACCAGTGTTCCTGTAAACGAGTAACGTTAATTCAGTTTTGTTGCATTATTCTGTCTGGTTGTATGTTTGTCTCACTCTCCCCTTCTGTCTGTCTATTCATCTGCTTGTGTATTTGCCGTCGATTTACCTACATATCCATCTGTCTATCTACAGGTGTTTCAAAAAGAATGACCCAATTTTAAATAGTTATATTTATTGACGTAAACACGTTACAGTAATGGAACACAGTATAAAATACAAAATCATAAAGCTCCAGCACCGTTATTAGAAATGCTGTATGTGTCCACCACCAGCCGCACGGACAACATCAAGACGATAGCTAAATTTATCCCACACTTTTCTCAAGGTAACATCTTCGACTG
This sequence comes from Magicicada septendecula, assembly GCA_034769895.1. Taxonomy (NCBI): domain Eukaryota; kingdom Metazoa; phylum Arthropoda; class Insecta; order Hemiptera; family Cicadidae; genus Magicicada; species Magicicada septendecula. The sequence continues at coordinate 67,336,715 of CM068374.1, forward strand.
AACCTACTGCTGCTGATATGCTATTTTTGAACTCGTCTAGGTCACGAACTAACGGTGGAACAAAAACACGGTCTTTGACGGTCGACGTCAAGAAGAAGTCGCATGGGGTAATGACTGGAGATTTTGGAGGCCAAGTGTGTAGGGCTGTGTCTCGGGGTCCCGTGCGCCCTATCCAGCGTTGAGGTAGTGCGTCATTCAGGAATTGCCGTACGTTGTTGTGCGAGTGTGACGGGAGTCCGTCTTGTTGGAATATGAAATCATCAGAGTCCTCATGAAGTTGTGGAAAAAGCCAGGTCTGCAGCATTTCAAGATAACTCAGTCCCGTCACTGTGTCTTCCTAAAAAAAGAGTGGGCCATAAATCTTTGTTTGAGAAATTACACAAAAACGTTCACCTTTGGTGAATCCCTAAAGCTGTAGGCCACGCCCATTCGAACAACATACCATTCATTCACGGGATGTCCGTGGTTCCATAAATATAACTATTTAAAATTGGGTCATCCTTTTTGAAACACTATGTATATGCCTATCTATATATCTATCCATCACTCTCCCGACCTATCTACCTATGTATATATCGATCTGCCTATCTGTCTACCTATCTGCCAACTCTGTTCCCTTCATTTTTCTCCTTCTGTCTGTATTGGAAAAGAAAATACGGATCTTTTCGGTTAATTGGCAGCATGAGACTCTACGTAGCAATCGCCATGAGACCACGCATTTCCCCCTCCAACGCATTTTGCAATCGCCAGCGAGTATTTATATGACTGTTTGTATTTTTATTTTCAATTTGACATGTTTTATATATATATATATTTTTTTATATTCTTTGTTTTTTTTAATTTTATTTTTATATTTAAATTTTCATTACAAATTTACTTACATTTTACAATTAATTTCCGACATCACTAACAACTACAAATTAATTACAGTTACAAACATAATTTATAAGTACAAATACAACGATATTATAAGTATACAATATACAACAAATTATTAAGGAGGCATGAATTGTGCAATGTGTTCAATAATTTTTTCAAATTTATTATCATTTCGATACCCGGCAGTCCTTTTTGGAACATACGCAACGGTCTTTACCTGTCTTATACAGTTTCATTTCATGGCCGTTCATACACATTCTAGGGTTATGTAACATTTTTTTGTTTCTTAGAAAGTCTATCGCTGAATCTTTGTCGTGAACCTGTGCCGTTAACTGAAGGAAATTACACTTGTACTACGACTACGACTGCTGCATACAGAGTGACAGGGCCAGTTCTGTCACCGTAGAATGTTTGCAAAATGCGTTGGAGGGGGAAATGCGAGTTACTGGCGATTGCTACGTAGAGTCTCATGCTGCCAATTAACCGAAAAGGTCCGAAAAGACATTTTGAGGTAGAATTTTCTAACCACAGAATTGATTATGGGAAAATGTATAGAAGAGAGAAAAACGACGGACTGATTGATACGAAATCAAGTTGAAGAATACGTAAAAGAATTTAAACCAGACAGACTGGACGAAGTCAGCATTTGATAACGTTCGCTTTTTCTTCTTGTTCGATTTTTCTAAACATATTCTCCTTCTTTTGAGAACGTTTTTTATTCAGTAAATACTCAGTAAATGCTAAGAAGATCCGTTAATATTCAGTAATTTTCGGAAATTTAACGTTTATTTTACAAGCCGTAGACCACCACGCTTTACAATGTGATGTGTGCGGACAGTTCAGAACAAAATGGGATGGTTTAATCGAACGGTCCCGATCAGAAAAATATGACGGCCAATAGTCTGTAGCACAATGAACCCTGTGCTTTTAAAAAATAACTTCACTTCACACCTCCTCTCTCCGCTCCTCCCAAACTCTCTCCTAGTCATATTTGCATACGTAAATAAAATTGTTACAACTATTGCAATGCTGAATGGAACGGACGGACAGGCGGGTGGGAAATGGAAAAACGTAATTTAAATTATACGTGAAAGCAATTAACTGGAGGTCGCGGACGTCAGATGATCCAATTTATTCTAATTTACATTAGTTACCGCGTCGTTGTTGTTTGCTGCCGCTGCTGTATAATTTTGCAGCGCATTTAATTTCACTAATTATTGTTGCCAGCTGATGATGGTGATGACGGTGGTGTCAACTTTACTGTTTTAATCACATTACTGAGTTAATGTTATACCCAGCATTCAGTATGGCGTGTCTGTTTTATTGCGTAATGTGTTTCGTATTGCTCATCATATCCCTACAATTAAACGTGTGAGCTAAGGATGCCCTATTTTTTCGACACTTTTTAATATCTACATGGACGACATATTTCGGCGACATGGACAGCTAAAGTTGACTCGGGAATATCACTTCAGCGAAATATTCATGTGAATGCATTGCTTTATGTAGATGACAAGTTAATGATACAGAAAACAGAAGACCAGTTACAGCGGGCGATATTTACGTTCAATAGCATCACACAAGACTATGGGATACAGATCTCAGCTACAAAATCTAAAACTATGGCATTTGAGGGCAGGTATCCTATAAGAACTAAGATAGTCGTGAATAATCAGATTTTGGATCAGATTAGTCATTTTAATTACCTGGGTTGTAATATCTCATATGGAACTGATATTGATTGGGATAGTAAGCTAACAAAATCTAGACGCTTCTGTGGAACCAGTCATAGGTAGCTGGAAAATAAAACACGGATGGATAGCCGAATGAAATTTTATAAATCTGTGGCTGTCCCCACGTTCCTGTATGCTAGTGAAACATGGACTCTTGGTAGAAGGGACGCGTAGAGGATTCGGGCAGACGAAATAAAATTTCTAAGCGGGACGCAAGGTTGTTCTCTCATTGATCGAGAAGGAACGAGGATATTAGACGCGATTTAAACATTGTATCATTGCACCAGAAGATTGAAGACCACAGAAGGAGATGGTGTGAACACTTGAATCGCATGTCTGATATCCGTCTACGTGTGGCTGCTTTGGGTTATCACCCGACTGGGAAGAGAAACGTCGGTAGACCGAGGAGGAGATGGGTTCCGGAACAAGTCTAAGGCCTAGTGCTTGGAGTGGTAATGATAATAATGATGATGATGATGTGTGTCGCAGGAAGTAGAGTAACGACAATAGACGGAATATAATAATATTTTCTATTTTAAAACTTGCTACAGTGTCTTTCTGTTTCAGACACGTCTCTGTTTACTAAAACTGTCTTACAACAGGCTCTGACTGGATACTCTTCATATTTCTCGGTACTATGCATTTGACTATAGGTCCTTCAGTTTCGTTTCTGACGTCATCAACCATTCCAATCTTTCTTCTTCCCGTCCTCTCTTTCCTTCCACCTTCCCCTCTAGGATTTCAGATGCAGACAGTTTCTATAAGGTGTCGACAGCGATACGAACATTGTATTTCAGTAACTGCCTAGAAGACAACAACAGAAACTCTGCTCAAATCATTAATTAACATTTGTATTAGAATTTTTGGAAATCCATTTTAGAAATATTAACGTTGGAACAAAAACTCGACTCAGTTTGACTGCTGTCCAGATTGACTTGTCACACACTGTTAGTCTATTACGTGAGGAATTTTCTACCGATTTTAAGTTAGTGTCCATGGATCCTTCTGACTTTTTTTGCAATGTCTTCATAAAAGGTTATAAAATAAAGTTAAGGAAATTTTGTTGCCCACTCTTAAATTTAAGGGTTGTTTTCACCCTTTTTTCGGGTGTTAAAAAAAAATTTAATTACCCCGGTAATCGATAGAGAATTAAATTCTAAGCAAAACAAAGGTATACACTTTTCCGAAAAAATGCGTTGTTTGCGAGTTACAAGGGTTCAAAGTTTTGCCAAAAAACGCGTTTTTTAACATTAATCTGAAAATAACTCAAAAACAACGCCATTTTGCAAACAATTTGTAAAAATCAGAATTAAAGCTTATTAATAGACGATCATTTTCAATTTATTACGGTTCCATTATGTCAAATTATTCTTGAGATACAGCCAAAACAAGATGCCGATTCACCGTTTTTTGATCAAATCACATGATTGAAACTTATATAACTCGGCGAAAAATGGTTAGATCGTAATTAAATTAGTATCAAATGAAAGCTCTGTTAATTTTCTAAACAATAGTGGGTTAATCGCTTGTCTAGCTTGAAAAATAACGACGTTCTGTAGGAAAATATCATAATTTCTGCAAATTTTTTCCAACAAATTTAAAAAGGGACGTCGGCTATTTTGTCAAATATGTATATTAAGCCCAGATACTGTACTTTTTGGTTGTCTATTATATTAGCAATGTTCTCAAATTTTTGGAAGCATATAGGCCCTATGTATTGCTGATCAGTAACGCGTAACGTTTTAAGAAAATTCAAGGTTTTGGATTTTCGCAAAAATTCGCTTTTTTTATTAAATATCTCAGTAACGATGCGTTTTATCAAGAAATTGATATAGACCACAAATAAAGCTTATAAACACACAACAATTTTTAATTTTGTTTTATTCCTTTATGACTAAAATTCGATGGTTACAGCAGTTTAAATGTGTATTTTGCCGACATCGTGTAAAACACATTTTTGAATTCTAGGCAAAATGTGTAGTGTACAGTACGATTTTTGACTATAGTGTATACGAAAAAAGTTGTAGCTAGTTAAATGTCCTACAAAATGCATTTTGTTTAAAATTTGTTTCTTAAAAATATATTGAGTTATGACCAAAAATGTAAACGTGCTCCAACAGTTAGATTTTGTTATCCTGAGATAGATGTTCCTGAGAGCCTATTAATTTATACTAAAAAATTTTTTTTTTCAAATTGACAATAAAATGAAGTATTATTACTATTTTTTTAACGTCTATTGTAAACAAAAGGATATCTGTTGCAATCTGTTACTGTCTGTATTGCTGGTTCTTTATATATCAATCGAATATTTGATTTAATAAAATAATATAATGTTTATGGTTCGACTTTTCTTTGATTAAATTTTATAATTATGAATGAAATATATACATATATTTTTTTTACTGAATTTTGAATTATGACCGCTAAAAACAGGGACCCTCTAGCGGAGAGCAGAAGAGGCCTGATGCGCTACCTGATGCTCACTGCTTAGAGCTGGCACGTGTTTTTTGGAGCATTAGCTCAGCGTCGGAGTTGTTTGTTATTATTGTGCAAGGGTTGTAATATTTTGTTAAATATTATTAATGTTGTGATGTTTAAGTAAGTGTAAGTTAAACATTCCCCCAAAACCTGTAGGTACCCAATTTAAAGACTTCAAAATACATCCTCGCGTTGTTTAATGTTTTCATCACTTTAGGGGTGGTTTTCAACCCTTGCGTCGGATGTATTCCCAGACGTCAAAATCGTAATCAGCACCCCCAAAAACCTATAGGTACTCACTTTCGAGGCTTTGACCGGCATTCTCGCGAAGTTTAATACCTACTTATACCCCCTGATTATAGTCTGCTTCAACCTTTAGAAACTACCCTTTGCGTCTAATATAATTTTAGACGTCACAATCGTAATCAGCACCCCCAAAAACCTATAAGTACCTAATTTTAGGGCTTCAAAATGCATCCTCGTTTCGTTTCATATTTTCAACTCTTTAGGGTAGTTTTCAACCCTTTAGGGGTGAGAGCGAGCCAAAATTTTTCCTTAACTTTGTTCTAGAACCTTTTAGGAAGCGATAGCAAAAGGAATCAAAAAATTACGTAGACACTGACTCAAAATCGGCAGATAGCCCCTTTGTCACGCCTCATGTTACAGACTATGTCAATGAATTCAGTATCCTCTGTCACTCTTTTCCTGTGAATGCCAATGAGTGAGCACCTCCATGTCATGCTTACTGTCTTGTCTCCTTCCGAGTCTTCACATGGAGAATCTCAGAGAACTAATAAAATAATGAAGTCCAGGACTTCTACACTGCTAGAAAGTTGATTTGATCTTTGAACCACTCGGGCAACTATACACCAACCTCACCAAGTTCACCAATTCCTAAAATACATACAAGAAAAATCAGCAACAGCTTGGAATATTTCACTGTCATAAACTCCTAAAATTTGCCATGGCGAATTACATAAAACAAAAAGGAAAATAAATTAAGTAAGTAAATTATAAGTAAGTAAGTAATAAGTAAGCAAGTAAATTAAGTAAAATAAATTGCCGGCCCCAACAAAGATGGTTTTCTTTTTCATATTACTTTCAGTAGTTTTCATTCCTCTCATATTCTCGTCAATACTTCATCGTTTCTCACTCTATTAGTCCATTCTCACGTTAATCATTCTTCGCCACAACCATATTTCGAAGCTTTCTATGTACCTTCGTTTTTCCCTTGACGCTCCACGTTTCACTGCGTTGTAAACTACTCTCCAAGTATAACATCTAGGAAATATCATTACTTACCTATTGGGAATCTTTCCCCATAGATACCCTACTTCTGATTAGATTAATCTCCGTACGTCTTCCGTCTTCCGTACTCCACAAATATTTCAACGAGTTCGCTTTTAAACGACCTACACAACCAATATGACTTACGTGTTCAACCACTTATAAACGTCTTAAATTCCATCGAATTTCTCAGGCACGTGGCAGGATAAATTATACTCTTCTCAGGCACGTGGCAGGATAAATTATACTCTTCTCAGGCACGTGGCAGGATAAATTATACTCTTCTCAGGCACGTGGCAGGATAAATTATACTCTTCTCAGGCACTTGGCAGGATAAATTATACTCTTCTCAGGCACGTGGCAGGATAAATTATACTCTTCTCAGGCACGTGGCAGGATAAATTATACTCTTCTCAGGCACGTGGCAGGATAAATTATACTCTTCTCAGGCACGCGGCAGGATAAATTATACTCTTCTCAGGCACGTGGCAGGATAAATTATACTCTTCTCAGGCACGTGCCAGGATAAATTATACTCTTCAAGATCGCAAAAGAGATGTCGATGTACGACAGCAACTGAATTATTATCAGTATACTCGATAGGATTGCCGAAGATCGGCTAAAATGGTTAGATTATCTTAACCGGATGGATGACTGCCATATCCTCAAACAAGTATGAAATTATAAGCCGAAAGAACGGTGAGGTGCGGGACGTCCGAAGAAGCGTTGGTGTGACCAGCTCTAGTCTGTCTGTTTGGGACAGGAACAAACTGTTTTCAGTTTAATCCTTGCTGAAGATGATGATGATGATGAAGATGAAGTTTAAGTTGAAGATGAAGCTTCATCCTAACATGTCGGATTATTTACGACGTGACTTCCCGCACTGATCAGCTGTTAGTTTGGTGTCAACTGGAGTACAGAGGGCGTCGTGTTGTAGAGTGGCCGAATAAATAATAATTTACCATTTTTCAGCGTAACTGCCGGGCTCTGGATCGTATTTGGCCTCATCAGCTGATACAGTTGAACTCTGCGAAGCGATAGAGCCTTTTGTTTATATCAACCCGCTTAAGTAGTGATTTGCACTACGCATATCGCGCGCGCGCGCGCGGTGGGAAATAATAACACCACTATTGGCTCCTTATATCAACCTAAGCCCCAGTCTTCCTCTTTATTTTTCGCGATCGTCCGACTTGGTGCTTAACTCCGACTTTCCATTGTACACTTCCTTCTTGTATATGGAACCGATTTAAAACATTTTTAGAGTTTCTATCCAGTGCACGATGTGCCAAGCCTTGACTAGCTGTACTTTCTAATAACCATTTACAACCTCTTATTTATGTTAGGTTAAAAAATAAGGACAGCTTCTAATGCAAATTTGACGCTCGAGGGTAAATTAAGATGATATCCGTGATGACTGTCGCAAGCTGAACTGACTTACTAAAAATTGTACCTCGTGATTTTATGGTGCTCCCGGGAATCGAAACCATGACCTGCAGATAATAATACTCAGTATAATTACAGTACAATGGTTATATTGTTATTATTATTTTTTATTATCTTTGTTGTTCTTCTTCTCTGCAGTCAGCTTCGTTTTTGTTGTAAACAAGGTAGGTCGATTTGGGCGTTAATTGCCCGAGCTAAATCATCAGAAAGCAATCGATTATCAGTTCTGAATGGAAACTGACATTATTACGTGTCATTAACTAACTCTTTGTCCTATAAGAAGATCACTTTTTTCGTTATTGCTCCTTGTTGTCCAGATACATCATTTGGCATGAGGATGTAACACTTATATAATCATTCAGCTAATTGGATTTTTTCTCAAGTTCTAACAAGATTTTTTACTCGTCATTTTCGCCATATGTGTAACAGAGCTTCCGCTCGCCGTTACGCCCCATTTAACCGCCAATTAAAAGAGAAACGCCACACGTCTTTCGGCAGTCGCTAACGAGCGAACGCTATAACAATATGCGACTCATAAGCAGAAGTACAGTTAAACATTGTTGAGAACTCAACAGTTAGTGTTATATGTGACGCAACAGTATCGTCTAATCACAATGGCGGTGCTTTCCAGTCGCACTTGGACGCAAAATCAACGTGGCATGATAATATTTCAAACATTAGAAAATCTAAGCATCTGTTTACTTATTCCTACGTGGGTCGGTAGTCGCTAGTGCTAATATTGTCTGCGTCTTCGAACCATTTAACGATCTGCAAATCCTGACATCTGACTTTTATACAAATTCTACTTTTCTGACGGTAAAACTGCATTCTCTAATGTATTCTAATAACTTTTCTTGCTTCTAACGTAAACGATTACAACGTTCTCCATAGCTCTCTCTCTCTCTCTCTCTCTCTCTCTCTCTCTCTCTCTCTCTCTCTCTCTCTCTCTCTCTCTCTCTCTTTCTCTCTCTCTCTCTCTCTCTCTCTCTCTGTGTGCATGTATGTTATGTAAAAAATATGCGATAACGTGACATGACACCATTAAATTGTACAGCATAGATCATGTCTATTTAGAAATAATGTCAGTTTCAATTATTATACGAAATAATGTTACTTCGAAAGTTCAATGATTATTATTATTTATTACTTCAGTAAAATAAATAAAATGTTACAGATTTTATTCAACCACGGGGTGAACCGTACATTCAGTGAGTGTGCCCTGATTCTGCTTCAGCAACAGAACGGGTTTCAGGCAAAATAACTGTGCTCTAACAACTGCAACCAACCGTTTTACCTTTATTTTCTCAATTATTTATGAAAACATGTTAATAAAAGATATTCTTTATTTAATTTAACCGTAACACACGCACACGCACACGCACACAGACACACATTCAAACACTCGTTGCTACAGTAGTCTTCTTCTCCGCCTCCTCCTCCTCCTCCTCCTTCTTCTTCTTCTTCTTCTTCTTCTTCTTCTTCTTCTTCTTCTTCTTCTTCTTCTTCTTCTTTTTCTTCTTCTCCTTCTTCCGTCGTCCGTTGTTACAACTGATCTCTCCATCGTTTCTTCGCCCGTCCCATACTTCCATACTTCTACCTTTACTTTGCACTTACGTATGGTATTATCGATAAGTCCATACGTTCCACGTAGTCAAACCATTTCTGTCTACATTCCCTCACCGTGTCATTCAGTGGTCGGGACAGCTAACACATGACGGATGTCCTCATTCCTTTTCCTATCTAACCTGCTATACCCGGCCACCGATCTAAGGAGCCTCGTCTCTTCACTTCGCAATCGACTTTCATGTGCATTCGTCATTGTCCATGTTTCACTACACCATACAGACACCGTGAAATGGACATCACTAATGTAAAATTTTAATAACGTCTCTTGCCTAACTTTATTCCTTAAGATATGCTTGATAGTGCCGTTCATTCTATTCTACCGTATGCTTGATAGTGTTGTACCGTATTCCTTACATAAACCTCCAGAAGACAAGATATATTGGACCCTAAGAAATTAAACGATGAAACTTGTTCAACAGTTCTGTTTTCAACCACTGTTTTTGTTCGTTTTGGAAATGTTTCACAAAAAGCCAGTACTTTATGTTTTCCAACAGATAAAATTAAATTATATTTCTTAATAATCTTGTGAAGCTCGTCCAGTACTTTCTGGAAAGTGTCTTCGTTATTGGATATGACGACTTGGTCGTCAGCAAATAGCAAGGTATAAACACTCCTGTATTCTACGAAGTCCCAATTATAAAATGGCAAACAGTTCTTTCACTCACGTCCAACGACATATTAAATAATATCGGAGAAAGGCTGCATCCCTGTCATAGCTTCATTCTTTTAATTTTGTATGCTTTTCTTATCTGGTACAAAAATAATAACATATTGTGAAAGAAAACTTCCATTTTATATAAAACAACGTCTAGCAACCAACAAATGTCTCTACCCACTCCACGTAACACTAAAAAGGTGAAGACTAATGTGCAGTCGACACAAATGTATTTGGCATACCATCTTTGGTTGACTTAATTACCATGAAAGACTTGGGCTTATGCGAAGCTCATTTAAACTTATTCAAATGCGTTAACGGTGAAGACTCGTACAGACGGTACCTGTGGAATTAGCATTGTATAATCAGTTCCTGTCAAACGTAAAATAGACAAAAGAAAGAAAGAAATGACGACACAAACAAGAGGTAATAAACAGATCGTACATTTTTAAACGACGTTAAAAATACAATTTTCAATGTACCACGTCGGGGAATGATTTTTGTGGTCGCAGTAACGCGTCTCGCCTGTTGTTCGAGAACGCAATCCGACTTTGGTGCAGCCGCTACTGGGATCGACTACAATTAATTAAACCTGAGCAACACTTGTATCCGGTATCTGTGAGGTATCGAAATCTCGACACTCGCTAATTCGGCGGTCGGCAAACTCAGATCTGGTACGCGGTTTCGATCAAATTCGAAATGGACGTGGGCCTACTTCATATTATGACAAGTACGCCTGCAGTGGTGTGTAAATTCGGCTCATAAATATTTCATATTTCCTCGTTAATACAGTATTAAATTTCATTAATGCTGTCGGAATATTTGATCAGCTGTTAGGCGACGTAATGGTGAATGCAGTCAGTCCTTGGTCCTAAATAAAACATAACAGCGTGCATGAATGTGTAATGCGTGTCTGATGCGGTTTTGATCGAACGCCAGGCAGTAGTAGGTTGTTGATGCAATGCCGTCTGCTGGCCGTCATATCGCCGTGACACATTTCACAAAACGAATCGATACGTGCATTATTTGTTGTTACACAAGTTGGCACGCTTCGTTGTATAATTCCCGCACGGTCACGTGTTTGACGCCCCGTACAGAGACCCTACTCTTGTTTCTCGAATTCATCTCACGCGTTATGTCATGCGTCGAACGTTGTAGACATACCGATTACATGTGAAACAGGAAACATTAAGTAAAGAGAAATGTCTTTGAATGACAAAGCTTACAAAACAAATACGTATAGCACAATGGTGTACATATTTTAAACTATAGTTAAGTGTAGGTGGATCAGTAGGCGCACGCGCGCGTATCCGTGTATAGCTGTCTCGTTTAAATGCTTACCGGACGGCATCAAAGCAACCACTATCAGTCGTAATTGATTTTTTTTGTGTCGTGACACTGTAGTTACGTTGTTGACACGTTCTGACGTCATTAAATGGCGTCAGCAGAATGAGGACGATACGACGGGTCGGCTCCCCATTGAAGGGGGTAAGTTGTGGTTGATGAACACTAATTGTGTCAACGTGGACTCAAAACGGTAACCGCATCTTACTGTTAACAGTTGAATCTGATTGGTGCACAACAGACAGTGTCGGGAAGTGCTATTAGTCCTATTAAGAACACATTATTCCATCAAAGACTTCCGACTGTCATCGTTTAGACAATGTAACAGTGTATACAGCGTTTATTTATAGCTACAGCGTTTATTTATTACTGTACAGTGCTGTAATAATTTATAGTATACAATTTTTTATGTTCAGTAAACATCCAATACGCCAACACATGTCCAATATGTTACTGTACAGTACAGTACATAATTGTACTTTTCATTGAGTTCGGATAATAGATCGTTCGGTTAATAGATGTTCGGATAATCGATGATCTACTGTATAATGTAAATGTAAATGCATAGTGAATTAATCGAATATTTATAAACTATCTCAGTCTACTCACTTGTATTCAAAGCGTACAGTATGCGGTTGCTCCATATAGCCTATGGCAAACGGTGTGACGTAGGACAATACATCAGGGTCGGGAAGCGTTTATTTGTCAGATTATCGTGTGATACGTTGAGCCTTGAGTTGAGTGTCAAGGCAAGCGGTGCGCGGAATCTGCTCACAAACATGGATAGCACGTATCTGTCAGATGTCTACTTAGGCCTACGTGTTAAACGGTATGGTAACGTGCAAGGTAACCAAGGCTGTGTGTGTGTGTGTGTGTGTGTGTGTGTGTGTGTGTGTGTGTGTGTGTGTGTGTGTGTGATCACACGCATAGACGTATATAGAGCGTTGTTTTCTACATCCTTAAATTCGTAGTGACCGTCAATCAATGAATTTTTCCGGTGAAGGGTTTGTGAGGATCGCTCAAAAATATAACACAAATTTTTAACTTATTTGTGTCGACGATTCGACAGTGTTTATTGTCATCATCAGGACCTTTGTATGATTACAAAAGAAATGTCAAAATGTCAAACACTACAGAACGATTATTTGAGTGAACGTGTTTGTGTATGTTAACGCGTGTGCGTGCGTACGTGCGTATCATTGTATATGTGACGGAGTTGAGATAGTTTGTTTTACATCATCAAATGTTTTCTTTAAAGACAACGATAAAATTATAATATCACAGAACTTAATTTATACAATATTACAATTTAAATTACTCATAATGTAATTAATTATAAAAGCAAGGAGTAATCAACAATATTATTTAATTGTAAGCAGTAAATCAGCAGTAAATTCTAATATTTAATTGTTGATTACTGCTTTTATAATTAATCAATGCTGTTATATTTTTGATCGATCCTCACAAACCCTTCACCGGAAAAATTCGTCGTTTTCTACGATCAGAATTTAACTGAAAATGTAGGCTATAATTGTACGAACGAAACTGGTCTCAGTTTTAACCCGACCGTTTGGCATTTGTCTGTCTACCTATTTATCTGTTCGGGCTGTGTCTCACCATAACGATTGAACACATCAACCGATTTTCGTAAAACTAGGCATGCGTGTCCACGCTTTTAGCCTGCAGAGTCGTATTGTTTTTGAGATTGGTCCCCCCCCCCCCCCCCCGGAAATGTGGTGGCGGGAGGCAAAAATTGAGAGATGCTCAAAATTGTTAAAAAATCGCACGTCAGCGGTAGTATCACACTAAAGAAAGGGAATTGAGGTTTGCAAGCTTCAAAATTTTGGGAGCCCAGGACCTAAAAAGAGATACAAAATTGTAAAAATCTAGCAGGATATCAGACTAAAAGGAAGTGTAACCTAAATCCGAATGTGTCGAATGTTTAGGATTTATTGTTTGTTGATTGCGTGCTCTACAGTTCGTCCTTCTCCGTCTACGCTGACGATGTAGTCTTGACAGAAAGCAGAGAATGAGTAGGAGTAACCTTTACATCGTTTAAATCACATTCGTAAACATTATGATTTTCAAATATCTAAGCGGAAAACAAAAATCATGGCTTTTTGTGGGAAGTTTCCAGTCAGATCAGAAATTGTTCTCGAGGGAACAGTTTTGGAACAAGTCTGTGACTTCAGTTACTCGGGCTGCACTATCAGTATTGGGAATGACACAGGCCGAGATATCACTACAAAAAGATCGAGGTTTCAGATGATGTGTGGCGTCGTACATAGAGCGTTGAGCAACAAGACAAGGAAAGAGACAAGGATTAAATTTTATAAAACAATGGCAGTGGATGTTTTACTATATGGATGTGAAACATGGGTTCCTACAAAGGAGATTGAAAAAACCATAATTCAAACTTCGGAAATAAAGTTTCTGATAAGAACAAAGGGTTGCACGAGACTGGGTCGATTGCGTAATGAGGACATTAAAGAAGAGCTACATGTATTCTCCATAAACGATAAGATCCAGACATATCGCAGGAAATGGTTACGGCGTCTGGACAGAATGGAGGATGGAGACTACCTAAAGTTGCGTTTCGATATAGACACTTTGGTACAAGAGATGTAGGAAGACCGAGAGTGAGATTGAGAGATGCTCTGTGAAGACGGAACAAGGAAAGTGCCTACTCCGTGAGGTGAAGAAGAAGAAGAAGAAGATTTTTTCCTTGGCCTTCCTACATTCCCTTCTTCCAGAAGGCTTGTACTTGTTTTACAATTACTGGTAACAAAACAAATAGTAGAGTAATCGGAATTTTTGTAATGTTTATCGGGTGTAATTGAAAAATTACCTAATATCGAAATGTATGTAATAATAATATATGTACTTGGTTCAAAACGGTGAGCGAGTTCTGCAGCTCAAAGAGGATACGAGTAAACGGGCTCTTGGTTGAGTTCTACAAATAATTTTTATTAGTTCTGACAATTGTTTCACTGGGTACGATAGTTTCAAAGGTTAGATTTTAACTGAGCTACCGTAACTAGTGAAACAATTGTCAGGACCAGTGGTTGATTTCTAAAATTATGAGTGCCGGAACGCATCAATTCAAAAGTTGTACAGACAGAAATATACTTACGTTTTTTATTAGCGTATAAGCTTACATCGATCAGGTTATTACAAAGGAGGTCTACACTTTTAAAGCTTTAAAAAATATGTAACATACGTATAAACTTGTATCTAGAAAGGTAATAAAGTTTACTGATATTTCTAAAGAGCTTCATCGTCAGGTTAGCCGCACGACGATCGAAAACATGTCAGTCATGATGGCGTCATCCCGGAGCCTCAGTCAAACTCTAAGCGAGATGGTCTCGGTGTTTCGGACGTTTTAAAAAAGTTTCCATAGTTTCATCATTGTGTCGTCATATTGTTTGTTTCTTGACCTTTCGTTACCCTTTGTGTCCAATGCTGTATGATGGTCAGAAATCAGCCCTCTCACATTCACTTAAGTTATTGCTATTGATTCATTAGCGTATTTCAAGGTAGAAAGACTCTCCGTAAAGGCATACGCGTATATTCTCGGAAGCTCCCAATCAGTTGCCTTTCATGTAGTTTTAATTTTGAAGCAAGTTTTTTTGTTTAATTTTTTCCATAGGTTATTGGGACATTTTTTGAACGATAATAGTTAAGATAAAGATTAGTGCTGGTGTTTGATTTTCACAAATGTTTAGTTTTGTAATGGGGCTGATGAGGGGCACGATTTAAAAAGTAATAGTACATTTTTGTAATATAGATTTTTCTTTTCATATATTTTTTTCGGTAATTTATTTTTGGAGCCAAGAGGTTCCAGCGCGTTCCCCCTGAAATCAAGTCCTGACTCAGGACTAATAAAAATCACTTGTAGAACTAAACCAAATGCCTGTTTATTAAAATCTTATATTATTAAAACGTTCTTCTACCAAGTATTTTAGATAGTTTGTGTTTATTACTGTTTTACGCCTTCACTTATGTGGATTGGACCGATGTATCCCGGTAGGGCTGAGTTTTAAACTTCAGTTGTTAATTTTTGCTTTTGAGTAAAACAAAAAAAATTTCAGGATATTTACTTGGCGTTTTTATCGTCATATGGCCCCATTCATTGTTGCTTCCGCAAGTAGACAGTGGAAGATTCTCATTCACGCGCACGCAATTTTTCTACTTCACGTTTCTCGTTTAATGTGTTGTGGAGTGCCTTATTTAAAATCGGTTTTGCTTTAAATATACAAACAGTCTCATATCGGCGTCATCACATTATTTTCATCGTTTATAGGCGTGCTTGTTTGTCAGCCTCCCCTTCACTAGCGGTGAATGTAAATGGGATTCGCAGCGTTCAGTGAGCGCTCGCTGCTCTCCGTAGTACATTAGATAATATGAATAACAAGTCAAGGCTAGCCAGTGTATCCGGCTCCTGCCGGCTCTCTCTCTCTCTCTCTCTCCCCCCCTCTCTCTCTCTCTCTCTCTCTCTCTCTCTCTCTATCTCTCTCTCTCTCTCTCTCTCTCTCTCTGTTTGCAAAGAAAGAAAGTAAAATAAAGAGAATTTTCTCCTCCGACCAACAAGTTGCCGGCGTGTTGGGAGGGGGTCGCGCAGCGGAGAGGTTGAGCAGCCGGCAGTACCATACGTGTTATCAATATTTACAATGCGTTTTAACTTTTGGTACGACTGCCGCAGTCCCATATGGGAATTTTTGTCTTACTCTGCGAATACCCTCTGCCCACCTATACCTTATGAAACTTTAAAATGCCTGGTAAGGTCGCTCGCTGACTATAGACATCTGTACGGCTGAACATGTTTCAGTTTCATATTTCATAATGCCATTCTGATGATGGTTCAATCCACGATACTGCAAGATGATAGTGGTTTTGGGGTTTTAAAAACAACTTTGTTCGGAATTTCAGTAGATAAGCCTATTTTTTTATTAATAAATTGGTCGAAATTTAATTGTAAACTATAATAACCACCATGTTATTAGAATTAAAACGAATCATATAAACAAAAAATATTATAAATTATAAATTAAATTATAATATATTATAAATTTATAATTGATTAATTTATATTTAATCAATTTAATTATAATTATATTATAACAAATTAATGTATCAGAGAAAGAAACCATTAAAGCACGAGTTAATAAGATGAAAGTTGCTTACCATTTAACCAAGCGCACATATAACAAAAAATCAATATCCATTAATGGCAAACTTAGGCATTATTCAACAGTAATTCGCTCAGAAGCACTTTTATGCAGCTGAGTGTCTGACTCTGAAGCAAGAAAATGATGATGGAAGAACTGAAAGTCACAGAAAGGAAAATATTTTAAAAAATCTTAATAAAAACCCCAAGAAGAGGACAGGTGCCATCTGGACTGACGAAAGGGGGGGGGAGACATCGATCAAGAGTGAAGGTGCGGAAGAACCAAACGTAGTCCACAGTGGCTCATACGAAAAAAAAAAACGTTTCGGAAACAGTGTCAGACAACGGACTCTTATAAAATGGTTGTTAAATAGCAATCCTCAGTAAAACGGGAGGATTCAAAACCTCGGGGAATTTTTAACTCAAGAACTAAGTTCAAGGAAGACGCTTCGGGGAATACAGAAAAACGACAGCCTCGCTCGTAAACACTCTTGGTTAATAACAACACAGTTTCTCGGTTTAATACATGACCAAGACGACACTGAGGAAACATTTGTTTTTAAAAGAAACAAAGCGACGTGTGTTTAGAAGCAGCTTTGTTATAAAAATGACAGGGTTCTAATCAAGGCTATCGATTCGATGAACCGATTAAAATATAGACTAATAATCGAAATTACGCGCAAAATATCGATAGAGAAAGTTTTGTAATCGAATCTTTGGCACTACATGTTTTGCAACCAGTAGCGTGTGTGCATGATAAACACCCGTTATTTGGTAGCCGACAGGTGCAAACGAGCAGCCGCCGCTTTTGTTCGAAGCGTTTATTAAGCTGACATTCACCGTGAGCCAACTGCGCTCGCGATTGTTGAATTCTGTCTGTTGCGAATAGTAGCTTATTTTTAATATTACGTTGCTCATTGATAGTTCCGAGTTAATAATTTTGACATGGAATCCATAGGTATGTAATGTCTTACTCGCACGTTTCGCGAAAATCGACCGTTATGTTTCAAATGTACTTTCGGCATACCACTATCTCACGAACCGCTCAACCAATCCCAGCAAACCAGGTGTCAGGTGATCGAGTCACTCGGCCCCCTTCCACTAATAGTACTGAGAATTTTGACAACTGACTTCAGTCGCCTCTAGGCTTTGTCTGCGTGAGGGTGTTTTTGCGCCGAAAATTTCTAAATTGCTCCACTAAAACTTAAATATCTCGGGAACTACAAGTCCGATCGCGAAAATACAAAGTGCGTTGTGATCCTCAGAACTAAATCACTCCAATAACACCAATTCCGAGTAGCAGAAGCACTCACAGAAAATAATAACAACATTTTAACTCAAAAATTTGAAATGCCTCGACCTAAAAATCGCGATAAAACTCGAACCAAAATTTTCAAACCGAAAACCGGCAAATCCTGTGCAGAGCGTCAACAGGCCTATCGTTTGAGACTAAAATCAAAGAAATCGGCCGAGAACTTAGACAATGGCAACCATTTGAAGATTGACGAAACCCCGTCAGCGCCCAAGCGGCCCGCATCTCCGATACCTGGGTCATCCGGCGTGCCCCCAAAGCGACTCAGATCGAGCGTACGGCTAGCTAGCAAGAAAACAGACGATGAGAACATTAATAACTTGTGCTTCGACAACATTGGACCCTCGATGCTCTGCGCAGAACAGCCCGGTCTAAGTCGCCGCTTCAAAGGAGCCGACGAGGAATTCTCTAAGCACTTTATTAACAATCCGTTCGGCTCGGTGTGTGGGATCTGCGATCGGTTGTGGTTCAAGAGTGATCTAAGACCGTGCGTACCATCATACATAAGCCCAGATATTCGTATCGTACTTCAGCTACCATCGCTCCATATTCCATCAACTAGCGTTAGGTGACTCTGTAAATTCTGAAAATTCTGAATAAATAAAATACATTGAAACTTATGCAGCTGTTTATTTAACCAACCCTTCATTCCTTCCCAAAGCACAAGTCTGCCCATGATTCCATGTCTACCGGTAGTCCCACGACTACCAGGTTTAAATTTTTTGTCGTGAGCTCACACAGTCTATGTCAATATTATCAAAGTGATTAAAAACCGGACTGATAGGTCGTGGTCGGTTGCTATGTACAGCGACGTCGTCGGCAACGTTTCGAATCCCACCCTCGGCCATCTTCTTCAGGCCACAAAATGCGACCGTGTGTTGTAAAACAGTTACGGCGGAACGATAGCCGACAACTTTTTCGGATAAGAGCAACAGCAACGATGGTATTGGAACGCGACCAGGTCGAGGCGCTGTGACTGGCCGAGGTATATATACAGTAGGTACCGGCTGCCCGTTGCTCTTACCATCTACAATTCTTTTCAGCCAATCTACAATATTCTACGGTCATGATTTCTACGTCGCTCCTGCTGATTTTTCTGGTAATCAACATTTTACAACACTGATTTAAGAGGCGATCAGATTGATGACGTTTTTCAAGGTCATGATATAACAACGTCTTCTCTGTTTTTTTTTTTTTTTTTTTTTTTTTGCTTAATCTGATTCTGTTTTCCTTGTACCAGATGCATGAGGAAATATGTTTAACATATGTCCCCCCTTTTCTCGTAACGTATTCATTATTATTGTGCTATCCAATAGTGACGCTCAACACTGCTACTTCTTAAAACACTTATTTCTGATTTAAACACTTATTTCTGATTTAAGATTTATTTCTTTTCCTTATAACGATTACACCATCAGATTAATTTTGTGCAGTAAATTATACTACACGATTATAAAACGCTTTAAAATGTATTAATTTAAATGCGTTTTTCAAGAAGCGAGAATAGTAGTGAAGTTCTCGTGGAAACTTATAGTAGGCTATGTAATAAAGTTTACACTTGCGGCAATCTTGGAGGTCAAAATTTTTGTGACCTCTCACATTTTTGCTCCCCCCCCCCCAGCCACCCCTATTTTTAACGACATCAATCTAAACAATAATAGGCGTCTCTGAGGTATATGGCTGGTCTATATGCATGCCAGGTTTTACGAGAACGGTCAGTGCGTTCAGACGTTGTCGTTAATACTGTACATACGTCAAACATAGGCCTACACAGAGACAAATGCCAAACTAGTTAAAACTGAGAATGACACCAGTTTTTTACCAGTTATAGCAAAAAATTTAACCAAAGTCAGAAATTTGGTTATTCCAAATCTTGGACCCAAAATAGCGAACCTTTTTTTAACCTCCTAACAACAAGTCAATAACTGAAAGACAAACTGAGAGGAAAGCCAAATTGAGAGGGGAAAGAATTAATAAATATGAGTTAGAAGAGAATGGAGAGAGAGAGAGAGAGAGAGAGAGAGCCTAGAGAGAGGTGAAGGAAGAAGAAAGTGTGTGATGGTAGCAACAAAATGTGAAAGAATGAAGTACTGTACTGTTATAAAGTGAAAAACTTGATTACAAAAACGGTTGCTGCTCTCTTCTAGAATAAGTGCTGTAATTAATATACACACAATAAAACAGTAGTTCTTCAACACTACAGTCCAGCGTGGGCCCTGGCTTCCACACCGATCTTCTCCAAAGTCTTCTATCCATGGCGATCTCAGTGTAACCTCTCGCATCCATTTTTCTGAGATTTTCCAGCACATAATCCAACCATCATATCATATACATAGGGGCAAAGGCCCCTCTTTCTGCTTTTATAGACCTACGGTCTCAGAATTTTCTTTGCTTTACGCTGATCATCCATCCGCTTTAGGTGACCTAACCACTGTATTCGTTGAGCCTTTACAAATCTTACAATGTCTTCGTGGTTCAATAGCTCATCTATCTTCTGGTTTTTTCTTATTCTCCATTCGTCATCGTCTTTAACCGGGCTATAAACACGTCTTATGACGTTTCTTTCAAACAATAAAACACTAAGTACAACAAAATATCGGTTTAAATTATGTTAACATATGTCGTAATTTAATTTTCGAAATCTTATTTATTTATAATTTATAAATGTTATAATTAGATTTATAATTTGTTTGCGTATGAGTCACTGTGGACCACGTTTGATTTAACTGGTTCCTCCTTCTTCTCCTCTCTCTTCCTCCTCTTTCATATCTCCCTCATTCTTGAGCGATGTCTCTCCCTCCTTTCGTCAGTCCAGATGGCACCTGTCCCCTTCTTGCGTTTTTCCTGAAAACCTTGGCCATTTTTTAATTTATTTTTGAGTGGCAAGCATTCTTCAATGTCTTGTTGAGTAATCTGCAGTTCTTCTGTGTCTTTTTCTGTTTCTTTGAACCACGTAATGGGCATTTTGAGCTTTCTGAAATAGTTAGAAAGCTTCCCTGTTAGTCTGTCAGAATTAATTCTTTGAACATGTCCGTAGAAAGTAATCCTTCTTTTTCTAATTACGTGATCATCGTTCGTTAGAGAATCAACAGTAGGAGGGGGCTACTTTTTCTACTTCAATCCTATAGTTCAGCGATTCCCTAAGGTTGCCGAAAATAGAAAATACTTATTGACCACAAAACAGTACTACCAAACAGTAAAAAAAATATTACTAAGGAAATGAAATAAATAAATAATAGCCTGCGACGTCAAAAGTCGAAATTACCTATATGAAACCAGGAGTCACATTCGTTGTTTAAATTAAAGGACTGTCAGTAATTATTTGGTCGTTAATCACCTTCCATAAAAATAACACGGGCTGTACCGTCTCGAATGAAGTAAAATAACTCAACACTTGAGATCCAAGTAGTCACGATTTGGCTCTTTCAATCCGGGTGTACAAGTTTTGCTCTTCAGACTCGTTCATTGATTCCATTAATTTATTTTGTGACAATTTGATTTAGAAAACACTACGATTGTTTAGGTTAATCATGTTTAATCGTATATATTAAATTTGAATAATGTATTAATGTTTGAAGTGTTTCAAATACAAGGACTGATAATTATCAGCTTCGTACAATTACAATGAGCACGTATTAAGTCAGACTTTTTTTTTTGTATCTGTTGATTCTGCTTGTGGGTGAAAAATAATATTAATAACTTTTAATAATATACTTATTAGAAACATCCCTGCACTCTGTATTCAGCTGTAACATATTTTTAGACGCGATCTGTTCGGAAATAACGATTTGTTCAGAACAGTTTTGGAAGGGAAAATGTTGGAAATGTTAAGAAAAGGGCGATGTGTGGAAGCTGGAAGGTCTGAGGAATAGCTGAGAATAGACGTCGGTGGGCGCGCCGATGACGACAAGGCAGAAAGATTATCATTTGGTCGTTATGTTGACACAACCGTCTGTTTATTGGACCAACGGTGCGACCTCAGGGAAAACTGGTGTTCGTCGCTTGAACTTTCGCAGAAGCTTATCTCTCATTAATTTTATACATTATACACATTCTCTCATTAATATCTCTGTTCGTTATGCACATTCACTTTTGCAGAGTTTTTCAGTAATACCGATAAGTGTAATACGGTACGACAGATTTACTGTATAAACCCGATAGGGAGTTTGTATCTCACGGGGTGACTCGAACATAAATGGACTATAATTGTTTGTAAAGGCAACACTTCATTAAACAAATGACTTTATTTAATGAACATTTCTACAAACCCGAGAACGTCGTGACGGAGATGCCTACTGTTGAACACAACTGACCAGAGTTCGTCATGTTCGTCATGACAGTAGTTTTCATTATTAGGCCTAGTGCTCTTATATTTATTATATTATTATTACATATTATTTTTAATCTACGGTTTACTTTGATTAATAATAGATTTTTGTATGCAAATTGTACTATGCCTTTATATTGTTCCAAGGCTTTCACGGCCGGCGTCAGTTGTATTAAAATTATGTACCGGGCTGTTTGGCCGTGGTCCATGGTTTACAGACAAATCAAACGTTTCGACCACGGCCAAACAACCCGGAACATACTTTTAATACAACTGTACTATACCTTTATTTATGATTATTACGTTATAAAATTAAAATTTTGGTACACTCATAGTTATTGAACGAGCGAAGCGAGTTCCAAGTTTTAACTCGTCCGTTTGGCATTTGTCTGTCCGTTTGGGGCATGTCTAAAGATAACGTTTGAATGTATTAACCGGTTTTCGTAAAACATGGCATGCGTATAATCATGCATATACCTTACAGAACTCTGTTGTTTATGACACTGATGTCCCTAAGAATAGAGTGGCAAGGGGCAAACATTGTGAGAGGTCAAAATTTTGGAAAAATTGCAACATAACGATACTGGGTATCAAATTAAAATGAATTGTAACCAAAATCTGAATATACTGTTCCGTTTCGGACATTTAAAAATTTTGGGACACGACGGTCCAAAACATGAAAATTCAGGAAAATACACAAAATCGCAAAATCAAAGTCGGATATCGAATTGAAAAGTAAATTTTAGCGACAGTCTAAGAATAGTGTTTAGGTCTGAGAATTTAAAAAATTTAGGTCATGATTTATTAATAGCCTATATTGTAAAAAAAGAATTGTAAAGCCTCATGCCGAACATCAGAATAAAGGAAACAATGTTAACCCGAATCAGAATCTAGTGTTTGCTTTGAAAATTTGTCTTTTTGGTGTGCGAGGAAGACCAAAAATGGAAGTCAAAATTTTGAAAAAATTGTAGAAGTCTGAGCGAGTGCTGCTAGTTATTATGTAAATAAACATATCTTGTGTGGAATCAAATGTTAAACATACTGGTGGAATGTCTTGTCACTGAAGTAACGTTTGAAAACCGGCGCTGTTTCAATGCCCTCTCTTAACGAAATCAATAAACAAATATTTGTTAACACCTGTACGTACGTAAACGCTAGATATGCCGCAGAACAATACAACAGAGACGATACGAACAACGCTAATTGTCGGGTTCATTGTTTGTTGAACCTTGAACAGTGAGGGACCGAACCTTTGGCAATCTTTGACGGCGCTGCTGCTGCTGGAATTCTTTTCAACCTGTGCGACCTTGATCTGACAAGCACCAACACTTTGTGTTACTATTATCATCAGCTGAGTGGTTCCAAGGTTGCCTCCTCCTTCTTCTTCTTCCCTCTTAATAACAATGATAATATCCTCCTACTCGACGAGCGCTGTGTAATACCTCTTTGTTCTGGTGTAGACTTTATGGATTTTTATGTAAATCGTGCCGCGCGACGTAGGCGTTGCCGGAATGTTTGAATAGCCGCATCGGTTCCCACGCCCTTATTCAGCTATCAACGCCACTGTGCAGGCGAGAATCTTTTTTTTTATATTAACCCGTGATTAATTGCTCGGCATTGAAACCGTCAGTCTGTATAACGCCGTTATAAATAAAACATCTCGTCAAAACGTGCTTTTGATTCGTTCCTGAATCTGTAATTCGAGCAGAGAAATAAACGTTGCTTGTTTGTACATCCGCCTGTCTCGTGAGTTGGAGCAGTGGCGTAATGGGATCAATCCCCCTCCCCAGAGCTGTTAGAAATTTCATTAAAATGCCATACCACTTAGCGTATGACTATTTCTAAGCAAATCGCACGTGTTAAAATAAGGTTTATAAATAATTTTACCGATTACAATATAAGTTATTACAATAAATTAATTAAATAAAGTTTTCTTGATTGGTCACTCTTACAATTGACACTTTGTTGTTTGCGGAAGATCAGGCTATTCTGTCGGACTCTGAAAACAGATTGCAAATGGGTATACATTTGTTAAATCGAATCTGCAAAGACTCTGGATTGCAAATATCCACACTTAAGACCAAAGTGTTGGCTATTCGTGGAACTGATTCCATACGGGCAAAAATTGTTATAGATGGTACTGTCCTGGAACAAGTTGGCAATTTTGAATACGTGGGCTACAGTGTGTCTTATAATCCAAGCAACGATGTTGTAAATAAGTTGCATAAGCCCAACCGTATGTGCGGGACCATTAGGCGAACCCTTAAGTCAGCAAGTAAAGGAACACGCCTACAAATCTACAAGTGATGGCTCTTCCCACACTTCTTTATGGGTTTGAGAATTCGACTTTAACGAAAGGCCATCAGGCCAGTCGCATCCAAGCGGCTGAAATGAGATTTCTCAGGCACGTGGCAGGGTATACTCTCCATGATCATAGAAGAAACACAGATATACGGCAGGAACTGAATATTATGAGTATATTCGACAGGATCGCCCAGTATCGGCTAAATTGGTGGGAACATCTTTGCCGATTGGATGACTGCCGCATCCCCAAACAACTATGGAACTATAAGCCGAGGGGACGGAGAGGTGTGGGACGTCCGAGGAAGCGCTGATGTCACCAGCTCTAATCTTTGCCTATTTGAGATCGGAACATACCATCCTTGGTTTAATCCTTGAAGATGATGATGATGATGAAATTTTCTTGATAATAACGATCACAACATTACGTAAATAACGCACGCATTACAACCGTGAAAAAAAAACAATTTGTACGCGCCAAATACCAACGCAATGTCAGTTACTCTAGCTTAATCTTTTTCGGCCAGACACAGTTGTCTTTGTTGTGTATGTCTTGACTTCTATAAAGTGATATCTCTGTGGTTTGAACCGTCATTTTTGCACGCATAAACTACCAGTTTCTTTACTTTAATTCGGAAAAATGAGAAGATTTTATTGCTGGATTTTACGTACGTTTAACGTATTTTAAAAAAAACTGAACGTTGCTTGAAACTTCTTTTTGTCAACATCAGTAAATTAAACTGCGAAGGGGTAATGAAACCGTTTTTTTAAATGCCTTCAGAACGACTCATTTTTAAAAGATTTATTAGGAATACAAATTTAGAATCGAAGAGATTGCAGCGAGATTTATTACATTTAATTCGAATAATCAAGAGAGAGTATTTTGAAGTGAGCGCTGTTCCATATTTTTCAAGCCTTATACTTAATGGAGGTTTGCTCAGAAAAGTTTGAGGCGCAAAGAATTTTATAAAATTGTATGACAAGAATCATAAAGCTCTCATTTCATAATCGCACCTTCACAACACGGCATATGCAAGGTGCTGCCTGTTCCGCCTTCAAAAATATTGCAGCCATCTCTTCCTGGGTCTACCCAAATTTCCTGGATCGAACGAATTTGGAGAGGTAACCGGAAGGTCGATAAATATTCCCGGTGGAGGGCAGCAGCAGTACCAATTCAGGGCGTAAGGGAAATGATCCTGCACCAGCTTGGTCGTTGGAATATTATAGGCGTGAATCTAGTTGGATTTAGTCGCTGTAATACTGTGTTCTATTGCATTTGGGTATAGGGGCATCAAAGGCTAGGGGAATAAAAGGAAGACAAGCCTGAATAAAAATTACCGGAAGTCGTGCCCCGTAAGGGGGCAGCCCCTCCACATGACTTAACCATCTATAGGCTGGTACCCTATAATGGGAAATTGATTTAATTTAATCGTAACTTTCAAAGAACAAAGCTCTCATTTGTCTCATGGATAATTTCGTTTTCACAAGATCTTGTAAAAGTGGCCATTTACTCATTTCTATCGGATAATATTGACTCCACTGTTATCCACTGCAATACATGACCGATTCTAAAAATGAGATTTGAACATTTCCCAAGTCGCGTTACCAGTATACAAGCAACGAGTTTGTACCTGGTTACATTCGATAACACTAAAATTAAACAACCTCGGTGTGTACGCAAGTACCTCAAGGCCTTAGACGTTGTTTTTTTGCAATAGGAAATTTAGTAGCTGAAACTGGCGATTATTCATAATTGTAAAGGACGCGCGCGCGCCCGTCATCGCGCAACAGATACGGACGCTTCTTTTACGTAATTGTGTAAAAGTTGTTTATTGCAATACGACAGCGCCGAGAATTCTCGGAGAATGACGACGAGTATGCGATTCAGTCGTTCGGGTCGTGCTTTGCATGTGTGGCGGTAATTCTGCAGGAGGTCCTTGAAACGCAAGCGTAATGACGTTGTCTGGAATTACGTAACGAAGAGAATGTGCCTGGGTGTTGTTGTTGTTGTTGTTGTTGGAACTGATTTATGGCCAGTTCGGGTTGTGTGTGTGTAGGCTAACTTTGTTGGTTGTTTGAACGTATCATTAAAAATCTTTTCATAATTATATGCATTTATTCGTGTTACGAAGAGCGAACAAGAATTATTCATTTTTTTGGATATTCGTCGGGGGGAAGTTGTTAAACGAAGAACCGACCATCTGTAATCTTTTTTCTGTTTTTACTGTTTTTTTTTTTTTTAATTTATTTTTTTATAAGGTCGCTGCAGCAGCGTCGGTCATTAGCGACCACAAAAATTGTAAAAATGAATTTTGTACAGATTCTTATACAGATGCAGTAACGTATATTAAACTGGAAGGTGCTTAGTGAAGACAAACAGTGCAACAGAATACACAGGAACTGGTACGATTTAAAAACTATTTTAAACTAATTTAAAAAGTTTGTTTAAATACAAAATAAAATGAGAACTATTACCCCACACAACACAAACGTTATAAATAGACATCATGCAGACATATAACATAAATATAAATATAACACGTAATAATATATGCAACGACAAACAATATGTAACAAGTTACATAATAATAATTAAAACAGTAATAACAATCTCGAGCACATATCAAGCAATTAACTTAATTGTCCTAGAAATTACACAGGTTTTAATGTTCTTATAATTTTCATAGTCCGTAAGCCTACCTATATTGTTGCTAACAACTGAATCTCCTGTATGAGGGGAAGTATGCTGGCGGCTGCAGTCTTGTCATTTAAACTTCTTCTAACATCTGAAGGGATATTAAATTTGATTCGTAGATGTTGAAGAGCAGGGCACTCTGAAACGAGATGGAAAGCTGACAAAACCGTGCCTCAGCGATTACATCTAGCAGAAGGCTCACTTGTGAAGATGTGCTTGTGAGTCAGTAGCGTGTGGCCGATGCGGAGTCTTGTTATGACCACTTGATTTCTTCTGGAGTCTGTAGCAAGTGAGGGTTGCTCGTAAAATATTTTTCCACACTCGGAATAGCTTGACGGGGTTTAAACTATTTTATTTTGTAATCATAATTGGTCACAATTGTTCTTGCTATGATCAACAAAATGCGCCCTCTATAAAACTTTAATAAGACCAGTCCCCTGACATAAGAATAAGTTCCATTTAACGTAGCCAATTATCGGTCTGTTCTTTTCTTTCTCCTTCTTTCCTCTTTGCCTTTCATATTTCATTCCATTCGGTCGAAATTATACACGTAATCATTCTTTGGCCCGCTTAATAAATATTTTGCTTCTAAAACGTTTCCTCAGAATAGGCCTATTTCTTTTGTATCCTAATGACATATAATTCCATGTTATATAATAGTTGTATTTTGTGTAAGATCGGAGGTGTATTTACGGGGAGGCACCGTCCCCCTCCCCAGAGGGTCGAATGTTGACGAGGAATTTTGTTAATCTCATAATGTTTTAGCTATTTTATTATTTTCTTAGCTGTGTATTTCTTAGCAAATAGAATAGTAATCCTTTTTGAAATAAAGATCTACAAACAAGTTTATTGCCCAGCATTTACTTGCGTACAGCAACTGTACGTTTGAAATACGATAAAAAGAAAAACCAATTAAGCCAATAAGTATATTATAAACAATGCTTCAATAGTGCTTATTTCTATTGTGTTATTACCTTAATTACGACCGTTCCCCCTCGCAAGGCAATAGCAAACCAGCGAGAGGTATCCTGCCTAGTATAAACCCTCCCCAACTATGGCGTTCGGATTCGGCGTTAAACTTTTAACACTATTTACTAGCCCCAAATTGTGGTGCCAATTTAACTCTATTATCCCCAAGTTGTGGTGCCAATTTAACAATTATTTTGTTATGCCCTTCGTTGTGGGTGAATTTTACACTTATTATGTGTTCCAAGTTGTGGGTGTCATTTTATAATCTTATTGGTAGTTGTTAAATTAATAGTATGAAATTCATGCATTAATTTGTTTACTCAGAAGTGATGAATAGTACTTTTTTAATTTAATTGTTGGTGTTCATGAAAACTATTTCAAGTAATAGTGTTGTATAATCCATAAAGTTAATCTTTAATGAATGAAACATGACACATTTATCAGTCTAACCAACACCTTTATTAAATTAATATTAACTGCCATTAATATCAGTTCTTTATGACTTTGCACATATCATTATCATTAATTATTTTAAACATAATTTCTACCAATAGCAGTTTATATGCTACGATCTCTATATCTCACGGTTCATTTAATTTTGTAGCTAAGTATGAATAACATTACTTCTAATTACTTATCATATTACAAAAAATAAATTTATTCCAAATGGATTCATTTTAATATATGAATACATATTCTTAATTGAAGTGGTATATTTATATTTTAAAAAGTGCTTAGTTCGCTCTTATATTCGAATCAGATTATTTCAAATGTTAATGTGTAATTCATATGTAAGTTCTTTTAGAAGGACAGACAGGTGTATTGTAAAATAGTAATTAGTACATAAAAGTTTTACTGTTGGTACGAATATTCCTGTCTACGGCGTGTTGATGTCCTGTGCCTCCATCTCCAGCTCCTTAGATCCGTTGAGTATATGCAGATTCCCTCACGGCTCCTTTACATATAGGATCATTCGGATGAATCATAGTATGGTTGACTCTCGTAGTGAGTGATTGATTAACACTTTTGTAATCACTTCACTTTAATTAAGTCTATCCGGCTTCTTCCGATAATTACATTAGTATAAGTACTGTTCACTAGTTTACAACGGTTACTCTCGTTACGTAAGTTTACAGTTCGCAAACGACTTATTCCGTTTCAATAGTTTAGCCTATATCGCTAGTAACACATGATAAGATCCGATTTTGTTTTACGAGTTATAAACTAATAAACTCTAGTTCTCACTCTTTCGATATTTAACTACGTTACACAAATGTTCGTTCATTTTGTCTCTACGAAATGTTAGAATAGAATTCTAAATTTTCACAAACTATTTACTTTTGTTAAATTTACGGAAAATTTAATTAAACTCTCTGAACTTTCATCGTAGACTCCCGAAAAACTTTACAATAGACTCCACGAATTTTTAAGTAAAGACTCTTCGAATTTTAAGTAAAGACTCTCTTGATCGCGCCTCCGTTCATTGTATATATTCAATGCACATAATTCCCCACTAGTTTCCTACATTTCACTTTGCTCCGTTTTAATTGGTCCTTCTTTCTTTTCTTCTAGGAAAATTTACTCCTGGAAACCCGCTTACCTTTAACGCGGTTTTCTGATAGGTCATCTCCGTTCCCTCCTTATTTCTTTCTCTTGGTTCAACCCCTTCTGCCATGGTATGTCCTATTTCAGACCCGTAAATCTTCCTGGCGTTTTTATATGCCATTTAGACAGAACAACCCCTTAGTGTCTTCTAACGTCCAGCTGCACTGTTAATTAGTTCACTCACCTCTGCTGTAGCTTTCTCGGTATTGAAATCGTAATTCTCTCTCTGGCGTTTTCCTGTGCCAGAACAATCCCTTAGTTTCTCCAAGCGTCCAGCTGCTCTGTTGATTAGTGCAATCACCTCTGTTGTGTCCTTCTCGGTAATCCTAATCGTACTTCTCTCTGGCGTCCAGCTGCACTTGTTAGATTTATGATACATCCATACATCTGCACATCGACGTTAAAGGTTTCACACTCTTTTGTACTGACTTCCTTTCCTAGTTTCTCTCTATACATCAATGTCATTTCAAGCGCGGACAGATGGTTTCCCTTCCCTTTTTTTTTAAGCGTTATAAACTCTAGGTCCCATACACCTGTGAGAGACTCCGTAACACACGCACCACGGGTATATGCGGGGGGGGGGGGGTTCAAACCAGTCGAAAGACTGAAGGACCCAATAGTAATAATTAAATTAATGGGATTGATTTCAGTATGTTATTACACGTTTTTCAGCCACTTTAAAGGATTTATTAGTCTCATTTATTTAACGTAGAAGATAAAATAAATATTGATTAGTCGTAACTTTTTTTGCATGAATCCGACTCGATCCCCCCCCCCCCCAAGGCCAAATTCTAGAGTGGCTACTGTGTAAGATCTCAGTGAGGATGACCTGCTCAAATCGTTTTAATGTTGTTTAATTTCTACGTTTTGTCTTCCATAAAAATTTAATTCCAAATAAATCTGTGTGAATATTTTGGGAGATCTACATACATTTTTCAGAAGAGAAGCAGATTAATATCAAAATCAAGAAAATGCGCCCTGTTTGAAACTTTAATAAGACCAGTGTTGACACTCGGAGCAGAAATATGGACCAGACGGCAGTTTCCTAAGGAAGTTTGGCAGTATAACCCTGTTGGACAAAGGAGAACACAGGACGACATAGAAAGGGTTAGTGAAGTGAATGTATTTCCTTTAGGATCGGTGCAGGTGATTGGCGTATTGCCTCATAGAAGAAGAAGAAAAATACGTTTACGAGGTTTGATCAAACAGTTCGTGCAGTTCTTGTTTATTTTAAAAATTATTCTTTGACACTTATACTTCAAAGTAGTCTCAGTCGAATGTAAATACTTCAAAGTAGTCTCAGTCGAATGTAACACGAGTAAGCCAACCGTTTTGTAGTCTTCAATATATTTCAAGCATGCACTTTTTGGCACTGCCTTGAGCTCGCTTAGCGATTTTCGTTTTACGTCTTCAGCGGTCGCAAAACGTTGTCCTTCGTGGAAAATGTCACTGTTGGGAGGAGGAGAGACCGCATTGGGACACATCTGGCAAATGCGGCAGTTGCCGTGTCATCGTTATGACGTTTTCTTTTGCCTAGCCTGGGAAAATTCTTAACAGGCAATGACGTGCGTCCAGGCGTATCATCGGGCTGTAATTTTCCGTAACTCTGGTCGTTTCCTACGAATAACTTCACACAAATTACGTAAAATGTCCGAATAGTAGGCCTACTCTTTATTTACCACTGCGCCTAGCGATGAAATTTTGTGGAACACGAAAGTATAATCTTCATCTGACAACCACAATCTTTGACTCATTTACGGCAGTCTTTAAAGCTTGTAAACCGTTTGTTCACGCACAGCAGTCTCGTCAGAAGCCTTCTGAACACGTTTACCAGGACAGAGCAGTTTATCTCACAGTTTACACAAAATTTAATCCATCTTCTTCAATCTTGCATTGTAGAATGACAAAAAATCGCCTAATAAGGACGACTTACTGAATTAGCTGTGAAATCTAAACTAATCATCAAATAGGGCTACAATTTTATACGATTGTCACTAACATGTATACCAACATTACGTAGAAACAGTTTTTGATCGGACACTTGTAGCAGTGGGAATTTAAAAATTGTACGAACTTTTTGGTCAAACCTCGTAGAACACATAAATAAATAAATATATTGCAACGATACAGCCATATGCTGTATTGAGCATTGATTTAAATAAATGTAAAATTTGTAAAATTATTATAAGTTTGGGGTAAATGGACATGTCTGGGATTGTAAAAATGTTTCATTGTTACACTAGTGGAGAAA
The DNA here is from genome assembly GCA_034769895.1 of Magicicada septendecula. NCBI lineage: Eukaryota > Metazoa > Arthropoda > Insecta > Hemiptera > Cicadidae > Magicicada > Magicicada septendecula. The sequence goes on from CM068374.1 coordinate 67,368,787, forward strand.
TTAACCTGTTCCAACAGGCAAGGAACACCTGCTCGATTGTATGTGTGTTACGCGTGTATCTTGTGTGTGTTAGTGATCCATGTACAGACAGGAATCCCAGCAACCCTCCCCAATTAATTACTAAAATAATTATTTTAATTCACTGTGTGAAAACTAATTAGTGTATAAACAAACAAAAGGCACCAAAGTGTGTGTGTAAATTTTATAGTTATCCACAGTAAGAAAATGACGTTAGTAGGACACACTACGCGAAGTCAGTGCGAAATAAGTGTGCCAAAAATACGCAAATTCCACTAAGACGCGCAAATTAATACAGTGAGTGCTTAATCAAATTATCTATGATTTGTGCTATCTCAATTCCGTACAAAACATTGCCATTTGCAAAAAATTGCAAATATATGAAAAGGTTCGGGAGTGGGGGCTATCATGTGATCTGCAGGTCTCGACAGGACAATTTCGGAACCAACAGGTGCGGAATCTCGAGAGGGTATAAATTAAGGGTTCGACTGGAAGCCCTTCTCTTCTTTTCAAGAGACAGTTGCAGTCGGACACGCTGTCCGTCGGCAGAACAGTTTTATTTTGTTATAAGTCTCATCTACGAACGAATAAAAACGTTTTCAGTAATTATGTTTACATTAGTACGGGAAACGTAGAGTACCGGGACCGTTTAATTCAGCAAGAGTATCTACAGAGAAGCTAAAAACAGCGACGCGAGATGCTGGACGTTAGGAGATGCTTTTTAGACGCCTAACAGCCGAACGAGATCCACCTCGAATTAAGAACGAGCAGCCGATATTAATTCTCTTGGACGGACCACCCACTGTTGGAGAACGACGCTGGACTCTGGACATATCCAGGACCACGCCAAGCCAGGAGTAACTGTAACCCAACGCTGGACCCCGTCAATAAGTCGTAAGGTCATCAAAACTCGAGGTGACATGCATAATGCATTTATAAATGATTTTTTTTAAAGAGCCCATAAAAACTATATAAACAGACAGTGAATAAAAAAAAAGTTTATAATTAAGTAAACAATGTAATAGAGTCTTATGTAAATGTTTTAGTCGTAAAAATGAGCGATCGCATATAGATAAATATAGAAAAAAAAAGTTTAATTTTGAGATAGTAATTTTTTTTTTTATCAAAGAAAAATAATTGAAATTATTTGATATTTGCATTTTGTAGAAAAGAATAATTTAAATTTTGACAAGCTGAGGTCAGATCTGATTTAAATGAATTCAATTAAAATAAAACTTAATTACATTTAAATTTTATTTCTTTTATTAAATCAATTGGAATAAATGTCTAGATTAAGATTATTAACTTGACTAGATGTAAGAGCGTTTTAAATGTGTGTAACACCGTATAGCTTAAGAGATAAACACTTAATAATGAGTGATATTTTGATCGGAGATTATTAACAATGTTCTATTATTTATAATGCTTTTTAAACAATAAACATGAAATTGTAACTACTCATAAATTTACTACTCTTATTACAGTTACACCTGGTATCGTTATATACGTTTAAACACCTGGTATCGTCATAACTGTTTACACCTGGTATCGTTATAACTGTTTAAATACTTGGTATCGTTATAATATACATTTGGTATTATTTTACAATACAGTAGTTACTTTTCGTAAATAGCTATATTCAACATATTTCTCGAGTTTAAAATAAGCGTTTACTTCTTGCAGGTTAGTTTTGCTTTCCACGCTGAAGGAAAGTATCGTATGCTGTAACACAAAATGTCTGATACAGACAGAATGGCTGTCAATTTTTCCTCAAAATATTTCAATACACCGTTGTGTGTGTGTGTGTGTGTGTGTGTGTGTGTGTGTGTGTGTGTGTGTGTGTGTGACACGTTAAGTTTTCCTGTCGATAAACGTTACGAGCGCATTGCATTGTTGTACCGGACCCCGGCTCCGCGACCACCAGGCAGACGTACCGTTAGTGGAACTTTACCGCGACAAAATCAGGTCAGTCCTTCCACTCACCGGTCGGCTCGCTCACCACCTGTACCACCGCACCTTGCACTTTACTTCCCTACAGATGTCTGAATTCAGTAGAAATCACGAAACTAATACGAGGGCCATTCAGTAATTTAAGAGACAAATAGCTGTCGAGAAAAAAACTGTTTATTTCATCAGCGTGACAATTTTTTTACTTTTTAACATAACTCCCCCCCCCCCCGCGACATTACTACACTTGTCCCATCTTTGAGTAAACTGTTTTTGTGCCTGCTGCAAAGAAATATTTATATAGATGTCGGTGCCATTTTAGGAATTTTCTTTAACCTCGTCGTTGTCCAGAGTTGGATTAGAAGCGCATGCTGCACTATTCTGCCATCTGACTGGTGCCCCCCCCCCCCCACCTATTCCAATTCAACCTTTTATCCGTTATTTACACTGATAAATGGCATGCACAATTTCGAAAGTTAACAATTTTTTATTAAACTCTCAAAGTACAACAAATATTTAGGCAAATAGTGATTACACTGAACATAATAGTACTTAAGCTTAGAAAATACTAATTGGTCTATATTTTCTTGATTTTGTCGTAACGAAGTTTTGTATAAGTTCTTCTAAATCGAACGATTCAAGTATCACGTTTTCAATATTCAACCTTCAAACTAAATATTATAGGCTATCTCATCTCCCATAGTTGAACTCAACGTATCTTTAATGCGTTTTAATACAGAAATTGATCTTTCAAATTCGCAGTTAGCTTTTTTTGGAATCGTCAAAAGCTGACGATAAGCATTGTATACATATTCGGAAATACATCAATCATTTTACAAACAATAATCCAGTTTAATACTTTGAGCGGACAAACTGTAGTATCATGTAATCTATCATCTTAATTCGAACGATCTGAGAAAAAAACCTCCTTCTTGCAATTTTACTTGTGGCACAAACTGCTTCAATTCTATTAGAAGATCGTTATTCAAATCGTTGCAGATAACTTCTGTAAGAGCTTCCGCATGATTTTCTAAATCGAAACGGTCCGTGGCTAATAACTGGGTAACAAAACCAAACAATTGCGTAATGTGATCATAAGCTTTGGTTCGCCATCCAATTCAACTGGATGGTGCCCCGTCTGACAGCTGAGGCCTTGGTGCCCGGTGCTGCAGCATAATCTAACGTTATGGATAATCCGCCACTGTCGTTGTCATAAAACTCCGTTTCACGTAACGCCTCGTCGAGTGGACCAAACAGATGGAAATCAGAGTCTGAACTGTAGGGGAGGTTGAAGCAAAGTCTCACAAGGCAATTTATTGATGATTTCACACGTTAAGTGAGCGATGTATGGCGGCCGTTATCATGAAAGAGAAAGACGCCTTCGCGCAGAAATCCAGGTTGTTTACGCATCACTGCCGGATTTACTTCATCGTTAAGCACGTCAGAGTAGTGTGTACTGTTTATTGTCTGCGGATCTTTTAAAAAATCGCAAAACAATCGACACCTCAACTGGACGTCCAGAACGGTGCTCGTCAGTCACAGAAGTTCGACCGTTTTTTTAAACTGTTCTACCCACTTGTAAACTGTTCTACCCACTTGTAAACTGTTCCACCCACTTGTAAACTGTTCTACCCACTTGTAAACCGTTCTGCCCACTTGTAAACCGTTCTACCCACTTTTAAACTGTTCTACCCACTTGTAAACTGTTCTACCCAATTTTAAAATATTTATGTATTACAATATAAGAGTAATGGCAAGGAAAGGGATCCCACAACATCTAATTAGAGCAATACAGAGTCTGTATATGGAGAATAAAATCTTAATATAAACAGGGAGACCGAGAACAGCCCCTAGAGTTGGCCTGATCAATTGTGGAGTACGACAACGGTGTCCATTATCACCTTCTCTTTTTAATTTATATATTGACAACGTCATACAGAACTGGCAGATATGTTTTCCAGAACATTTTATGATTGGTCACTCTACAATTGACACTTTGTTGTTTGCGGACGATCAGGCTATTCTATCGGACTCTGAAAACAGATTGCAGATGGGTATACATTTGTTAAATTGAATCTGCAAAGATTCTGGATTGCAGATATTCACAATTAAAACCAAGGTGATGCTTTTTGTGGAACTGATCCCGTACGGGCAAAAATTGTTATAGATGGTACTGTCCTGGAACTAGTTAGCAGTTTTGAATACCTGGGCTACAGTGTGTCTTATAATGCAAGCAACGATGTGGTGAACAAGTTGCATAAGTTCAACTTTATGTGCGGGACCATCAGGCGAACCCTTAAGTCAGGAAGTAAAGAAACACGCCTAAAATTCTACAAGGTGATGGCTCTTCCCACACTTGTTTGTGGGTCTGAGAATTGCACTTTAACGAAAGGGCAGGTCAGTCGCATCCAAGCGGCTGAAATGAGATTTCTCAGGAACGTGGCAGGGTATACTCTCCATGATCATAGAAGAAACACATATATACGGCAGGAACTGAATATTATGAGTATACTCGACAGGATCGCCCAGTATCGCGCTGAATTGGTGGGGACATCTTTGTCGAATGGATGACTGCCGCATCCCCAAACAACTATGGAACTACAAGCCGAGGGGACGGAGAGGTATGGGACGTCCGAGGAAGCGCTGGAGTGACCAGCTCTAATATTTGCCTATTTGAGACCGGAACAAGCCATTCTTGGTTTAAACCTGGAGAATGATGATGATGATGAGAATATAAGAGAAAATTATTTAAAAATTGTAAAAAGGTCAACAGAGGCAGTATAATTAGTTTTATTTTGTTATATAATAAACAATATTAAATTATAATAAATAAATCGGAAACATTCCAATATACGATTTAAGCGACTACTTATCCTATGCGACACCTGTACATGTATTAGACTGTGTGTGTGTATATATTCTTATTTATATTGCTGAGAGCTTAAATATAACTTCTACAACATAATATATATGGGGTTCTAGACGAACATTAAGAACACACACGGCATGAAAATGAGATAAAATAAATCTCGAAAGTCGCATAAAACCTGCATTTTTATTAAACCGAGACTCGATAACAACTTGAAACCATAATTAACACGGTCGATATATAATATTCTTATTTATATGTGTACATAAATATATATTGAAACACTTTTTGCTACAGTCTATTTCTTGATGTAGATAATATATTTAAAATTTATATTTACTTTACCTCAAGATGTAATTTTTCCTTTATTTGGAACATGTTTCGGGTTCCCTATATCAGCCTTTCTAATTTTGAATCTTGTGGAGTACCTGTGTCTGTGTGCTGGTTGGTTGTTGTTGTGGCTTCCCATTGGTTTTTGGTTTTTTAAGTTATTATTGTGTGTGATTGTAGTGTATTGCAACAGTACAAATGTATAGGTTACTGTGCATTGCACAAAGTAATTGAAATAATTAATTAGAATAAATAATTAATTCATTTTGTTAATAATAATCGTTCAGCTTGCAAAATGAACGACCAAACGTGCAGGTTGGAACAGGTGAAACGCGCCAGCTGCTCTGTCTCTGTGTACACACGTATGTTACGTGTGTGTGTGCAACCTGTCCATTCCTGAAATGTGTATAAAATTAAACGAATGTGTGTATAAAAAATAGTGAAAAACGAATAAAAAGTGTAATTATAGGAGAATAAAAATAAATAGTACTTATGTTAATTAAAATAAAGAAAAACGGTTTGTGCATGATGAACACATATAAATTACCGACAGAATGAATGCAATTACCGGTAATGTGCAAAAACTTCGCAATTCGCGAAGACGAGAGAATTAAGTGTGACAAGAATCGTGGGTAAAAAAGTGACGCTCTTGACAATCTCAGACATGCAGAATATTGTCGAGACATGATTTTGGCGCCCTGGGTATAAATACTGGAGACGCGCTAACATCACTCTCTTCCTAAATCAACCATCGTAGCGGCCGGAGGCTCTGCTTGACGAGTACAACTCTTTTCTTGATCGACTACTATGGCAGCCAGAGAGTCAGCGTAGAGACAACAGTTACATCTCAAACACAGCAGCAGTCAGGAACTTCACGACTACTCATCAGTTCGTGTGAGCACTTGCAACCTGAGGCCATGACGGGAGATGAGGGAGCAGCCAAGTACAAGCAGTAATCCAGAGTACGAGAATCCGACGGACGAAGGACCAGGACTCCAAGACTCCAGGAATCCAGGACGACAAAGGAGCATCCAATATCAAGGACCGAAGAGGACACGCTGCCGATGTACCACAACAATAAGGTGACAAACAACCATGCACTTGAAAACCGACACTTAATCAACAGACAATAATTAACATAATTAACAAAACAAAAAAAGACAATTAAATTCAAATATGAATTAATAAATTGTATAACTGTAAATATTTGTTTGTATAATAATTAACGTAATATTTAAAGAATGTTTAAAAATAATTTTTATCTGTAACGTAGAAGATATAATTTGAAATCTCTAATTTTTTATTTAAATTGATAAAGTCATTAGAGAATTTTATTAGAAAGCAATGCATATGCAGTAATTTAAAAGGAGATTAGATGATTAACAGATTAGATAATCTAATCAGTATAATACAAATGAGCTAGCTGAGAGCAATATAAAAATTATAACGACGTATTAGAATATAATGTTGTATAATGTTATATACATCTATGTGTAATATAAGAGTATTAATTATGTGTAATAATTAGACGTGCAAATAATAATGATTTTGATTCGTAACACAAATAAGAAATTTTATTAATAAATATTGAAATGATTTTTAACCAAATTACATAGTGTTATTATTATTACGATTACACCTATCATCATATCAACACACGAATTTAATGTGTTGTAGTGTTATGTAAAGATTTGTCGCACACTAAACTCGTTAAAGTGTTGTAAATGACTTCCAAAAACGTGGGGCTAACACATTAAAATCGTTAGTGTTGTAGTATATATTAGTATTTTGTGTATTTTCGATGTTGAGTGCTTTGAAAATTGTTTCATGTTTTGTATTGATCTGTATTTGTTCAGGAATTAGTCTGTTTTGTGTTTGTATATTTGTAAATTTTCCCTATGTTCATTATGGTGCCTTTGTGTGGTATGTATTTTATTAGTGTCATGTTGGTTATTTATGTCTGGGAATTCATGTCCAGTGTTTATTGCATGTGTGGCGAAATTAGATTTATATATTTCTGGTTTTTGTATGCGTTTAGATGTTCAAAATAACGTTTTTACAATTTTTTTTTGTCCTATGTAACATTTATTGCAATATTGGCATTCAATTTTGTGTGTACCATTGGTTGTTGTATTATCTTTGTTGTGTGAGTTATTTAGTTTTTGTAAATTATTTTTATTAGTTTTGTATGCTATTTTAATAGCTGTGTTTTTAAATAGTTTTGTTAGGTTTGTCATTTTATTATTTATGTATGTGAATGTGGCCCATTTTTTATTGTTGTTATTATTTATGTGTTGTTCATTTTGATTAATTCTTAATTGTTCAGTTATTATTTTATATTTTATTTTATTTTCTATTTTGTTTACAGAATTTTATTGTATCCATTTTCATAAGCAGTTTGCTATATTATATTTCTTTCTTTGCCTGTTTCTTGTTTGTTTAGAGGTATTTTGTACATTCTGTTAAACAGTGAATAGAATGCTACCATTTTATGTTGTTGTGGGTGGTCAGAATGGTAGGTCAACAAGCAATTGTATATACAAAATTGAATGCCAAGATTGCAATAAATGTTACATAGGACGAACAAAAAAAAACGTTATTAAGAAATAGACTAGCAAAAAGTGTTTGAACACACACACACACACACACACACACACACACACACACACACACACACACACACACACACACACACACACACACACAAATGTGAAAGTATACAGAACTGTCCGCATTATGGTGTCGGGTTAATTACACAGGTCGTGATTATTACGACGGAGATTATATCTGCAGTTGTGAAGCGAGCAGCAAATTGATATTTCAGTACGCCACAACACTATTATTCAGTTATTTTCGTTTTCAAACTGCGGTCGCCGCCACATAGGCCTAACTACGTAGCGTCAAAAGTAACCCAATTTGACTGCCGGTATTGTTACCAGTACGTATTCAATGATGTGGCTGTAATATGGAACCGTATTATCTGTGCTGTGCATGTAGTAAACGCTAGTTAATAGAGAAACCTCTAGGCGACAGTCATTGGGGGGGGGGGGGGGTATAACATTAAAGCTTACTGTACTAACATATGCGGTGTGATGATGTGTCTTTAGCTTTACTTTGTGTATATGTTACTGTAAAAGTGCGAAGTGAGGTAAATCTTAAGATTTACAATTTTATGAAGGTAAATGTCCGAAGATCCTTTTAAAATGTTTGCATTTCGAACTTTTACCAACAGTTAGTGGTAAGTGTCAAGATTTACCGCTGCGTTGTGGTAAAAGCTGCAATCGGAGATAAAAAGCTTTGTATCTTTCGTTTATTAATATTATATTTGGTATTTGTTCGGTTTTCAGTCCAGAAAAATGAATGACGTAATGAGAAAAAGATTTTGTGAACTTTTAGGAGAATCGATGCGTAATGGAAAGCACAACTTTTATTTATCCAAAGAAAAATGTAATACTTTGTTAGGGGAAGTAAAAACGGCAAAAACTCTGACTTATAAACAATCTATGTGTATAACAATTTCAGTTCTGTAACCAAGTTATAACAAGTTTAGCTGACATGTGGAAAGATGTTAAAATTGTGATCGGAGATAGTTTTCCGGAAGATAGTTCGATAGTTTTCCGGAAGATAGTTTAATTAGAATGGAAATACAAGCTGAATCTTCAATAACAGATGAACCTAAAATAGTTGATGTAACCAATACAACAAGCAGGATCTAGTGAAGCGCTTTCGAAAGAGAGCCACGAAGGACTTCAAAAACAAGAAGAAAAACTGACAGTTGTCTTTTATAAAAAAGTAGCTAAACCTTTAGTTGGACAGAATGTGAGAGTCAAAGCGCCAGATGTAGACCGGCAAAGGTGGACCCAAAATCAATCATAGCTGTCATACTGAATATTATAAATGATGATTTTTATCGACTTGGTACCACAATTGGCAAACTTAAATCTTTATACACAAGAAACCAGTTCACGCTGTGTACAGAAAATTTTATTAGCCTTTCTTCGTGCGCTTTTCTGGAAATTATTATTTAACAAAAAATTATTAACTATAAATTTCTTTAAAATTAAAAATATTACGCTTTTACCACAACGCAGCGGTAAATCTTGACATCTACCACTAACTGTTGATAAAATTTCGAAATCCAAACATTTTAAAAGGATGACGGACATTTACCATCATAAAATGGTAAATCTTAGGATATACCGGTAAATCTTAAGATTTACCTTACTTCGCACTTTTACAGTAACATATAAATTGAACGTGACGGGCATAACTTATGCGCATGCGCGCGCCGCCGCTACAAGCGCGAATACACTCTACTTATTGTGTGGTGGAGGTGTGGTAAAATAGTATTTGAAAATAACAGGTACAAACGAAACGGTTCCTAAAAAAGTAACACGTAGCCTACAAATAGCTGCTATTATATACTTATTACACATCATACCTGTATTATATATTTTGTTGCAAGAAATAAATTGAAACTAAAATTATTAACAGTGTTACTTTACACTGTGACTTTATTAAGCTGTTACTGTTTAAAAGAAAATAAGAAACAAGAGAATTTATACGCCTATCTCCCTTTGGTAATACAAATTTATGTTTTAACTAGTAGTAAACAAACTGACATAGATTTAATATTAAATTATTGATTCCATTTTGGTTAGACAAATCAAACACAAAATTCAGGCAATGAAATGTAGAGTGCACGTAATAGCACAACAAATAACGTCAAAAAAATTTACGTGAGATGTGCAGTGAAATTAAAATCATCTCCGAAATCACATTAACAAAAATTACTATATGGCCTATCAACCACTCTGTAGGTTATAACACAATATAATAAGCTTTTTCAAAATTTACCAAGTTGGTGACTAGTATAGTATATAATTTGTTGTTATAATTTGTATTATATATCTGCATAACACACGAGAATAAATGTAACATCAGTATCAATTTTTTTCATTTATTAAAAACAGCTTCGTCTCTTTGACTGAACCTCGCTGATTTGCTTCGTTTCGTACTTGTAGGGCAATTTGCACATGCTCAGAATGAAGTATTCAGCATCAAATCCTTTAACCGAGGATGGTTTGTTTCGGTCTCAAAACAGGCAAAGATTAGAGCTGGTCATTCCAGCGCTTCCTCGGACGTCCCACACCTCTCTATCCCTTCGGCTTATAGTTCCATAGTTGTTTCGGGATGCGGCAGGCAGATTCGGCAAGGATGTTCCCACCAATTCAGCCGGTACTGGGTAATCCTGACGAGCATACTTATAATATTCAATTCCTGCCATATATGTCTGTGTTTCTTCTATGATAATGAAGAGTATACCCTGCCACGTGCCTGTGAAATCTGATTTCAGCCGCTTGGATACGACTGGCCTGGCCTTTCGTTAAAGTCGAATTCGGAGACCCATAAAGAAGTGTGGGAAGGTACAACGCATCTTGTACAATTTTAGGAGTGTTTCTTTACTTGCTGACTTATGAGTTCGCCTGATGGTCCCGTATACAAGGCTGAACTTATGCAACTTATTCAAAATTTCTGACTTGATCCAGGACAGTACCATCTATAACAATTTTTGCCCGTACGGGATCAGTTCCACGAAAAGCCATCACCTTGGCCTTAAGTGTGGATATTTGTAATCCAGAGTCTTTGCAGATTCAATTTAACAAATGTATACATTTTATAAATATATTTTGTAAATTCGTTGCGTCTCAAAGTACTTAAGTAAACTAACAAGGCTTGAAAAAAATAGAGGAAAACGTTGACTTCAGAATATTGTATTTTGATTAATTTTTACACAGATTAAACGAAATAAATCTTTTGTCATTAGGAATCAACTCGGTTCTAAATTTGTATTGTTAACAGGTCTTGTGAAAATGAGTCTTTTCTGCAGACATTTGGAAAACACCATTTTCATTACCGCTTGTCTCTTTAATTGACGGATGTGTCCCGAGAATGTTTTAAGCAACTTAGAGTTCGTATTAAATTATGTTATTTTTATGTAAAATACAGCAATAAAATCTTCTCGTTTTCCGAATTACAGTCAAAAAACTGCTAGTTTACCTTTGCAAAGTCGACGGTTCAAACCATAGAGATATTGGACTAAAGGAGTTTTTATTGTATATGGTCACAGGACAGGAAGCAAGAGAAGGAGAGCGCATCCAAAATGGCATCTACTCCTTCGAAAAAGTCAATAACTTTGTTTATTTATGATGCCAAGTTAACTCCGATGGGGAAACAACAGAAGAAATAAAGCGAAGAATCACATCAGCTAATAGGTGCTTCTTTGGTCTCAGACCCCCCCTGTTCCAGAGCAGAACAGTTGCCAGGAGTATCAAGCTGCTTCTGTATAAAACACTGATCCGCCCAGTTCTCACCTATGGTTCTGAGACCTGGACCATTTCTAGAAAGTCTGAGTCAAGCCTGCTGGTTCATGAACGCAAAATCCTCCGCATCATTTTTGGTCCAATATGTGTGGGAGGTGAATGGAGGAAAAGGCCAACCAAAAACTGAACACTCTTCTGAATGAACCAGATATTGTGAAAATCATACAACTTGGTAGACTCAGGTGGGCTGGACATGTGATCAGAATGGGGGAGAATGAAATACCCAGAAAGGCACTCACAGAACAGATCTATGGCACGAGGAGAGTTGGTAGACCCAAACTACGTTGGGAAGACGGTGTGAACTATGATTCGCGCCATATCCTTGGGACCCGGAACTGGAGAGCAGCTGCACATGAGCGGGACAACTGGCGGAGGCTGTTAAAGGAGGCCTTGACTCAATAATGGGTTGTTGCGCCACTGAAGAAGAAGGGAGTTCATTTATCTTTCCCAAACGTTTCGAGGTGATGTTCCTCTTCCTCAGTGGGAATGAATACTGAATGTCATTTTAACAGTATAGCGGTTATGGACTGGTGTGTGTGGTGGGGGTTGATGGTGGGAGGGAATTGGCGCTGAGGTTCAAATTGTGTGTTTGGATCAATGTGAACACACAATTTGAACCTCAGCGCCAATTCCCTCCCACCATCAACCCCCACCACACACACCAGTCCATAACCGCTATACTGTTAAAATGACATTCAGTATTCATTCCCACTGAGGAAGAGGAACATCACCTCGAAACGTTTGGGAAAGATAAATGAAAGTAAGTTCATATTGTGAAAGTTTATATATATAATAATATTTATAAAGTGAACGAAGAGGATGAATCAACAAGATAATTATTAATATAACTGTACCGTCAAACGTTAATACGGCATATTATTTCCTTTAAAAATATGCCAGCGGATACGTATATAAATCCAGTTATATCAAGAAAAAAAATCAAACGTTTTTCCACAAAGAATTATAGAACCTAGAGATTTTCCGAAAATATCGAGGTTTCAGATGATGTGTGGCGTCATACATAGAACGCTGAGCAAAAATACAAGGAAAGAGACGAGACTTAAAATTTATAAAACAATGGCAGTGCCTGTTTTACTATATGGATGTGAAACGTGGGTCCATCAGATTCTAACTTCAGAAATGAACAAAGGGTTGCACGAGACAGGATCGTTTGCGCAATGAGGATATTAGCGAAGAGCTACCAGGTATTCTCCATAAGTGATAACATTCAGACATGTGGCAGGGAATGGTTACAGCATCTGGACAGAATGGAGGATGGACGGATACCTAATGTTGCGTTTCGATATAGACCCTTTGGTACAAGAGACGTAGGAAGACCGAGAACGAGATGGAGAGACACTCTGTGAAGACGGAACAGGCAAAGTGCCTACTCCGCGAGGTGCAGAAGAAGAAGAAGAAGAGATGTTCTGTCTAAAGTTACGGATCTCATCCTACAGGCACAAAAGGAGAGAAAAGCGCCCACCCGTAAGTAAAACAAGATTTCACGATGTGCTAGAAATTTAAACTTATATTAAAATACTTTTCACCAGATTAAAACTCGGTAATAAAAGCAATTGAAAAAATGTTTTATAAAGTACGGTGATGAGTTCACAAAAAGATGATTTTCTGTTGGAATTCGTTTGAGCGGCGTTGAAAGAGTTTGCCCAATCAATTGAATTGGCTGTGATTAGGTTTGTTCTGTTTCACAAAAGGAAAACGATTCAAGGTAGTCGAGGAAGTTTTCTCAGTCTTTGAAAGTTTATAACCGGTGTGCATTAAACGCAGTTAAGGTAAGCAAGCACACGCTATCTAGTTAGGTAAAACTTGGAAAACAAACTCCGTAATCAAGTAACTTTCTTCTTCTGCTTCTTGTTGTTTCTTCTTCTTCTTCTTCTTCTTCTTTTACAGACTTTAATTCAAAAGTGTAAAAAGACAAATAAATCGATTTAATGCTTCAGTATTCTTTGATAATCGCTAATTTTATTTTTAATATTATGAATTCGTTGTTTTTACATTACGGATACCGTAACTGTTGAGTGGAGGGAGTGGAATTTGCTTTCTTTTAGGCATTATATTTTACAATTTGTTATAGGCTATAACATATTTTTATAATATAAAACATTACATTTAATCTAGATTTAAAACAGCTGATTGAACAATTGATTTTTAAACTATCTGATGATGATCGTTAGTACTATTGAAACAGTGTTATATTCAAAAACTAATAAAAATATATTCTTGTAAACAAAGTTTCTCCTTCTTCTTCTTCTTCTATTAATATTATTATTATATTATTAATTCATATAAGAATAATTGAGCAAATATGAATTTATAAAATTATATAGGAAGAATCTTGAGTTTCTCATTTGTCTTGAGGAAAATTGGGGGTTCCAACCTTTAATCCAGTCTCGTGTCTCCCCAGAAGCTAATCTCGACAGATCACATTTACGTCAGTGGTAGTAGTAAGCGTTTTTCTGATTTTCTTTGTTTATATTAAGAGTTGCATACAAATTGTTTCTTGTTGACTTACCGTTGTTGCGTCGTAATGAACGAATGTTGCTATTATGTAAAATTTAATGCTAGTTAAAAAATGCGCAAGGAAATGGCGGTAATCGGTAAACAGAAATAGAGTTTCAGAAAGAAATTAAACAAATTACGGTTTACAAAAAAAAAAACGTCAAAACGCGTTCGCCAGGAGAAAGTGTGAAGGGAAATTGTTGTTCCACTGCGTTGTCATAACAGCATTAAGGTTTGTGTGCACTTTGTGCTCAGAGCACAGCTGCCGCTTGAGTACCGTTATAGGACGGGAACCGGAAAAATGTGTGTGTATACGCCGTGGGCACGCAACCCACCCTCCCGTTGCTCCCGTTGTGTTGGTTATAGCTTCAGCCCCAGTGTTTATAAACGCTATTATCAGAATTATTAACGCAGTCGTCTTATTGGTGTTTAATCAACAAATTGAATTTTTTGTAACAATAAAAATGATTTCTTTGTTCCTTGATATTGTCCCTTAGTAACAATGATGATTATATATTTTGTTACGATTATAATAATACAGTCGAACTTCGATAACTCGAATTCCTTGATGTCTCGATTTTTTGTTCATTTCCCTTTATTTCCGGTTTACAACTCCACGTTATCTTCCTTTATGACTCGAATATGTAGCTAGATATAGTTGTGATGTAAAACTGTTCATGTCTTGGACTATTTATCATAGATAAACTGTTCATTTATTACAAAAAATTCTTTAAAATTATTATAATAATTTCATTTAATTTGCGAAGAGTTTGGGGGGGGGGGGTATGATGTATTTCTCGAAACAATTTTGAAAATATATATAGTTTTAGTGGAGGTTATATTTGGCGTTAATTATTAACAAAGTGTTTTGAAATTTGGTATGGAACTTCAGGTACATTAGTGCCATAAATGTGTAAAATATCTTTCATACATATGCATTATTTTCAAAATAACATTAATTTGTTTAAAGTCGCCTGCCGCTAACTTTACAAGCGATCTGTATAAAAAATATTTATCGCATCTAATTTTTATAAGTACAGTTTTATTTGAAACTTTATACTACTAAACAATTTTTAATTAAAACGATTTTTGATCCGATTATTAGCAGCGGAGATAATTTTTAGAAAACCAGGAAAAAACAACGATTAAACACAATTTTTGCTTTGAAACGATAAAATATTTAAAGTCTTTGGACTTTTTGACGTTTTTTCTGGACACCGGGACCTAGGTCGAAAATCCGGGACTGTCCCGAGAAAACCGGAACGTATGGTCATCGTGTATGTGGCTGAACACGCAGAAATACATCTGGGTATTGTCAGCAGGAAACGGATGCAGTGCGTACATGATTTCGTGTTCTTCTGTCCGTGTATAGTCGAAATAAATGCGTGTGCCGTTACGAAAAGTGTATTCCGAGTAGACGCGTTATATTCAAATACAACAGTAACGGTGACGCGACGATACGAAAGTAATTATTGTACTGCTGAAAAACTAACATGTGGATGTCATTACCTTCCCGCTTTGTACTGTACTGTTGCCGGTTATAATGGGTCTCGAAACTGTGACGCTTGTGTAACGGTCTCCACTGTTTAGATTCGCCGAGTACCTACACGCACAAACCATTAGTATTCTTCTGCCTGTTGTTAAGGGAATTTGTGAATTTTCACATCATGCATCATGCTTGTGGTATTGGTAAATCTATCCAATTCCACTCATGTGAATTTACGGAAAACTGAAATTAAATGTTTTCAAGTGCACTGAAAAATCATATAAAACTGATTTTCAAAAAGTAATCTTTATTGTAACTAAGAGTTTTGTATTTATTATATAGCTGTTAAAAATACAAAGAAAAGAGATGTGCATAAGAAATGTCATTTTTGAAACATCATTAAACATGAACTTGGGTAGTTTTACGACTAGCCCCTAGATATGTTTGCAATCTTCCGTGCAGACTCTTTATTGTTTTACGTTGTGTTGAGCATATTTTTATTAATTTTATTTCCGCGTTAAAAAGAAAACAAAAAGTGGGCCTATCATTAAAGAAATGATGTAGCGAGTATCGTATTCTGGCGATTAATGGCAAAAGTGGCGTTCCGAGAGAGAGAGAGAGAGAGAGAGAGAGAGAGAGAGAGAGAGAGAGAGAGAGAGAGAGAGAGAGAGAGAGAGAGAGAGAGAGTATGTGTGGATTGTAGGGTATCGGCTGCTCCCTTCTTACTCTGGTAAGCAGTATCTAAATGTCTAATAGCATTTCTGTCTAATTGGCAGTTCAAGAGAAAACGCTCGATAGTTTCTAACCTGCCATCAACTATATCTCGCAACCAAATATCTGACTCAAATATTCGTTTCTAAGTGTAGTACGCAGGTAATTCTCTCTTTTTTTAATAAATTAAACAACATTAAAGTATTTTAAATTTACACTTAAAATTACAAAATTAATTTCATTGTGGGTGTTGATCCCACCGCTCCGTCTTTATACTCGACTTCAGAGTTAAGACTTTATGAAATTTTATAAGTAAATTCATAACACCATAGTCATCATCATCATCATCATCTTCGTGGATTAAACCAAGGATGGTTTGTTCCGGTCTCAAATAGGCGAAGATTATAGCTGGTCACTCCAGCGCTTCCTCGGACGTCCCACACCTCTCCGTCCCCTCGGCTTATAGTTCCAGAAATGTTTGGAGATGCGGCAGTCATCCATTCGGCAAAGATGTTCCCACCAATTCAGCCCGATACTGGGCGATCCTGTCGAGTATACTCATAACATTCAGTTCCAGCCGTATATCTATGTTTCTTCTATGGTCATGGAGAGTGTACCTTGCCATGTGCCTGACAAATCTCATTTCAGCCGCTTGGATGCGAATGGGCTGGCCTTTCGTTAAAGTCCAATTCTCAGACCCATAAAGAAGTGTAGGAAGAGCCATCACCGTGTACAACTAGCCGTGTCCCTTTACTTGCTGACTTAAGGGTTCGCCTAATGTTCCCGCACATAAGGTTGCACTTATGCAACTTATTCAGAACGTCGTTGGATGCATTATAAGACACACTGTAGCCCAGGTATTCAAATTGCTAACTTGTCCCAGGACAGTACCATCTATAACAATGTTTGTCCGTACGGGATCAGTTCCACGAACAGCCATCACCTTGGTCTTACGTGTGGATATCTCCAATCCAGAGTCTCTGCAGAGTCGATTTAACAAATGTATCCCACAGCACACCATTATACCATAGTAATACATTTAAATGACAATTAATTCTTCTTTATTGGAATGTTATAAAAGATCCTCGCTCGACAAAGGCAGAGCTAGAGGCCACTTGTTATTGCAATGCCTAACAATATCATAATCTAGGCGACAGTACTTCCTTAGTACTGAGTGCCTCTAATGTTGTTTCCCGGGAATCGAACTAGATACCTGTAGAATTTTAGTAAAGTGCCACAGCCATTGCTCTATTATTAAGCCCCAGCTGTTCGTTAATAATGAACATATATAATATGTCGGCGAAATCATTTTTCTTCTGTGTGTTCTTCCAGCGATAGAAATAAACACAAGAAAATAGCCATTGAAAACTCGAAAAGTAAAAACTGCCAAATCTATTTACCGATGTAATCTAAAGTTACTCGTGAATTTGCGACCAGTTCCTATATGCTTCACACATTTGATTCTGACATAGCGGAATGGATTCTATGATTCGTAACGAAACCAGTGCCAACTACAATAGGCCTATATTGAGATCTATAAATATTTTATACGGTGTATATATTTTAGAGACACGTCAAAAAAACATGCACAGACTAGTACAAACACGGTTATTACATTACAGATGACATGGTACATATTTCACTGAACATTTTCAGTCTTTTACTCCTGATCGTTTATTTTCTAGGAAGACAGTTCGTACAAATACATTCAACTGACACACCCATACATACTACAGTCGAACCTCGATAACTCGAATTTTTCGATATGTCGATTTTTCTCGTTCTCTGTACTTTTCCTATACAGTTCTATGTTGTTTTACCTTTATAACCTTCAAGCATTGGGTGGACACATTAAACGTCATGTATTTCCTAACCGTGGCTTTTATTTCTTTAAACAGTAAAAACCTAAAACCATTATTACCTAACCTCACAAATGGAAGCAACACGTATTTTCGCTTTACATTAAGAAATAGAACAATTTTCAATTAGTACACTTCTCCTCCTCCTCCTCCTCCTCCTCCTCCTCCTCCTCCTTCTTCTTCTTCTTCTTCTTCTTCTTCTTCTTCTTCTTCACATCATAGGATATCGATATAATCGCACATTCAGAACGTCGAAAATATAGTGTGAGCACAGATGTTGGGACAGGTCCCGAATTTTTCCCATTTCCCCTGAGATTCGAATTATGGAGGGTTTAACTGTATTTGTTAATTCTTTTTCCATTCGTTTTATAACTTTATCAATATAGCGTTATGTTACGTTTATTTATATCTTGTGATATACTATTTTATTTTTTTTTTACAGGTAAGATGACCGTTGAATTTATCGACCTTAAGAGGGATCGCCGATCTGTAAGTGTTTGTATTACTTTTTATTCATAGTGTACACGTACATGCGAGGCGAATTGTTAAAGTCCAGTGTGAACGCTTTTCCTTCCTACAGTGTTGACCTACAACTGTATTTCTGAAGTCCCTAAAGGACACATTACGGTACTTTCCCAATAACCGTACCTACACGCATTTTCGATACCGTGTTTCGATTGTGCGATTATTGGCATCTACATATTTAGTGAATATCGCATATACTTTTTGTTAGATATTATAAATCGTGAAAATTCATTTGTATGTGTTACCAAATAGCGTGTTGACGATTGCAGTCGGTTTCCATTAGCACACTTTTTACAAAAAACGTTTCTAGCGATAATAGCAATATAGTCTGATGTGTGCCTGTGGCGCCAGAAGTTAACGCCATTAGATTAACATGCAGACCAAAAGTAAACACGTAAACAAATACGCCTTTACAACAATACCCGCTTTTTATGAAAACCACGTAAAAAAACAATACCAACACTCGAAGTAAGCCGAGGTGGCCCAAATATCACCCTTTGTGCGCAAGGGACGTGTCTCCCTTTTCTTGGTAGAACTCGTTTCCACTAATATTCGTTTTTTTAATTCTCGGTTTTGTGTAGACCACTGGAAAAGCAACCGACTCGAAGTAAAGCAGGGTTCTATACATGTCTCCCCTAGTTTGTTTTGTGCGTTTCGCACAAACATTCACTTCCAGTAAAGTTTTCGAGATTTTACTTCATAACAAATCTTGTTTTCATTTCTTAATACATTGTTTTTTGTTTCAATCTTACTATTCAGGAATAGTAACTTTTATTTGGACTTATTTTCTGTTGTTTTGTTAAAAAACATTATGTTCTTTTATTTAAATGTTATTACTCTGTGTTATAAGCATTGTACGTACACATTAAACGTTATATTTTTCCTAACCGGGGCTTTTATTTCTGTAAACAGTAAAGTAAAAACCATTATAACCTGACTTCACAAATGGAAACCACTTTACATTAAGAAACAGAGTAATTTATAATTAATACACTTCTTCTTCACGTCGTGGTATATCGATAGAGGTACTATCGTAGGCCTATATTCAAAACATCGAAAATGTATGGGTACGGATATCAGGAAATTATCGAAATTAATAAAATATATCATATGAACAACAGCAAACCTGTAACTGGTCTCAGTCTCAAACGCGTAGCCTCGTCTGTCGAGATCAGACATGCGCACCATAAAGATAACAGTTTTGTCCACTTACACGATAATTCCGTGTACAAGGCAGTGTGTTTACGTTCTTTGTTTTTCGATATAATGTCGTATAGTTTAAGCTGGCACAAAACAAAGAAAATTCCTCAGAACTCAGGCTTTGTTTGCAGGCAACGATTTGTTACGTAGAAGCCATTTCTGAATAGTCAGCTGTTTCCGGAAGTTTTAATGAAACGTGTGTTGTATTCTGGTGTTTAATAACTCTGTTTGCAATGTCACGCGAAATTTCTGTATTTCTGTAACAGAGTACACGCGTCTATGAGCGTTTCAATTGTATTTCAATATGTATGAGCGTTTCAATTCTATTTCTGTGTGCTAATAAAAGCAGCCAGTTTACGATATACTAAAGGAGAAAATGATTAATACTAAAGCGTATTATGTGATTCGTGTTCCTGTTATGATTTATGTGGCGTTATTTGACTTCGTACACTTCACTGCTTTGGACAGTGATGTAACTGCCAGGAGGTGATCAGGGGATTCGGTTCATGCGTTCAAAATTTATCGTGATACATACATATACACATCCTTGGCTCTACAGTCCAGATCGAGCCTTGGTCTCCAAAAGAAATTGCCTCATTTATTCCTGTCTTCAGTCGTCCGCCACCAATTCACTGCGCCCAGCTTACTCGCGTCACTGCCGATCTGGTCCAACCCATCTGTTCTTCGGTCTTCCAATCTTCCTTTTCCCTATTGGCTTGTGTTTCATAATTCTTTTTGCCGTACGTTCGTCATCCATTCTGTGAACGTAATTTTAGCAAATCGGACAATTATAATGTCAGTGTACTTAGCATATAATTTATTATTATTTCTCTTTCTCCACCCTCCGTCGTATTGAATTGGCCCATAAATCCTCAGTATCTTCCTTTCAAACACAGCCAGCCTCTGTTCATCAATTTTCTTGAGTACCCAGCACTCAGAGCCGTATGTCAATACAGGCCTTACCGAAGTCTTATTTCACGCTATCATGAAGTTTTACCAGCGCTATCATGGCTTTAGTTTCTGTGATTAACAGTCTCGATTTAAAATGTTTATTCAGCCCGTAATAGCGTATATCTACTTCTACATGTATCGTGATGCATATCCCAAATAGACGAATGCCAAACGATCTAGTTAAAACGGAGTTAGTTATTAAAAATTTTCTTTAAGTTGATACCCATATGAATTTTGTGAATTTTATCAAACTTTTCACCCCTTAGCCCTTGGCGTTCAAAAATTTTGAAAGTTTAAAAAATTAACACTATATTCACATTTTGGTTAAAATTTTCTTTAATTTAATACCCCACTTGCCCTTATTGCGATTTTTTCATAATTTTGACTTCGTCACATTTTTACCTGCTTTTATATTTGGGAGCAATCATAAAAAAAATAAATATAATGGGTTTTTGTAGGGCAAAAGTAAAGTCGGTTGATGGTGTAAACAGACTGACTAAACTCCAGACTACTGAGCCGTGGTCCACTCCTAACCACTCATGCTTTTGGCACAGTACTGTGGTTGACTGACCAGTTAGTGAATCGTTATTGTACACTGAAGTTGGCGTCCAGAGGAGAGGCCGAAACGTCTGTTAGTAACAACAGGAGTGGATCACGGACCAACAGCTCGGAGTTCAGTCAGTCTGTTTATAGACTCCTGTTAACGCCTGCCTTGAAAGCTCTAAGTACAGAATCTGTTGATGCGTTCAGAAGT
Organism: Magicicada septendecula; assembly: GCA_034769895.1. NCBI lineage: Eukaryota > Metazoa > Arthropoda > Insecta > Hemiptera > Cicadidae > Magicicada > Magicicada septendecula. The sequence goes on from CM068374.1 coordinate 67,390,337, forward strand.
TAGCCTGATATACATGCGCCAAATAGACGAATGCCAAACGGCCAGAGTTAAAACGGAATATCAAGTTTAACTTGATACCCACATGAATGTTGTCAATTTTTATAAAATTTGTCACCTACTTTCCTGCGCCGTGACACAAAAATTTTGAAATTTCAAAAACGAGCACTATATATTCAAAATCTGGTTAAAATTCTCTTTAATTTAATACCCCACTTGCCCTTATTGCTACTTTTTCACAATTTTGACCTCAAAATTTTACCCCCTCGCACATTTGGGATCAATCTCAAAAACAGTAGGCTTCTTGTAGGGTGAAAGTGTGGACATGCCAAAGTATTGGAAAGTATGCCAAGTTTTACGAAAATCGGTTGATGTGTTCAACATTTATCGTGAAACATACCCCAAACAGACAGATGCAAAACGGTAAAGTTAAAACGTAAGTAGTTATGTAAAATTTTCTTTAATTTGGTACCCACATGAAATTCGTCAATTTTATCAAATAGTTCACCCACTTTTTGGACGGCCCCGACGTCCAAAAATTTTGAAAGTTTCCAAAATCATCATCATCCTCAAGGTTTAAACCAAGAATGGTTTGTTCCGGTCCCAAACAGGCAAATATTACAGCTGGTCACTCCAGCGCTTCCTCGGACGTCCCACACTTCTCCGTCCCCTGGGCTTATTGTTCCATAGTTGTTTGGGGATACGGCAGTCATCCATTCGGCAAAGATTTTCCCACCAATTCAGCTGGGCGATCCTGTCGAGTATACTTATAATATTCAGTTCCTGCCGTATATCTGTGTTTCTTCTATGATCAAGGAGAGAGTATACCCTGCCACGTGCCTGAGAAATCCCATTTCAGCCGCTTGGATGCGACTGGCCTGGCCTTTCGTTAAAGTCCAATTCTCAGACCTATAAAGAAGTGTGGGAAGAGCCATCACCTTGTAGAATTTTAGACGTGTTCGTTTACTTGCTGACTTAAGGGTTCGCCTGATGGTCCCGCACATAAGGTTGAACTTATGCAAGTTTCCAAAATGAACACAGTGTTGGTTATAAACTCCGGGCCGCAGGGCCGCGGTCCGCTAATGTTATTAATTTCAGCCGTTTCGGCCTCACCTCTGGTGGTCATCTTTAGTGCATAAAACGGTTCACACAACTGACACGATGTTCGTCAGTTGTGACAGAACTGTGGTAAAGAATGTTCGCGGTCCCAAGGAGGACCGTTTATATAAACTTTAAAGAGTTGGCACGTTGCTAATTGGCACTAGCTAGTATCGGCTAGTAACCAAAAGATGACGATGCGTTCAAAAATTATCATGATACGTATTCCGAACAGGCAAGTGCCAAAAAAACTCGAATTAAAACTGAAAACTCGCTTCACTGGTTCAATTATAATGTTGTTTTGTTAGGTTACCCTTCACCCGCTCAAGATCACAGCTGTGAAAAAGAAATTTCAAACCGCCAGCGGCAGCGAGTCAGCTAAGACGCGTCGGAAGATCTGAGCTGGTCGGTAGATAAAATCACGGTTGGCTGGCTGACTGTGATACTTGGTTAAGAAACTGTGTAATTCATTGTAATGCATACGTTGGTGTCGGCGTGCACACCAGATCAGAGCACCTTTCGCGCCAGTGAAAGTTCAACAAATAATTTGCTTGACTTTCTTTCGTTTTTATTTTTAACCGTCTATCTGGCCTGGCCTGTTAATGTTAATGCTGTCTATTATTACACTTCCTGATTTCTTCTTTACAGTTCAGTTCAGTACGGCAAATGCAGTGTAAAATAATAATTTGTCGGAGTTCTGACAAACGACCGAACGTCTTAAAAAACCATGCAAGCAGCAAATCTATCTCTCCTCTCTCTCTCTCTCTCTTTCGCGTAGCAAAGATCAAAGATCACTCGATTATTCAATAATAAAGTAGGCCTACTAATAAGTTCTAAGGTTTTCATGGCCGGTGTCAGTTGTATTAGAAGTATGTACGTGTGGGGTATTTGGCCACGGTCCAGGGTTTACAAGCAAACCAAACGTTTCGACAGCACCACTGGTTCCCATCATCAGTGGAATTCGAGGCTACCTGAAGGCGGGTTGTTAGACGTCTGGCCCACAGTACTGTGGGCCTGAGGTTTAACAACCCGTGAAGCCTTCACCACAGTACTGTGGGCCTGACGTTTAACAACCCGCGTTTAGGTAGACTCGAATGGTCCACACTGATGATGGCAGCCAGTGGTGCTGTCGAAACGTTTGATTTGTTTTGTAAATCCTGGACCACGGCCAAATAGCCCGGTACATACTTCTAGTATTAAAGTACTATTCATCATCATCATCTTTAAGGAGTAAACCAAGACTGGCTTGTCCCGGTCTCAAACAGACAAAGAGTCTCGAACTGGTCACTCCAGCGCTTCCTCGGATGTCCCCTCGCCTCATAGTTCCATAGTTGTTTGGGGATGCAGCAGTCATCCATTCGGCAAAGATGTTCCCACCAATTCAGCCGATACTGGGCAATCCTGTCGAGTATACTCATAATTTTCAGTTCCTGTCGTATTGTTTTGAAGAGTTAAATTTAAATTATGTTCTGTTAGGAAAATTTGAAACAGATCTTTTAGAAAATTGATTTGGAAAATACCGACACCTTGCAGGTGGACAGTATCGTGTTTCAATGAGATAGTCATATGAAGCAGAAAATAAATTACGAATTCCGACAAGATTAACAGCACAATAAAAATTGTTTGGCCCTATTCAAATAGATTGATTTTCTGAAAAGCCATCTTTACCTCCTGCAAGATTGGTTCCAGCGGTGGAGGATCCGAGTTAATTCTGCAAAATCCACTCAAATAACCTTCACCATGAAACGTAGCTCTTGTCCACAAGTCACCATAAACGATGCCCCCATACCTATAAAATCAGAAGTTAAATACCTGGGGCTGCATTTGGACGACAAATTAACATGGAAAGCCCACATTCAGGCTAAGAAACAACAACTCAACTTAAAAGCTAGGCAAATGTACTGGCTCATAGGTAGAAAATCTCAGCTATCTCTCGCAAACAAAGTCATCATATATAAAGCTGTGCTCAGACTAATCTGGACTTACGGTATAGAATTGTGGGGCTGCTCTAAACCTTCCAACACAGAGATTCTGCAGACAGTTCAGTCAAAAATCTTGCGTTGCATAACGAATGCTCCATGGTTCATCTCTAATTATACTCTTCACAAAGACCTCAACATTCCATACATTTCTGATGTCATCAAGATGCACGCCGCTAAGTACAGGAACCGCAACATAGGCCACAGCAATAACCTGATCAACGAGCTCCTCAATCCATCACTGGATGTAAGAAGGCTGAAGAGACAGTGGCCAGACGACCTGACCCGGTGAACGTGGTAATCATCGCTGGATGGTTCCCACCTCAAGTGACGACGTATACATCACTTTTACTTATTACTCTGTAACATGAGTAGATTGTAAAACCGCATTAAAAAAAAAAAAATTACATGATATGTTACACGTTCCTATAGACAATTCCTTTGTTCCAGAAATTAATATTGACAAAACAGATACAGATGAAGTTAAACTTGAGTTACTTGTAACGTCCTATTTAAGTGGGTACTATTGTTATATTATACTGTATTAAAAATACTTAAATGTGAGTCGTGCAAGACAAATGACGTAAGTATATCATAAAGACTTCGGAACGGGATGGGATAGAGCAGTGAAATAAAGTGGAAGTAAAGTTTTCAATCTCATTTCATTAAAGAGCCAAATCACCGCTTCGAGTAACTAAGGTGTGGCATTGAGGAACGCTTTTGGTTTTGGCGCAACTAAGGTGTTTTCACGTATCTTAGACAGGTAGATTGGCGTCGTCTAAGGCGAGCCACCTAGCCCCATTTAATGGGTAAAGTGTTGTCAAGTTAAAAGTTCTCACCACGCAAATCCACAAGCGAAAACGATCTGACAACCTGAACCAGCAGGTAGACTAAGCGTTAACACGGCCGGCCAGTGACAGAAAGGCTTCAATAAGAAAATACGGAACGGAATGGAATAATGTGCGAGCGATGGTGCAGAACCTAGTCTCAATACGGCGCTACTCGACTCCGTCATTGCTAAACGCTTCTTCATTCACGTAAGTTTTTTACAGAGAGGGAACAGGAATTTCTACTCGCGTCTGTTACGTCTTCAATTTCACACGTAGTGTGAGGGTACATTTGTATGTGTTTGTAGACATATAATCCGATGTTCTCCTCTTCTCTCTCTCAATTTTTCAGTCCTTACAATAATATCAATTCCAATCACTTCCCCTTGATATCTCTGTCTGTCTGTCTCTGTCTCTGTCTCTGTCTGTCTCTCTCTCTCTCTCTCTCTCTCTCTCTCTCTCTCTCTCTCTCTCTCTCTCTCTCTCTCTCTCTCTCTCTCTCTCTCTCTCTCCCTCTCCCTCTAGTATTTAGTAAAACTGTCCTTCTTATGTTAGGTTTCAACTGATGCTCTCCGCTTTTCTTAGTGTAATCTCCTGCGCACCTGTCTGTAGCTCCTCCCGTTGCTGATGCCATCAACCATCCCAACCTTTCTGCTTCCCCGCCCTCTTTTTCCTTACACCTTTTCCTCTACTGTCCTTAGCTACGGACAGTTCCTACGCAATATGTGCCCCGACAAAGATCTTTTCTCTCTTTATATTACTTTCAGCAGTTTTTTATCGCTCCTACTGCAGTCAATATTTATCGGTTCTCACTCTATCAGTGTCCATTTCACCTTAATCATTATTATTCGCTACATCACCTTTTGAAGCTCTCTACAGATACCTTTTTTTTTTTGCTTTCTAATGGTCCGTGTTTCACTGCCATACAAAAGAGCACCCCAAATAAAACAGTGGTCATTAGCAAAAACGGAATAAGAAACACTGAGAAGGTTCGATTGTATGACGTGTTTATGAACCGGTTAAGGAAGACGACGAATAGAGAGTAAGAAATAACCAGGAGATATATGAGCTATTGAAGCATGAAGACATTGTTAGATACGTAAAGGCTCAACGAATACAAATGGTAGGTCATCTAGAGCGGGTGGATAATCAGCGTAGAAAATCCTGAGGGCACAGGTATGTGAAAGCAGAAATAGTGGTCCTCCTAGGATGAGATGGTTGGATGATGTGCTGGAAGATCTTTGAATAATGGATGTGAGGGGTTACACTGAGAGGGTAATGGATAGAAGACGTTGGAGAAGATGGGTGTTGGAAGCCAGGGGTCACGTTGATCTGTAGTGTTGAAGAAGAAGAAGAAATAGAACATTGAGCAATCCCGTTGCTCAGCGCAATCGAAATACTCCTTACTGTCAGAAAAAACAGTAGACTATCTCTGCGATATTGCCTTCCACAGAACTATAGTTACTATGATTCCACAGAACTAGTTACGATGACTAGGGTCGTAAGAGTCCGTACTGCAGAGAATCAGGTCTGCTCCAACATATTTTATTCTGTTAACACTGAAGGCCAACGTGATAACGGAGAAGAACGTCATCGGTGATAAATGGGTCGGAATTTAAGTTATCGGAAACTTTTGTGAGGACTCTCTTAGCGGGTTTTCCGAGAGTAGCGATAAGTGTTCTCTAGTCAATCACAGTGACCATTTTTGATACGATGGATAGGGCAGGCACCGACTCTAAGCACAGTACGAGGATTGTTCAACAGAAACACGTATAGAGGCTGTAAACCATTTTTTATTCAACGATTTTAAAAGAAGTCTCCATTAACATTAAGGCACGAGTCTCACCGTTGCAATAATCTGTAGAGTCCCTGCTGGTAAAATTCTTGCGGCTGCTTGTGGGACCATTCGCTAACAGCAAACTCTACCTCAGCGTCCGATTTGAACTGCCGTCTTTTAGTGATTTCTTTAATGGGCCAAAAACACGAAAATTGCACGGGGACAAGTCGGGACTGTAGGATGGATGTTGTAAGACTTCTCACTTCATACGACCAACCAGATCTTGAATAGTCTGGGCTACATAGGGTCAAGGATTATCATGCAGAAGAATGACACCATTTGTGAGCTTCCCGGGACGTTTATTCTTGATGCTGACCCGTAAGCGTTTTAAGCTGTCTGCATATCGCTCATCGTTGATGTTGACACCAGGTTTTTTAAAATCTAAGAGCAGCACACCCTGATAATCAAAAAGTACGGTCACCAATAATTTTCCTGCCGAAGGTTGGGACCGACGTTTTTTTGCCTTCGGATATTGTGCATGCGTCCACTGCATACTCTGACGTTTGGCTTCCGGTTCGTAGTGATAACACCAAGACTCATCACCGGCAACAATTTGGTGTAGAAAGGCGTTACCTTGTTGTTGATAGCGCATCAAATGGTGTAATTATAAGGCCGAACGCAAATTTTTCTGCTCATAAATAATAAGCAGTCGTGGAATCCACTGAACAGCAACTTTGTGATAGCCAAAAGAGCATGAATGATGGAATGAACAGTCCCCACGCTGATGCTCAACATTTGAGAAAGTTCTCTAACTTTGATGCGCCTATTTGCGCCTAAAGCAGTTTCCAGCTGTCTCACATTTTCATCTGATGCTGCAACACGTGCAGGTTCGGGACGAGCCAAATCTTTAGTGGATTCTCTTCCTTATCGTAATTTATTGCACCATTCAATAACTGCCGTATGAGAATAACTATAGTCACCATATATAGCTTTCATTCTCGTATAAATTGCCATTAGCTGACGCCCCTCAGCGCCCAAAAACTGAATAACGGCACGCAGATTATCTTTTGATGGATTTTCTATCATAGATGCCATTTTTCAACCCAGTCACAACGCTTATAAAGGAGCAAACTCCAGATATTTTTGACAGACGCGTCACTAGTACTTAAACAGACAATATAAACAAATGAATTCCATTGCCATGGCGACGAAGTCACGGCTGCGCAGATCAAACGTGTTTCTATTTAACAATCCTCGTATAAGCACATGTACATAAAATTCCAATGCTAGAAAATGAGTTAAAAAATATTCAGGTACGCACTTGTTTATGTCACTGTGGGAAAAATATTAATCAAGTGCAATTAATACCGCTGTGATTATGATTATAAAACGTGTGCACAGCGACAGTTGCCTTGACTAGAAACTTGCAGTCCAAAAGCTAACCTCAAACAGCGACAACCAAAACATTGTACAAGAGACAGAAGTGGCCGCATTTTCACCGAGCCGGGACACTGTAGCTACTTAAAGTGCTGCTAAGAAGTCCCAGCTTCTGAGAGCCAGGTGTTGTGATGTTTAGCATTGTACGTAGGTACCATCAAACCATCGTACTTGTAGGTTAGACTGTTATAAGTTTTAGTACTTCTATCTGTAGCCTATTGTAAAAATCGGTGTGGTTCATGACTACCATACATAACTTCCATGTCATAAAATTTATATTTAAAATCATGTAAATATTAATTAAATAAGTGGATGCTTGAGTTCTGAAGAAATTACGTATCAGCTAAAATGGTACCACAATGTCAGGTGGATTAAGACTATCCTCAACCTTCGTGAGGAAGGACTGTACTTTTGGATAAAATGTCTGTTGGTCGAACGAAAAGGTAGCTAAAGGTAGCTGCGTTCTGATTCCTGTAATGAAATTGGACTTTCGCTGCGAGGGGCCGAGGGATGTCTATAGTGTTATCAAAGTCTTTCTTGTCAGTACTATAGGCTACTAGTCATTTTTCTTTTTTAAAATCGAGTGTTGATTTCTTTCTTTCCATTTGTCTTCTGATTTCCTAGACTATTCTGTTCACCCGTATAATTATAAATTTCTCAGCAAAACATTTCTTCCTTAATACGTTTGTGTCTCCTGTTTAACACCTGCCATTCTGATCCATGTCATAACGCTATGTTCCACTGAGGCTAGTAAATAACTAGCCATCAGGGAGGTCAAAATATTTTCAAGGAGGGGCAAACAATTTTCCAAAGGAGAAAAATATTTATATATTTTTCATACATACACACATGCACATATTAGTTTATAATTCTCATATCATAATAGAAATAAGTACACAGTTTGTATTAATTGCTTTAATACAACAACACTACCCAGCGATCCACAGAAAGCAAATCGATGTCCATCTTGCACGCGTTGTGTTGGTGTAGGTTTCGGCACTTTCCATTTAAAAAGCATGCAAACATAAAAAAATGGGCACGTTTGAGTTGGGCCCACGGTCAAAACATTCCCCTGCGGATTACCGTCGATCCTCGAAGGGTCGAGGTCTAGTTGCGCCCCTGTTCAGTGGGGTATGTTTCTCCATTTGTTAATGTTCGGCCGCTCGTTTTTATTTGAATGTCCTTCTTAATATTAACAAGTATCAAAATTACATTTTAATATCAATTAAAGACAGTTATTGAAATTATTACATCCCCATTTAATGATTACTATAATAACGTCTTTATTAAAACGTCTTTTTAACAAACACGAAATAAGGTTAAAAATTTTTCATTTATGATTAAATCATTACTTAATCACTAAACAGAATCCATGCTAAAGTAATAACAAATTAAGTTACTACGACAAATCCAAACGTGTATAAATTACTTTTGGTGCATTAGGCCTTTGTTAAGGATGGTTTCTTAAAGGAATCTGTTAAGAATGGTTGCTCGGTCTTAAGCGTGGACATAAGTTTTTATTTTTTACTTGTAAAAACAAACAAAAAAATCAGCCCTAAAAATCAGTAAATAGTAAAAAAAAAATTTTATTTGAATGATTATTCCAATAACAATTTTAAACAGTAGTGAAGTCGTACCTGTTATTTCCCTTTGATCGATGAACTCGATCACCTGAAGTCCATTTGAAGTGTGAAGGCTTCTGTTCCGCTCATATATAAACCAACTGTCCCAATAATAACACAGGACAATATGGCCAATATAAGGAGCGGCCTTCCGGCCTTGTCAATTTTTTGTTAGTTTTTGTTTTTGTATTTTTTTGTTTTATGTGTTTTATTGATTTTTTTTTCTTTTTATAGAAAAACTATATTTGTTGGTCCTACCTTGTAGATGGGCATTTCATTACGAAATCTAAGTTGATGGTCCTTTCTTGTACTGATAACAGACGCATTTTATGAAGTGCAATCTAGAAATGTCTCCAGAGGTGTACTTATTGTACAGAGTTTCCAAAAACTGAAGTCTCTTCTTGTTCCGTCCGTTAGTGATTTTTCGAGTACTTGCTGCACTTCGAATGCCAATGTAGGTATCGATCTGGACGTTCTTAATTGCCTCGAAAAAGACGAAGATATTAGGATGGGGGTGATAGAAATTTCTTCCAAATTTGTCATGGAACGACTCACATGGATTCGTTGTCCTTTCTGAAGAAGTGGACGGTGATGCCCATAGACTTGGGGAAAATGAAGAGCTGCTATCAATGTAGTTCTCTACTAGGTAGTTAGAGAACTCCTCGACGTTCGGGGGTTGTATGGACATTAAGTCCTCCACAAATGCGTCCTCCACCTGACCAGCGTCCAACATACTTAAACCAAACACCCAGTGCAACCATTTTCCGGCTTCCGATGTCTCATTTTTGTATTCCTGGCTCAACCCAAGCTGTTGAATTTTTCTCCACCAGGCCTGGGACAGGTGGAACCTGCAGCCTCTCACATGTACTGAAGGCCACGATGATCGGACAGCATTTTGAAGCGCTATCTCAAAGTCAACTGTTATGTGTTTTGGATTGAAGTGCAACTCATACTCCTCGCACTTTGATTTCAGACGATTAAATAGGCTTTAGTACGTTTCTTCTGTCTTGTTGGGCAATAAACAAAAAACAAGCGGAACATAGTTGCCATTATCTACGCCGTGAATAGTAAAACATTGATAAAAGTACTTTGGTGCATAGGTAAAAGTACCGTCCATGAAAATATTATCAATTTTTGCAAGATATTCCAAGTTGCTTTTGGGGCAAAAAACAACAATGTTTTCCTCTCTTAAGTTTAACAGCATCATTTCCTCACCTTGAGTAGTCGTGATCGGAATGCTGTCCAAAGCGTCGTGGACGTCACTGATGCATTTAGGAAGAGGAGGAAGCTTACTTCTTTTTGCGTGGTTAAGGTTTCTTCGCACTCGATCCATGTCATCACGTGCCATTTGGTTGCTAATATCTTCAGCCGCAGACACAATTTCTTGTTTTATCACTTTTGCGGGCGGTTCGGATAAAGTTCCGGTCGCCTTGCGCTTCGCACTGTTGGAAATGTACTGCCTGTACATTACTTACGTTCGGGCACGGTTCATGGTTATGCTCACCAACGGCTTTGAACAAAACATCACCACCATCATCTGTAAATAAATGCGCGGAACAACTTTTTTTAACACAACGCCACTTTTGACTGCACTGTGTTCTTCTATTTTTCGAAAACTTAAAACCCTCCAAAACTACTAATTTGAAACCTTTCTCACTTAGCATAGAAAACATGTTTGCACTGCTCTCACTCATGGTAACAGACTGAATGTGAAGAAATGTGCAAGGGGTTGAAGGGAGTGTGGGGGCGGCAGTAGTGAGAATTCCAACGGAATGCCACTCGCCCGGTCAAAACAATGACAGCAAGTTACCCGAGACTCCCCCACCCCTGCATGGAGGCTTGAAATACGAAGTTTTGAGTACGGACTCTACACCACATTTAAAACTTATTTTAACTGTATATTTTAACTGATTTCCAAAAGTTCTGACTACTGGGGGCAGTTCCATGGGGGCAATTCGACCCTCACTCCGAGCTGACCGTAGGCCCAACTCAACCGTCCTTTTTATGGACATCACTGACCGTGGGCCCAACTCAACATCCCCCAAAAAATAAACATGTGTGAGGCCAGAAATAACGCGAATTGTGTGTGTGTGTGTGTGTGTGTGTGTGTCCTGCCGGCGTTTATATTGCGGTAATCACAATAATAAAACTTTGGAAAAGTAAATATTACATAATTAAAATATGCTTGCCTGCCAGGAACGATATATTTTCACTCATACGTGATGTAAATTATAATGAAAAATATAGAATTTTGTTAAAGTGAAATGAAATGTTTCCATAGAAACTACTTCTTTGTTGTCAATAACGTAGTACACATATAAAACTTATACAAATTTACTTCCTCCGTCATCAACTACCATTTTAGTTTATAAAAAAAATTACCCCCTCCCCCCTTCAACAACCCTTTTCATTTATAGATATTTCATCTACCTTTCTACAGTGGATTATTATGACATTCTTTTCAGGATACTTTATTTATCAAAATTAAGCACTTTACTCTTGTTAAAACGTAAAACGTTGCAGGTAAACTACCTCTTTCCCTTAACCGATCTTCACCAAAAACAATACGCCTTGAGTCCTCTACAATTCAGGACTGTATGCAAAAAATTATTTGATTCTGTTTGAATTTGCGGCTGTTATCGTTTGCCATAAAAAAATTCTACACACACACACACACACACTTTTCGAAAAATGACTTTTTCATGTTTTGATGGTAGTACAATCAGAATCTGCCGTTATCTCGAACACGATTTTTTTCGCCATGACCATACTTCCATTTCCTTATGGAACATGGAAGTAAAAAAGAAGGCTAGGTAATAAAAACGTAGTCATGAATTCTTAAATAAATGCAAAGCTTTTTAAAATTATGGCCACAGTTAGTGCACCGAAGTGTTTTTTGAAGCGATTGCCTTTGGGGCGGAGCTGTCACTCAGCTGTTAAAACAGCACGCAGAACTGGAAGCGAAGTGATATTAACTGAACATTTTAACTGGAAGATAGATGACAAATGAACCATCGATTTCAAAAGACGAGAGACAAGAAGGCATGTGAAACACTATTTGACGAAAACAATAATGTTGGTTACATAATCATTTATTTACTTTTACCTGATTTTCTTTGGGCAAGCACTGCTTGCGTTGCTTGCTCTCAGGATTCGCCTCTGGTCAGTTAGTATTCTATAGGACATTTGTTTACTGTAACATATAGACGTCAACGCGATAAGGGACAATGGTTAATTAAATGAAGTAGAAACTTATTTAGCCTAAGTAAAATTTAATTCGCGCTGTCTGGAACATTCATAAGGACCCAAAGAGTTTGGTGAAAGTGGCAAATGTCCTGTCAGAATTGTTTCCTACCACAAAAGGGCTTATACAAGGATCCAGCTTGTCACCTACCCTGTTTAAAATATATATCCAAAAGCCATTAGTAACTGGAGAAGAAAAACATCAGGAATGGAAATTCAAATGGATGAGCAGTGGTTAACAACTCTCCAATTTGCCGACGATCAGGTAATTATATCGTGTGACGAGGACGAAATAGACTATACGTTTAGAAAATTGAAAGAGGAGTACGAGAAATGGGGTCTAAACATAAACACTACGAAAACAGAATATCTGAAAACAGGAAAAATGCAAGAAGGAGACCCAGATCTGCAAATCCATATACTCGGAAAGTGTAGCGAATTCAAATATTTGAGAAACATTATTTCAGAAGATGGAACAACAAAAAATTACATCAAAAATATGATACAACAGGGAAAAAAGTGTAGGCCTATTCATTTGCTATGTAAAGACTGACAACACGATGGAGAACAGGAATTAGGAAAAGCATGAGAGATCGAGCTATTGAAGATGATGACTGGAAGGATAGGGAGAAATGGCGACCGAAATGCGGGATGCGGCCTAGACTGTAGGACCCCCGCTAATAAAAAAAAAGAAACTTAGAATTTAAAGTTAAAAAATGTTGTAGCCCATGAGAGTTATTCACTCAGTGAAATTGGGGCAAAAGCGGACGATATATGTATTCCCTCGGTACTGTATGTAACGCTGCTGCACGATTTGTAGGAAGTGATTCCTTGTAATGTGTGGTATTGACGTGAGAGAGAGAGAGAGAGAGAGAGAGTGTGTGTGTGTGTGTGTGTGTGTGGCTTTTGAAGTAGCGCATTTTGTACGCCTTTCAACGCGTAAACACAATATAGGGAACAAGCACGCACGTGCGGGCGACTCAGCGTTGTGACTCGGCACAAAAATAGACCGCACAATCCACAATCGCGTGTGCCGGACGTGTCTTACCCCGGCACACAATCGCGTTAAAAGCTTTTTATCAATTTAATCAACTGCCGCTACTGCTACGTTGTGGATTAAAGTTCCGCGCTAGTTCCTTGTATGTGTCTGTGTGTGCATGATCGTGCACAAATGAAATCGGTCAAGGCTTTATTTGTTGCTCTAGTGGCCAAATTCATTTTTACTTCCATGTTCCGTAAGGAAATGGAAGTATGGTGATCGCGAAAGAAATCGTGTTCGAGATAAGGGCTGATTCTGATTGTACTACCCTCAAAACATGAAGAAAAGTCAGTTTCCGAAAAGTGTGTGTGTGTAGAATTTTTTCTATGCCGAACGATAACTGCCGCAAATTCACACAGAATCAAATAATTTTTTGCTTATATGCCCAAATTGTAGAGGACTCAAGGCCTATTGATTTTGATGAAGCTCGGTTAAGGAGAAGGGGTAGTTTACCTGCAACGTTTTACGTTTTAACAAGAGTAAACTCTTAACTTAAAAATTCCTTTAAACTTTTTCAAAAAATGGTAATTGTTAAAAATAAAATAATTTTGTTGCCAGGCAACCAGGTTAGGGGGAATGTGTAGATTACCTGCATTGTTTTGTGTTTTAATAAATAAGTGCCCCGAAAATAAAGTCATATTAATCCACTGTAAAATGGTAAATGAGATAATTATAAATGGAGTGGGTAGTTGAGGGAGGAGGGGTGATTTTTGGAAATTGCTGTGCTGAAATCAAGGAAAATACGAATATTCAATTTTGAAGGATAGGATATTTTAGAAATTACATATGATAAAACTATTACTCTATGAAGGTGTAAATATCATTAATGGTGGGGATCGGTTAAGGAGGAGGGATAATTCTCTGCGTAGTTCAGTTTCTTTATAAGAATAAAGTAACTAATTTTTACAGATAAAGTGACTCGAAAATAACATTATATTAAACGACTACTCCAGAATAACAAAATATCGGTATGGAGAACCATACACGGCTTCCATATTCTAAGATTTATATTTAAAATCATTTTCGAAATGAAATATTACCATAGAAACTACTTCTTTCTACTTACTGCTTCAGCCTTAACTACAGTACTGTGGTCACTAACGTATACCACCTCACGTTATCGCACTCGATTTTCACTGATGATGGAAGTCGATGGCATTGCCGAAACGTCTGGTTTTGTAGAAAACATTGGACTACGGCCAAATATCCCGGGAAGGAATTTTAACAAAAACTACTTCTTTGTTGCCGATAACGTTGTACACATATATATAAAATATATGCATAAAATTAATGGCTTGTATAAGTTAATGATTGATCTCCATTAAGTAGTAATATTATGATGTCCGTAATTAAAACATCAGAGCAGGTTTAGTGTGAATGAGGGTACACTGTGGACAAAAATTTTCAATATTTCCTATTGAGCGTTGCTTAGAGTAAAGCTGCGAATCTACAGTGTATGTTTCACATAACAAACGCGCGAAAAAGAAGGAGCGCTCCGAAGTCACTCATGGACCCTCAGCATCTTGCAGAGGGTTCATTCCCTAAAGACGAAAAGTCTGTCTATGAATCGTTCCTCTGTAAACACGTGCAGTTACATTGCCCAGCGATCCACAGGAAGCAAATTGATGTCCATTTTTTCGGCTTGCACGCGTTATGTTGGTGTGGGTTTCGGCACTTTCCATTTAAAAAGCGTGCAAATGTAAGAAAATAAACATGAGTGAGGCCAGAAATAACGTGAATTGTGTGTGTGTGTGTGTGTGTGTGTGTGTGTGTGTGTGTGTGTGTGTGTGTGTGTGTGTGTGTGTGTGTGTGTGTGTGTGTGTGTGTGTCTTACCTGCCTTTTTATTGCTGTAGGCATAATAATAAAATGGAAACGTAAACATTACATAACTGAGATATGCTTACCTGCCACGAACGATATATTATTTTATACATGGAGGAGTTCAGTGACATACACACGTACAGAAGAATTATATATATATAAAGATATTAACTCATACATAATTTACATTAAAATGAAAAAATTATTTTATTGCCTGGCAACAAAATTATTTTATTTTTAACAATTACCATTGTTTGAAAAATGTAAATGAATTTTCAAGTACTTTACTGTTGTTAAAACGTAAAAGGTTGCAGGTAAACTACCCCTTCCCCTTAACCGATCTTCACCAAAATCTAAAGTCCTTGAGAACTCTACAATTCAGGGACGTATGGAAAAACTTATTTGATTCTGTTTGAATTTGCGCCTGTTATCGTTTGCCATAGAAAATACGCTTGATAAAAAAACGTTGCATGTAAACTACCCCTTCCCCTTAACCGATCTTCACCAAAAACATTAGGTCTTGAGTACTCTACAAATCAGGGCTGTATGCAAAACATTATTTGATTCTGTTTGAATCTGCGGCTGTTATCGTTTGCCATAGAAAAAATTGCCCTTGTTAAAACATAAAACGTTGCAGGTAAACTACCCCTTTCCCTTAACCGATCTTCACCAAAAACAATAGGTCTTGAGAACTCTACAATTCAGGCTGTATGCGAAACATTATTTGATTCTGTTTGAATTTGCGGCTGTTATCGTTTGCCATAGGAAATACCCTTGTTAAAACATAAAACATTACAGGTAAACTACCCCTTTCCCTTAACCGATCTTCACCAAAAACAATAGGTCTTGAGAACTCTACAATTCAGGGCTGTATGCAAAAAATTATTTGATTCTGTTTGAATTTGCGGCAGTTATCGTTTGCCATAGAAAATACGCTTGATAAAAAACGTTGCAGGTAAACTACCCCTTCCCCTCAACCGATCTTCACCAAAAACAATAGGTCTTGCGTACTCTACAAATCAGGGCTATATGCAGAAAATTATTTGATTCTGTTTGAATTTGCGGCTGTTATCGTTTGCCATAGAAAATACCCTTGTTAAAAAAACGTTGTAGGTAAACTACCCCTTCCCCTCAACCGATCTTCACCAAAAACAATAGGTCTTGCGTACTCTACAAATCAGGGCTGTATGCAGAAAATTATTTGATTCTGTTTGAATTTGCGGCTGTTATCGTTTGCCATAGAAAATACCCTTGTTAAAAAAACGTTGTAGGTAAACTACCCCTTTCCCTTAACCGATCTTCACCAAAAACAATAGGTCTTGAGAACTCTACAATTTAGGGCTGTAAGCAAATAATCTTTTGATTCTGTTTGAATTTGCGGCTGTTATCGTTTGCCATAGGAAATACCCTTGTTAAAACATAAAACGTTACAGGTAAACTACCCCTTTCCCTTAACCGATCTTCACCAAAAACAATAGGTCTTGAGAACTCTACAATTCAGGGCTGTATGCGAAACATTATTTGATTCTGTTTGAATTTGCGGCTGTTATCGTTTGCCAAAAAAAAAAAATTTCCCTTGATAAAAAAAAACCGTTGCAGGTAAACTACCCCTTTCCCTCAACCGATCTTCACCAAAAACAATAGGTCGCGAGTCCTCTACAAATCAGGGCTGTATGCAAAAAATTATTTGATTCTGTTTGAATTTGCGGCAGTTATCGTTTGCCATAGAAAAAAAATCTACTGACACACAGACAGACACACAGACAGACAGACACACACACAGACACTTTTCGGAAAACGACTTTTTTTCATGTTTTGAGTGTAGTACAATCAGAATCTGCAATAATCTCGAACACGATTTTTTTTGCCATCACCATACTTCCATTCCTTAAGGAATATGGAAGTAAAAAATCTACACACAGACACACAGACAGACACACACACAGACACTTTTCGGAAAACGACTTTTTTTTCATTTTTTGAGTGTAGTACAATCAGAATCTGCAATAATCTCGAACACGATTTTTTTTTGCCATCACCATACTTCCATTTCCTTAAGGAATATGGAAGTAAAATATCTATAAATAGTGAAAACAGTTTGAGGGTGGGGGATATTTTTTTAGAAATTACTGAACCGAATGTAAGTACACTAAAAACTCGTTTATCCGAATTTGATGGGACCGCGCCCGTTTCGGATAAACCGAAGCTTCTATTTACATAATAGTAGACTACATATTATGTAAGTACAGTAACTTTATTTAATAATACTAATTTAAAAGTTACGTACAATGAATATGACAATAAACTATAAAACGTCACTGCACTGTAAATTATAGTTTCTACAGTACTAGAACAGTCCTATTACTTGTTCGTACAGTAATCAATCATAGTGTTTTGCCTAAGCTTTGAAGCTAGTTTGCTGGCTGCCCGATCTCGAAGTCGTTTCACTGTTAGAAGTTCTGCAGAGGAAGTTTCGTCTTGTCACGCCAAAGACGAAAGGACTGGAAAATGCTTTTATGTATTTTTAAAATTTACTAAAAATTGTTTCGGACAAACTGGATTTTCGGATAAACGAGTTTTTAGTGTAAATGATTTTAAATATAAATCTTAGAACATGGAAGTCATGTATGGTTCTCCATACCGACTTTTTTTAGCAAATAAAATCCTATATGGCTCTTAGTGTTAGATAAAAAAGTTTATATATGCCTATATGTAAAATTTGTGTTCCTCTGTTTTTACACGGTAAGAGTTTGTAAAAATAATTGTGCCTATAAAAACGTATTTAAAGCAAATTTGGTGCTCGATGTTGCATGCACGTTTAGTTGTGTCTACTGTATAATTTTGTGTTTGTGCGCGGTTTTACTAATGCTTACAATCACGTTGTCAATTCCATATTATGACGGTAACTACTGTAATAAGTAAATAATAACAAAAATAGCGGTATTGAATACAACAAAACTGTGAACGCCATTTAATTTCCTTTGTGTATAAGCTTACACTGTCGCTCGCCGCGTCTATTCAACTTCGAATTCGGCACAATCGAATACGTACAAAATCGATTTGACGCCGAAAGGTCGCGAGAAGAATTTCGTCAAAGAAGTCGTTCGTTAGTTCCTTTCACCAAGACATACAGACAGACACACACGCTTATAGTCAAGGAACCAGTAGGTACTAATAGCTACCACCACGACACGGCTATGTACGGATTCGTACACTATTGTCCTCTATTTGGGTCACTCGGACACTAAAATTACACGCGCCGATCGATTCACCGGTGACTTGGGTGTTTGTTTTAATAGAAGTAGTTGTTCTTCTTCACGCCACTTTCCCTTGAGCGCGCGCGCGCGCACTGTTACAGACCTACTTTGTGCGCGCTCACACAATGAAGACCTCAGATAAGCGTGCATACATACATGTTGACTGTAGATAGCCTGTTAGTAGGCTGCAGCGTGGAATATATTGACGTTAGTTTTGGAGAAAGTCTCTGTTTGTAGAGAACCGAACGTCTCTTGTTGTGAAAGAGATTTTATCGTCCGTCGTCAGTTGACGCCTCCCCCCTCGTGTTCGCAAACACATAACACCACACCTACAGTTCGGCCAGTACAGGGGCCATATAACGAATATCGTACCAACAAATTAAAACTAATGCGCAAGTATTAGCTGTAATTCACTGATTTCATTAAAATCAATTAAAAACATACATCAGAATGGCTTCCGGTTTGTTGTGAAGACAAAAGCATTGTACAACAAATACAATAAATACTAAAAAAACGAAAGTCTTACAATCTGTCGTATTGTCTATTTAGAGAAAGCTTATACCACAGTACCCTTAAATAGACTTTTTGAAACATTAACAAAGTTTGGCCTGAGTAACATTTATGTTCGCGCTGTCTGGAACATATATAAGGACTCAAAGAGTTTGGTGAAAGTGTGAAATGTCCTGTCAGAATTGTTTCCTACCACAAAAGGGCTTAAACAAGGGTGGATCTTGTCACCTACCCTGTTTAAAATATATATTCAAGAAGCCATCAGTAACTGGAGAAGAAAACATCAGGAATGGGAATTCAAATGGATGAGCAGTGCTTAACAACTCTCCTATTGCCGACGATCAGGTAATTATAGCGTGTGACGAGAACGACACAAACTACATGTTTATAAAATTGAATGAGGAGTACGAGAAATGGGGTCTAAACATAAACACTACTAAAACAGAATATCTGAAAATAGGAGACATGCAAGAAGAAGACCCAGATCTGCAAATCCATAGAATCGGAAAGTGTAGCGAATTCAAATATTTGGGAAACATTATTTCAGAAGATAGAACAACAAAAAAAGACATCAAAAATATGGTACAAGACGGAAAAAGGCTATTCGTTTGCTTTACTCGTTACTTTGGTCGAACAAAATGAAACTTCAAACTAAACTGACAATACACACAACTATGGTGGAGCCCATTTTAACTTATGGCTGCGAATGCTGGCAACTTTCAGCTAAAGAGAAAAAGATGATAGAAACTGTGAAAATGGACTTCTTAAGAAGAGCGTGTAATATTTCTAGAATGCAACATGTTAGAAACGAAGATATAAGAAGGAAAACGGGGCGCGTATTTACAACAGCAGAAAGAATAGAATCCAGACAGTTGCTGTGGTATGGTCACGTAATGAGGATGGAGGAGAAGCGATGGCCAAAGAAAGCATTGACTTACACACCACACTGACAACAGAGTGGAGAACAGGAATTAGGAAAAGCATGAGAGATCGAGCTATTGAATATGATAACTGGAAGGATAGGGAGAAATGGCGATCAAAATCCGGGATGCGGCATAGACTGTAGGGCCCCCGCAGATAATAATAATAATAATAATAATGGCTTTTCTTCAACACAATAGTTATAACAGAATATTTCGAACGCATGTAATATTACAAAAGTAAACACGGAAAACATTTCCATAAATCTTTTCCTTCTTCTATGATTCACACAAATTTGTTTTCATCACAGCACGGATGCGCCCCGCATATCTCTCTCGGTTTGAAAAATTAATATTAATTACGGTCATAATTTAGCTTATTAGCCTACGTAGTTACGTGCGAGTGGTAATCAGGGCGCGGCCCCGCGGTCCCAGCGGGGCGACTGCTATAAAACATTGTTCACACTGTTTGTGCGGTTGTTGAGGGATTCGGTGCCCCTTGGTGACCTATAAAACGGATCTTATACTGTAATGTTCTGTACGCCTGACCGTTACTATCCAATGTATTGCAACTATTGTATGCTCGATGTTGTGTCGTGCTCATTAGCGAGTGAACGTTTAAACTGAGCGCGCAGTGTATGTTGTCAAACATTCCGATATGTTAACGAAATATCAGACGTTTTACCGTATTGTTATAAACATCCTTATCCTTACTGACACAGTTTACAAACCTTACTCCGAGACTGCTTTGAGTACTACAGGTATTATAAAGTTTTAAATGAACAGGTTACTGGGCTGTTGCACAACCCCCCCACCAGGAGGGCCAGAGACTCTTCTGTCAGGGTTACCATACCTTAGCCGGAAGGCCCCTGTTTTGGGGCGCAGGAGATTCGCCCTCACCCTTCTCTTTCTGAGATAGAATTTGGTGGCTTTGTATCAGTTATTCTGATACTGAACGTGTCTTATTATTTACAGTGCTCACTATCGGCATCAGTGAGCACTCTAAAATCCTAAGCCACCCAAAATTAAAAATTTAGAATTGGAAAAGCAAGACACCCTACCCCTCTAACAGCCTCTGGTAGTCTAACAGCGTCGGGATCAGAAAAGAACAAGAGTCAGTCAAGAGAGACTAGACAGGAAAGCTTAAAGGAAAGAATCTCACCCAAGACAAGTTGAAGCAAAGTGAGAATCCAGCTAGGGCACATCGGGATTGCCAAACCCGTATCCACAAGATGAGGACCCCTGATGTGATGTAGGTTCGTGTTCATGATGTACAGTAATTGGTAGAAGAGACGTGGGTCGTCCAAGGATGAGATGGGTGCCGAAACAGGTTTATATAACCTAATCCTTGAAGTGAAGAAGAGGAAGAGAAGAAGCATCAGCTAACAAGCACTCCTCTATAGATGCTAACACTTACACCGTCCAACCATTACGAGTCTTCTGCAGTTAAAATTTCTTCAAAGGACGTCGGTGATGGGCCGACAGACGCCGTTAGGGCTACACAACAAATCGGTGTCCGTCTTTAGGCAAAAACAAAGCTATGACATCACAAATAAAAGATAAAGAATACAGTCCCTCAACCGACAGAGAGTCAAAACCCACTAAATTGTTTACATAATATATAGGTAACAAACAAACAAAAATAAATAAATAAATAAAACTTACAAACCATGAAGTATGTAAATCAGCGCGCGCGCACGCGCACACACACACACACACACACACACACAAGACTCACAAATTGACATGAACACGCACGCCTCAAGGTCAACCGCAAACTGCGACCAAAGCGCAGTGTTCATGTTCGTCTAAGAAGAGATATTCCTGATTGTGATGGGGTGACAACAGTAACATTCGCTGATGACACTGCTTTACAAGCTACTGGTGTTAGTATAGAAACAGCAACTGACGCTCTACAGTCAGCAGTTGTGCACGTCACTAGATGGACAAAAAATGCGCATGTAGCTGAACGAAACCAAGTCCACTCATATCAATTTCACCAACCGGAAAATAGATTATTTACCAATCGATCAGCAAATAATTCCACACGCAAGCTCAATGAAGTATTTGTGCATGACTCTGGATGCCCAAATACACGTGGACAGAATATGTTAAGAAGAAATTAGTCGCAATACAAGTGTGTGTGTGTGTGTGTGTGTGTGTGTGTGTGTGTGTGTGTGTGTGTGTGTGTGTGTGTGTGTGTGTGTGTGTGTGTGTGTGTGTGTGTGTGTGTGTGTGTGTGTGTGTGTGTGTGTGTGTGTGTGACAATTATCACACCATGACATGGACATTGACAAAAAAGGAACAAATAACACAAAGAAGGTTTGAAAGAAAGGTCTTAAGATGTCTTTATGGCCCGGTTAAAGAAGCTGACGAAGACGAATGGAGAATAAGAAATAACCAGGAGATAGGTGAGCTATTGAATCGTGAGGACATTGTGAAATTCAAAAAGGCTCAACTAATTCAATGGCTAGGTCACCTAGAGCGGATGGATGATCAGCGTATGCTAAAGAAAATCTTGAGGGCGGAAGTCTATAAAGCAGAAAGAGGGGCCGACCTAGAATAAGATGGTTGGATGATGTGCTAGAAGACCTCAGAAGAATTTACAGTGTTTACAATGAGATGGCAATGGAAAAGAGACTTTGGAGAAGATTGATGTTAGAAGCCAGGGCTCACATTGGGCTGTCATTCTGAAGAAGAAGGGTTGTTTCTACATTCCAGAGCATAGAATTCATCTGCCATTTCACCAAACACATCCTATATATTCTAGGAGGCCCTTACCACTGCTAGGCCTCGAGAGGGAGTCCAGTTATTTCCCAACTCGGCTTGAGTCGCAGGCTGTGTGATTTACTCTATTTACGATGGCAGAATCAAAGTATCAACGCTCGCTGCTAATCAAAGCAGTTTCAAAGTACGTTGCTACCATTGCCTCTGCGTCATTTTGTAAGTAGGAAGGCCAGCAAAAAATGTATGAACCATCTGCGTTCATACCGATTTTGTCTGTACAAAATCAAGTACACAGTCCGAACACAGACAGATTTGACTTCAGTAATGTGTTGTTGTACACAATTTACACGGAGTAGCTTCCTCGCTCCCTCCACCTCGTGGTTAATGTAATCCAGCCCGACCTTCACCGACTCCCCCAATTTTGAAAAGAATAAAAATTGGTTAACACAAAAAGGTCTGAAAATTTCATTGGTCTGATATATTAGATCCAAAATCCGCGCTCCGTGTTCTCACCGTGCAGCACGCGGAGTCCTTGGCGTTGTCACGTACATTATAAAATACGATGTAATTACAGTCTGTGTTAATAACATGTTTGGTAGCTGCAAAGTGTTTATTCAAACATCCCAACATTCCACTTCTCTACTTTGTGTGGATTACAACGATCAATGTTGGTCAAGGACTGCGTTATGTATGCATCCAGTCAGTAGGTACAAAACGTCAAACCGTTTTGGTACAGCGGCCAGATGTCTCGAGATTTGTTTTCTAACCCAGATAAAAACAAACCTGGCGCGCTGGCCGGTCTGAGTAACCATACCTGCCTGAGGCGATACGCTCGTTCAGGCTATTGTTCTTACTGTACAGTACTGGCTAAAATAAACACAATGTTAACTGTTATATTCGTCTAATTACACAAGCATCGATGACGGCTGAGAGTATATTGCCACACCGTTTTAATATCTAGTAAAACATCAGATTTGCCACACCGTAAGCAATTAAGAAAAGTATCTTGAATAAAATCTTAAAGAATCGTTATTAAGCGAGTCAACGAAGTGTAGGTTGTACCAGACCTTGATTAGACCGGTCGTGGCATATGGTGGACCCTTAATAGTTTGGCAATACAGTTTTGAAAGAACATTGATTAGGAGCCATTGTAGATCCAACATGTTAAAGTGGAATATGGCGAAGGAGGGAAAATAAAGAATTGTATGCAGCATTTGAAGGAGAATTACCTCCTATATTAGCATTACCTCCTTCATTAGGATACAAAGATTGAAGTGGTCATGTCCAACGAGTACTTGTTGCAAAACGAATATTACCGAAAAAACGAATTCTACCACAAAAAAAGTGACATGTACAGTAACAGGCAAGGGGTGGCTTGAACCACCCCGCCTTCCTTCGAGTTGGGGTTTTTCGTGGTTTTAGCAAAAAAAAAGAACATGTGTAATTGGAAACATCAACTTTTGGCGTCACAGGCACGCGCTGGTGATGTATTACTGCTACAAACATTTCCATTAAGAAAATGACAAACAAAACCAATTGCAATCGCCAGCCGACTATTTTGCAGCGTACGAAATTAAAATTTGTATAATTCTTTCACGTACATAAAATTATGTGCGATATTCACCACATATCGAAGCCAAAAAATCGCGTAATCGAAATATCGAAAGTGACTGCGAGTACGCATAAAGGTACAGTACCGTATTTACACGTCTGATACTGATGTTAGTATCGAACACGTGGCCTACATTTATTATTTTTTTTGACAATCAGTTGTACCCACTTCTCTGTTGTCGCAGCAACTGCTGGTGCCGTTGTGTTGCATTATGCCTCCCACTGTTTGTATGATTTCCGTTACAAATAAACCGTCTCCAGTTATTGTTTAGCAACAGTGTCATGTGCAGTAAAGCAATGACAGCCAGCGACGCCAGTGAAAGGTATTAGCGTCGCATGTTACTTTTTTTTTTTTTTAATTTTTACGCTCGTTGAATTCACCTGTTGTGGTGGTGTGACGACGTTATTACTATTGTTATTGGGATGGCAGTGAATTAGTCAAGGGCACGGCGGGCAAACAGTCCAACCTCGCGGCAATAATTTTTATATTATCCAGTCGGTTGCTGTTTCTCTTTCCTTGTATTGTAGCTTTTTTTCTTCCATTTTACCCAACAATATACGAATCGGTAGCGACGCTTTATTGTTTAGATTTACAGTATTGTTGCTTCATCTTTCATTTCCTTCTTTTGCTTCGGCCCGACAGCAGCGTGTGTCGGCAATATTCTTTATTGTTTACGTACTTCAAAGTATTCGTCTTCTTCTTCTTTTTCTCGCCAGTCTAGTTTTCTTCTTTTTCTCCCGTGTCCACCGTTATCGCGGAAACGAATCGTTCGCGAAGTAGCAAAGCGGAAATCCGCAGTGTGAATTCCAGTATAGGTTGTTTCTTTTATTTTTATTTTTTTAATTCCAAGTAAGTTTCACCGAGTAAGCAGACAGACTATTATCGTTTAGTATAATACTTTATGTTTTTTTTTATTCACTCACCGTGGCATTTTAATTGTACGGATACATACTGCACATGTTTGGATATCACAAGAATGCATTCGTTTTCCGTTAGCAGTCACGCATGCTGTGTGCGGTTATAAATTTTTCATCGTCCTAATATGCAGAAGAATCGTTTCGTTACGAAAGTTATATAATATTCCTGGAAGGGGGGTCTGAATTCCTAAATACGGTGTCGTCCTGGTTGTGCCCGGGCGGCTACTGGAGAGAATCAGTTCAGGAATAGGCCTATTCTAGATTGCGAACAAGCCGAGGCTATCACCTGATTATGATGCATTCTAACACGCTTAGTATTCTTCAGTAAATTTATTTTCCGGGCCGTTGGGCCGTGGTCCTCTTCTTCTTGTAGATCCAAACCTTTCGACTGCAGCTGCGGCAGTCATCTTCACTGGTCTTCTGTTCCGCTTCTGTGGCGATTAAATGACAACTCGCCGAATGGAAGACCATTGAAGATGGGTGCCGCAACTGCAGTCGAAACGTTTGGATCTACAAGAAGAGGACCACGGCAGAACAGCACGGAAAATAATTTTACCGAAGATGACTCCGGGTGTGAAAGCTTTAATGTTATGATACTTAGTAATATTAACTACTGTATTAAGTAAAGTCGATAAAAATCTACTTCTGAAGCCTAGAAAAATTTAAGGCCTAGTCCAGGCTGTAGCTTTATAATACCTTGTTAATTTATTTTGTTTATTTTCTGTACCGGTACTTTTAATGCTGTAGAGAATAAACTAATACTCATACACGTATTTTAAATATAAAATAGTCGCGGCTCCAAAATCTACCGTCACTGTCTCAGCACTCCAGTCCGAAATTTCTTAGAGGATTGTTTGAAAGATTGTACAGTAGGTTTCTATATTCTTTACGAATTGTCTGTCCGTAAGTAAGAGAAGGAGGGAGGCAAAGTGAATAGGTAACAGAGTTAGAGTGAACAAAACAGAGGCAGGTAAAGATAGAGTATGGGAAGGTCTGAAGAACGGACATAGCAAAGGAGAGAAAGACGCGATGTCTTACTGTTCCATTTCACAAGATGAAATTGGTTTGTTGGCCACAGTTTTCTTAAATCAGTTCACAGTTGTCTAGAAAAAGTAAAATTTAATCGTGCGAAGCTGATTGAAAAATAAAAAAGTCCAAGTATTTGGGAACAGCACTGTGGTCAAGTAATCAGATTTTGGATCTGGTTAGTCATTTTAATTACCTGGGTTGTAATATCTCATATGGAACCGATAATGATTAGGATAGTAAGCTAACAAAATTCAGACGCATCTGTGGAACGATTCATAGGTAGATGAAAAATAAAACACGAAAGGATACACGATTTAAATTTTATAAAACTGTGGCTGTCCCCACATTGCTGTATGCTAGTGAGACGTGGACTCTTGGTAAAAGGGACGTGCAGAGGATGCAGGGAGCCGAAATTAAATTTCTAAGAGGGATGCAAGGTTGTTCTCTCTCGGATCGGAGAAGGAACGCGATCATATTAGACGCGATTTAAACATTGTATCATTGCACCAGATGACTGAAGACCATAGAAGGGCATGGTGTGAACACTTGAATCGCATGCCTGATATCCGTCTACTTGTAGCTGCCTTGGGTCATCACTTTACTCGGAAGAGAGATGTCGGTAGACCGAGGAGGAGATGGATTTCGGAACAGGTCTAAGGCCTAGCCCTTGGAGTGGTGTTGATTATGATGGTGATGATACTGTGGTTAACTGACGAAAACCGTGTCAGTTAGCGAATCGTTATTGTGCACTGAAGATGCCCTCCACAGGAGAGGTTGAAACGTCTGTTAGTAGCAACAGGAGTGGACCACGGACCAATAGTCCAGAGTTTAGTCAGTCTGTTTACACTTCTGCAAGTTATTATACAGAAGTTCCAATTGAAGAGGAAGAAGGCGTAGTTCCTGGTTAAA
Source organism: Magicicada septendecula (assembly GCA_034769895.1). Lineage (NCBI taxonomy): Eukaryota > Metazoa > Arthropoda > Insecta > Hemiptera > Cicadidae > Magicicada > Magicicada septendecula. The sequence goes on from CM068374.1 coordinate 67,417,059, forward strand.
GAATGTGATAGAATGGTTCAACTGCAGCTCTGTCGACTTATTTAAAAAGTTCGCATTGCCGTCTTGATTGCCAACCTTGTCAGAGGAGATGGCACTCGAAGAAGAAGAAGAAGGAACTGAATAAACTGGTAAACGGCTACTTGAAAAACTTCGTTCGGAATAGGTCAGAAAATGTAGACTGGATATTGTGAAACGTTTTGCAGCCTCGCGTTAGTCATCTTCATCTGCTGTTAAGCGACCGGCGAAACACAGTTAGTTATAGCTGGCACGTAGCTAGCCGGCTGGTTCTCGGTTAACAAGTGCAACATTCCTTCGGTAAAAGTCTGCAACAGTTGCCGGCTGCATTCGTCGCTAATTATTTTGTTCTACTTGAATATGCATGCGCGCCGGGGGAGGGAGAGCGGTGAGTTTATGGTTCATTAGGTATGGCACTGCCGGCTGACAACTGCCGGTCCTCGTTGCGCAGCCGCGCCGCGCCGCGCCGAGGCCAACGTCTACTACAACTACAGTTTTGTAACATTTTTTCACACACACAGACGGACGGCTATGATACAGGTTTATTTGCATTTATTATATAATCTCAGAGTGCGCTGCACACGCACTGTTACGTTTGTTGCTGTCTGATGTTCGATGACCTGACGGGAGTCGCCGGCGAGACGCTTCCCCGCTATCCTTTTCCCTTCCTTCATTCTTTATCATCAGATCATCTTCACATCACGCCATAGGCAAGGTGCTGCCTGTTCCGCCTTCAAAGATCCTCCAGTCATCTCTTCCTGGGTCTCTAACCACACATCTCTCTGTCCTATAGGTTTATATTTCCAGACTTGTTTGGACGGTCTTAAATCTAACATTCTTTCTTAAAAATGTTCGTTCTTAAGTCTAAGTGTTCTTTCCACCGATTCTTATAATCTATTAGTCTTTCATTCAAGGGAATAACTTGTAATTCTTATCTTAATGCATCATTCTTTATACGATCAAGTTTAGGGCACCTTTTAACTCCTCTGAAGAACGCCATTACCGAATCCTGTATTTTACTTGTTGTCCATAATTCACACCCATAGGGATCGCCATAACCTTGTAATACGGTCTCGATCTTGTATGTAAAAATACGGTCGATTGTTCCACAGATCGTCTGGAACTTACCTTACTTAACATCGATATCACAATTCTTATCTTAGCTAATATCATTTCCCAAACGTTTAAAATGGCTCGCCTGTTCTACGATTTGATCATTGATCATTATTTTTGTTCTTATTGGTCCCTTGCTTGGAAATAGCATTGTCTGCGTTTTTGTAGTGGAAGATTTCATATTGCATTGCTTGCAAGTGTGAAGAAGCTTAAAAACAGATTTCTGTAAAGCAGGTTCTGTGTTTTGAATTACAAAAAGTCGTCAGCAAACAACAACACATTGAAATATCTGTCTCGTGATATCTTAATACCAGGGTTCGCTGGATGTTTCTTGCGTGTTTCTTTTTTCATCGATTTTTAGAAGAGTTCTCTTGATGGTCCCACACATGTGGTTAAACATGTGCAAACTTCTTCATCATATCATTGTTTGTAATGTAAGACACTTTACATTACTGTCCAGATATTCAAAATTACTGAGTTGTTCCAGAACAGTACCATCTTCAGCAGTCTTTGCTCGTTTGGGATTATCTTCAAGGAAAGCCATGATCTTGGTCTTCAGCATGGAGATTTGTAATCCGAAATCCTTGAAACATTTCAACTATCTTGGGACGTTACATTACTTACGATCAAGGTGGAGATACTGAAAATAAAGTGACGAATTTCACAAGAATGTGTGGAACGATTTGGAGAACGTTGGGAAATAAATGTGGAAAAGAAACACAAATAAAATTTTATAAAACAACGGCAATGCCTACACTACTGTATGGTTCTGAGACTTGGGTCATTAAGAAAAAAGATGAACAGAAGATACAAACAGCAGAAATGAAATTTCTGAGATTAGTTAAAAAGTGTAATAGACGAGATCATATATAAAAAATTAAGAGATAAGAAGTGATTTAGATTTTTTGCAGTTAATGAAAGGATTAAAAAATACAGAAAAATGGATTCAACACATAGATAGAATGGAAGAAAGAAAGTAGAATACCGAAGATGGCCAAACGATGACAACCCTAGTGGCAGAAGAAAAGTTGGTAGACCTAATAAAAGGTGGACTGTGGAATAGGAGCAGGCCTCTAAAGCCTAAAACCGTTGAAGATTTGACTCACTGAGATATAGGGATATAGCTATAGTAATTGCCAGTGATGAGGAGGTTCCTACACCGATTCAGTTCCCCAACGTGTACAATGATAGCAAACTCCGGAAAGTCAGGGTATCTGGAGGAATAGTGCTCCACCGGAAGATGGTGGTTAGTGCTTTATTTGCTGACTATTATAAGGTGCTTCTGATGAAGATGTCTTGCTTCGGATCGATTTCTTCATTGAGTTCTATTTTTGTTTTATTTCTTTTCATTTGTTTGAGATTCGTCGTCATCATCATCATCGTCATCTTCATCTTCAAGAATTAAACCGAGGATGGTTTGTTCCGGTCTCAAACAGGCAAAGATTAGAGCTGGTCACTCCAGCGCTTCCTCGGACGTCCAACGCCCCTCCGTCCATAGTTCCATAGCTTTTTGGGAACACGGCAGTTATCCATTCGGCAAAGATGTTGCCACCAATTCCGCCGATACTGGGCAGTCTTGTCAAGTAAACTCATTATATTCAGTTCCTGCCGTATGTCTGTGTTTCTTCTATACTCATGGAGAGTATACCCTGCCACATGCCTGAGAAATCTCATTTCAGCCGTTTGGATGCGACTGCCTTGGCTTATCGTTAAAGTCCAATTCTCAGACCCATAAAGAAGTGTGGGAAGGGCCATCACTTTGTTTAGGCGTGTTTCTTTACTTGCTGACTTAAGAGTTCGCCAAATGTCCCCGCACGTAAGGTTGTACTTATGCAACATATTCACCTCGTTGGTGAAATTTATTAGGTAAAGGTCTGAGTTTCATTATTTCCAGTCCGGCTGTTCTGTTGAGGGCTACCAGTAATAAGGAAATTTCACCCTGGCCACGTTACTAGCGTTGCGCTGGACTAGCTCAGTAGCTCAGCCCTAAATGATCTCATTCAGAATTACAGTAATTGCTGGAAACAACATCTAGAAAGAACGGACAATATCCGCTTTCCGAACTTGGCTTATGAGTATGTGCCGGTTGGAAGAAGATCTGTAGGCAGGCCACTCACAAGATGGCGGGAGTCATGTGGCCGGAACAGGAGAAATCCTACCCATTGAAGCAGGTGCGTATCCAGAAAATTTTTTTGGGGGGGAAGGCGAAATTTATGTATGTAGTGTGGGTATGTGTTCGCCATCGCTGAGAAAAGTGAAATAATTTTTTTTTTAATCTTAAATAAAAGACATCAAATTCATAATTAAATTTAGTATATCTATTAATAATATCTTCTGGTCTACTTCAAGATCGTAATAAATATTCAGCAAAGCCAATCCATTTAGGCGGTCTTCTGACATTGTGTTTCTAAGCCATGATTTTAATCTTCTTAGAGTAGAAAACGTCCTTTCAGCTGAAGCATTTGAAGTGGGAAGTGTAATTAATATTCTTATAAAGAATATGGATAATTAGATAAATATCTTTATCACACTTATTTAATAAATCGAGAGCACTACGAGGTCCAATTTTAGGCTCTTTTCCAATTTCATTTCAAAGACCATTATTCGAATTCAGAAGCAAGTTCCTTCTTTTTGCCACAATCCCCTTTGATTTGTTGAAAAATGAAGAATATTTCTCCACAATATAGTTGATTTTGCCTTATAACGGTCGGTTTCTTTCAATTCTGGAAACAAAATCTCGACACTGTTTAGCCTATTGGCTATCGAATGCTAACTCGTCTCCCAATATTACCGACTACCAAGCCAAATGCTCTAACGGCGCTTAAATTAAAATAAAATATTTTTCAATTTTTTGTATTAATATAAAAATGAAATTTTTTTTAAGTGTTGGGGGGCGATTGCCCCTATCGCCCCCCTTGGATACGCGCCTGATTGAAGTGTTGATGATGATGATGATGATGATGATGATGATGACGATGACGACGACGATGACAATGAGGTGTGTGTTTCACGATCTGTGATACACTACCGTAGTACTAGCCCTGTCTTCGTGCCGATCAGAGCGAGAGAGAGAGAGAGAGAGAGAGAGAGAGAGAGAGAGAGAGAGAGAGAGAGAGAGAGAGAGAGAGAGAGAGAGAGAGAAGAAATTAACCACAAACCGCGAATGTCCGGCCGGTCTGTGTCAGACGGAAGTGACAGCTGTCATCATTTCTAAGATTTCTGTCGCCTCGGTTATAATTCTTAATCATGCTGCCTGTTGACGTAATCGTGTTGTTAATAATTAGGCCTAACGTGGATGAAATATGCGACAGTGTCAGAACCCATTCTTAGAGGAAAGCGTTATTTCCTTGGCAACTGTATTCCCGAATAGTCTACACTAGAGGCGTGCTAAACTAGTATTTGAAAATAACAGGTACGAACGAAATCGTTCCAAAAAAATAACACGTACAAATACCTGTTATTATATACTTATTATTCATATACTTGTATTGAATAATTTGTTATAAGAAATAAAGTGAAACTAAAAGTATTAACAGTGTTACTTTACACTGTGATTTTTTTAAGCTGTTACTGTTTAAAATAAAATAAGAAACAAGAGAATTTACAGGCCCATCTCCCTTTCGGATTACTAATTTCATTAGGAGTAAACAAACTGACATAGATTTAATATTAAATTATTGATTCCATTTTGGTTAGATAAATCAATCAAATGAAGTTGCGAAACTCAGGCAATTAAACTTAAAGTGCACGTAATAGCACAACGAATAATGTCAACAAAATTTACGTGAGATATGCAATGAAGTTAAAATCATCTCCGAAATCACGTTAACAAAAAGTATTATGTGGCCTATCAGCCCCTCTGCAGATTATAACATATATAATTCGCTTTTTCAAAATTTGCCAAGTTGGTGACTAGTATAAACTAATATTTTTTTTTGTAATCGGTTCATAACGTTATCCTACGTCTTCCGATCCCTAGTCTCCATTGGTCTCGATCTAACAAGATTCTACTTCCAATTCCCGGTCTCTCATTGCCCGGTTGATGCCTTCTCTCCAACTCAACCTAGGTCTTCCTTCTTCGTCTCAAAATTTGCTTGGGGAGTCGATTATCCGGCATTCTTTATACATGCCCAAACCATCTTAGCTGTTTTGTTTTTATGTCGTCGATAATAGAGTACTGTACCCCCATTATCTCCCGGAACCTGACGTTTCTTACTTTTATAAGCTAATATATAATTTGTTATTATAATCTGTATTATATATCTTCATAACACACGAGAATAAATGTATCATCAGTCAGTACGAATCTTTTTCATTTATTAAAAACACCTTCGTCTCTTTGGCATAGAGATATTCTGAACCTCGCTGTTTTACTTCGTTTCGTACTTGTATGGCAGTCGGCACATGCGCAGAATCAAGTATTCATCATCAAAAAGTAGCTTTGTACTCGTGTACTTGTAATACTCGTAGTACTCGTTTATTTGTGTATTCTTTAGTTGCATGCGGGGGGGGGGTCCTGCGATTCGGAACCGCGAGGCCGCGAGTAATCGGAGCGGGTATTCGACATCTCAGTTATCGTTGAATCGGAACAGGTATTTCAACTTTTCAGTCACTGTTATATTCGTTCCACAAAAATAATTGTTCCAAAACACCTGTTATAGGTAGCCTATATCGGCCCACCTCTACGGTATAGGCCCACCTCTAGCAACACACATGTGGAAGCGTACAATTCACTCCCATCTGGCTGTTACTCGTCATTATCAATTATACAATGTTTCTACCAGTAATTTTATACAAACCACTATGTTGTCTTTGGTATTGACGAGCGCTTTCGGCAGTCAGTCAAGCCATCTCACGTCATTTACCATTTAGATGGCTTGACTGCAGAAAGCACTCGTCAATACCAAAGACAACATAGCGGTTTGTATAAAATTACTAGTAGAAATATTTGAGACCACTAACACTCCAATACAACAATAAATTATACAATGATATCAATATCAATTATACTCGTCATCGTAAATATACAATTTTATAGACAAGGAAAGCCACTTTAGGGAAATAATGAAATAATTGTGAATTATTTAATGAGAAAAACGTAATTATACGTGTAGGATATTATATATTTGTTACTCAGAGTGGCGTTTCAATAATTTGGTCTTGGGGGAGGGGGGTCAGGCGGGTCATCTTCGTACAAAAGAAAAAAAAACAAGTGAAGGCTAATCAACATTACTATCTTTAAAAATGTGCGATAATATCCTGAAATCAATCTTATTAAAGTAAACGGTAATAGCACAATAACAATACGCGTTATTAAAACATTGTTTATAAGACACTTATTGACTGAATTGATTTTCCTATATTTCATACTTCTAACGTAATGCAAATGCTGTGTAATAAACGTCTTTCTTTATTTAAAAAAATAGTTAATACTATGTTAGCGTACACAGCTGGAAAAAAAATAGTAAACAAATTAAGAGATTAATAAAATTCGTAAACATTTTCGCCCTCCCTTGGGGAGGAGGGTACTTTATTAATGTAGAAAATAATGAAAAACAAAATATTACAAAGCTAAAGTTTGTTCTGTATTAAGTAGCTTTTCTAGTCTTTCTGCTTCCAAATTTTAATGCCATACATGGAATTGGTGTTTTTACTTCCATGTTCCATAAGGAAATTGAAGTATGGTGATGGTGAAAAAATCGTGTTCGAGATAAGGGCTGATTGTACTACACTCAAACATGAAGAAAAGTCATTTTCTGAAAAGTGTGTGTGTGTAGAATATTTCCTATGGCGAACGATAACTGCCGCAAATTCAAACAGAATCAAATAACTGTTTGCATATGTGCCTAAGTTGTAGAGGACTCAAGGCCTATTGATTTTGGTGGAGATCGGTTGAGGGGAAGGGGTAGTTTACCTGCAACATTTTATGTTAGCACGCGTGAAGTGCTTAATTTTGGTAAATAAAGTATTCTGAAAAGGTCATAATAATCGACTGTAAAAAGGTAGATGAAATATCTATAAATGAAAAGGGTAGTTGAAGGGGGAGGGGTAATTTTCTGTAAATGAAAATGATAGTAGAAGGGGGAGGGGATAATTTTGTATATATGTACTACGTTATCGGCAACACAGAAGTAGTTTGTTGTTAAAATTCCTTCCCGGGCTGTTTGGCCGTGGTCCTATGTTTTCTGAAAAACCAGACGTTTCGGCATTGCCATAACTGCTATCATCAGTGAAAATCGAGTGCGCTAACGTGAGATGGTATACGTCAGTGACCACAGTACTGTGGGTGAGGTTGAAGAAAGAAGTAGTTTCTATGGAAATATTTAATTTCGAAAATGATTTTAAATATAAATGTTAGAACATGTAAGTCATGTATGGTTCTCCATACCGATATTTTCAGTAGGTTCTTGTTCCACGGTCGAATTGTGGACAAACACACTCTCATGTGGTGTTCCAATGTCTGAAGTTCAGATTGACGTTTTGATTTTATTTATTTCATCGTGGGAAACGCTGACTCACAAATATGTGATGCAGAAAAGGGAAGCAGCTTTTAGATTGATTTTTTTTTTTTTTTTTTGTCGAGTTAGACATTTTATTTTATTTTGATTTTATTTTATATTTTTATTATTTTTCCAAACTTTCACGGCACACAGTTTCAGAAACGCTGGTTTAGACGCTAAAAAAGTTCCATTATTACATTGCATGACATAACGGTTGGTCATTGGTCTTGATCGAGAACAGATAAATGTTATTTTTAAAGAGGATCGTTCTTTGGCAGAGATAAAGTAGCCAGATGGCCGACCACGTGTTTCCGATTATACGGCAGGGGAACACGAATAGCGTACAACAGACGCGACTTCGGTAATTTAGCGTAGAAATAACGTGAGAAATCCACAGAAATAGATTCCAACGACCGAACGCCGTCGATTACAGTTTTTGAAACCAGACCAAAAACGATTATTTCAACAGTGCCAAGTCTGAAACTGCACACAGAAGACGAACTTAATAGTATTGTCAATCAAAGCATTTGTGCACATCGTTTCTGTGATAATACATTTTCGATTCAAGGCTAACGAGTTGAGCCAACATTTAAACGTACGTCATCTATTGTGTTTTCTGTTTTATGATGATTACAGTTTCGATAAAGGGAATTGAAACCGAGACCACGTGTTGTGCCTACATGATCGAACACGTTTATTTGCGTTACTTAATAATTTAATTCGATCTTTGAACATTTGTATTGCTACTTTCAAGATAAACGTATTATTTTCTCTGCGTTTCGTTTAATTGTAGTCTGAACGTAATAAGAAAATAGATTTTAATCTTTATGAAATAATAACGTAATAAAATTATATGAATCTCAAAATAAATTGACTAAATATTTGTTTCTAACAAATAAGATATTATTTTGTAGGTAACCCTCCAATATTTCTTGCACGTTTTTTTATATAGGCTACTATGTTTTCAAAAAATAAATTATTCTGCAATTATATTTCATTAGGTTATATTGTATTTTCACCTTTTTATCTGTTTGGTGGTATAGTTTATTATTATATTGAAAATAATTACGTTTGAAAATAATTTTCAGACTCTTAGTTAAGTCTGTAATACATGTGTCGGTTTCATTATATTTGTTTTCAGTGTATCTGTTATAATATTTACAGCATCGTCAACAGGAATTTTTGTGTACATGTTAGAAATGTCGAAAGGATATATATTTTGTATCTTTATTTACTTGTATGCTTTTTAGTTGTTCCATACTGATTTTATATTGCACTTGGCTTGAAGTTTTATTTTATGTTTTAAAATTCGTGATAGTTATTTATAATTTTTTTAATTTTAATTTTATGATTTTATATTTTATAATTTATATTTGGTCATTTTATTTTATAAACGCAAAAACAACAAAATAATTTAATAAAATATACTTGTAGAGGAGTGTATTGTCTGAAAACATATTTACTTTACAAAGACGAAATGTATTTAGGTAATGATGTGCTGTCAGGTTGTTACTTGGACAGCAGTTTGTAGCTTCTTTGACAAACGAATTATTTTTACTAAGTAGGCTCTATTCGAAACCCTACGAGTCTGTTGAAAGACCGTTTGAGACACCCTTCACTGGCTAATTTCTGTGTTGCAGACCTTTCTGTCCCCCTTTGTTTCATGATTTTAATTCATATATATACTGTCACGAAGTTAATGAGCAAACGGATTGTGGAGTAAAAGTGCAAGGAGGGAGAATTAACATGTTACGATTTGAAAACGACATTGTAATTATGGGTGAAAGCGAACATTTACATATAATGGATGAGGTTTTGAGCAAAGCATACAATTTAAGAATAATGTTAATAAAACTAAAGTGGTGGTCTGTACTAAATACGGACAGGCCAGTATGAATATATTGCTGAATTGGAAAAAGATAGAGAAAGTTAGAAAGATCACTTTTCGTCTACTTACGAATCAAAATCACAGAAGACGAATTTCAGTAGGATCGGACAGGCCTAAGTTTCATTGAACAGTAAAAGGAAATTACTGATTCTAAAGAAATAGCCCTGTGAACAAGAAAGAGGTTCCTGTAGAGTTACATATGGAGCCGTAGCTCTATGTGGATGTGAGACATGGACAATTGGAACAGAGAAAAGGAGAAGATTTGCACTGGAAATGTGGTGTTGTAGGAAGTTACTGAAAGTAAAAGATGGATCGACCAGGTTAGTAATGATGAGGTTCTGAGAGTTGGAGAAACAAGAAGTTTTTGGCAAAATATTGTGGAGCGAAGGGTTGAACATATTGGTACATTTTGCGTCACGAGAATTTGATAAAAACAGTACTAGAATGTTACACTGAAAGGAAAAGAGGAAGAGGAAGACCAAGACTCCAATATACGAAACAGATTATTGGTGATGTAAGTTGTAATTCCTATGAGGAGATGAAACGGAAAGCGCAGATCGGTGTGGAGAACTGCGGATTGTTAACTAAAGAAGGAAGAAAGGATACTGTCACTTCTAAACATTTTCCTCCTCCTACTCCTCCTTCTTATTCTTCTCCTCCTCCTCCTTCTTCTTCTTCTTCTTCTTCTTCTTCTTCTTCTTCTTCTTCTTCTTCTTCTTCTTCTTCTTCTCCTCCTTCTTTTCCTTCTTCTCCTCCTCCTCCTCCTCCTCCTCCTCCTCCTCCTCCTCCTCCTCCTCCTCCTCCTCCTTCTTCTTCTTCTTCTTCTTCTTCTTCTTCTTCTTCTTCTTCTTCTTCTTCTTCTGTTTCTTCTTTTTCTTATTGGATTAAGTTATATAAATCTGTTCTGGCACCCATCTCATCCTCGAACGACCCACGTCTCTTCTACCAGTGGCTTTATGGTTCAGTGCCGCTTCCGGCAATCGATCTCTGTCATCCTTTGCAGATGGTCGCACCATAGTCTTCTGTAAATTGAAAGAATTTCATTTAGCCTATGTCTTTTACTTCGAGTTCTGCTCTGATATCCTCATTCCCTATTCTATCTTGCAATGTATAATTTAAAGTATTTAGAAGAAACTGCTTTTCAGCACTCTGATTCTTGCCGCATTCCTTTTTTGTCATGACCCACGCCTCACTCGCATAAATCAACGTGGGTATTGCAATTGTCTTATAAAATTTAATCCTTGTGCTGTGTCTTGTTTTATTTCTAAGATTTCTATGAATCATACCACAACTATTCCTAAATTTATTTGTTTTCTCTCTTATATCATATTCAGATTCATAGCTTACTGCACAGCCGAGATATTTGAAACTGCTATAAAGTGCTGTTGTTTATAACTATCTTTGTCCTCACCGGATATTTACCTATAAAGGCCATGGTTGTTTTGTTTCTTCTTACTGAAATTGTCAGCGAGTACTCTCTTGCCACTTCTTGTAATTGAAACATAGCTCTTTGTGAATCATCCTCATTTTCTTGAATAAGAACTATAGTCATCCGCATATAGCAGGGAACCCTTACAAATGGGAATCGTGTTCTACCTGCTAAATTTGAACATTTAGGAATAGTCCAGGTGTTCTGAACGTACTATCTGTATAGCGATAGAAGACTCTCTGACTATTCAGCACCACAAGGTATGAGCGGTCGTTTGTCTTCAGTTTTTGTACGGTATAGCCAACGGCACGCGGTCAGCAGTCACGAGCCATCAGTCTTGCTGTTTTAGGCTGGCTGTACAGTCAGTTACGGCTGAGCCTCACCGTTTTGTGTAATTAATATTCATTCACTCTTTGTATAGCGATGAATACGGTGAAATGACACTTCATAAATATAAAATTTCAACATTATCGTACCCTACTGTATTTGGTAATCAACTTACGTCCAACGAATAAATTGTATGTGAATAGCATATGCTATGTCCACACTTGTGCGCTAAACTTCGCTTTCAATTTTCAATTCTGCTTTCAACACCGAGTAGTTCTTGCGCATCCCTTAGACCGAAAGTACTGAACGCATGCCACAAAGTGTCTACACCTGTGCGTCACAGTTGTCAATGTTTTTCCAGTGTAAACGTGAAAATGGACGTGACAGATACTGCTATGTTAACGGGTATAAGTGCTGCATTTTTAGCGGTGAAAAGAGTTAGAAAAAGGCGTGAAAAATATCAACGCTCGATATGATTGAAAGGTTATTTAAGAACGCCGAATTTTGAACGTTCTGTTTAAGAACTTTACGCGAATGTCTAGAACGAACTTTTACATGCTTTTACAAATGGTGAAGCCTAAGATGGCTAAAGAAAATACTCGCTTTAGAGAAGCAATACCAGCTGAAGTGAAATTAGCGATCATACTTAGGTATTTGGATACCGGCGATTCATTTACTTCTTCGATGTACTTATTTAAAGTTCCAACCAATTCATTTCATCAGTGCTTCCCGCGGTTCTTTCACAGTCAGTTCATACTTCGTAGCCAAAACAGCGTAAGCATCATTTCTTTTCATTTTGTTTGTATAATTTTCCCGTAATGTCACATAAGGCACAATGTGACCTATAATCTTCAATAAAGGCCAACGTTTGTTCTGCCCGACATGGCAAACAATAAACACGGTTACAGTAATCACGAAAACAGAACAAAACCTTTCTGTAAAACTATGAAGTTGCTCGGAATGTTGAAAGAAGATCCACAGGTGGTGGAAGCACGAGCGTTATTGAATGCGGCACTAAAACAGTGACCTTCAACCGATTTTGAGGCAGGCGTTGTACATGCGTTACGTTAGCTAGAGGAAGGTTCTACTGCGCATGCCTCAAATGCACGAAAAGCGCACTAGTGTGGAAAAGCTATAAGACGCGTAGCTTAGAAACCAAGATTTTCTCGTTGATATAGACACGGATTTTGCGCAACCAATATTTTTACAGTTACCTTGTTCCATCCGGTGATATCCAGGTGATATGAATGTAAATATAATTAATTCACTACTGACTCGGAACACAAAGTTTTTATGGGTAAAAACGTAAAAGTTTTACCTTATAGCCTGAACCGGTTTTCGCTTTTAAAAGGCTTCTTCAGAGGCTGCCGTTGGGAGCACTGTCCGTCTTGTTGTTGGCGACGGTATCGACTTTTGAAAGATCGATATTGTGTGTGTGTGGTGTGATATGTTCGAATAATGCGTGTGATTTGAATTGTGTCTGTTCGTTTAGGATGTCGTTTTTATGTGTTTTCGTGTGTTCGTATATTTCCAATTGTTCAAGATTGTCTAGTTTTCGGCCTTTTATGTGTACGTGTAGAATGTCCATGTTATTGTCGATGTTTTTGTATGTCTGGTTTGCTTCAATGAGGTGGTTTGCAAAGGTGGGTTCTGTAGTGGAGTGTAGTGCCTTTGTGTGTTCAGTGTATCTTTGTTTGAAACTACGTCCTGTCTGGCCTATGTAGAATTTATTGCAATCTGAGGCCGTACACGTAGGTACACACAAAAGGCCGAAGACTAGACACTCTAGAACAATTGGAAATATAGAGACACACGAAAACACATAAAAACGACATCCTAAAGGAACAGACACAGTTCAAGTCACACGCATTATTCGAACATATCACACCCCACACACACAATATCGATCTTTCAAAAGTCGATACCATCGCCAACAACATGACGGACAGTGCTCCCAACGGCAGCCTCTGAAGTTTTTTAAAAGCGAAAATCGGTTCACGCTATAAGGTAAAACTTTTACGTTTTTACCCATAAAAAACTTTGTGTTCCGAGTCGGTAGTAAATTAATTATATTTAGTTAAGTAACGGACACGTCATGGACAACGAAATCCAAGATATGAATGTCTTTATGTGGGAAGTTGGTGCTAAACATGTCTTTCGATGTGGCGAAGCAAATGAACCTCACTTCCTTATAACGGGTCTAGTTATTCTCCGCATCCAAAACTATATCTGCCTGTATTCGGATGACTTACCCGCTCCTTACCAACCTTGGCATTCGTGTTTCCCGTAAGCACTCTGTAACCACATCCGTTCGGGGCGACGACCGTCACAGCGTCCATTTCTGCGTAGCAGTGGTGGATTATACATAACGCTAGGGTATGCTGCAGCACCGGGCACCAGGGCCTCAGCTGTCGTTGGGGGCACCATCCAGCTGAATGACTAAGCGAAGGAAAGCTTACAAAATTCTTTGGTTTACTTACGCAGTTCTGTCGTCGAGTGTGTCGAGTTGGAAAATCAAGCAAAAGCTCTTAGAGAAGTTTACTCAAACGATTTAATTAACGATCTTCTAATAGAATTGACTACGAGTAAAATTGCAAGAAAGAGGATATTTTTTCCAGATTGTTCGAACAAATATGATAGATTCCATGATACTACAGTTTGTCCGCTCAAAGTATTAAACTGGATAACTCATTGTAAAATGATTTATGTATTTCCAAATATACACATTGTAACGTTACATATAATCAACCCAATACCAACATAAAACAAACTAATTATAAACAATCCAAAGCAAAATAAACAACAAAATGGGAACATTAAAACAGAACATAGGACGAATAGTGACTAATGTAAGGGAATAAAAGAAGTTATTATTAACAAATAATGCATTACAGAAGAAATGAAAACACACGACTAAAGACGAGACAACGTTGACCCAAATACCCAGTAGATCAGACAGTGAGAAGAAGACAGCAACACCCATAACAAGAGATTTATTAAGGATGATGATAGAATCAGTGCGACTAGGGGAAATAAAATGAATTCGACTACAAGTAGAAATAAACAATGACAAGAATAAAATAAATAATGAGAATATAAATTATTGATAATGATAGAGAAAACAGAAGTGATTTAAATGCTGAATTAAAACCGTATGCTATGACACTTGACACTGACATCAAACTATTAATAAACTAACTCCAATGACTTGACAATATAACCAGGACTCAAAAGTAAAATAATGAGGATAGGAAAAATAAAGGGGAGAGTGAATATAAGAATTGTAAATGTATAAATTAAGAATGTATAAAGATAACAACTAAATGATGTCCAAAAGATTAGTTCAATATGTAAGGTAGATATAAAATTATAAGAGAAAACTATTAGTCAACAATAATGTTGAGATAGTCACAAAAAAGAAACATATAACTATAAATAATAAAACTTAGCAATAATACATATAAGAAATTCAGTGCAATATGTAAAAAACAAAATCTAAGGTTCAACCATTGTTATGAATCCAGGTAGGGACACATAACCTAAACTAACCAGCAAGTTTCAATTAGAACTCCCCGAAACAATAACAGGAATGCTCTTAAACTAGAGTGTATTATAATATAAGCAAACTAGAGACTATAAGGAGCATTCTATTAACAAAAATAATTATATAGAAGGACTGGTGTACATTAGAAATGTAAAATAACGTGCTCAGGAGGTACAGCATAGTAGTGGCACCTTGAACAATAAAAATCACACTTAAATGATAATAAAAGAAAAGGGACTAATATCATTATGATAACTGAGATGTAGTACTACTAATGTAAGGCAACTCAATAATTATTGCCAGAAATTTAATACTAATGATGTAAATTATATGTAACTTATATGTGAAACTAGATGCAGGAAGTATTAGGTATTAACCAACAAATGTCAAAATACCAGAGCAGAACAAAACACTGCCAAACCTTAGCATTACTATAATAAACAATTATACAAACTAGATGTAATCAAAAGATGAAGATGTAATGTAAAAGAAAAAATGTAACACTCAAGAATACTGAATGATAGGCTGAGTTAAAATGTAAATAAATTAAAATAAGAGAATACTAGCTAATACTGAGGTAATCAGAAGTTGTGATGATTAGTTCAGTATAGGTAGGCCACAGCAAATATGGTTTAGAAACCAATACTAATATAAAATGAATAAAAATAATTGGCAACGCCATAGACCAGGTGTCTAGCCAAAAGAAATAGAATTGTTATGGATAATAATTAAGTAATTATGTAAAATACTACTGTGCAATAATTATAAGATATCACAGAGAACAAAAGTGAGTAATAATAATACATTAGATGTAAGAATTATTATTATGAGAAAGGGATAAAGACGTAAAAAATATTGAGGTAAGCCTAAAGTACCATAGACGATTTTTTACAGATTACCACCTTAAACTTTAATGAGAAGGGGTAATAATTGATAAGGAAGTAGTAATGATAAAAGTCTATCAAAAGTGAAAATAATAAATTAAATTAAATAGAAAACAAGATATGTAAATAGATAGTAAAAAATAGTAATAAGTTTATTTTGTTAATCATTATCAAAGTTATATGGTGTGGGTAATCGAAATACTCGTGTTAAAAAGACAAAAGCAATGGGAGTAATGAAAAGATGATTAGACTACTTATAAATGAACAATTTAAATTATAAGGAATTAATTATTTGGAATCCCGTGGGCGTACAATTGGGAACCGAATTTTGATAATCTCAAACCCAGCGAGATGACGCCAAGAACGCGTCTATTTTGCCGAATAATACCGAAAGTACACGGAAATTGTAAAAACTGACCAATCAGAGGTCATTGTTAATAATTAGGTACCAGATTTTGACACAGGTAAGATCATCAGTTCATCTCGAGACGTTGACGAGGGATCCACGCAGGTCACCGCAACCAACAATGCAGAATTGATAGCCGACAGCTGATCAAAAGCGTCTTAACCTCGAAACACGAAGTTGATGTTAGGTCGGATGTAAACAGAGTGAAAGTATTTTTATATCAGTGTTCTAATCCGGAGTACGTGCGCATAGGCAGTGAATGATTAAAAGTTATTAAATATGATTAAAATTCAATAAAGAATTTTAATAGTGATACTACAAGAAACGACATCAAACGCAAGTATAAGTGACGATTACTAAATATTCAAATAGTAATAAAATGTTCGATGACGCTATTAGCGAAATTGATTAACAGTACTATATCAATTTAAATCCAACCAAGCTTGGAACAATACTTAAATTATTAATTCAAATAATTATTATTGAAGGAATTAATTGTAACCACACTTTAATTTTAGAATTAACTTGATGGACATACCGAGATAGGATGCATCAACCAATTAATGATAAACTTTAAAACTTTGACCTATCATATACTAATCATTATGTATTGTGTTTAACGTTAAGATTGTTACAAAATATTTAATAATGTTCAACCCTATTAGTGAGGATTAACCAAATACCTGTAAACTTTGTGTTATATCCAATCTAAGGAAGCAGATAATGAATCTTGTCACTAAATATGCATTCCTAACCGTATTGTACGAATATTTTAATGTTGTTAAAGAGGTATTAATAATTTAAAGTTGATTGATTAATGTTCCAATGAAACTAGCTTTACCCTCAAATATCAATACAAATCACATGTTCACTTTTTATGCTATTCGTTAAGAAATTTTAATAATGTTATAACTCTCCTACTACTAAACAATGATAGTAGTGCATTGCTTTAGTTTTGTTTGTATCTTGCAGTCTCAAAGAACCTACTTTATTTATTAAATAATTTAACCAAATTCATAGCGTCCAAGGTGGCGAACAGTTTGAGTCAGACTTGTAACCCTGAGATAAGATAATTTTTAAGAGTCTATCAGTAAAGTTGAATTAAAGGAAAGATAAATAATATTATTGTAAGTAAACCATAATACAAAAATGAGTTCGAAGAATAAAAATAATTTGTTCTCCATCCAAGAGTTTTGACTAATTATTTCGTTAGACTAAGACGTTACACCTTAGGTGGACAGCATCAACGGTTGGCAGCAGTGGTGGCGGTAACAAGTGGGTTTAAATAATTTTAAACTTTCTGACCATCAATACCAATCAGCTTTGCTATTAGAGCACCACTCCAACTGTATAATCGATCACTTCTATTTTCAGTGAGAAGGCACATAAATAGGTTCGTCTTAGCAACGAGAGACGTCAAGAATCCAATACGAACTCATTGAACCCGAACAGAAACGAAACTAATTATTTTATTTAACCAATATTCGAAAGCATTAATAATAATAACATTTTTAACGGATATATACCCGTCGTATTACAAATTGACGCAACCAACGTGTGGCTTTTAACACGTACGAAAACGATATATTATAAATTGGCTCTCTATCGCGGGGCTCGAACGGATACGTACTCTCGTCGTTATATAACATATGGCACCGCAACTTGGGGCATAATAAATACGAACACGAGACTACACTGTCGTTATATAACAACATTGCTAATCGTCTGCTTTTGATGATTCCAATAGCTAACTGCGAAAATGAAAGATCATTTTCTGTATTAAAACGCATTAAAGATATGTTGAGTTCAACTATGGGTGCTGAGAGATTATCTTAGTTGGCAAGGTTGAATACTGAAAGCGAGTTACTTGAATCGTTTGATTTAGAACGAATTATACGAGCGTCATTAAGGCAAAATCAAGAAAGAAATGTATTGATTAGTATTTTTCTAAGCTTAGTATTTACTATCATCACTGTAATCACTATTTAGCTAAATATTTGTTTTTTTGACAGTCTAATAAAATAATTGTTAACTTTCGAAATTGTGTATGCCATTTATCAGTGTAAATAATTGATAAAGGGTTGAATTTTGAATCGGACGGGCGGCACCACTCTTGATGGCAGCATAGGGCACCACGTGGTTCTAACCCGGCCCTGTTGCGTAGAACTCATCCTTAACCTGGACAAAATGTCTGCTGCAGGTACCTTGTTCTTCTTTAAAATCAACCGTTAATATCTAAATTCTTGTTTTGATCTGAACGCTAGCGTCAATTCTGCCTACCTGTTTTGCTCAAAAGTACCAGTTTTATTTGTGAACTATGTGTAATCAAGACGTAAGAATGTCAAACATTAGGTTGAAAGAACTACCATTACACTCGTGTAAACCACAAAAAGAGGCGCCAGTTTTGTGTGTGAGTGCGCGCGCAGTAAACCGCACGTAATTGGTAATTTGAGACTAATCGTTTCACCACGGTCGCCACTGAAACGGCCGCAAATCACCAAAGCTGCTCGAAATTTCAGTGGAAATCGAGACAATCGCCGTTAACGGGATTTTTCTGTTTGTCCCTTTCTCTGTTCGCTCCCTTCCCCCCGCGTGTAGCCTTCGCAACAATTTTTTACGGTCAATTGATTTGCTGTAGAACAAAATATCGTTTATAGAAAATGTATTTATTGTGTGGTAAAGCAGAAGAATTCGCGCGTGGGATTTTTCCCTGGGATTGTTATTGCTGTGTATTCATCCTGTTGACTTTCTGAATCAAATTTACCATTTTTTTATTTATATTTACCATATGATACCGGCATTTAATGCGAGTTTGTAACATCATTACTGAGGCCTGTATTTTACTTTCTTGCTTTTGGTTTTGTCCATAACAGGGCAGTACAGGGCGTGCCATAACTTTGAGAAACTTTAATTTCGTATCTCCACGTACTTTGTTTAAAACAACTACGGTTGATTGTTCCACAGATCGTCTGGAACTTACTTAACTAAACATCAGTATCATAATTCTTAGCCAATACCATTTTCCAAATAACTGTCCAAACGGCTCGCCTGTTCTACAATGTGATCATTAATCATTATTTTTGTTCGTATTGGTTCCTTGACTTGGAACCAATATAGAGTTTCCCCTAGCCTTATTGTAAAATATAGAGTTTCTCCAGCTTTTCCAGAATGGGGTTTACTAAATGCAATGGTCAGTAATACAGAAGGACAAATCACCTCATACAGAAGGACCCCCATGAGAAGACTTCTGTCTGAGAAGAAATTTAACATCATCACACGAGGTCTACTAGAGGCAGAACGATGTAAATTGAACACTAGGGTCTCGATGCGCAGTAGACAAACACCTCGTTGCGAGGCTAACAAAATTTGCATTCACTTCGCACATGCGCAGAACAGTTTTGTGCAGTGTTTCATAGCGTGAACATCGGTTGCAACAAGCCAAGATATGGTTTTGTGGCTTTCTTCGGAACAGAACCTTTTGCGTGAGAGTTGATAACACCCTTTCTTCGGAAAGGGCTATTACGGCTGGTGTACCTGAGGGAAGCGTCTTGGGCCCCCTGCTTTTCTCTGTGTACGTCAACGACGTGCCCAAGTTGCCGGGAACCAGGTTGGCCATGTTCGCCGACGACACGGCGGTGTATGCCGTCGATCGTAGCGCTGAAATGGCAGTTATAGGGCAGGACCAGGACCAGGACCAGCTTGACGAGTACGTTGAGTGGGCAGAGAAATGGAGAGTCGCCATCAACGAGGCCAAGAGCACAGCCGTAGTCTTCTCCAGGCGCTTATGGCTCCCTGACTGTACGTAGGCGACACTCCGTTGCCCTGGTCTCGAGAGGTTAAGTACCTCCGGGTCCACATCGATCGACACTCCGACCAAGTACCCCGCAAGACCGCTCATACCCTATACTCACTCTGTCCCCTGTTTTGCAGCAAATCTATGACCCGCCGCCTAGGGAAGCTTATCGTCTCCACCTATGTGGCGCCGATGGCTACCTACGCGTTCCCCGTTTGCGGCTACTTGGCAAAGACCCATAAGCGAAAGCTTCAGTCTCTCCTTGACCGAGGATTGAGCTGGCCTGGAAAGCCCACTACCTGACATCGAATAAAACCATCCGGGAAGCCCTGCGTGTCCGTTCCCTGGACGCCACTATACGGACACTGTCCCGAAAGTTCTATCGCCGTACCGCCCGATTTCAGGGCAACCACCTCATTAGCGCCCTCGGTCGCTACCAGTCTGTGCCAGGTGAATCTTGGACCCGGCCTTGGCGTACCCTAACCCTCAATTAAGTAATTAATTTAAAACCCACGGCCGGTAGCAGGCCACACCCTAATATCCAGCCATCTATGGTCCCTGCGGCAGGAGCTGTATCTGAAGCTCGGGAGGCAGTATACGAGCGAGCGACCGACACGCCCTTCGTTCCGCACAGCCCGTTGGTCAGAAGACTGGCAAGAACAACGGAAGCATGTGTGTGACAGAGAGAGAAATAATGTGGAAGTGAGACAGTGAACGTTATAGCGTTGTCTCCCCTCTCTTCTCTCTAGATAACTTGGCTATACTTGAAAGTGGGGGTAATTCATGCATTGGGTCGGCGCAGATGACTGTTTAGGAAAGTCTGGCGGCCCTATACAAGAGTAGACTAACAGTGCCCCCCCCCCCAACGAGCTGGCAAGAAACATACTGGATGACGTAGCACACACAAAACGATTAAAGCACGCGTCAGACCAACGACCATATCGAACAGATTTTTCGGGCTTTAGACAGAGGCGCGCCAGTAGTGTCCGGCGCCTGTGTGGACAACTTTAGTTGGCGCCCTTATACCCTTCCCCCCAAAATAACAAATCGTTATGGAGACCCATACATGACTTCCATGTTCTAACTAATTATAAAATTATTTTTAGTATGTACACTCAGAACAAAATATATCAGCATGCTTTTGGTAAAAACGCTGAAAAAGATAATCAAAATACGAATTGTACCTAGTTGTTGATATTTTAAAAATAAAGAAATAGTTTGATTAAATTATGTTTTATTTAAACAACGCGAAAGAACGCGAATACCGTTTGTTTTCTGTGATTTTTGAAAACGAAAATTTTTTTTGTTTACGTATTACATAGCATGGAAGGACACCAATTGTTAATACTGTATTTTATTGAAGTATTTAAGTTTTCGGTCGAATAAAACTTCAATAAGTTTATAACATCAATACAAAAAATTACCCCCCCCCTTCAACTATCCTTTTCATTTGTAAATATTTCACCTACCTGTCTACAGTGGATTATTATAGCCTTCTTTTCAGGATACTTAATTTACCAAAATTAAGTACTTTACTTTACTCTTGTTAAAACGTAAAACGTTCCAGATAAAATACTCCTTCACGTTAACCGATCTTCACCAAAATCAATAAGCCTTGAGTCCTCTACAACTCAGGCACATATGCAAAAAACAATTTGATTCTGTTTGAATTTGCGGCAGTTATAGTTCTACACACAGACACTTTCGGAAAATGACTTTTCTTCATGTTTTGAGGGTAGTAAGTTACAATCAGAATCAGCCTTATGTCGAACACGATTTTTTCCCGCTCACCATTCTTTCATTTCCTTACGGAACATGGAAGTAAAATCACTTTATAAAAACGTGTGAGTGAGCACAAGTGAATTATATTACTTGTAAATTTATTGAACAAAAACCAGGAATTACAAAAATATATACAAAACAATAAACATACAAGTCGTGTACAAAAACAAAAACATCCAAAATGATTTGTCAAATGCACCTTATATAATTTTACGTGAATTAACAGATAAACTTACAGTTTTATAAAAACAAAAGTATTGTTACGACGGTCTACTTTATCGTCGTAGGCACAGTGGAAAACAAAATACAAGACACCAATTTAAGTCACTAATCACCAGCTTTAATTTTCACAGTTAAACTGTTCGTAATTAACAACACAGTTTCTTACAAAAAAAATAAAATAAAAATTGTTCACACGCAATAGAAAAATCTCAACTAATATAAAACATAATTGTATTACGATTACAGCGCGCGATTATAAAACACCACACTTCGCTAATAAGCACTTTAACGCACACAGTAATCACTTGTAATCGCCCGACAATAAACTGAACTGAGCGTCCCTGAGTAATTGTATTTATATCCCGCCGAAAATCTAGACGATTCCACACACTACGTATTACCTCTAAACTACGACGTAATTGATTGCGGCCTTGACACAGTGCGAGCGGCCGCGTGAATTCTGCCACCGTCTAGCAAATGCGTCGAGAAGCACGTACACCACACGCATTACATTCCGGATCCCTCTGGAACATTCAATAAACACGTAGATTGTTCTGTGATGTCGTAACAGTATTGAATATTTTTTGGTACATACCGTAATTAAACTTACTATATTTTATTTGGCAAGAAAATAATTTTGACATTTATTTGTAGTTTGTGTAGATACCTCATAAATAAAAAACAGATAAACTTACAAGTATATAAAATAGGATCATATTACAAACATTATTTGTTAAAGAAATAGGCAAGTAAATATTTAAAAAATGGAAAGAAAAATCATTTAGTGAATTGAACTTATCTAGCTTTCATTAATAAAAATTCTCGAAAAATATCCAGAGCACCGAAAATGTTAATACAGTTAACTTAATGAATAAGTTATTCTGTAATAAAAAAGGAAGGACATATTTTTGTAGCGTTACTTGTTCTTGCACGATGGTACAATAGAATAATATATGAGCATGAGCGTTAGGGCGCGCGCGCGGACGGGACTGCGTGTTTGTACTATGCGAATTTTCTACCGAATCGACAAACGTAATTGTTCATTTGTGTGCACCATGTTCGATTCCCCGATAGAGCGCAAGCAGGCAGGAAATCGATTTCCACGTGTCTAAGAAACAACGAGCAGGTAACGTTATGTATTATTAACAAGTTGTTTCTAAAAATAGTGCCACGGTTTCAATACTGTCGTCGAGGTGGTAAGCCTTTGAAGAAAAAAAAAACGCCATTTGAATTTTTCTTTTTCATCGGCTGACGCTATGAATAAATAAATAATATGAGAGCGTTTTTGTTCGTAAACCGTCTTCCAGAGTTGCTCGATCTATGTAAGTGTTTTCATTAAAAGAGTATACCGTTATATTTAAACATACAGGCTGTTTCCAAAAGACGGTGCCAAACGTGGGAAAATGATTCTGTTCATTAAACTAAAGGGAAATATCCTATAAACTTATGTCAAAACAATGCTTCGTTTTCAGTCGTTTTCTGTATGTCTCTGTGTGTTTTTATTTTAACATTGAAAATGTTTACAAGGACGTGTCGCACATTTGCGGCCGATCGCTGGTGCGTTATCGAAAATGGGAACCGGTGAGTTTCCATAGAAACTACTTCTTTGTTGTCAATAACGTAGTACACACATAAAATTTCACTTATGAATGCGACTACATTTAACTTATAATCTGTACATTGGTAAATGAAGAATGAATTCGTTGATTGGTGAATGAACATAAATATAGGCTATATATTTTTTAGATTTATTGAAGCATTTTCAATGCCCTTCTCTGTGCATTGCATTTGTGCAATGCCTGTAATTTTTTTTTAAATTAATTACTCCTGAACGGAATGAGATGTGGAGTTATAGTTGGTAATAGTACTTTTTTTTTGTAAGTAGTAAATAAACTGTTATTTAAAAATTCTTAATTTCATAGTGACCGTTAATCGATGAATGGTTTGCGATGATCGGTCAGAAAAGTATAACACAACTTTTAAATTATTTGTGTCGCCGTTTGTGACAGTATTTATTGTCAGCATCAGGACTTGTGTACGGATACGAGAGAAAATATCAAACACAACAGATAAATTAGTCGAGTGAATGTGTTTGTGTATGTGGGTGTTCGTGTATGCGTGAAGGAGTTGAAACAGTTTGTTTTACATCATCAAAATAATTGCGTTATTACATACCGCACTGCTTTCCTTAAATACTGTAATTCTAAATCCTTGCAGATTTGATGCAATGAGTGTACAGCCATCTGCAAGCCGCTTTCCGAGTTCGACAGGATAGCCTGGCCTTCAGCAAACGATAGCGTGCAAGCCGCTTTCCGAGTTCGACAGGATAGCGTGTCTTCTTCAGAGTTACCACCGTAAAATGCTCAGTACGGCCAATTCTGTATGACGTCGTCTACATACAAGTTAAAAAGAGAAGGTGACAATGGGTACCCGTGTCGTACTCCACAATTGATCAGATCCACACTAGGAGTTGTGCTTGGTCTTCCTGTCTCTCAGTTACGATTTTGTTTTCCACATAAATACTTATCCTATAAGAAAACGAAAATGGATTACAAAAAGCCATGGACTATCAACTCAGTGAAATTTGCCATGAATATAATTTAAAAATTTCCATGACAAAGACTAAAATAATGGCATTTAAAGGGAAATCCTCAGTACGCTCCAAGATAGTAACAGACAATAAAATTATTGGATAAACATCCCACTACAGCTGTGTAGGGTGCGACGTAGGCTATGAATATGAAGACGATATTGATAATAAAATAAACTGACACGTTTGGCACAGTCCATAAGACTTCGGGAAAGAAAGTACAGAATTGAAATTTTATAAAGTAATGGCGGCACCAGTATTGATGTACGGGAGCGGATCGTGAGCACTCACCCAAAATCAGAGAAAACGAATTGAAGCTGCTGAAATGAAATTCTTAACGATAGTCAAAGGGTGCACCCTTAGAGATCGCGTAAGAAATCCAGACATAAGGCAAGAGCTGAATATATATAGGCCCTACTTGGTAAGATATAAAATTAAACAACATAAAGAAAACCGGACACAACACACACATAATATGCATTATCAACTCAGTGAAATTTGCCATGAATATAATTTAAACATTTCCACGACAAAGACTAAAATAATGGCATTTATAGGGAAATCCCCAGTACGCTCCAAAATAGTAATAGACAATAATATTATTGGATAAATATCTCACTACAGCTATCTAGGGTGCGACGTAAGCTATGAATATTGTGAGTTGTTAAATACACAATACACACAATTTGGTGACTCGAGAATACCAAAAAAGATAATCCATTATAAGCCTCTTGGAGATCGAGTTAGAGGAGACGAAGAAAACGGTGGCTGTGAAGACGGAAACAGGCTGCAAGCCTAATCCTTGATGTGAAGAAGAAGAAGAATACATAAAAAACTTTGTAGCCTATACTTCTAATGAGATGTTGCGCGATCCCTTTGTTTGCCATTGTTGTCCACAGCCTGCCAGTTATATTATCCAGGCATTAAAATACAACAATCATGTAAACATTCATATCTCTGTCTTGTGCAGACTTGGAATTACCTAGTTTGAAGAAGGAAGCTGAAACCGTGCGTGTAGGAATGTTTAATACATCTAGCCGTTGTGTTAGACAAACGGTAACTGTGGAGAGTGAGCGAAATGAATTTTCTGCGAGATTTTTGTTACGCCTCGGTGCGCACCGCGCCGTTGTATTCAGTAAGGTCCTCCTCAATAATTGACGCGTCGCGCCAAGTCAAACAATAATTGTGTGCGCACCACTTTCTCTCTTTCGTTAGAACAAACTTTCACCCCCTCCGTCACCACCCCTTCACCGTTAGTTTATCAATGTTTAAACGGTTACGAATTTATAAGCGCCTCCACACTGGACGAATTTTGTCTTTATAGAAGAAATGTTATGCTGATACTTCGCTTAAGCGATCGATGTACACCAATCACCAAGGACAGGGAAAAATAGAGGCCGATGATTATGGAGGATAAGGTTCGACTCCGAACTGTGACGCCATACAAGAAGAAGAAAGAAATTTGTATCCGGGCTGTTTGGCCGTGGTCGATTGCTTTGTTCTGTCCTTGTCTAAACGTTTCCACCACCCACCGGAGCCTTCTTCAGTAGAAAAATGTTTATAAAGTGTTGGACAAACGGGCGGAGAGCCGAACGCACCCACTAACGTTGCTTTTACGAAGTCAACGGTGTTATTGTATCAACGACTCCGCCCTATTTACATTCTGCGGACGAACCAAACATTGCATATGATCACCTCTCCCCCCCCCAACCAAACATTAATTGTATTATAGACTATATAGTTTTAAAGAATAATTCTATCGTACAACCACAGATTAAGGTTAGAATCTATAAATTATTTTAGCATATAGAAATAATTTGCTTACAAACTTGCTCTTGTGGAGCGGGTCGGAGACTCACAACTTCGACGGATGTGCTGCGTCAAGGTCACACCTCGGTTCACCTGTCACCCCTGTCCAATAGGCCGTCGTGACTTTTGTCAGAGCGGCCGCTAGGAGCGCTGTCGGTTCCAGTGGGCCGTTGTTTGACTTGGAACATTATTTTGTAATCTGTTCAAAATGTATACTGTATGCGGTTTTAGAAAATTTGTATCCGCGTGAGGAAACGTGTGTACACAAAATTGGAAAATTATCAATTGGTTATTTTACAGTTAAAATGTGACTGCAACAAACTGTGGAGTTATGATTTAATGAATGTAATAATTCCGTCAGTAGATTTCAAGCAACATTAAATATTTACGTTATTCCGTATCAAATTAGACACACGCACACATATCACATTAAATCATAAAGGGTATCATAAAAATGTCCGCGCGCATGCCTGTGTGCGTGCGTGCGGGGAATAATTATAATTCCCACCAACATGTAACCGACAAAATTACGTAATGTATTCATGTAACGATAAAGGAATCTTCTTCTTCTTCTTCTTCTTCTTCTTCTTCTTCTTCTTCTTCTTCTTCTTCTTCTTCTTCTTCTTCTTCTTCTTCTAAGATTAGGCGACTCACCTATTGCGGTCCCAAAGAAATATACGCTTCCGAGATCTTCCTGTACTTCGTTGTCCAACAGGCTTGTATTGCCAAACTTCCTTAAGCAACCTGTCATCTGGGATCCTATACAGATGGGCAATCCACCTCTCTTTGTTCTTTTTGCAATACGATCTTGGATATTAAAAATGATTAACTCTTTATGAATCTTCGTTGTAGTAAAGTCTATCTCTTCGTATGCAACCTTTTACACACCGAAAGAATATCATCTCCGATGCCTGTATTCTACTGAGACGTTTCTTCGGCGGAACCCAAGTTCAAGAACCAATCAGTAACACTGGCACAGCCATTACCTCATAAAATTTTGTCGAGTCTCTTCCCTTGTGATATTTTTTATGTTTTTTTTCATTCGTTTTGTTAGTTCCTATATTTTTTGTACATATTAGATACATTCTTCTTCTTATTCTTCCAGCCAAACATTGGCATCCTCTCGGGGCTCGTTCTTTATAAATGTTGTTCCCGTTTATTCTATACTCTCAAATTTGGCCACTTAAGCTGGCTACTTGTAATTGTTATATGTGACCTTAAAATGTTTTTAAAAAAACATAAACTTAAGTGTAATAAATTACTTCACGGCCTTAATAGTGAAATAAATTCATTAGTAACCACGCGCGCTGGGTTTCAGAATTTGCCCATTAAAATTACTCGATAATTGTGGACGTTAAGTAGCTGTTTCGTACGTAACAACAGGCTTTAATTAAATTTTATTGTCGCTTAGAAAAGTAAAAGCATAAAATACTAAGTGGAACACGCGGAGTAAGGAGTAAACGGGATCAGAGAGAAAATACGGTTAAACGACGAGTGGGAAGGGAAGGGGGGGAGCAACACAAGGTAGGAAAAAGAAATGTTTTTTTACGACAGCGATAACTCGCTACTTACAGCCGAGAGAAAAACAGTGGATGTGTCTTATAAATAACTAATCTCACAATACGGGTGGATCTAACCTGTGTCTTCCACACAAGTAACGATATAAATTGTTGAGAGAACTCTGTGTTCTGCTCTCATTGAATGAGATCTCTTTGCCCCGGCGTGGCGCTTCTAACGGCCAGGGGCCAAGATTTGTGACCCGCCCGGTCTTGTGTAGTAACTCACCACGGCTAGGGATTGAACTGAAAGCGTGGCCGCGCGTTCATTTAAAATTTATAGTAATGATTTAATAAGTAATCTCGGTGAACGATGAACGTGATAGTTTTACAAAATTATTCTTTTCAGTAGTATCTTTGTTTCTGTACAGTTGAGGCAGTATGGGAATTTTTACGAACAAACCCGTATTAGTTGTAAGGGTAACAAACATAGTTAAATTTATAATTCCTAATACATACTTTAAAATTAAAATGTAGTAAACAATTTA
Source organism: Magicicada septendecula (assembly GCA_034769895.1). Classification (NCBI taxonomy): domain Eukaryota; kingdom Metazoa; phylum Arthropoda; class Insecta; order Hemiptera; family Cicadidae; genus Magicicada; species Magicicada septendecula. The sequence continues at coordinate 67,445,405 of CM068374.1, forward strand.
AATGATGTATAGTCGATTCGTAAATCACATAAAATCGTGGGTTTATAAGGAAACCATATTCTTAATTGCAAAGATTAGAAAGCATGAGTACAGTTAGCAACTCGAATATTGAATTTCCATCAAATATATTTTCGTGGCTTTACACCATTGTTTTTGTTTCTCTGTTATTCCCATAGAACGTTATATACAAAAATCAGATTGTACGTTCATTTTCAGAAACATTGTTAGCCTATGTGTAGGATGATGCGTCTGAGTGAATATTGTAATAAACAGAATATAATCTTTGTAAATATTGTAAATCTGACAAATACAATTTGACTGTCGACGTTCGTGGTCGGTACGTTTAATGGCAGCGCTTTTTTTCTGTTGACAATCACGTAGTATTGATATCGTTATGAACGTCATACGTTTTGCCCGTTCTGTGTTGTTGCATGGTCGGCAGTAATGCTGAGAATTCTGTTATATATAATTTACCTTAATTTCCGTCCAGTGACGTCAAGCGTAATTTGTATTTGGTTACGCGTTTCAGGCCATGTGGCCCATCCTCAGACCATCACTCCAAGAGGAGCTCGTTAAAAAATAAAAAATCCACATAAAACAAACACATAATAAATAAATACAAAAATATATTAAAACATATAAAGGCGTTCTATGGTGCACCGCGTGTAGCATGCCTGAACTGCGTCAATGGAACCTGTTATACCCTGATTAACGAAAGAAAGTGACTGGCGGAGCGGCCGCGCGGCGACCGAGTTTGTAGTAAAAACATTCCACTTTATAACCTCGTGGAAACGTAAAATACAGGGCGAGAAATGTCTAATGAACTGTATTTTAATCATCAATTAAAGACGTTTTTAACAAACTTTTCTAATTTTTAAAATCTCTTTTCAATAAATTTACATTGTGAGTTAAAGAAAAAAATACACGAATTTGAATTAAAAAATTAGGGTTTATCGTTTTTATTACGTAAGAACTCAGAGGTTAAGCATCGGAAAAAATTTCTTGTAGACAAATGGTAGTCCACCTTCTTTAGTACAATATATCAAAAATTGAGATTCCTACGATTAATATTAACGACGTTATTAATTTTTTCCGAATGTACTGTTAACTCCGTTATTAATAATTTTTTTCATTGTGTTTTTTCACAATAAACATAACAAAATTGTATTCATCAATACAAAGTGGTATGTAACCTTCAAATATTACGAAATATAACCGCAATCAGTTAATATAGGAAAATTAGAACTAACATCGCTCAACGGCGCGCGATCGAGTCAAGGTACAGTAACAGCCCAAAGAAAGTGGTGCATACGCTCACGGCTCACACATTGACACATAGCCAACTTACTACGAGTCACCAATCTCTCATAAGTATATACTTAGTTATCTGTCTACTTATTTAATCTAATCTTCTACCTGGAGATCTGTCAAAAACGTACATCTGACCAGACTTTTGTGGTTTAGTTGAACTACATGCTTTTTATAACAGTCTTGAATGATTGTTTATTACTCTTTTGCGGTACGGTATTTATTGTTTTCTTGTTAATAAACTGTTTTTGTTTTGTGATCAGCTTTAATACTACTAATTGAAGTGCAATGTAATTACTGGGAAATTGTTAATGCCATTCAAATTTCTCAATAACTAATTATTTAACTATGAAATATAGTTTACAGTTTAAAACTACCGAGCAAAGCTCGGTCTACCAGATATTGCATAATTATAACAGTATTTTACTGTTATAATGTAATTGAAATGTAAAAACAATTAGTAAATTACTTGTTATTAGCATTGACAAATAAATAATAAATACAGTACGGTACTTACAAGTATTGTAGTGTTCTTCAGCTTTTATGGAATCCGCTCATAAAATATGTGTATAAATCATAAAAATACACTATTAAAACACTCTATAAAAAACACTTATAGCTGTGAGTTAGTAGTCTTCAAACGAAAGTTCTCTGATACCCTCCATTGGATCGTCATCACTATTATCATCTTCTGAACAATTATCATCCTCGGAGCTACTGCTGTCTTCCACGGATATAATCATTTCCTCCACAGCTTCTTCCATTAGTCCTTCGTTATTCCATGCATCGATAATAACTTTTTTGGTGTGGTCCACTACTTGCTCCCACCTCTCAGCAGTAATTCGATTAAATCCGTCTTTAGTCAGTCGTTCAACTTCTTTTAAAGTAAACATTTTGTTGTTTTCGGCAACATACCCCTTAACCTGAGCCCATATAAGCTCAATGGCGTTAAGATGGCAATGGTAAGGTGGTAGCCTTATCACTTTGTGACCTCTGCTCTCTATCAATTCATCAACAAAATACCTTTTGTTCTGGGGCTTGTGCCATTTCACTAATTCCAAAAGTTCTGATTTTTTCAAGTCGGTTGTAGATTGAATATTTTTCCTATCCAGCCATGCAAGTATGTCAGCTTTTTTATCTTTGCTTGTGGGAGCTTTATCAATTTGCTTAGAATGGTAGGGAGCATTGTCCATGACTATTACTGCAGGCTCTTCTAGGTTATTTAGCAAAGTTTCAGAACACCAACCGAAGAATTTGTCGTGATCCATATCTTCATGGTAGTCACCGGTTTTTTTCGATTTAAATAGTAGAAGGGAATTTGGAACAAACCCTTTTGAAGAACCTGCATGACATATTATTAATCGTTCACCTTTCCCTTATAGTAAAACAAATATATGGAGAGGAGTGAGTACGTCCTTCTTCAAGCCCCGCGATGGAAGCCAATTTATAACAAATAATAAAGGATTGGGTGTTGTTTAAAATGTGTTGTAATCTGTCGGGCGTTACCTCCGCGCACTTTTGTTACTTACTCTGTTGACTGGATCCTCTGCAGCGATGTAGTC